>CM051388.1:6265661-6865661 GCA_028015245.1 Cardamine occulta | reverse complement strand
TAAATTTCATTACTTGCTTCACAATGCTCATTCATACCTGCTCCTATAGAGAGATTTAAAAGTAGTTTGTTCAATGAAAATGAGAAGCGAATTGAATAAATCAACAAATATTGTCTTAAGAGAATTGCGTAAAACATTAAAAAATCAAGAAGCTAACTGTTTTCAGGAAAACTATGTAAAATAAACTAATAATCATCCAGCTGATGTGGTGGGATCGCAGCTATCGTGAGTGCAAGCCAAAACATCTCTGTAATCTCTAGAGATGTTAAATGAGTCATACACTTGGCCAGTGCTGCTTTTCTTGTACTCAAACAGCAGATTTGAATGATCGGAAGCAGTCAACTTCACAAACCCATAGTCCATGTCTCTGACCAAACTCCATTTGGGAGTCAGTGAGCTAAAGGGAGACAAGTGACTTCCTCCACCACCAACAACAACGTGAATGGTTCCTTTGAAGGTCCCTGAGTAGTGATCCTTGTCATTGTTCACACACTGACTCTGCAATAGCAAACAAAAAAAAAAGTAAGAGAAGAGCTCAGAGACAACACTACATCGATGAGATAGAAATCAAGTAGTTTATGATGGGATCAAACCTCGTAAACGGGACACGTTCTCTCATAGTTATGGACATGGCCGTAGAAAGCAAGGTCTACTTTGTACTTCTGCCACAGTTTCTGTAGGCTCTCTCTTCCCATAGGCTCTTCAAAAGTTCCTTCTTGGCCATACCAATCGTTGGTGGAATAACCGAGGACACGATGAGCTATAAAGATTAGCCAAGGCTGAGTTTTTCTGTCAACAGATGCAAGGCAACGCTCGATAAATTTGTATTGCTCTGTGCCTTCTCTCCAATCGTGTTCACTGTCTGCTACACAGAAGTGAAACATTCCGTAATCTGCAGAGTACCTGTCCATTCAACCGAAACCTGTAAGATCTTGTTCTGGAACTTGCAAGAAAACTTCAAATGGTTAACAACTTTACCAGAATTTAGCTCGGTTGTCAGCAGGAAAGTAGAACATGGTCTCTGCAGGAACACCACATTCTCCTCCAGAGTCTGAACGAGCAAAGAAAGATCCTGTGTCTGGCCAATCACGCTCGTGGTTGCCACTGAAGTGAAACAGAAATAACTTAACACACTGCAAGAGTAGAGGAGAAGAACAATGATGAAGCTTTTCTTGTTGACTAACCTTGCGATCATGTAGGGAACAGTAGATGCGATGGGCTCAACTTGAGCAGTGAACTGATCCCACTGGGAGATATACCCATTGGAATAAGTGATATCTCCAATGTGGAAAACAATGTCAATGTCTTTCAAGTCCTTGATGACTTGGTCTGTTGTATTGAGGGAACCAGGCTGATAATCATTGAACTCATTCGAGCCATCTCGCTCACCCTGAAACATATTTCAATCATTTGAGATATTTGGTCTGAGAGACCATTCAGATTGCAATGGCCTGAAAGAGAAGATACCTTCCCCATGTCACCAAATATTATGACCCGTTGTAAAGAGTCTTGTCCAGGATAAGGAGAGGACACAAAGGTGTAGTTCTTACTCCAAATCGTTGACCCATTGACCAACTCATGGCCTAGCCTGTATGTGTATCTGAACCGAAAAGATTGTGAGTTACAAAACTATAATTAGTAGTTCTGGTTTAGATGAAAAATAAGCACATTAAAGATTTCATACTTGCGGTTTGGCCAAAGTTCTTTCAAGAAAGAAGTATGAAAGAAACCCGGATCACGCCAACCAACAGAACGAGCAGGATTACCTGTTTAAGCATCACATGCAACCACAAATCAAATAGGTGTAGAAAGATCCAGATGAATAGTTCAAGAGACTCCAGGATTGTTGCCTCACGAATCACAGCTAAAGATACAGAGAATAAACAGAACAAGACATACCACACATGCTGTTTCTGTTGAAAGTTATGGTTCCAGCTGGCGATCTTCTAGCTGGAAGTCCCTTCGAACTCCATTCAATGAATGGAGCTGCCTCATTTACATTGTACCCACTCGTCCATGTCACGGACATCTACCAAAATACCAAAAATAAGCATGTTTTAGTGAAAAATCCAGAATAATGCTGCTAAGCATTTCAAAGTATGAATCTATTCTTGAGAGGAGAACTTACTTCGTCCCAGTTCTTAGTTAATGCAAGGCGCGGGTAGACAGGTGCTTTAGGATTGGCGAAAGCTACAGGATTCGAAAACCCGAGAAGTTTTGGCTGTGGTATTCAAAAGACCAATAAGTCCACTTGGTATTGCAGGTATACAATATACAAAACTGATAAAACTATAGTTAACCTACACTTGAAAGTCCATTGGAAAACAGTGCAAAAGAGACATCAGCTCTCTGATTTATAATTTGGAACTTGAGAATCACGTTACCGGACTTCATATACTCGGGATGAGACTTGGCATACATGTACTGGCAAATAGAAAATAAAAGGAATGTTACGGATCAAATCTAAGGTCAGAGGTCAATATGTAACAAAACAAACCTTAATGGGAGATGAGCAAATGTAAGGAGCTTTCTCTTTGCCACCATTTGTTGGCCAACACTGAGACGAGCTAACAATTAACAACAAAGACGAGTGAATAATGGAAAAAAGCAAATTGTCCCATTATATTCACAATCTAACAACACACAGATGTAGATGAGAAAAATACTCGAATTTTGCTGGAGAGAAAACTCCAACCCAATCGTCTGAAGCAGGCTTGGGGTTGGAGATAGCAACACTTACCCATTCAGTATCTTCACCCTGTACGTAGATCAGAGTGACATCAAAACAAACTGATTTTGAAAGTTTGGTTCTTGAGATACTTGGTGAAATCAAGAAGACACATTCTCTCACTAGAACGGCTAAACAAATCATATCTTAAGAATATATCAATATACCAATCTCCAGAGGGAAAACTAGAATCCGGCAAGAATAATAACATCGAGGTAGAGAAGTTTCGATATGAATGAATTTTGGAACCTGGGAACCAAGAAGCTGAGGGGAAGCGTGTATATTGGCAGAAGTATCCAAAGCAAGACTTGTTTCGTAAATATTAATCTGAGCTAGTGGCTGATCTCCGCGTCCATTGGCGTGACTCAAAGATAAGCTCGAGCTCAGCAGTCCGATGAAACACAGAAGCAGAAGCAAAACTCTAGCCATCGTTTCTTTGTTGTGGATCACTAACAAAACCCAGGAGGGTATATATTTATTATTTATTATAGTATTTGGAAATCTTCCAAGATTGATTTATCTCTATCCAAATATTCTCTTCTGGAATTCAACTCTACTGAATATTCCAACCGTTTTTTTCTTTTAACAATTATTATTTTCATTAATATGATAAAAACCAAAAGAAAAAATAAAAAACTTTCTGAAAAAATATCTTTTACATGTCAGACAATCAATGTTGTTGACTTTTAAAATCTGCGAGTGATATTATCCTTATTTATATTCCAAACAATCAAATATACTTTTTTTTTCAATCAAATATATACGACGGCAATAATATCCTTGTTTATATTTGGAACTATAAGTACTAAATTGATATTAAAATTGCATTAACAGGTGTTATTGATTACTAATATTTTTAGGGTGAATTGGCCTAATGGACAGTTTTTTGAAAATTATTTGGCAAATGGACAGTTTACTATAGCAAATTGGTTAAATAGACAATTTTTACTATTTAAGCAAATGTTCATGTTTTTCTTGTACCAAGACATCCTCTTCAATCAGATTATTTACAAGAGATTGCCATTGAATTCTTTATTGCCCCAGTAATTCATTTAATTACACAAAAATGACATTATCTTTTAAAATCAACAAATTATAAATTTTTGGTGTTTGAGGGATTTGATGAGTGTTTTAATTTTATTTTTCTGTTTTATTGTTGAGAAAACTGTTCTTGATAGGATTTCCGATACATTTAACCATCTCTGGATTCCATAATTTTCTGGGGCAAGTTGGATCATGGATGTTGATGGGGAATTTAATTTGATTTAATTCTTGTTGATTTGTTCTATTGATTTTTTTTTAAAATTCCTTTCGTTATTGGTTTAACCCCTAATTTGTTGACGAATTCTTTTGCCATTTGGGAAAAAAAATTCCTTGCCTACGAGTGCAACTTGTTTTTTTCTCTTTATCTGTTACATGATCATCAAATATTATTTTGTGGGATTCTTTAAGTAGATATCAAATTTGGATTAAACCCATCATTCGTTGAACCACACTCGAAGATTCTGGACTTAACAATGATTAGTCGATTTTGAACATTAGAGTGTAAACATCATCTTATTGATTTAGCTGTCCCATTGATTTAGGGGGCATATTGGACTAATGATTTGAATTTATTTGAGTAGATACTATGTTTTAGGAGATTTGAAGGGAATTTTAAATTTGAAGATTATCTAAACAAATTTTGCAGAATTATCGTTCCAAATTTTTAATTGGAATTTTAGATATTTGAGAAGCTATTTTTCTATTAAAAAAACTGTTTTCCAAAAACACCCTAAATTTGAAATCACTTATTCTGCCAATTGCATGAAATTTGAATATGTTATTAGTATTTTTAGTTCTTATAATATCATCATGTGAGGTGGTATTTCTAATCAACAATTTCTAACTATAAACTGTCCCTTAAATTCTTTGAAACTGTTTTTTTGGTATAATTTATTAACGAAATCCATATTTTCCAATAAAATGAAATTTGAAGGAATTTTTGCAAATGATTAATCCTATAAGAGAGAATTTTAAAACATTTTAGAGAATCATCAATTGAATAAAGAGAGATTTGAAAGAAAGAATTTGTTTTTTTTATCTCAAATCACCAATCCAATATGTCCACCTTAGTATATCCCGAAGAAGTAATTTGCTGGAATCCAATACAAAATAATTTCATTAATACATGTTGTATGATATTTCGTATTAAAATGAAATTATAAAAGATTCTCCAATTCAGCAAGTATCTTTTTTTTTTGTCAAACGAAAACTTTCATTCATATTTAACCGATTACAAGACATAAGCATTATAGAACATATCTGATGTGCAATGCAACAAGCTAGAGCGATTAAACCTACAAAACAATAAAATGATAAATACATAAACTTAACAAAGTTTGATAATACGTAAGAGGAGTCGTCGTAGCGACCGAAGATGTAATGTTGCAATAGTTGTATATATAGATTGGCTCTGATTGTTATACGGTGCGTTTTGATATTGCAATAGTTGTAATGTTGCTATTTTGCTTCTTTTTCACTATTATACCCTTCTAACACTAGTGTTAAAATAAAAAAAAAACAAATTCTACCATCCTGGTTTTTTGGTCAGTTCAGTGAAAATAAAGAAATCTGTGAGTTTTTAACTCATCCCAAATCGATATGCAATTTCTCTGGGAGCATGGGTTTCAGAAACCTCAAGCAATTGCCATCGCCTAGTTTCAATTTTTCCGATACTCGAATCCAGAACTCGATCCGGGTCCATGCTATTACTCCAAAGGCCTTGTAATCGCAGCCCTAATCTATTACTCCAAAGAATCTTCCATTGTTCTGTGTCAGACGAAGAACACGATGGAAGAGAAGAATAACAAGAAGAAGAAATCATCAAAGAAGAGCGAGATCGAGTTCTGCAAAGTGTGCCGACTGCATCACGACCAAGGCTCGCGCCACAAGTACTTCCCTCGCCACAAAGACCTCCTCTCTTCCTTCCTCGATCGATTCCGATTGAAAATAGCTGATGTCATATTCTTCCTGAAGAACCCTAGCGTTCTACGGCCACAAGAGCAGTCGCAAAACCGTGTGTGGTGTGTCTTCTGCGATGAGGACATCGTTGAGCTCGGTAGCTCTTTCGCCTGGTATGCCATTCCCTTATCTTTTTCCTCTCGATTTGTGTCTGTTCGTTCGATTTGGGTTCATTGTTGTGCCAACACAGTAGCTATATTACTTGAATGGAATGTGGAATACGAGTGCGCGAAATAATTTTTGTTGTTGATAGAGTTATCAGTGCTAGGAAACGGATGTGTCTTCTGATATTGATATATTTTTTGACTACACATTATTGTTTTGGTACTTTAATCAGTGCTAAGGCAATCAATCACTTCGCAAGTTCCGATCATCTTAAGAATATCAAGCAATTTCTCTGGAAATATGGCCCGGCAATGGATTGCATAGACGATTTCCGATTTTCACAAGCTAATGTAGCTAAGGTATACACTATGTACTTGAAGATTACCTAGGGCTCAACCTTTGCGGTTTAAGAGTGTACCGTGTTATTCGTTGAAATCTCTAATGAATTTCTATCTATGCTAATTGCAGTGGGAAAGAAAATGCCAGTCATTGAGAAATGAAGATGCATCCTCTTTTAAAGGGTCCTGTGGACAGCTTCCCGGGACATCTAATGATATCCACAATAAACTTGAGTTTGAAACTATGGATAGAATTGAAAAATTTCCTACACACCATTCAATTGATGTTATGCCTTTACAGTATAATACGAATGAGTATCAGATATCACATTCAGAGCTTCCTGGAGGTACACATTATGGTTCATATCTGAACATGGATGCTTCTAACCTACCTCTATGTTCTGATTCGCTGAGTCATCTACCAGGTATTTTTTGTTTGATTTCGACCTCCATATTTGATCAGTATCTAAGTGTAAAACAAGTTTTATATAATAGTCTTTATGCATTATTTTCTCTAGGGAATGGGTTTGGCAAACATTCTGTTCCTTCTAGAAGCAAGGATCACTCGGGCAATGGTAAATATTACCCCCAACAGGTGGGTTTCAGTCATAGTAACATTGATATTACTATTTTTTTAATTCTGATATATTTGAAATAGTTCATAACTACACTTCGGGATTTCTCATTGTTACATGCGCATTGAATTTTTTGTGTTGGGTAATCCTTGAGATTATCTGACATGTATTATCTTATTTGTTCCTTTTGTCACTGTTTGATTTGATGTCTATGATTCGAGTCATAGATTCTTAGCTATTTGTTATTTTGCCTCTGAATCTGGTGCATCTATATGATGGTACCTCTTAGTTTCATATGAGGATTCCTTGGGTTAGAAATTTTGGTTGTAGGCCACTCCTAGTAAAGATTATGGTCATAACTATTCCCAAGGTTCAGGAATTTCTTATAGGTTATATATGAGTAATTGACAAAAGAAAACTTCTATCTATGAGAGGTGTTTCAGGTGGAATTAATTTTGATAAAGTATGAACTGAGAAAATACCTTTTTCTATTGTTTTTATTATCAAAGTTCCATCACTGTTTGGGTCTCTTTTGTCCACCTGTTCGACTACATCACAACTCCCTCCGGAGATATTTTCTCATTGTCTAAGTCCAAACTTTTATTTATGAGCCTATGACTGACGTTTTCTTCATCTAGAATTATCAGATGTGCCAGGATAAGAAACTGATTGAGGGCAGTTACAGTTCTCCAGGTAGAGACCTCTGCTTGGTGCTCAAATTTGATCTGTTTTGCATTAATTTCATGATCAGTGATTCATCTCTTAGGTTTATGATTTTCACTGATGTAGTCAATCTGACATGCACTAGTCTGAATGACATGTGTTTTTCTCTTTGTTTTTGCTTGTCAGCTGTGGTTGGAATGACTAGCACTTCTTCCTCACATTCCAGCGATGTTAGTGGGAATGTTCACTCTGGAGCTCCTCCACCATGGCTTGATGGGAATGTCTCTAACGTTCAATTAAACCAAACAGACATGACCAGCTTTCAGGCAAAGATACCTGGAAAGAATCTTAAGCTGAATCCTAAGAGGGTTGGCGCTGCATGGGCTGAAAGGAGAAAGATGGAGATAGAGATGGAGAAGAGGGGACTTGCTGTGAATAGTAACACTGATGCAGACTGGCTTCCCAACTTTGGTCGGGTTTGGCAATCAGGCACTCGAAAAGAATCCAGAAGAGAGTTTGAGAAGGATAAACGGAAGTTAGTCAAAACTGAAAGCATCATTACTGAATCAGAACCAGTCCAAATACAACCGTACATTAGCAAACGGGCGGTAGGTTTTGCCTTTATAATACTAAAATACAAATGACTGGTATCTTGCCTTTTATTATTTTCTAATCTTAAACATATTTGTTTTGATTGATATTTTTCTTAACCACATATCATGTGTGTTCCTTTTGTACTCAATATAAATGGATAAATATTGCTTTGTAAGTTACTGCTTTTGATTTTACTTCGCGAAGTACTTTTCAGTGGCCTTATGTATATACATTAATTGTGATTGCAGCGAAGAGAATGGTGAGTGATGGTTGTGGCAGACATCCATAATGGAAACGAGTACGGATCAGACCCTTCATCTAGGAATTTTGTAATCCTCTTTTCCTGGAGATAATACTCCAGTTTATCTTGTTTTTCATGTCAAGCTATGAAATAATTTATAGAGGTATGTGATCCTGGATACTCCTTTTAAATAGTGTAAAAAAATGGATACAATTCTGTTTTCGGTTTGGGTGATTTTAAAGAGTAATAGTTTCACGTAGCTTATGCAGTAATTAAAATATATCATAGAGAATGCCTTTCTGCGACTGTCTGATTTCCCTTTGGGTTCTTCATCTTAGGAAAAATATATATCTTTCCATCTGTTGTTTCTTGTTCTGCAGGAGACAAAAATGAAATAAATCTGTTGTGTGGTGCATAGATTATGGCCATTTCAATAAACTGTATCCATTTCTAGTTGGACACATATTTGGAATGACATTTGTACAAAACTCTGATAGCTACTCTACAATAAATGGCTTTAATTGCAAATATGTTTCCCTATGCTGGTGGGAGATACAGATGCAGTACTGTATCGAACTGAGGGAGCAAGAATGTTGCTCTTGGTTAGATGTACATTTTTTGCTAATGTCTGATCAGGACTGTTTCTGGTGAGCAAAACGTGGATGCATTTGATTGACCTTTGATCCGAAATTTCCAGAAGTTTCCTTTAGCGGAAATCTGATTCTCCTGGCACAAGAACTCCCAAGAGAGCCATTTCTCAGCCGTCCTGTGCACATCATGCACGAGAACATCTGTTGTTGAGTTACGACTTCCTTTTCTCGCTAACACAGCTGCAGTATATATAGTCCCCATCCTACCTGGCGCCTCTAAGTCATCCCCACGCGGACCATCAACAACTATCACATCCCATTTGGTATTGTGTACTTTCTGTGGCAAATCCTTCAATCCCAGTTTGCAGTCTGATGAGCCTTGATGTAGATTATTCATCTTTGGTGCGCATGCGGGATTGGTTCGTGCATGTCGAAGCAGATTGTAAGCATTTTTAACTTCCATCTGATGGTACTTCAAACTGTAGATTATTGTGTTGTTGGGATTTACTTTTGGTGTCATTATCTTTGCAGCTTCATCTTCTAGAATGATGTTAATGCCTCTAGTGTTGATTGAAGATAGAGTGAGGTATTGAGGTGCGAAGCCGAACACAAGAACGTTGCAAGGGGATCTACGAGTAACGGTCTCTGATAAGAGCTTCAGTTCCTTTTCTGTAAGAACGCTTGGGCCCACATTAGCCTTGATTAGCTGACTGGACTCAGCCGGACTTAAACGAAATGTGGTTGAAGATAATGACCGAGACGCAGAGGATGAAGACTTGTATGAAATCCGGAGGAGTCGAAGAACAGAGAGGCTTGAGAGAACGAAGATAAGAAGAGGTATGAGTTTCCGCACAGTGAATTTTGGCATCTTAATCTTTGATTCTTTCGGGTGTTTGGGATTATGAGGGGAGGAAGGAGGTGAGAATCTAAGTAGAGGATTGAGAATAGGAAGTGAAGATTGATGAAGTTGTGGAGGCATTATTACTATTCTCACCTTCCTTTCAATACCGTCAGGTTCTTAAATGAAATTTCATGTTTTTGGTTTTAAATGATCAGCATGAATGTGTTTGTCATCTTCGAGTGAATAACAAGGAAAGGTCATATTGCTTCTGTTCCAAGATTCTCTTTTTTCTTATTTTTGTTGTTGTTGTCCTGTCATTTGCATGTTAGTTTGGGTTTACCTAATATCATGATTATTCTATTTCTCCCGTCATTGGAGTGGCAGAAGAGATATTGGTCTAAAGTCTAAACAAATAAACGTGTATCAATGTGATTGACTGATTGCGATATGGGTTTGGTGAATTGGTTGTCTATGAAACTCATGGAGGGATTTTTTGTAATGTAAAAGGTAGTTCTATTAACAAGGCTTTGTTTAAAGCCTAAGAAACTCTCATCAGGGATCTAATGAAATAAGATGCACAGTTCTGGAAATAGTAAATATTCTTCAACATTAGTATTAATGTAATTTACTCTGAAGTACAGATAGCAATAAGTTATGTGAGAAAAGGAGTGAAATCAGTAGAAACATAAAATACAGAAAAAATAACTCTAAAATCTGACTTAATTCACCAATGGTTGTGTCAATTGAGGTAGGCCCTTTGAGTTTTGAATTTGTAAGTTTCGTTACCATAAAAGGGAATAGCCTCGTCCACATCCACCAAAACTTCCAATTTTTTAACAGTAGAGCGAAATAAACTGAAATATATTAAACAAAATGCAAATTACTAGAGACTGATCTCAAATGTGTGGTTAACTTGGTTGACAAATGTTTGCTTTTTGAGTATCTGAACAAAAAAAACTGTAAAGTGTCTTCTTGAAACAACAAAGCTGTAACTACTCTTGTCCATCTTCCCTTGTTATCTGCAAACAAAGCCAAACCAAACTTTAAAAAGTAATTTCCAAATTTCAGGACATAGGAAGCCAGTTTTACTGAGCCCCCAATTCATCTCTATCATCCATACTACTTAAGTTATGCATATTCCCTTAAACATGCCAATACAATGTTCATAATCGAAACACAAGTCTATCAGCAGTTGAGAACAAATGACCTCTTAGATTACTTGGGTCGGTGTGCAAATGCAATTAGTTATTTAGTATCTAGAGATTGAAATCTCCGAAGAAATTTAACTTTTACTATCTACACGGCATATTTGGAGATAATTAAAGAATTGCTATACTAAACGAAGCAGCTTAACCAATTTAAGAGTATGAAAAATCATCAATTAATCCCTCATGCATGGCTGAAAATCATAAATCAAAAAGCAGAAATTGGTGAAGAGAATGTACCTAAGTAGCGCCAACGATGATGTTGTTGATAGGAATAAAGATGAGCTTCACAAAGAAACCCACGAATCCCATTACTACGAACCCGATGGCTGTACGTACTGCCACTTTCGTGAATTCTACAACAACAAATACAGAATCAGACAATCTTCATCTCTGCATTCAACATACAGATCTTCCAATATACAAAACAAAAACGATAGATCCAGCTGATCAGATGCTAAAAACACACAGATCGCTCATCATAACTATCTATAGACACGAACTTTTACAGTAAAAAGAGAAATCCCTTCGTTCAAATCCTGGAATAAGAAGGAAGATAGAAGTAGGTGAATACCTTTGCGATCTGGCTTGTGACAACGTTTGACGAGGCGAATGCTATCCTTGGCGAAGTCTCTAAGAGGATCGACGACAGAATCGATGGCGTCCATGGCGCTTTTCACGACTTTATTTTTGTCTTCTTCGTTTTTTTTTGTTTTTTGTTCAAAGAGAAAACAAATTGAGTGTCTTCGGAAAATTTAATTGAAGATATATATATCAATAGAAAGAGAGAGGGAGACGTCACGTAGTTATTGAAGAGCCAATCACAGACCGACCCTCTATAGAAGCTGTGCCATGTCAGCAAAGTCAAAACTATATAGTGGGCTCACATTGCATTTTGACCCAAGCCCACTAAGATAACTAGCACTACAAAGCATAGTCCTACTACTATGATTCACAATTTTAGTTTTTAGTTATATTAGGGAAATATTTTTATGGTTTTAAAATGATTTGATGGTTTGGGTGAAGTTGTTCTGATTTGTTATTTCCTCTAAACCATAGTTATATGTATTTTTCATCACTAAACTTCAATATAACATTTTGAAAATCATTAATCCAAATTACCAATTTTATAAACCTTACATTAATTTACTAACATTAAAACAATAACACCGGACTTTAAAATTCATGGTAAGAATTTGTAATTTTAAACAAAACATTTCAAATGCTTTTGTTGATACACTCTCCTTACGCTTTAGTAGAATCTAACATTTGAAAGTTGTAACACACATCATCTAGCTGAATAAGCTCAAAGCTTTTTTTTAATTCTCAAGGACAAACAAACTCATAATCAATGTCTCGATAGTGAGAGTTATAAAGCAATGAGTAAAATATTACTGCAAACAGTTTCCTATTTACTCCATGGATTCAAAAGTTGGAGCATACCAACCGAGTTGGTCTATGATCTTCTTCATCCTCTCTTCTTGTCCCTTGGAGTCTCCAAAGGCAGTGGTGAAAGGATACACAAAGGTAACCTTAGTAGCCATACACCTGTAAGCAACCACATCTTGCTTCACTAAAAACTCCATAACATCTCTGCTAAATCCTCCTCCTTCTACCTCTGCCTCCAAATATCGCCCTGGATTTATGTGTTAATGTTATGATCTTTACTCAAAACCTTAATCTCTCCTCAACTATCGATTGACACACTATGTTTGGATCAAATTGTGCTATTCATAATTACCATAAGGGGTATCTTCAAGAACCAGAAACTTGGGGTTCTTCTGGGTGCTCACAATTGCTTCTTTCAATTTCTGAGTTGAACAAGAATTAGAAACGAGGAGACTAGTGTGGAAGATGGTGAAAAGGAGAAACATACCTGAATGGGATCTTGAGTATCGGTTTCAGGGATCGTCAATGGAAATGAGAAGGAAGATGAGGTTGGATTCGTCGATAAACATCCTGGGTTCGTGGAAGGGCAAGGCCTAATTTTGCTACACAGATGAGAGAATCAGAGACACCAAGATTAGAATAAAACAGCTTAGGAAAAAATGAGAGGGAGAAGAGAGGAACAAACCCATTGAGAAGACCGGTCTGGATGAACTTGGATTGGGTGAAAGGAGTAGTGAGAGGCTGAGAAGAGGAGAGAGAAGGAATGGCTAAGGCAGGGGAAGAAGAGGTAAGAGAGAGAGCGAGAGCAAAAGAGATTAGGTTTGGTATGAGAGAGATCGGAGAAGAAGAAGAGAGTTCTTGAGTTGGGTTTTTTAGTGAACACAATAGCAGCTTGGTGCTGCAGTTGCCACCTCTCGGCCGTTGCGGGAGGATGAGTTGCAAACTGGTGACCAAACTCATGTTCCACTTTGTTGGTGGTTACTCTCTTCTCCTCCTAATATTATTATATTCCAATTTACAACAGTTCATCTAAAAGAATTGGTCAATTAGTAAATGTAAAACCCGTTAGTAATCATCCAGTGGTCTTCAATTTTCTATTTTTTTTTTTATCTGTTTTTATTCTATTAAGTATTTTTAATATAAATATTATTATATCCTCTTCATTTTAATTTATTTGACGTGAATTAATAAACAAGCTGAATACCATTATATTCCTGCAAACCAAATTTGACTCTGAAAAATTCGTTACATTTTGATTAGGAGAAAATTTATAACTTGTTAAGAAAAAAGTTAGTGCATATTTTTTTTTGAAACAACCAAATAGAGTTTCACTCAATTATTTATACCAATAGAGCGGAACTCTTTTTATTTTCATCATTTATTTACAAATTTCGATAAAATACAAGCTGCAAAGTTCAATGTAACTAATCATACATGTATATGGTTCATTGAATGTTTCAATTAAATCAAATTGACTTCGATAACTAACTGACTCATGTCACTAGAAAAATTACCAGCGACTCAAATTCGAGAGAGAGAGAGATAAATGAAACGATAGAACAGACGTTCAATCGTCTTGATGAATTAATGTTTCTTATTCCACTTTACTCTCACCTATATGTTTACGCACTGTATGAACATTTGCAGAATTGTGCAAGGGAAAGAGAATGAAAGATATTTCATTGGACAAGGAAACTCTATTTTCACTATTTCGCAGGTATGCTGTTTTCATTTAAGATTACGTTTACATAAGATTTTAACAAAGATGAAAATGCAAACAAAAAAGGGAAAAAGCTTTTGTAAATTTTGAGTATTTTTTTTTTTGTTAAAAATTTTTGAGTATTTGTTTTAACCTTTTTAATTTTGTAAAAATAGATATTCTTACTAGATATTATTGAAAATAACCATATGTATGTTTCGTTTTAAGGATTGGTTATTACTAATTAGAAAGACGGATTAGTTTTGAACGGAAATAGACTGTTAAAGCACCGGTGACAATCCGACATTGTTCTCGTGCCATGGAAAGAGTCGCATGCCTAAACTAATCTCACTACTCGCCCTTGTAGATAATGTTTTAATCATTTTATGGTCGGACCGGACTGATCCGGTCTGATCAATCGGGTTCAAAAACATTTGCTAACTAGAAAGGAAAAAAAAACAATCCATTTGTTTATTGGCACACTCAGAGAACTTTGACCAAAATCGACCCAGTTAGACCTTGCGGACTAGGTTTTCGCAAGCTCACAATTTCAGGATTATCCAGTAATATACATGCAGATTCCAGTTTTTTGAAAGCAAAGCTTTGTTGAATTGATCAGCTTGAATTTGCGAATGGACGGAGAAGAGCTCACCGAGCAGGAGACTGCCTTGTACGACCGCCAGATTAGGGTTTGGGGCGCTAATGCTCAAAGAAGGTTACTTTCTCATCTCATTATTCTACTCAACGCTGAATCTAGTTATCACTTTTCAAAGTTTAAGTCTTTGTGCCGTTATGGTTCGAGTATTAAACTGTTTCAATTGGCTATTATTATGAGAAGGCTTAATGGTACTAGTTTAATTGCGGATTCAGATAATTAGTAAAATAAAAAGAATTTTTGTTGCTGCTCTTTCATTCGATTCCTTCCTCTTGGCTTCCAAGTGTTTTTATTTTTTATTTGTTTGGCTTAACGAGAATTTCAATTAGTACCTATATTGGGTTAAGAGTTTGGATTCTGCTTCTAGTGAACTTGTAACTTCTGAGCGTCCTTAGCTTGTCCTGAGATGATCGTATCTGTTCTGTTGATGTGAAACTCCTATGTTCATGTTTCAGCTGAGACATTATCATAATGTTATGTTCATATTTCTAGTAGAGTATTTGGTTTTGGGTTTTAACTTGTTAGCCTTTGGTTACTCATTCGTTCATATCTAGGTTTTTTTCTGAAGCTTACGTTATTAATACAACACATTATCATGTAGTTACTGTGTAAGCTTGGCATGATTTGATCTAGTGTGAGGTTGGTGTTTTGTTTGCAGATTGACCAAAGCTCATATCTTGGTATCTGGAATAAAGGGGACTGTTGCTGAGGTAGCTTTAACTTTATAATTTCTGCTGAGATGTCATGCTTTTCAGTTAATTAATCTAATGGTATCTTACTACACTATTTGTCTTTTGTGTCCATTCGATGGGTAGTTTTGCAAGAACATTGTACTGGCTGGAGTTGGTAGTGTGACTGTAATGGATGATCGTTTAGTGAAGGAGGAGGCCTTGAACGCTAACTTCTTGATTCCACCTGATGAAAGTGCTTATAGTGGCAAAACTGTGGCTGAGATTTGTTGTGATTCACTCAAGGATTTCAACCCTATGGTCCTTGTTTCTGTTGAGAAAGGTTTCACTCTAATACCTCTCCTTTAACGTTTGAATAACATAGGACTGTTGTCTGATCATTCTTTCAAATCTTTCAGGTGATTTGTCAACATTTGGCACTGATTTTTTTGAGAAGTTTGATGTGGTGGTTATAGGCTACGGTTCTCGTGCTACCAAAGTATTGATACCAGATTTTATAGAGTTCTCACTTGATTTCATCTTTGGTTGCTCTATATATCTCTTCATAACTTTGTCTCTTCTTTTTTTGTTTGCAGAAATCTGTCAACGAAAAATGTAGGGAGTTATCGAAACGTGTGGCATTCTATACAGTCGATTGTAGAGATTCATGTGGTGAAATCTTTGTCGACCTTCAAAATTACAAGTATACAAAGGTACTTGTATGATTTGATGTTGCATTTCTTCTGTTGATCATATGCTCTTTTGACGTTTCACTTTTCAATCTCTATGCTTTTACATTTCATTGGAAATTTTAACTCCATCGATACCTCTCTAAGTGCGCAATTTAATCTTCTTTTGTATTGTCTTCTTGGCAATTTTCTTTCCACAGAAAAAGCTTGAAGAGACAATGGAATGCGAACTTAATTTCCCGAGTTTTCAGGTACAATTTATTTGTTGCTTCTAGCAATCCTTACATCTGTATAAAAAGTAATGAAAGTTAGATTTGTTGGTTTATCGCCACAGGAAGCTATATCAGTACCTTGGAAACCGATTCCTCGGAGAACAGCAAAGCTCTACTTTGCTATGAGAGGTGGTTATTAGTTACTACATCTAAATTCTTGATTACTTTTCCTATACAAATGATTATTGAGATCCCAAGGCAAATACATACAACAAAAATTGCTACACTAAGCTTTGGTGTTCTCATAAAAAATTTCAGTTATAGAAGTGTTTGAGGAGAATGAAGGGCGTAAACATGGAGAATGTTCGCTACTCGATCTTTCTACAGTCTTGGAAATCAAAAAGAATCTCTGCGAGGCAAATGTAAGCGTGTATTCTTGTTGTTTGTGATATATTTAATGTCATTCAAGTCACTGAAAAAGCTGAATATTGCACCAACAGTCTGTGAGCGAAAGCCATATACCAAATAGTCTCTTGGAGAGAATTATCACTGGTAATATCGAATTCCCACCAGCTTGTGCCATTGTAGGAGGAATATTAGCACAGGTTCTTTCTCTGTCTTACTCTTTTCACATTCGAATCTTCTCACTTGGAAACTTGTAATTTTGACAAGAAATGTTTTGATGTTGCAGGAAGTAATCAAAGCTGTATCAGGCAAAGGAGACCCATTGAAGAACTTCTTCTTCTTTGATGGTCAAGATGGGAAAGGTGTGATCGAAGACATTTCCAACTCTTTTGCCTCTTAACCAACCAGTGAGACCTAAATTTTTCATCTAACTGTGATGATCTATGAGATTCTATTTATATCTCAATCGGTTGTTTTACTTTTTATATTGTGAACGCATTAACGTGGAATTGATTATTAGTGATTTATTTTTCTTTGAACAATTTGTAAAAGAAGTGGTCAGTTATGATTTTCCGTGGTAGAGAATCATATTTTCAGTTATTAATATTTGAATTGTTCAATTTCAAATTTTATGTCTATCAAATATCAATTCAAAAGAGTAAATGATTGAGATTTCACAAGATTTCGCCTTATTATAAACCAAATTCTGTTTTCATTCTTCTTAATTCGAAATTATAAAAAGATGAAATGGAAGAAATAGAGAACAATCGACACGAACGACTGAAGCAGACGTTGAGAGAGCTAGAGCAAGAATGGACTGCCATGAAAACAGGTAAAAAAAGCTCATCTGCAATTACATGGATCACTGTAGAAGAAGCTCTAGAGTTTGTGGAAAACTCTCCCACAAAGCTAATGCTCTCTCTGCAACACGATGAAGCCAGTCCAGAGGCAGAGATGATACAAATAAGATCACCCTCTTTAAGGAGAAAACTCTTTCACGGCTCTGATGATGATGATGAGACTAAAACGGCATCGTTTTCTCGTTCATCTTGTTGGTCTTCGAATGTGATGAGAGCGAGTGATGATAAAAAGAAGAAGAAGAAGAAGAAGATGGCAAGGATTGTCTCTGTTAGTACGGTGCTGCTTTTGTCATGTGTTTTGGTCATCTTGATCAACGGCTTTGATAATCTCTCCATGAATAGAGAGATCAAAACTTTGGTTCCTACTTGATTTTATTTTTTTGGTTTGAGGCCAAACTAATAAAGCAAAATGAGTTAGTTTTAAATGATAGATAATACTTTCTCTGTTACCAAATATACGCTGTTTTAGATAAAAACGCTGATTTAAAAAAATATATCATTTAAATAAAATTTAAAATAGTTTAACCAATCAAGATAAACTACAAAATACAACGGGTTGCAAAATATCAAAATATCAAGTACATTTAATCTATGCATAGAAATTTGTAATGGATGATATTTACTTATTTTGGCATAAATGGATGTCTTGGGTTTAGAAATCAAATACAAAATAAATATACCCTAGCAATTAGCATTGCATGAAAGATGCAAAAATTAAAAGGTTACCTAGAAAAGTTTGAGAATTTAACTAAATTCAAGAATCTTTGATTTTCCATGGTAACTATGAATTACCACTTTCTCCAACCTTACAAAAACGAGAAAACGGACAACATCAAGGCAAATGTATGAACATAATCATTTGATTATTCTCACACTAAGACAAGAAAGGCAAATGTATGAACTAAAATCAAACTCCAAAGTTACCAGAACACACATGCCATCATCACAAATGTAATGGCCAGGAGTAGATTAAACATTCCAGAAGTGAAAGTTAGCATAGTGAGTTGCATCTCTGTATAGTACAAGTTTTGTTTAAATAGTAGTATGTACAACTTTTCATTAGAAATATGTAATGATGATGACTATGATGATTACAAGAAATCAGAGTGACTTACTCGAAAGCGTTCATGATAACTATCAAAGGTTTTGGCAGTCATACGAGGTCTTGTATTCCTAAGGTTTTCAAGCACTATTAAGTTTTCAACT
This sequence comes from Cardamine occulta, assembly GCA_028015245.1. NCBI lineage: Eukaryota > Viridiplantae > Streptophyta > Magnoliopsida > Brassicales > Brassicaceae > Cardamine > Cardamine occulta. The sequence continues at coordinate 6,846,995 of CM051388.1, read as the reverse complement.
TTAAATTTTATATCCATAATTTTGTTTGATTATAACTATTTAAATTGATTTTATTAATAGCTTAAATAATAATAATGAGTAATTAATTATTATATAGTAAATATATACGTAAAAATAATTTGAACCATATTTTTAGATTTGTACTTACGTTTTGCTTATGTTTTGCTTTTATTTTTCTTCTATTTTGCTTTCTTTTTTTTACTAACTAACTAATTTGGGTAATTAATTATCTAAGAAATAACCATAATGCTTTGATAATCCATCATGTCGTAACACTGTTAGCATCTCTGTATGGGGTAAGTTGTGTAGAACTCAGAAGTCTTTTTGTTCAGTTATCAATTTTGTATTGAAACTCATTCTCCACTATAGATGGATGTTTCTTAGCAATAACGGTTTATGTCGTTGTGTGGATGGCAAAGAAGAAGAGATCAATTTTAGCATATTCAATCCAATCAAACTGATTGCCACGACAGTGATTAGCTCGACATACTCTCTAAACAAATGTTTGTGGGGAGGTGATTGGTGAGCATTTACACTCATAGTATCACACTACCATAATGGTCTTCTTCTCAACACATATTTCTTTGTTTAATCAGGATAATTGCTGCTATCATGATCATCCTTGGCATCTCTTTTGTTTTGTGTGGCAAAATAGAAGAACAATCCTCGTGTCCACCACCAGAGCCCAAGGCAACAACTGAAGAAACTAGCGATGTAGCTTACGTGTATATTATGTTATGTAATACAAGTATTCAAGTAGTAATCTATGATAGTTGAATGTGGTTCTGAAAGTATCACTAGTTGTGGTAGTTTGAAAGTAATATTTTTTCTAACTAATTTTTTTTCAGCTAAAAATGCTATCTAATCAGACACTTCTAGGTTACAAATTCTGGTGTTCTAAATTTGAAGACTTGATGTTCATTATCATTTTGTTGATGAAGAGATTTTCGTGTTTTTTCTTTTTATATCGGAAAGAAAATACCTTGTGCTTATTGCTTAACATGAAAAAAAAAAAAAAAAAACTGTGTAAAATCAACTAATTGGGCTTATCATTTAAATTTCTACAACTCCAAAATAATTCCAAGAGAAGAAGGCCTATGTACACAACCCACAGATAACGATAAAACCCTAAAGATTAAGATTGTCGTCTCTCTTTTTTTAGTCTCTAGGTTTCAGTTTCTTCTCTCTTGGTTGAACCCTAGCTGAGGAAAAGCTGAAAATGGTATAACTCTTGCCCCGAATCTCATCAATTTTTCTTGAAATTATCTACTAATCAATCCACTGCTAGTTTCCTCCAATTTTATTGTCTTAGATTGTGTAGTTTAGTGTCTGTTTCAGCAGTAAGAAAAAAGTAATATTTTCTCCATCTCCTTGTGAAGATTTTTGGCAATCGCTGCGTTAATGGATTCGTCTTATTGTTTGGTAGCTGCTGAATGAATTATGTTAGTCTGATCTTAATTTTTTGCACCTGTGGTTGGTTATAATGTGTATCTATCTAGCCTTGTGTGTTCCATTATAGCCAGCTTAGTTTTGTATAGGACAAATTGATTGATACTTCAGCTTAGTTTTGTATAGGACAAATTGATTGGTAACTTTTGTCTCTGGTTATCACTCTTCCTGTCTAACTCTGAAAGCTACAATTCAAATTGGTTTTAGGCCCCCAAGAGAGGAGTCAAGGGAGCTACCAAGAAGAAGCTGGTAACGTGATTTCCTCGCTCTCTCTGAGAATATATTATTCCATTTTCTCTCGATCTGTGTAAAGATATATGAAATTTTCTTGGTTTCAGGAGAAAGTAACAAACCCTCTCTTTGAGAGGCGTCCGAAGCAGTTTGGGATTGGAGGAGCATTGCCTCCCAAAAAGGATCTCACGCGATACATCAAATGGCCGAAGTTGATCCGCCTGCAGAGGCAGAAGCGTATCCTCAAGCAGAGGTTGAAGGTTCCACCAGCACTTAACCAGTTTACTAAGACACTTGACAAGAACTTAGGTCTTCATCTCTTTTCCTTTTGTTGTTTTGTTTCTAAATCACACTACTGTGGATGTTATCTGTTTCGATTATTACTCTCTAGCTACTTTTCTCAATGTTTGTATAATTGCAGCGACTTCTCTCTGCAAGATTCTCCTCAAGTACAGGCCTGAGGACAAGGCCGCCAAGAAGGACCGCCTTCTCAAGAAGGCTCAGTCTGAGGCTGAGGGCAAACCTGTTGAATCTAAGAAGCCAATTGTTGTGAAGTATGGTCTTAACCATGTGACCTACCTCATTGAGCAGGTCTCTTCCTTTCATGACTAATTTATTTGGCACTCTCTAGGAAGAATCTTGTCTGAAACCTATCTGCTTTATTTGATTGCAGAACAAGGCTCAATTGGTGGTGATTGCTCATGATGTGGACCCGATTGAGTTGGTCGTTTGGTTGCCTGCATTGTGCAGGAAAATGGAAGTTCCGTATTGCATTATCAAAGGGAAATCACGATTGGGAGCGGTAACTATAATTGCTTACTTGAGACTTGAGGGCTTTAATAATTTTGTCTCAAAAAAAAAACATAGCTGATTCCTTTTGTTGATGACTTGTTGCAGATTGTCCACCAGAAAACAGCATCTTGTTTGTGTTTGACCACAGTGAAGAACGAGGACAAGCTGGAATTCAGCAAAATCCTGGAGGCCATAAAGGTAAGAGTGAAGGTGGTGGTTCAATTGCTATGTTATGTTTTAGAATGTGTTATATGTTTCTGCGAAATGAATTAAAACGGTTTTGATTATTTGTATAGGCAAACTTCAATGACAAATATGATGAGTACCGTAAGAAGTGGGGAGGTGGGATTATGGGGTCTAAATCACAGGCCAAGACTAAGGCTAAGGAGAGGGTTATAGCCAAGGAGGCTGCTCAGAGGATGAATTAGACCCTTTGGGTTTCGTTTTTGTTTTTTTTGCACATTAAGAGTTTAAGTCAAAGTTGTATCTCTCTCTTTTTATTATTTTTGTTTGAATCTTCGACTCGGGCTCTATAAACTTGTTGAGAAGATTGAAAATGCATATCAGATTATCAGTTGGAGAAAATTAAGAGAATTTCTTCCATCTTGTTAGGCTTAAGGCCTTGGGAGAAGAACCAAACCTATTAGATCCTCAGGGCAACAGATAACACCATTTTTCACCAAATATTTATATTGTAAATGTAAAATGACAACATAAAATACTAATGACAAAGAAAGCGTTTCGTAAAAAAAAATTAAAGCAATGACAGAAGCAATCACCGACCTCTTTTAGGTCGGTGCCATGTGTACGCGTTCAAGTTAGAATCAGGTACTCCCTCTCTCCTTTCGCCACGTGTCCCTAAACTTGGGATAGAACCGGAATATAAAGAACTGAACCGACTCGAAGAAGACAGACTAAACCGGAACCGATCGATCAGACCGTAGTAGTCGACATCAATGTACGACGTTATACAAATAAAATATTATTTATGATTTTCTTTCATTTTCCTATTAAACCGTATCCCAATCAAAAGGGTGTGAACCAACTGTAGCAAACCATACATTTCTCCAAGGTTCCTTCTATAAAAATAGGCTCTTCCTTTCACATTTCTTGTCGTCTCTTGCAGTGTAAATTAAAGCGCCTCGAAATTTTCACAGTGTTGTCTCTCTCTCTTTCCGTGTTCGAGTTTTTTTAGCTTCAGAAATTTTCACTGAGCAAAGAAGAAAAAAAATGAGCAAATTTTGGACTTTCCTCACTGCTCTTCATTCAGGCGCTGGGTATTTCCTCTTCTTCTTCTTCATCCTAACATTTTTCTCTATCAATTTTGTTTTTTTTTTATATTTTCGATTTCTAATTAAAAAAAGTTGTTGGTATATGCAGGCCCTTGGTGATGTTGCTGTATCCATTGTAAGTTCTTTTTAAAAAATGTTCGAAATCTGTTGTATTAGAAAAGAAAGAAGAAGAAAATCGTAATAGATTTTTTCTCTGTAGGTACGCATCAGTGGTTGCAATGGAGAGCGCAACGAAAGTAGACGATGAGCAGTGGCTGGCTTACTGGATCATATATTCATTCCTGACGCTCTCGGAGCTGATTCTGCAATCGCTTCTTGAGTGGATTCCGATTTGGTATTCGGTGAAACTTGTGTTCGTGGCTTGGTTGGTTCTGCCGCAGTTCCAAGGCGCCGCTTTTATCTACAACCGTTTTGTGAGAGAACAGTTCAAGAAAAACGGCGTTTTCCGCTCCTCCCACCACCACGCCAAGCCCACTAAGCCCAATCTCCTCAACTCCATTTTCCCTCACCGGGTATTTAATTTTTTTTTTAAAACGTATTCGAAATCGGTCAAAGAAAGAAACTTTTTTTTTTAAGTTTATGCATTTATTTTTTATCCTAGGAAACGTAGAGTGCCTAATTCTCTAACGTAGCGACCCTAAGCGTATAACAAGTGTATTAAATTAATTGAATACTCAAAAAGTTTTTTTTTTATAAATTAATTAATTTTTATTTTTTGTTGATGGTGTATAGGAGGGACACGAGGCTCACTGAGTCGGAAAAGAGGAGTAGACAAAAGAAGCTTGATGACTAGTAATGTAATGGTTGTAGTGGTCCCATCCTGTCCTGTCTAAACTACTTTTTACTTTATTTTTATTTACGGGAAAATTGGGTTAGGAATGATGATGATGATGATGACTGATGAGGTGTGTACTGTTTTAAATTAGAAATGCGCTTTGGCTTGTTGTATCGCTTAGCTTCCACGCGTATTTACCATTTGGGAACCCAACTGTGTCACTGTTATTAAGTATTAACGTTCTAATTTGATGAAAAGTGTTAGTCTCCATGGTAAAACTTCAAAACATATTAATGTACTCAATTATTCGGATTTCTTCACTTTTGGTGTTAGACGCAATTCAAATATCCCACAATCTTCACAATTGAATTAGTCATCAAGAGAAGAGACCTGATCAATGAGCTAAGTCACATAATTGAACCATACTTCACAAATAATTGGCATCATCAATTCAACAGGTTTGCCCTCAGCCTTCAGGCTTATACTTGAGGAGAAAGAATCTTGAACAAAGAAGTCGCTGCAATTATATAATTCTTAGGTCTTTTGTGTGTGTGTGTGTTATGTGAGTTGGGTATATGGGCCGTCTAATGGAGTTTATAAGAAACTTAATTGTGTAAAATCATATGATTGGGCTTATAATTCAGATGGCCCATCTTAACAACTCACATAATAAAAAAAATACCCTAACGCCTATTTTGTTCATCCCGTTTCACTCTCTGAACATGGACATTGCTTTCGTGTTTTGTGTATCTGTTGTTATTGAAAATCTTACTTTTATTTTGGAAAATATTCGGTTAAACTTCCGAATCGGTTGAAACTGGAACCTTAACTGAAAAAAAAAAAAAACAGGGAGAGATTAGTAGTTCCGCTTGGAGTTTCGACTTCGATAAAAACTTTTTTATCCAATATTTTGCTTTCGTCATCATCATTCGCGCAAAGAGTCCAAAACTTTTCCCGATTCGTCTTCTATTAAACTTTTTTTGAAAAAAATATTTAAAGAGGTTCATCTTCCTCTTAAGTTTTTTTTTTTTTTTTTTAAATCTTCCTCTAAGTTCTCTCTTCAATTCAGTATATTAATGGATGTGCATGTGAAGCAAGAGATTCCACCACCTTCTACTTCGCCGGCTGGCTTCCCGGGAAGAGAAACTGTAACTGTAGTCGATCTTTGTAGCAGCGATGACGACTCCGACTTTGGAGAAATCGCCGGTGGAAAATTTAATAATTCTGGAAACTCCGTCGGTGTGAAGAGAGCACGAGATTCATTTGGAGCTTCCTCGGAAGTAAATACGAATCATTTGAAGAAGGTAACAACGAATGAGCTAGCAGTTGTGTTGCCGGAAGGATTTGGCCAATCTAATCCCCATGCTATTCCTGCCAATCCCTGCAATTTCTTTGTGCCGCCGCCGCCGTCATCCGGTAGAGTTGGCAGTTGTAAGCAGTTCTGGAAAGCTGGGGATTATGAAGGAGCACCTGGCGGTAATTGGGATCTTTCTTCAGGTAAAGGAATTGACTTTGTTCTTTTAACAGTTAAGAGATTGTTTAATTGTTTAACATTGATTGATACCTATTTTACTGTGTCTCAGGTGGCTTAGATCATGTAAGAGTTCATCCCAAGTTCTTACATTCTAATGCAACCAGTCACAAATGGGCTCTTGGAGGTATTTTTTTTTTTTTTTATTGATCAATGAGTTTGCCTCCACTTTTATGAGCTAATCTGTTTTTCTATCTTCTCTTGTGCAGCTTTTGCAGAGCTTTTGGATAATGCTTTGGATGAGGTAGGTTTAAGTTCTTAACTTGTTATGATATAGTATATCTGTGAAGAGCACTTAGCTTCTGCCTTGTAGTAATGGATTCTCCTTGTTGTCAGTGTGCCAGTGGAGCTACTTATGTTAACGTGGACATGCTCGAAAACAAGAAAACAGGAAACAGGATGTTATTAATTGAAGGTATACACTTTATTTAGCATATCTTAGTGAATTTCTTCCCTGTTCTATTCATGTGGTTATCGGTTGTCTAAAGTGTAACTCTTTTTTCCAATCGCTTGATACAAGAATCCTTATGCTTGAGATATGCAGATAATGGGGGTGGAATGGATCCTGAAAAAATGCGACACTGCATGTCTCTTGGATACTCTGCCAAAAGCAAACTTGCAAACACCATTGGACAATGTAATTATTCTTTGTCAAGCCGAGTCATACTTATATCAAATGTTTGCAGGACGACGCTTAATTCATTTACTGCTTATAGATGGCAATGGATTTAAGACTAGTACAATGAGACTTGGAGCTGATGTCATTGTATTCTCCCGTTGCCCTGGAAAAGATGGAAAGAGGTTTGTTGTTTATTACCAATCTGTTACACCTTTCGACTATCATGTCTTTAATCATTTTGGTTGGATTGTATTTTCATTTCCGAATAATATGAACAATAGTTGAAGTTATAATTTTCTGTTATAGCTTATTTTACTTGATGTTGGTTTTAGCTCTACGCAGAGCATCGGGCTCCTATCATATACATTTCTGAGGAGCACAGGAAAGGAGGACATTGTTGTACCCATGGTAATCTTTATTTGTTTCACTTAGTGGCATTTTTAGAGAATAACTCCATGGCCTGCCACTTGGTTTCTCTATTCTAAGTAGTGTTCTGATATGAAATTCCATTCAATTGCTTGTCTCAACATTATGATTCTTCCGATCTTTTGTATCCATTTTTAAATTTAGATTTTGATATTAGGGCTCTTAGTTTGCATGAAACTCCAAGACCACATGATTGCTTTTCAATTAATGCTCCATGTTGCTGTCTGTAAACTTGTATCCCGAAAATTGGGTATTACCCTACGCTTGGTTTCTAGGCTAAACTGAGGAAGGCATTACAATTTCTTGATGTAGAATATATTGCAACTTTGATTTTTTCCATGTGGATTTTGTGGCATAGCAGTTCCGCATATAAATTTTTGTAGTGGTAGTAGATAACTCCAATGGCAGAGAGTCATGGTTGTTTCCTTCTCTTTTAGTATCTTAGCTTGCATCTGAATGTGTATTTTTTCCAGTATTGGACTTAACTGTCCACACATCCCCTCTGCCATAGAAGATGTTTCATGCCCACAACATATAGTTTTTAAAATTTAGATAAATATTGTATCCATTTTATCCTTATATTCTCTTGTAATGAGATTTAAATTGACAGCTTGACTATGAAAGAAAGGATCCTGAATGGAGTAAAATAATCCGGTCTTCCCTTGGTGATTGGTATAAAAATGTGGAAACAATACTTCAATGGTCGCCATTCTCTAGTGAAGAAGATCTTCTTCGTCAGGTATATCTTCCCTTTATTCAAAGCAGTTGCTTAGTCACATATTCATACTACGAATTTTTCCATGAGAGCTTCTATTACCCTGGAAGCAAAAAGAAGAGACAATTGTATCTTTGAGTACATTCTGAGCTTTGTGATCTTCTTTAGTTCTCTATCATTCATTGGATATCAGCTATTACCACCCCTCTACTGTCTCTATGAACAAATGTAATCACTAATTTGTTGCTTTATTTGTTGTAGTTTGATCTAATGAAGGATCGTGGGACACGGATAATCATATATAACCTGTGGGAAGATGACCAAGGGATGTTGGAACTTGATTTTGATGCTGATCCCCATGTATGCGTTTCTATTGCTCAATGTATATGGATTATTGTGTGAGATGATGCATTCGCTCTTTTAATGCATAGCTTATTATTTATCTGCAGGATATCCAACTTAGAGGCGTCAATCGGGATGAGAAAAACATCAAAATGGCTTCTCAGTTTCCTAATTCTAGGCACTTCCTCACATACAAACACTCACTGAGGGTATAAAATTTTATTTTCCATTATATTTCATTTGTTGTTGGATAATAGCAAGTAAGATGTCTTTTTGCCAAATTAGCTCTAGTCAGTCTCATGCTATTTAGAATTATAAATCTGTAATGGTTCTTGAAAGTTTCTTACATTGATGTGATGGTGGGTGAAAATAATAAAGCGTGAACAGGAATATTATTGTGAAGCTTGTTCAAATTGGCTGCATGTACTTTTATTCTACTATTTCATTTCTTGCATCCTTTCAACATGTTTCCAGAGTTATGTATCAATCCTCTACCTAAGAATTCCACCTGGGTTTCGTATCATTCTACGGGGAAAAGATGTTGAGCACCATAGCGTAGTGAATGACATGATGCAGACTGAGCAGATCACATATCGACCACAGTCTGAATCATATGGACTTCTGACAAATGTAAGTTTTAATAACTTAATTACCAGCCTTCTTATAGTATATTTATTACAAGCCAGGATCTATTTATAATTTGAAGCTGGTATCGTGCACATTTCTTTTGTCAGATGTCCGCCATTGTAATTATTGGATTTGTGAAGGACGCAAAACATCATGTTGATGTTCAAGGCTTTAATGTCTACCACAAAAATCGGCTCATCAAGGTTTCCTTCTTCTTAAAAGGCGGTTTGCTTGCCAAAACTCTCCATACTAAGCTTTTGATTTTGAAGATAAATATTTGACTTCGTATTCTTGTGTATTTCTTTCTAACTTGTGTTATTAGCCATTTTGGAGGATATGGAATGCAACAGGCAGTGATGGTCGTGGGGTCATAGGTATTGTTTTTATATGGAAGTTGTATTATTTTATTCGCTTACTTTACGTGAAGAATACAATACTAGTTTTTTTGTTCTAATAGGTGTTTTGGAAGCTAATTTTGTCGAGCCTGCTCATGATAAGCAAGGGTTTGAGCGTACTACAGTTCTCGCTAGACTTGAGTCACGGCTAGTTCAAATGCAGAAGACTTACTGGTCTGATTATTTTCTCATGTTGTTCTAAAATCACGCTTCCTTGAACTTGACATGGATGTTTCAGGGCTAATTATGTTTCCATCCCTTTTTTATCAGGCGCACCCACTGTGACAAAATAGGCTATGCGTCTAGGACACATAAAAAGTCTGTAAACGGTTATGATTACAGAGGTATATGAGTCCTTATTGGTTTTTTAACGCCCATACCACATTTCAATGAGATTTAAGTTGTAGGGAACACTCATCTGAAAATGTTTATTGGATTGTAGACTCATCACCAGAAAACGATCTTGAGGGATCTGCTCCATCAGGCATCAAAACTCCTACTCCAGCTTCTGACAAGTTCTACTCAAGCTCACATTCGAATCATAAAGGGGACAATGGAGGGAAAGATGCACTTGTAAATACTTGCACCGAAATTTCAAAACAAAAAAAAAAGAAGAGGAAAAATCCTCAAGGACCTTTCCATTTTAACAGATGTCTCATTTTTCTTTGGTACTCTCAGTATTTGCAAGAGGAGTTGCGGCGTGAGAAAGAGCGTAGGAAGGCACTTGAAGTTGAGGTATGGTCCTACTTTCTAACGATGTAAATCTCTGTAACAGTTTTTTTTTGCAAGCCTGATGGATTCCTGGTTAATTTAGGTTAAATTAGCAAAGGAAAAAATAGAAGAATTGAGCAAAGAGCAAGCGACTCTGATTGAGATATTCTCAGAGGAAAGAGACCGACGTGATGGAGAGGAAGAAAGTCTGAGAAATAAGCTAGAGGTTCCTCATTCTTTCTCTATTTACTCATTTTATTATCATTAGTGTGTTCACCTTAAAATAAAACTAAACATCTCATTGTAGGAGGCATCAAACACAATCGAAGATCTGTTGAATAAGATTAAAAAGCTGGAGGGATCTAAAGGCCCAAACTGGAGACGTTAAACATTGAACTTGAGAACTTGCATATAAATTTTTATAAGACTTCTCCACCATGTATCTCTATCTGATTTGTGACTCTACCTGATCTGATCACTTTCTTGCATCTGGTTGGATACTTATTGTAGATTAGTGTTATTGGTAAAATGATCTGTAACATCTCTGAAAGTGTTTGGCCTTTGATTGTTTCTTTTAACTGACTTACCCACTCTCTAGTTTTGGCAGATCCATTTCAGTAACATTAATTATCTCCCATGTATAAACCAACCAAGTTTACTAATAATTTGGGCTGACTTTGTCGAACTCTCGGAATAATGACCCATACCATTACTATATAAGAATTGATGTTGTCGTATTTGGTGTCAGGTGGTTGCAAAGTTTTTTTTTTTTAAATAGAGGAATGAGAGAAGAGCGTGTGCTTTTAATAAGACTAAGAATTATGAACCATTCAACAACAAATAAATGACAAACTAAAAAGATTCACCGACAAGAAGACATCGTTAGAGGAGGGTTAATGCTTGTGTTCAGCTGCTTGAATTGGTCATGTTATGTGATTCTTCAGATCAACTTTTCACGTTAGTTTGGCTATATCCATAGTTTTGTTCCATTATCACTGAAGAAACTGGTGATGTAGTTTTAGTGTATGTCACGTTATGTAATCCAAATATTCAAGGTGTAATATGCAGTAGTTGAATCATACAAGGTGATTCTGAAAGTGTCCTTTATAAAGACTCTAGTTGTGATTATATTAATCTTAGGCCATGAATGTTTGAAAGTTTTTAAATAGTTGTTGGCTTTTAGTTTTTGGTTATTGAATTTTTGATTTTGGTGTAAATTTTAATTTTCAAAGACTTGACTAGTAACCTATTTAGTTTATATATATATATATATATATATATATATATAAATTTGTAAGTTTTCTGTTTTAATTTTTTTTTGTTATGTGTTTGAGAATACTAAAATAAAGAATTAAATTTTAATAGTCAAATATTGAAACTTACAAAATTTCATAGTACCAAAAAAATACTTGATAAAATTATGAAGAAATTTTGCTCTTATATATGTAGAAATATGGTATTTAGATTTATTGATCGATAAAATTAAAAATATATTTAAAATTTTACAGTAAGTTTAAATCCTCATAGAATAAGGTTTTGGTTTTAATTAATTGGAAACAAAATCTCTCAAAAACCAAAAATGACTAGTTAATAGCATATTTTCAAAAAGAAAAAAATAATTTTAAAAAATATCACAACAAAATATCTCAAAAACTCTTAAAAGCCAAAAACTTTGAAAGTGGAATTTTGGATTCTCATTAGAAATATGCAAAAACCATCAAAATCTAGATTTCTTATTATATTTTAGAGAATCCATTTTTTCAAATTCAGGAATGGTTATAAAACCATTGTCGGCCTTAGTGTAGCTTAAGATGCTTCCAACAAAACCAACATGTTACATTTAGTTATGATTATGAACGAATTAAAAGGAGAAAACGGCCCAGCTTGAAGCTAATTCACTCTTCAGTGGAAAAATGGAAGGGAAATTACAGATTAAAGCTCAGAGATCAGTTTGGAAGATAAGGATCGTCGAAAAATACAAGGAACAATAGATGAATTCTTTGTTTAGAGCTCAGGAATTGAATTTCACACATTCTGTTTTTCTTTTGTGAGAATCTGGTTTTGGTAAGAGCAAAGTGGGTTTCAAGCTCGGAAAACTCGATATATACACGTCTAATATAGAATTTAATAAATAGCCAAATCGAGATAATTGGAGATGAAACGACTTTTTCATGTGCCATACAGTATTATATTTCGTGCCAGAATTTGGCTATTTGGCAAATTCACCAGTAAAATGCAAATGGTGCGGAAGGAAGAATGAATTAGAGAATAAACAGCACAATTTTTTTTTAATAGATATATAATTATCTTCACCACACGTAATTGACCTAGTAACCTATACAACTTCCGTACATTGGGACAGTAAGAAGAAAAACAAATAAGGGACAAGAGGTTACTTTGAAAAGAATTTAGTTCATTTTTCTACAACATTCAAAGATAATACTCCACAGCTGAAAGGGAAGCTTAACTTTAATGGACCTTTCTTTTTGATTTTGTTTTCTTCTGTACTTGAAGAGTTGAGACGGTGTGTATGATACATGTCTTGCTGCTCCCTTCACAAAATGGTGCATGTGCAGATTACCGCTTTGGGTGCCTTATCAACCTTCTTTTCTGTTCAATCAAATATCAGTATTCAACTGTTAGTTTCAATTCATCAACATCGTCTTAGAAATCAAAAACTCAGCGTTCATGACTTTATCAATATCAATCATGGAGACAAATTTTAAAGATTGGCAAAAGTTTTGAGTGGGTTATACTTGAAGCTATCATGGAGATACAGTATCTGCTTAACAAGGATTATTTATAAGTGAGATGCCTCCTCTACAAGGTCTGAATAAAAATGAACGTCAAACTAATTGCTGACCATGACTACCAATAATGAATTCAGGCTATCCCTCATGGCATGCCTTTGCTAGGCTTAGAGCTGATTTTGCTTTATTTCTCACTGAAAAATAGAAAGAAGAACACACCAGAAAACCTAGGGATGAATTCTAGAGCATCATCCCCTACTAACCAACTGTTCCTAGTCACCGACTAACTTGCTATGTGCAAAGTTTAGTTGATGAACACTCTTATGAAATCAGACTAGCCTCGATTAAGATAACTATGAGTAGATGATGATATAAGAAGTAAAGTAGAGCCAGATAACGATATCAAAATCCATACAAGTGACATAAGATAGATAACACAAGACATAAGAAATACTAAAGAAGCCTGAGATTTGAGAAAGCTACAAACATAGATCTCCAATAAAGCTTATGATATGATGCAAACAGGAAGAACATTTCAAAAAAAAAAAAAAAGAAGAAGAAGAGTTAAACCTGTTTTGGTTTTGGCTAGAGACGGTTGTACAACAACATGCATGACAATGACTCCACCAGCAATCTCTCCAAATGGAGTCTTACACTGCCCAACAGTCTTGTTGTTCTCCAATATCTTCCCCGAGCTTATCAGCTTCACTTCGTTTATTCCCTTTGGTACTACTGTTTTCCCTATACAAACCACCGTAAACGAACATTTCAACAGACAAAATTGAAGCTTTCGATTATCTTAAATTACACAGACTTAGTTTTTCTTCATACATCATGCTTAAAAGTTAAAACAGACAAAACTGAAGCTCTGTATTATCTCAAATCACACAGACTTAGTTTTTCCTCATAGATGATGCTTAAAACTTCAAAGTGAACTAATCATCCAAGGCTAATAATAACCATCTAAAGCTCACCAATATTTAGTTACAATCAACACGAGCAGATTGGGGGAAAAGACACCTATCAATAACTAACCTTTGGGCCAATCAGAGACGACCCTCTGCTTCAAAAAATCAACGGTAGATGCTGCTGAATACCGAAACGGCCCGATATCGGAGCCATCGTACAGTCTGAATTTGATATCTATCGACTCTTCCTCTGGCATATCCGTTGACTTCTCTCTGACCTCCGTTATCACCAAAATCCAGCTCCGATCACCAATCCCGCTTCTCAAAAACACAACTCTATTTCAGATCTGAAATAGTTCCCAATCTACGAAAAATAAGTAAACAAAAACGAGAATCAGAGCTCGCTTCGAACGAGATAAGAGACCCAAAAAAATAAAGGGTATATCAAAGGAGAAGAATCAAATACAGAATCGAAGCTTCCGATTTTGTGGTGTTGGGATCTTTGATGAGGTGTGAAAAGCGGAGCAAGGAAGAAAGAGCTTTTCAAGAGTCACCAAATATCCAACTTCCTTTTGCAACTTCTCAAGCCGACGGTTTTCAACCTTTTTTTTTTTTTTTTTCTTTTCTTTTCGTCGTCACTACTACTACTTCTCTAGCCGACGTCTTCTACTTCTTCTCGTCGTAGTGAAACGGTGACGTTTTCAATTCAATTGGAATTTACCGACGTTAACTATTCCCACCAGAATTTTCTTGTAGAATAAATAATTCGTTTAGATTCATCATTTGGCAGTATTATGGGTTAAACATTATAATTCTGTTCCTGGTAGGGTATCAAAATCTTTTACGAGTCTAGGCCAAAATTAATTTTCTAGACATCGAATATATACTCTTGTCGCAAATAATTGAGAAATGGGTGTTGGTTAAACATTATAATTTGATATCCTCAGTTTGGCACGCAAATTTAAAACAGTTTTGAGTGATGGTAAATGAACAGCACTAGTTATGTTTTCTTTTTATTTCATCATATATTAAATATTATAAAACTAAAAGATACATTCGATTCTTATTTAGAGAATTTGAGTAATGCGTCAGTGCTTCTCCCAGACAGCAAAGTCAAGGCCTGAATAAGCTAAAGCAAAATTAGGAGGAACAAGAGTTCCCAAATCCACCTTTGACCCAATCTTCATGATAACCATATCATCAATCATAGCCAAGTAGAGATCCGATTCTGCCGCTTTAATCGTAACAGAGCTTGTGCTACCAATCCCATTTCTGTTCCTAATCGCCACCAACTTGGAGATACTCTCCTTTAGTCCCCATTCCATGTAATGATTATAAAACTGGAACAAATAACATCACATAATGCATAGTGAAGAGCTACTAAACCCAACTGGATCTGTAATGTTTAAATGGATATAAAGAGTTTTTGATGTATGTATACTTACAATGCAAGGAGTGCCCGGATGAGTAAGAATATAAAAGTGACTGCGTTTCCAGGCATGATCCCAATCAGACCAGACGGCTTTCCCTGCAAGTCCTTTAGTCTCCAAAGCTCACCTTTGACTGCAGCTTGTAAAATCCCTTTGGTCGTGAAATCAAAAGCTGTCAACACACCACCACCCGCTTCTTCGATCCAGTGTTTAAGACCCGACCGATGCTCCTCCTGATCATACTCCAGTTTCCCATCTCCTCCGTACTTCATATCGTCCCATTTCTCACCCACAGCAAAATCCGGTGAAGTATTCTACGTACCTCAAAACAGAGGAATTAACCAAAATGTAAATAATCATTAGTCTGTCTCCTTTAGTCATATTTGATTACCTGAACGTATGATTTGGTTATTGAAGGTGCATAACCTCGAACGAACTCGAATCTCCAACCTTTGAATCCGATTTCAGATTTGAGCCAATTCATCCATTCCGATAACTCTTTCTGAACCCTAGGGTTAAGATGGTCGATATCAGGCGCCGGTTTATAATCTTCTCCAGTGTCGAGGTTTCCGGTACCGGAAAAGTTGAAGTCGTTGCGGCAAATGAAGGAAGGATCCCAATCAAGACGATCATCGGAAGTACCACCTTCGAAATAACAGTAACCACAATGATCGTCTTTTCTCTCAGCTGTTCTGTGGTTAATCACAATATCAGCCACAGCTTTTATTCCTTTTTGATTCAACGCTTCGATTAAGGATTTCAATTCCGTCTCAGAACCGTATTTGGAGCTGTTCAGATCGTTTAGCTTTCCTGGTAAGTACCCTGAGAATGAACCTGAAGATGGTGAGTGAGTTAGAAGATTGGTGTGTGAAGTTAAGTAAAAAAAATGAACCTTCAGGAGAGACGGATTGAGATGGAGGAGGAAGCCAAAGATGAGTGATTCCAGAGTTGGCTAAGTCGTCGATGGAGTTGTGTAGTAGAGAATTGTAGAATCCTCCTTCCTTCTTCCATGACTCCCAATTGAAACCCTGTCACAGTTGAAACAAACTCAATCAATACGAGAGTTGATCAACTGTGTATAGTACAGCAAAAACTATAGGACGCACCTGAAACAGTAAAGTGGAAAACGTCAAGGTTGGGAAGACGATGAAGAAAATAAGACAAGAGAAGACTAACGTATCGAGACAAGTCATTGTCTGCTTGTGAATTTGTCTCCTTTTTCTCTGCTTTGTGTTTATATTGAGATGAGACTCTAACCTTCTAGAGTACGTAACGCAACCTGAACGACACGGCCTTTTCATATCTCACTAAATTTCTTCTACTCTCTCTTTTTCTTCTCCTTCAACTGGACTACAATCTGTTTTTCTTTTGGGTCAAATGTAAACTAAATTTACAAGAAATTAAGGCAAAATCTGACCATGTTTGGAAATTAAGCCAAGTCCATTTGTCACGTTTGTGTGGACCCTGGAGATTATTCTAGGTAAAACTACTAGATAAATATGTAGTTTGGGTTTGAAAATTCTTTGGGCCGTAACGTTAAATATTTCTTAGAAATCATAAAGCTCAAAGGCTTAGTAAAACAAAATTTGGTTAGACTAAAGTAGTTACATTAGGCACATGAATTTCTTGTCAAATGAGAATTACTAGCTAGTACACAAAACAAAATTGGTTTTTACTTTCTTAAACAAAATTGAAAATTCCATTTCCTTTTTTTTATTGCCAAAAAATACTACCTGTACTGTTGAGGTTTTTTTTTCTTCCCCAACGTTGAGCCGCTGAGGTTTCTAGTACATCAAAATGATAAATCTTTTTGTAACAACTCGCTTGCGAATGATCAAGTAATTTTATTACTTTGAATTTCATTTCCTTTTCAATCAGCCGGATTATTAATAAAAGTTTAAAGTAAACAAGAACAGACCATCAAAACTATTTTACGGAATTCAAATAGACGTGCATACTTTTTGAAGGATGATACAATTTCGAAACAAAAGGACGAGAAAATAAAAAGAAGACAAGCTTGGGAAACCAGACTCAACAGTACAACATTAATAAAATCACTAATTCGTAATATAAAACTATCATCTTGATTTAGTTTGACATTTTCTTGTCCATCTGATCCTCTAAATCACCACCATGGGTTTGAACAGGATGACTCACGTCACCATTAGTCTGTGTTTCGTTCTTCGACTGAACCGTAAGATCACAAGAAGCCGGAGTCGATGAAAGCTTGACAATGTTGATGGAGTGATCCGACACCGTTTTGGGCTTCTCTGTCTCATCAGTAACTGGTGATTTATAGTACTTGAATATGACGTAGAGAATCATTTGAACTGCTCCGAGAAACGCACCCAATATATTTGGAAGCTTCAATAAAAAAAAAAGTAATCACATCATCAGTAATAATCTTTTACGTGATCATATAATATATAATTATGACCATAAAGCAAAAGTAGTGTACGGCTTAAATCATATATTCGTCGTCTTTAAATAGACGGAATTTGGGAAAAGAGATAAAAGGTGGTGGAAACTCTTTTCCCTTAAACGTGAACCATCCATAATAATATATAATACTATGTTGCGCTGTCTACTTTTATATGCTTAGAAAAAGATTCAAATATAATAAGAAAGAAACTCACCGCAACGTAGAAGTCTTTAATAGCAAGACCGTAGAAGAGCCACGTAATGGCGCTGATCGTAAGAAACAATGATAGAGAGAAAGGCATAAACTCCACACTATTTGTCCGTATCACCACTCTCTGCATCATTATTTTTTTAAAAATATTAGATATATTAAAACTATATAATAATATATAAGTAAACATAAAGATATGCCAGTACCAGAAGAGTAAAGACAAGAAGCTAGAAATATTAGTTTCTTTATATTCTTCATGGAATCAACATGGCTCTTTTAGATATGCAAACGTTATACGTACCATGATGCTCAAAGGAGCTGCAAAAACACAGACGGAAAAGCCGACGCAAATCCCACCAAGGACTTTCTCACGGTTCGATCCTTTGGTCAAGAGCTCGCAGACAAGAATAATAGCGGCAAACCCCAAGAAATTCAAGAGCCCAAGAACCTTCAAAGTCGATATCTATAGGGTAGTTCATATCATGATCAGCTAAACAGACTTTTTAATATATCAAAAGAAATGTTATATATGGTTTAAAAACGTACTCTAGCTTTCTTGTTAGCATAGGTGATGAAGAGGATGATGTAGATGGTTTCGATAAAGCACCCAACGGCGTTTATGGTAATGAGAAGGAAGCCTGCTCCATCTTTTTGCAGAGCGTAGTAAATCCATAGCATCGCGCTAAAGAGCGCTGACACGTATGGAAGTGATTCAAACCCTTCTATCGTTTTTTTCTTGCAGATTCTAACAAAAGTTGGTCTTCACGTACATGAAAAATAACATCGGAAATATACTTTTTATTATTTGGTAAAAATGAAAAGCGAGTGTTTAACAAAAAAAAGAAAAGAAAAGAAAGCGTTTGAGATCGATGGTGCTTACACTGGTGCCAAGAAAACGATGAACGATATGATGTTGCCTGCAAAAACACATACAGCAAAGATAACATGATGAAAATTCATTATAAAACTGACATGGTGAAATTTGATATGCATTTATATTAACAAATAGAGTATGGAGAATATAATTATGTAGAAGCTTTTTTTGGTAAATAATTATGTATAAGCTTGATGTTTATTTATGAATGCTTCTTAGATACTTACCCATGACTCCAAATGTAACTGCCAATACGTTGTGAGTTATAGCCATTTTGATTGTTTTGTAAATGAGCTCTCAAGATCTTTCTACTTTTGAATGGGATGTTATCGAAGAAATGAAAAAGAACACAAGAGAATGGGAAATAGGTAGAGATCGATCTTCCACTGTCTTGATATCTCCAATTGAGTTTTCTTCGATATGAATTAACTTACGAGGCCAATGGTACTCATATATATAGAGGGTAACATGTTACATGTATAAGAGTTCCATGTTAATATGCTGGGAACGTCGTCGTTTTCGTGGCAAAAGAGAGAAAAGAAAAAACATCTCATATTGATGGTCTCAGATATTTCTAAAGTTTTTAAAATTGGAAAATATTTGATAATTTTTTGTGGTATGTACTCTTGGCGTGTATTATATTTGTGTCAAACTTTTATGCCAAATCTTGGTTTATATTATTATCTTAGTCGTTTAAGTGACCTTTCTTTTTCCTTTAAACCAAATAAATAAATAAGCTTTTTAATATAGGCGTTAAACTTAATTATGTTCCTTTGGACCAATAAAATAAAGCTTTGATCGGCTGTTAGCTTTCTAGCTAACCTTAAAAAAATAAATAGATTATCTTTCATATTATCCTCAATAAATAAATTTGATGGTTATCTTTCATCACTGTACGTATTTATACAAATTATCTAATTTTCATGTATTCTACCAGGACTTAAACTAGCTAATTAATTAGTCTAGATATTTGTCGTCCGTACATAATTTTTTTTAGTCCGGGCCCCATATTTGTTAGGTCTCATGAGGAGAGTTGCCTAGATCGAACCCAAAGGTTAGGTGACAGGGCTGCTGCAGTGGTAACTGGTAAGCCACTCTCGGCTCTCCCAAGGGCTCCGTCGTTCTCTGTACATATATATAACAACCTTGTTTTTAGTCAGCATGTAAACTACGTTATGTGAACTATTCCAAAGCTGGCATGATATATAAAATATACCAGAAACACTCATTATGGTAAACTTTTATAAAATTGTATTCATCAAGTTGAAAAAAAATTCAAATCCTGTCCCACTTGTATATATATAGTACAAAAAAAGTTGATTGCAAAAATTCTAGGACTCCCATTTCATCTGCATCCCGAATCGTTACATATCGAGGTTCCATTAAGGATGCAATCCATAAAAATACTAATTAACCATGTTCGCTCCTTTTTGTTCATCGTACCAGTAAAAAATGAACGTTTAGGTGTCAGCCACGTGTGACATATTTTATGTTGTCTCTGAGCACTCTTGAACTTCTTGATTTGGCAGCCAAAATCAGGCCCGTAACTAATTTTATTTTATTAGCTTTCATAGCACAAACTATGATTTATGTTGTCCCCGTGATAATGTATATAAACGGATCGGGAACAAAGCAAAGAAGATATTTGTATAAAACAAAGAATAGTGCGTTTCATCTTAGACGCGACTATCGCGTGTGTAAACCTTATAGGTAAGATTCACCATCATGGTTCTTGATGCCCTTGGCTACTTTTCAAGTTAATCTAAATATCTAAACAAATGTTATCGTATCCAAAAACAATCTTTAGATATTTTTTAGACAATCCATTTTTTCTGTGATAATATAAGGGAAAAACTTTTGACAAAATTTATATTAAACTACAAACATTGATTATCAAGATTTTCTAGGTTAAGCTAATATTATTCGGATATATAATTAGCTAGCTAATACTATTGGAACATTTAAATAGCTATTTATACTAATAAGAAACAAATTATTTGAAGCTACAAACATTAATTATCAATATGATAATACATTGCATTTGCATATACAAGTTGTCAAAAAAAAATGGCATATATCAAGACACTGTTCATAAAAATCTAGATGAGTTTCGGATTGATTACAAAAGTAAACACCAAACTAGATAGAAAGCTCTCATGATAATTACAAGATGCAGTAATATTAAACTATGCTTGGTCAGAGATTCTTTTCTGTTTAACCTTTTAAATCAGTTAAAAAGCTTATTCAAGCTATAAGTAGATTTTTCAAGGTTTTTAATATTCAACTTGCTAAAACATTTAGTTTTCTTAGCTTTTTGTTTTACGCTATACCTACACCAAACTGTTGTCCGTAATCCAACTTCAAGAACATCATTAATATTATTGATATTTTAGATCAATAAAATTAATTATTTTGTATTTGTTTTCAAACAATTCATAGTTTATCTTTTAAATAATACTGCAGTTAAAAATGATAAGATCGATAATACAGAGAACTTCGTTGTGGAATAATATATATCTAGTTTGGAAGCCTATAGTATCAATTCAAATAATGTCTTTATCAAAAGTAAAATATAACAAATATTATCTTTCAAATGGGGAAACAGAAAGCGTACGGTTGAAATAAAAAGCGTATGAAAATGATGGACTTAGGAAAACCCATTTGCATGTTTGGTTGTTATTTCCACCTTTCGTTTTGGTCTTACTCAGTTCTCACTCAATCAAAGAAAATTTAAATGATTAATAACATGTTGCATTAAATAAGTAAATGATTAGCAATGAAACTTTACTTTATGGAGTCTCTGTGGCTCTTCTACGGTCAAAGGGAGTGGTTCCATCCAACCATACAGATTCCTTATTAGACGGTTAAAATTCGTTCCCAACCATTCCTCCTCGTCCTCACTTTCTTCACTCTTTTTCGAATCAAATATTTAACTTAAGAGTCTGAGAGATGTCAGCAAAATATAGACTACGGTAGGAGAAGAGCATCTGCTTCAATTGTTCCATACGTTCATTCGAATCAAAATATACATTCCAAAATACCCAATTTTAATAAGCCACTTTCAGCCTATTATACACTCTCAAAATTTCCTTAAAGTAATACTTGATAAACAAATACAAATTTTCTTCGGAGTCTCCAGTTCGACCAGTTAAAAAAATTACTTAAAATACCATTGCTAACAAAGAAAAAAAAACCATTAAAGAAGATTTTCTTTTCCAGTACTCTGTTACCCATAATTCATTGTCCACTCAAAGTGCTATACCCTTTAATAGATATTTCCCACCTTAGCTTTTTCTTTCGTCCTTCAGCTTTGGAATTCAATATATCGTTGTTGTGGTTGAGTTTAAGAGTTTGACGATTACATTTCCCTTCACTTCACAATCTACATCTCAATAATCTTTAAATTCAAGTGAGCAATAATACATTTGTCGTATATTAGGTGGACGTAAATATGCATCAAAGTATTTATCCGTTTCGGGTTGTCTATAGACTTTTATATATACACTTCAATCAACCTAATCAGTTTTGAGTTCAATAGACATTGAACTAGTCCACGGTGTCTCCGTGTTTCCTTTAGTACGATGAACATTGGTTAGGATGAACACTAGTCACTTGTCTTCTTAATTTGTATCCTGATTCATCCCCAAAACATAAGCAACCATCCAAAATTCAGAAATGTAGCTCGCTCAGCTCAATGTACAGAATCAGCTACTACTTCCGCATTGTTTGCTCATCAGCAAGAGGGAGATTATCATCAAATGGCTAATTCATATCAATACCTACACAACCTCATGAGGGTACAAAACAACCTTTGTGTGTTCATCATCTTCACAGCTTCTCATTCACACTATATACCTACAACCATTAGCATCAAAATTCTATTCAAAGTACGTAGGATGTAAGGAATTCATGTTGGTCCATTCACGAGTACACACACCATGTCATGGGAAATAACAACTTATACATAGATCTCTCCCAACTAAATTTCCATGTAATTTCATGACACAACAAAGAGAAATACATAGTTTCATCTAATAAAATTAGAACTTAAGTCTGCTCTTTTATAACTTTGCAGATCCAAAACTCTACTCAACTTGAACTTAAATAATATATAGGCAGCAAGCTAAATTATATCTTCTCAACATCACCAACTGATAGCAACAAAGAAAGGAAGCGTTGACATCAAATGTTAGCAGCTCTGCTTCATGGAGAATGGGCCAGTATCCAATATCATCCGGATCACCCATGTACTCAGCGACTTGTTCAAGTTTAACATCAACCCTCTCCTGAGTATCTGCAACGCAAACCACACCAGTTTCCTTATCCAAATCTTTCTCAACAAGACTCCCGTAAACACCCTTATGTCTACCAGGTAGAACCAAAACCCGCCCTCCTCGCCTAGGCAATGCGGTCTCAAGCAACTCCTGATCAATCCCTTGAACCAACTCCTGCGTCTCATCCATAGTCACATCACAAGTTGTTGGCCCAACCACATCGGTCACCACAGCCTTTTTAAGATACAATCTCCCAACTTTCACATCCTTGCTTATGATCCTCACCTTTATATGACTCCTAAGCCATGAGGCATTCTCTCTAGTTTGACTTGTATAGTTCTTCTGCTTAAAGTCTCTAACTTCAGTGCGAGACTCTATCTCTGTTTCTCTACTACGTTTACTCATTACTCTGTATTTATCCACATTTTCATTCTCATTTATACCCAGTTTCACTTTCACATCTCTGCCTTTAAGCTGTCTAGGTTTGTCCGATTTACCACTTTCTTTCCCTTTAGCCTTAGTATCCTTAACCCTAGCTTTATCTAAATTGAAGCCAAATCCTTCAGTACCTGAACACTTCTTGAATTCAACAATATCCTCTTTAGCTTTAAGACCTATTCCCTGACCTGGTTTCCAACCATACCCAGCCAGCAACGCAGCTCCATAGCCCTCCACAGGAACGTTCTCAAAATCTTCTAATTCAGGAGCATCAGGGAGTGAATATTTGGGTTTGGGAGGCAGAGAGAAAGAAAGCTTCATCGGACAAGTGTGATTCTCATTGGGGGTAGTCTTCATATAACCAGTTTAATGGGCCATCACATTTCTCTTGTTTTATAGTGTTTTTTTTTTTGGGTTTTGTTTCGTTTGCAACTTCTTTTATTTTAACTTACAAATAAAATATATAACGCCGAGTTAAAATCAAAAGAGAGAAAAGGCTTTGATCGAAAGAGAGGGATTGCTTTCATTCCATTTAAAAGGAGGAGACATTCCTTTTCTGTTAATGATTTTTCCGATGTCTAAATAAACTTGACGCTGTTCTAGATCTCTGTCTCTTTGATCATAGTGAAGTTGTTGGACAGAAAGTTACACATTGTAATTTCTTATAACTCGTAAAACGTCCTAATGTAAATTTTCTCTTTTTCTATGTTGGGCAACAAGTTAGCCAGATCGAATAAAAATATATAGAAAAAGAGCAAGTCAGTGTTTGGATTGGAAGCGTTTCATGATGAGCATACTCATATCCGTGTAACGCTTTGCACAATGGGTGAGGCATGAAGTCTCACTTGAGCTGAACTTACTTCCCGGTGAGCATGTTATACATTTATCCCAGCACACACTTGTCAGCTTCGCCACCATCTCGTTCACCATCGCCCTCTCCTTTTCTTGCTGCTCAAGTTTCCACCATTTCACTCAACCGTTAATTGCCATTACAGCTTATTATTCATAAGAAAAATCAGCTGCTTAAATGACATGGTGACAGCTAGAGCTCTTTTACATCGCTTCCAAATTTCTAAAGCTATTCTCACATTTGACTACGAGTAATTCAAATCCAAAAAGAGGTTTTGACATAACCTGATTTCAAATTTCTTTACCAACTACAGTAATAATTGTAGACCTCAATTTCCATATGATTCAACTATAAGAGTTTACAACTTGTTAGCTCTCTCACGAAATCATCATCGATCATGAATTAAATCGAAAACATCTTATATCATTGGTTTTCTAATCTGAATATATTTAATAAACCTCTCAGATTTGTCAAAGTGACAGTCACTTGCATTCATGGCAATGAAATTTCGCTTATATAGCTCCATCTCCCTGTATTCTATCTAAGGGACACGTAGTCCAAAAATGAAAATTTATTTTGCCAATAATTTCATTTATTAAATTTACAAATAATTAATTGTTTGATGAGTGATACACAGTTTTTCACTTTTTTAAAAAATATGATTCCACAAAGAAAAAAAATTGCCTTTCACAACATGTATCCAAACTTAAACATTAAAAAAAATAGTTTTCACTATACATGCATGTGATAAAAGGTTGTGTTTCTTTTGAAACCAGCTTTAGATGTTTAATGAACCTTGTGAAACCAGCTTTAAATGTTTAATGATTGGTTTAGATAAACTGTATTTTCGACGAAAAACAAAAGATAAACTGTATTTATCTAACGTCCGCAAATTGATTCATAGTTATAAAATTTTCCAATATTATTTGGATAGAAAGCATGAGTTGTTAAACTATTTCTTCCTACCTCTTGACAAATTGAAACCAAAGTCATATATACCAATTTTAACAATTTTCATACATGAAAACCGGAAATATTGGGTCAACGAGGGAAACACGACGGAATGAGAGATGAATGGCAGGCCTAATTTGTGTAGGAAAAAACAAGTAAACTAAAATACAAGAAAGACTTTGACAAATAGTGGTTTGAATAAAAAAATGTAAGATTCAAAGAAGGCATGCAAATGGCAATAATAATGTGCACAATTGTCAAAGGAGAGGGCTGCGAGAGAGAAGCGCGTGGTCAGCACGACGAAACAGGTAGAGAAAGTTTCACCAGCTCTTTAAGAAAAATCAAACCCCATCGTCTTAATCTATCTATCTTCTCCACATTATCACCTAACCTCTCAACTCTCAAGTCTCAACTCTCAACCATCTTTTCTATATTCTCTCTCCTTCTTCTTTCCATCTCAGAAGGAATTGTATCGTTCCTTCCACACGCCTCTTATTATCACTTAATCCCCATTTTTGCCTTTCAATCATAATCGTCTCTTATCCGTAAGTTCTCTCTTTCTGTACCCTTTTGCCCAATTTGTTTTTTTTTTGTGATTTCATCACATTGATTATATGTATACTAGATCTGATTTAGGTTTAGTCGTTTAGAGAATCTTCAAGTAGTGCTCTTTGACTCATTAGCTTTACTGATTTTTCATCTTTCAATCCGAGTCTTTTGATCACACGATTGCTTTCGTTTTTGGTTTTCTTCCAATTCTTCTTAATTTAGTTCTTCTTGCTTGTGAATTATTTGAGATTTTTGCAAGGTTCTATGTAGCTCCTACATTAGATTGACTCAAATGTAATTTCTTTTGATTCAATTGTATGCGATTGTTTATCAATTACCAACCTTTTCGGTTCTAAATCTAGAATAAGGTTTTGGGTATAATGATATATCAAAGCTTGGATGATGTTGTTTCAGCATCTAACGTTGCTTCATACTTAGCTTGCTTCATTAGTTTTCATCTTCGTTTCGGTTGATTCTAGCTGCCTCTGTCATTGTAGCTTTGTGTTTCTGATGAGACTTTTTCTTATGATTCCTTTCTTTGTTTCTTATTCTTCAGATTCTCTTCTCTTTTCAGCACCAACAAGAATGGATCATTGTTCTGGAGGCTTGAATGAAAATTCCATGGCTTCTCAGTTAGACGTTCTCCGATGCCCATTCTTGAGGAACATCAATGAGCCCACTAATCTCTCCTTCTCTTCATCCTTGCCTTTTCCCATACCTGTAAGTAACCATCTGATGCTTCCCTCTGTTGACATATCTTGCACTGCATTGATTCTGATCTTCTCTCATCACTTGTTGTATTGTCTTTGTGTAAATCCTATAGGTACGAGCTGGAAAAGGACCAATCTTTGAAGATGGACCCAATTTTGATACGGCGTTTAGGCTTTTCCATGGCCAAGATGGAGTTGTCCCTCTCTCTGACACCGCTCGCGCTGAAGCGGAGAAGCCCGTGCCTGTATTCCATCCACTTGCTGCTAAGGCGGCCACAATTAGTCTCTCATCCTTTGGAACTGGAGGGCCTTTTGGGTTTGATGCATTTTCTGACATGTTTAAAAATCAAAAGAAGAAATCAGACTCATCCAAAAACAAGGTAAAGGTTTTATGCAGTTCTTGTGCATGTATCTTCTCAAACTGATGTGGATAGTTAAAGAATTGTGTCTTAGAGTATTGCTTACTTATTGTTTCTCTTTCAGGGAGGAAACCACGAAGCTATGGGCGACGAATGGCTTAAGACAGGAAATTGCCCAATTGCAAAATCATATAGAGCTGTAAGTGGTGTGGCACCGCTTGTGGCAAAGATTCTGCAACCACCTCCAGGCATGACATTCAAATGCCCTCAAGCGATAGTCACAGCTCGAGCAGCGATATCAAAAACACCTTTCGCTAAGAACCTCCGCCCACAACCTTTACCAGCCAAAGTACTAGTGATTGGGATGTTGGGCATGGCGCTTAATGTGCCTCTAGGGGTTTGGAGAGAACACACTGAAAAATATTCGGCATCTTGGTTTGTAGCTCTTCACGCAGCGGTTCCATTCATAGGAATACTGAGGAAGTCGGTGTTGATGCCTAAGACAGCAATGGTATTTACGATAGCAGCATCAGTGTTAGGACAGGTGATTGGGTCAAGAGCAGAGAGGCGGAGGCTCATGTCTGTAGTTGAGAAGAAGCTGACATTGAACGGACCAAATCCATCTTCCGTTGAAGCAAATGAGGTGCAGTTTGCGGGAGTTTCATCGGACGGAAGGTGCGGTGATAAAGTGGTGATGAAGTGGAATCCCATGTTGCTTGATGTTGCAAGTCCTGTGTCTTCAGGAGCAGCTAATGTCGTCTGCTAAAAGATTTTGTTTTCTTCGAAGATTTCGAAATATATGTAATTGTTTTCTTCTTTTATTCGGCGATTGTATTTTAAAAGTTTCTTAATGTTTGAGAAAAACAAGAATAAAGCCATTTTTCAAACTGTTGTATTTATTAAATGTAAAAGACTCGATTGATTGAATAAAAGAGGAACAAAAATTGAAATTAGAGGTTTGGTGTTTATGCATCTCATAGGCAACGTTAGATGTCAGATATGAACAACGTTATTGATGAGGCATTCAATAGTGCTAATGATCTTAAGAGCATTGCAATAAAGACACAAATACAAAGTTGCGAAATATTGCAAAACGTCAGTCCAAGTGGTTGATGCCTTGTTGGTGAAACAATCTTGTGAGTGGTTGTATATGGAATGGGCAAGTACGTCGATGAAAAGACGATCACGCCGATATAGCCATATGTCTATAAACACATAAAAATGAGGTTATATGCATATAAAAAATGTATACGTCAACTCTTACTATTTTGCTAGTCTCCTAGCAAAATGCCATACAATTCTTGAATTTCTTTGTTTTACTGTACGTGTCCTTTAGTTATTTCTTTTTTAGTATTGTAATTACGTCGTACAAGAAAACTAATTCATAAGGTGCGTCGGAATTCGAAATAAGACAAATCAAGTTGGAATGTACCACATGAGTTTGATACGTTCTTACAATTTCTGATAAGTGTCCCTTGGCATGATGGTATCAAGTTTGTTTTCATAAAGTTGATTTTGATTCTTTGCAGAAAACATACAACGTGAAATAATACTAATAATTAATAAATATATATAAAAGGAAAAATAGGATGAGCAAATGGTTGTATATTATACTTGTTTTATTTGTTTCATATGATTTTGACATTAAATTTTACTCCCTCCAGATTTGGCCAGCATACCTCATTAAATTATTGTCATTAACCTCTTACTGCATATCAGCATATCATATGCATCAAAAAATAGTTTGATTAACCTTTTTTGTCAAAATCTTTTAAGATGGGACAGTAAAAATGTATGTAATTTTTTTTGGACAAAAATCATAAAATTGATTTTTACCAATTTATAAGCCATGATATCAAATTTTATTTTTATAGTTGTATAAATAAATGGTCAGATGAGATATTGAGACATTTGATAAGGCTTTATAATCATTATTAAAGGTTTAAAACAAATCTTTTTAAGAGAAAATGATCCCACCATTCTCAATATGTATAAATGTACCTATGTGATCTTTAGTGACCTATTTGGGTATAAAGTATAAACAAACATTAATACCAAGTAATAAACTTGTGGTCTTTGTTACCATATAGTGTACATATATAAAAATAGAAATTACGTTAACCCTCCAAATAGTTTTTTTGTTGTTTCTTAACACCAAAAAATGACGTGTACATACAAAGATCTGTTACCAAATACAGAGTATTCAAACAGAAATTAAGTACCCATCTGTTTAGGCAGAAGATTCGATCATCAAACGTCCTACAATATCTTGTTTTGGGATCTCACCCACAAATTTATTTCCTATAAATTCTATTCCTCTCTCTATCTCTTCTTTTCCAGCCCACTTATCTTCTCTTTCTCTTGTCTCCGTGGAGTTGTGGGATCTTCTTACACAACAGCAACAACAATATCTTTGTCTTATTTGTTTCATTTGTCCTTTTTGTTCTTGTCTTTGTAACAATTATTAAGAAAAGTAAAGCTTGATTTGAATAATAATGATGGGAGATAATGAAGGGAGAAGAACGCCGTTAATGAATCTTGGGGTTCAAGTGTCGATGAGACTGTTAGCCATTGGAGCTGCACTGGCCTCGATGTCGCTCATGATCACTAGCCGTGAAGTCGCCTCTGTTTATGGCATGGCTTTTGAAGCTAAATACAGCTACTCCTCTTCCTTTAGGTATATTAATTAATAATCCTTTTTTATCTACATCAATTACTGTTTTTTTTTTAATGAATTTGTGCAGGTAATGATCTAATTAGTGAATTAATATATGATGAAACGAAGCATTCATCCGCATGAAATTTCACCATTCACATTAAAAAATATGAGAAAATCACACAAATCCAATGAAAAAGATTGAAAAGATGAAGAAATTCAAAAGCGAAACATCCCTCTCGTTTGATCTAGGAGAACATGTGGGATAAAATCATTTTTCATCTTTATTTTTGTTTTCATTCATCCATATCTCATTATCTTTATTACAATAAAGTAAGATATCGAGTGATGATGATATGACAATGTGCAATATTTGATGTTGAACAGGTATTTGGTGTACGCACAGATAGCTATATGTGCCATGACATTGGTTACGCTGGTATGGGCTTGTTTAGCAGTCCGCAGAGGAGGACTTGTTTTTGTGCTCTTCTTCCTTGATTTGGTAACTATTCTCCATATTTTCAATCCAAATATTTTGATAGCTTGATATACGAGGAGACTATTGACAAATAATATATGAACGTTTTGAGATGGGTTTGATATAATGATGTTCAGCTTGTGACAATGACGGCGATATCTTCCTTCTCCGCGGCCTTCTCGGAGGCTTACATTGGGAAGTACGGTAACACACACGCCGGTTGGCTTCCGATCTGCCATTATGTACATGGTTACTGCACACGTGTCACTATCTCACTCGCTATGTCCTTCGTCTCTTTTGTCCTCTTATTCATCCTTACGGTCTTAACTGCCTCTGCTGCTCGTCGTTCCTGATTTTTTTTTTATATTCATCATACAATACAATTCCTTGTACTCCAAGAAATTTTAGTCTTTCTTATATAGTTGGATTTCATAAATTGAAAATTTGATTTGATATTATAGAATGAAGTTGTATGATTCCGTGTATTTATATCCTTGAGACTTCTTCTGTTCTTTGTTGTGCTTAGTCTCGTATTTGTTTAGAGGAAATACAAGACACAACAAAATGTTAAAAAAAGAAAGAATTTGAGAATGAAGTTAAAACAGAAAAACAAAATATTATACTGGTTAGGACTTGGGAGAATCATACGTATACTGAGCACTAAGCACCTTCTACCCACCAAAAGAGTAATAAAATTATCGTGGTCTATGAGGTTAATAATGTAAATAGTATGTAGAGAGAGGCTCAACTAAACGCAAAAGAACCAAGATGGGCCCGTTGAAGTAACTTATGTTTGGGTCTAGGCCTGTCTTAAGTCACTTGGTAATTGTGGGACCCATAGGAACATGTGCGGAAGATTGGCCTGAATCTCCAAGAACAAACCTCGGCCACAAAATCGAAAATTTGAGTTGCATGTCCTAAAACGACACCGTATCTGCGCTCCTCTACTTGGGACAAAAAGATTCATCTTCTTAAGAGATTACACCTTATCCAATTTGAGTTAGCATTAGGACTAGAGAAGCCATTTTTCTTTTTGGTCTCTGAGCTGTGTGTATTGCGCTTCATCTTCTTCAATGGCTTCCTTATCAACCGCTTCTCTAAGCTTCAAAGCTCCGTCCACCAGAATTTCTCAGGTGACTAAAAAATTTCCTCTCTTAAATCTCAACATAGATAGTTTATTTGCCATTATAGGAATCCATATCGTTTCAATTTTCGTATTTCTTTGTGAAAACCCAAACATTTCACTTAATTATAGTTCATTAACTACATCTTTAGGGGGTTCGATTTAAGTTTTTCCAATTGTGTTCAAAAGCCGACATCATATAACACAAATATCGTCGAATACTGTAATCATCAGGTGTTGAGGAAAGCCTCAAGCTCTCAGTCTATGACCTTTGGTCGTTTCTCGTCTTCAAAGAGCCTTCGTCTTCAAATCAGTTGTGCAGTAAGTAAAGAATTTTGTTTGTAAGCTAAAAATTGAATTATATGAGTAATGCAATAAGTTGATTGTAACGTGTGAGAGTACAGGCCAAAGCAGAGACGGTGCAGAAAGTGAGTGACATTG
The DNA here is from genome assembly GCA_028015245.1 of Cardamine occulta. Classification (NCBI taxonomy): domain Eukaryota; kingdom Viridiplantae; phylum Streptophyta; class Magnoliopsida; order Brassicales; family Brassicaceae; genus Cardamine; species Cardamine occulta. Next base: position 6,815,667 of record CM051388.1, on the reverse strand, counting down.
TAAAGGAACAATTGGCTTTGTCTGCTGATACTCCTCTCACTGCTGAATCCAAGTTCTCCGCTCTTGGCGCCGATTCTCTAGACACCGTACGTTATACTCTCTCTGTTTCATAATGATGGTGATGTACAAATCATACCGGTTTGTTTTTTCTAATTGTTTACAATATTATCGGGTGAATATGGATGCAGGTGGAGATAGTGATGGCGTTGGAGGAAAAGTTTAATATAAGTGTGGAGGAATCAGATGCTCAAAACATTACGACGATCCAAGAGGCGGCTGATTTGATAGAGGACCTTGTTCAGAAGAAACCCGCGGCGGAAACTGCTTGAACTATCCCGGCTTTAAACAAACCGGTACATTGAACCGGCTATGACCTTTCCTTGGTTTCAGAGCATTCTATTTTGGTATTATTAGACCGTCTATTGTTATTTTTTTTTCCCTTTTGGAAGCTAAGATTGGATGTTGACGACGAGACAACTTTCGTACGTTGAGATTGATTCTTTGTGGTGATTGGTCTTTTATGACGAATATAAAAATGTGTTTTTGTATCACTACCGCATGGCTTTGTTAGTAGTCGTGGGTAACTTATATTAAAAGATTGAAAAGGAGACACGACTTTGGTAGGGGTAAATAACCTAGGTATGTAAAACAAATATCTAGTGTGCCTACTCAAATATAGTTTGTATCGGATATGTAAAAACACTACCCAAAAATATACATGAATTTTAGTTGACTCGGAATATGGGTCGGTATTTTTGGATATTCTCACGTCTGCTAGAATAGAGTTGTGGTAATTGCAAACACATATACCGAGATACGTAATATCGTTGACTCGAATACGATGAATCTGTTAACCTAGAGAATCAAAGAGTTATTCCTTAGTTGTGTTTTCAGAAGGATTCATTACTTAATCGCTTGATTGGCTTCAAACCCCCTAATCGATGATCTTTGGCTATACGTGTAAACTCGTTTCTATATGATGCAACAAAGCATGCCAATGGTCAAAAACAAACAATTTGAAACCATCATCAAACCAATACAAAAGGTAACACAACTCTTCTTGAACATCGATCATGATTAACGGGCAAGAGTCTATTAGAATACAATCACAAATCCTAAGTGACCACTCAAATGAAAAAAAAATTAGAGATTAATGAGAGAAAGAAAGAGTAGAAAACATTTTTTTAAAAAATCTATAATTTATCTCAATATAATTTACATAAAATGATACATAGAGTTGGCAAGTTGGCGACAACAATAAAAATACTGAATCAAATGTATGATTGAAAAATATTAATTTGTCTCCGTCAAAATTCACCTAAACTCACCAATTGTACAATTTGGTTTTGTTTAGAGTATAAAAAAAATAAAACATTTAACCAAATGAGGTCAAAAAACAAAAAAAAAACAATAAACAAATGGGTCCCACGTTTTCTCAACTTCCTCTCCCGCCACCATTCGGTCCACGTCTCTAGCGAATACATCTTCTCCGATTTTCATCGTTTCTTCCTCAGCTCAGACTAAAATCCTTCAAACCTTGTTGACTCCGTCTTCTAAATTACATTTCAACCTCTCCGACCTAAAAATCTCTCTGAACCTTTCTCAATCTCTATGTTTGTATAGAGTTTCTTAGGTTAAGCGATTGCTAGTTAGCTGTATATATATACACGCATCTGTATAAACAGAAAACATGGCGCGGAGGCGGCGGGATACTCTGGATATTGGCGGACCAGGAAGCTCGGCTTCTTCTTCACCGGCGATGTCTCCATCGCATCGGGTTAACACCGGAGGAGGAATCTCTGGCAGAAGCACTCTCCGGAAGCAAAACGCCGCCGAGCTCCTAGCGAAGGTCATGGAGAAGCGCGATTACGACTATGATTACGACGATGAAGATGGACACGAAGATCTCTACCAGGTACATCTTCCACCACCTCTCACTCAGTCTCGAAGACGAGATGATAAACGTATTGGTAAGGGTCCGGTCAACGGGAAAAAAGCTCCGGTCGTGAACCCAGTCATACTTACGCCGCCTAAATTTGACGATGAATCCGACGGTGATGAAATTGCAGTCGATGTGCCTCGGAATCGAGTGGAGATTCCGAGAAAGAATACCAGGGATCGGAAAGAAGCTCCGACGGTTCCGACGGTAAAAACAGTCGTACTTCGTTCTAAATTTGAAGATGAACTCGACGATGATGAAATTAGAGCTAATGTGCACCGGAATCAATTAGAGAATCCTGGAAAGAATGGTAGGGGTCCGGTCAACGGGAAAAAAGCTCCGGCCGTGAATCCAGTCATACTTCCGCCACCTAAATTTGACGATGAATCCGACGGTGATGAAATTGCAGTCGATGTTCCTCGGAATCCAGTGGAGATTTCGAGAAAGAATACCAGAGATCGGAAAGAAGCTCCGACGGTGAAACCAGTCGCACTTCGTCCTCAATTTGACGATGAGCTCGACGATGATAAAATTGGAGCTAATGTGACCCGGAATCAATTGGAGAATCCTTCAAAGAATGGTAGGGATCCGGTCAGCGGAAAAATAGCTCCGGCGGTTAGAACTTTCGCACTTCCGCCTAAATTTGACGATGAACTCGACGGCGACGAAAATACAGCTGATGTGCCCCAGAATCCGATTGAGATTCCTCAAAAGAATGGTAGGGGTACACTCAAGGTTAGAGTTCCGGCATATTCGGGTCGGAATCCGATTGACGATTCTGAGCTGAACGGAAACGACAAACCAAATGTTCAATTTGATGTGCCTGCAAAACAATCGGAAGCTCAATTAAAGTATAAGAAAAGGTAAAACTATAGTTTATACAAATTTTGCTCTCAAGTCTCAGCTTCTTTTGATTGTGTTGTATTTGATGAAATTACTGGGAACGAACCATTAGTTTTAGGTTTCGCCCTGCAGACATTGTAGCACCGAATACCTCTAGTCAGCAGGAAGATGATCGAGAAGCTTCAGCCCTGCGTGATGAAGTACGTGCTTCCTAAAAACTCGAAAACTATATTGGTTAAAATTATTGATCTCTCATTTGAAACCAACTCATTATCATTCATTGCAGTTAGATATGCTTCAAGAAGAAAACGATAATATACTGGATAAAGTCAGTGTGACCTCCCACTCTCCATCTCTAATATACTAGTTCATTAGTTTGTGTTTGTTGCCTTTTTGTTCTGGATGAGTATAATCTTGAGTTACAATGCAGCTTCAGCGAGCTGAACAAAGACGTGAAGCAGCAGAAGCAAGGGCTAAAGAGCTTGAGAAACAGGTGTTTATGATATCCATTATAATTTACTTTTGTATACATGTATGTTTATACAATGTTGATGGTTACTTTTAAGCTTGGTATGACTTGCAACAGGTTGCTTCTTTAGGTGAAGGAGCAAATTTTGACGTCAAACTCTTGAAGAGGTTTGGTTTTCTTGTCTTTAGTATAGCCTTCTTTATTCCAAAATAATGTTTTTCACGAACTTTGCGCTGATCCATCCAGGAAAGAAGCAGCATTGCGTCAAAGAGAGGTCCGTGGTGCATACATATTCTAATGGATTTTGTTTCATTTGTTCTGTGCAATATGCATGTTCTTTTTTCTTCTGCAAGCTTGTGTTGGCGTTTCCTTTGACAGTAAATTTATTGAAAGGAAGAACATAAATCTATTGCAGACAGCATTAAGGGCTGCGGAACAGAAAAGAGATGGAAGACACAGGGAAACTGATGCCTTACGTTCAGAGTTTCAGGTACAATGCTCTGGAAAACCACTGGTAGTCTACTCAAATTGGTATTAAACATTAAAGTGTGCTCTAGACTTACTATATATGCTATACAAACCTTTTAACTTGGCATGGGAATGATCATCTCTTCTTTGTTGTGTTATGATCAGAGCTTGAAAGATGAAGCGGAGAAGGCCGTGGAACAGCTCCAGGAGGCTGAAGCTGAAACAAAGTCTCTTCGGACAATGATACATAGAACGATGTTGACTCAAGAAGAAATGGTTTGTTCAAAAAACTAAAATAGAGTTTTGTGCATTGACAGTTTAACCCCACCTTCCTGGTTTGATTTAACTGAATGATTGACCAACCTTGTAGGAGGAAGTTGTTCTAAAGAGATGTTGGGTTGCTCGCTACTGGGAACTAGCTGTTCAACATGGTTAGAAAATTCCTCTCTCCTAAAGTCCATTCTTTGTTGGGTATTGACCTGCCAAGATTTATAACATGAAGTAACCTGTTCCTCTCATTCTGGTGCCAAGAGTTCAAAGGGGTTTAAAGATTTCAAAAATTGGTCCTGATATGATTAAAACATGATAAGAGCATATGTTTCCCATTCGCACAGTGTACTTGTCCACTAGATTGTATACTGACATGGAAAACAACTATCAGGTCCTGACTAGCTGATCAATTATCTCACCATAGACTTAATTAGTGGGAGTTGATCAACAATATTACTTGCAACCCTCTTTTCGAAATGCTTACTTATGTTATTGGGTCACTCTTAGGAATATGTGAGGATGTATCCACATCAAGACATGAACATTGGTCAGCTTTAGCCCCACTTCCCTTTGAAGTTGTCCTTTCTGCTGCTCAAAAACCTGAAGACTCCTGGCAGACAGGTCTGATCTCTGTTTTTCTGCCAATATTTCTCACAAAATTAAGGATTTATTTGAGGATTCAATGTAAATGGTAACATTACATCTGGCAGGTGGTAGTGATCGCACTTGGAGCAAAGTCGTTAGTAATTTCAGTGATGTAAATGGAGAAGGAAACATAGAGAGTATGCTTGCTGTTGAAACGGGTTTGCGAGAGATGGCATCCTTGAAGGTTTATGCCCACATTTTTCTATTCTGAACTTGATGTTTTTACTAAAAGATCTGTTGCTCAGAAAATCATCTCATACATATGGTTTCCTGGACCTCATAGGTCGAGGATGCTTTAATGCTTGCACTTGCCAGGCATAGACAAACAAATGTAGTCCGACAAGCGGGCACTGGTAAATTATATCTAAAAAATGATTAGCACATATAAATACTGATCATGTGAATATTATACAACAGACACTCATGTTACTTTAATATCCAGATGCCAGGGTGCAAGGGGAATCTAAGTTTTCGGAAGCATTTGGTGAGTTACATCCTTAGAGCTGTTTCTGTGACTATTTTGACAGAATATCATATAAGTTAAACAACAAGCCTCTTAACAAAATCTGGTCTTGTGTTTGCTTCATCTATATTGCATATGAATCTTATGGTGCAACAAGATGGGCTTATTAATGAATGGTTCCTCTGAATTTTGAATGCAGAGTTGAGTCATGATGAGCAACAGGATATTCTCTTTAAAGAGGTAATTACATCTTTACCGGAAGAGGCATTTAGTTAGTAGGATCATCATATTAATTAACTCAAACACACAAATATACATATGTCTAGGCATGGTTGCTGTATTTCTGGAAAAGAGCTAAAATCCATGGAGTGGAAAGTGATATAGCGGAAGAGCGTCTGCAGTTCTGGATCAACCGTCTCGGGCAACAGACATATTCACATGATGCAGTTGATGGTATATTATTATTACATTGAAGCTAAATGAATGAGTTAATTAAGTTAAGACTTTGATTCTTTTAGTGTGTTTTGTGGGGGCAGTGGAAAGAGGAATGAGGGAGCTAAGGAAGCTTGGAATAGAACAACAATTGTGGGAAACATCTCGTAAAGAACTCATCGACTCCAATTTTCCTTCTCTTTCCGTTTCTGACTACTGTGATGAGTGACCATCTCTAATCTCCTCTCTGCTTCCAATTTCCTTAATCCACAACGCGCAAACACACACACACTGACACATATATATACACTCACAAAGTTTATCGAATCCACTCTTTCTTTTTCCATTACATTAGAAACTCCATCATCATCAGTGTCCCAGAAGAATTCAATACTATATAAATATGCTTTGCTTTCAGACTGTGTTCCGATTGTTTGGGACATTTTGGGCTTCTATATTGTTACGTGGATAACACTCTTCATTACTTTACTTAATATATAAGATTTTTAAGAGCAAAAATCTGAACGACATATACATTCAGTAACATATCAGTATATGGAAATTTCAAAAAAAAAAAAAAAAAAAAAACATCAGTATACTTATATACTCTTGTTTCCTATACATGTTAATTTTTTCTAAAATATAATATGATGGCGAATGATAAAGAAACGTGTCTGTGACATACCCGCATTATGGTGGGCCCCATGGAAATCGAAAAGCTGGATCGTCCTCCTATCTTATCTAAAGATAACGATAACACTCTTCACTGCAAGGGCGCGCCAAACAGAGTAAGGCACACACTTGATTAGCTTTCCCCTACTTCGATAATGCCGTTTGCTCCTTCCTTGTTGTCATCGTCTTCTTCAGTCTCTCAGTTTCTTCCCAGATTTCCCAACGCCTCTAGGTTCAATGTAACTTCACGGAGCAGAGCCGCCACCGTCGTCGCGGCATCCGTCACCGACATAGCCGGCGTGGATAGCACAACTATAGCCGTACTCGGAGGTGGCTCTGTTGCAGCCCTCGCAGCGATGGTTTCTCTGACGGATCCGGAGAGGAGACGGCGATTGCAGGCGGAGGAAGTGGGAGGAGGCGACAAGGAGGTCGTGAGAGAGTACTTCAACAGCACGGGATTCGAGAGGTGGAGGAAGATCTACGGAGAGACTGATGAAGTCAATCGCGTACAGAAGGATATTCGACTCGGCCACTCCAAGACGGTGGAGAACGCGATGCTTATGCTGACGGAAGAAAGATCGTTGGCTGGCGTCACGGTCTGCGACGCCGGTTGTGGAACCGGATCTCTATCGATTCCACTTGCTAAGGAAGGCGCAATCGTCTCTGCTTCCGATATCTCTGCAGCTATGGTTGCCGAAGCTGAAATGAAGGTGAGCTAGCTCTCGTTTCTGCTACTAACTTTCCCCAAAACTCAGCTCGAATTTGAAAATGAACTTGTGATGTCGTATCCAATATCAATCCTGAGCTAAGTTCCTCTGCCTGTTGCTAGTATAGGTTGTTCTCTTGGCTAGCTAGATAGAAAATTTCATATGAAAATGCAGACTCAAGATTAAGGAACTGCATTCTCGAATCTGAATCTTTCTGCTTGTTATTAACTGGCTTTGAATATGCACAGGCAAAGGCACAACTACCATCTGGGAATTTACCAAGATTTGAGGTGAATGATTTGGAGAGCTTGAGTGGAAAGTATGATACAGTAGTATGCCTAGACGTGTTGATACATTACCCTCAAAACAAAGCAGACGGAATGATCGCACACCTCGCTTCTTTAGCAGAGAAGAGAGTGATTCTGAGTTTTGCTCCAAAGACTTTTTACTATGATATCTTAAAGAGAATTGGAGAGCTTTTCCCAGGGCCTTCAAAGGCTACAAGGGCTTATCTACATGCGGAGGCCGATGTGGAAAGAGCCTTGCGTAAGGTCGGCTGGAAAATCAGTAAGAGAGGACTCACCACCACTCAGTTCTACTTCTCTAGGCTTATTGAAGCTGTTCCCATGTAGATCCATTTTAAAACTAGGTCAGTTTTTGGAAAACTATTCTTATTCTTCTTACCTTCGCATTTCTTTTAACAATTACATGTATTGTTTACATATTTAGTTATTTACATATCCCCACAACAGTTGTTACTTTGTTGAAAACATTCATATACCATTCTTTAACTTGTTCTGGAGTCACTAACGAAATGTATATGGTGTCATTGTTCATGAATCGTGCCCCATCTCTCATCTCACCTCAAATACTGATCAGGATTTATGCTTCTTTGGATGCAGAATTCCAGTTTGATGATACTTGAGATTTATCTGATACATGTGAGGATGGTTTAGCTTTACTTTTGGGGCACAGCGTCTGCATTAGATCTCTGTATAGCAAATTCCTAGCAAGGTTTCCGTCAGATTCACCGAAACTCACTGAAGAGATTTTCCCAACTCTTACTGCATTCTCCGAGGCTGGTCTCTACAAACATGCACTTCTTCAGGCCCCAAATCATGCTTCTTCACTGTTCCATGTAATCAATGTGATATGTAACTTTACTGTATGCTCAAAACTCTTGCAGAAGATTTGCTACAATCATATTGAAGGCCTTAAATACATATTACATATAAAAACTAAAGAAAACAAACAATCATGGCATTGGAGGAGTAAATGAATGATAGTATCAGAATGAAGTGAGAAGAAACAATCATCACAACACTCGTTTAATTCAGAAAAAAAAAAAAGAAGAGAAAACAAAAACGCCACAAATTCAGTTTTCAAACACACAAACATAACTCAATTAATTCAAAATTATTTCATTATCTTCTTGGTCGCATGCTTCATGAGCATGGTATAAGCTTCATTGTCTTTAGAAATTCTCTTTGTGGAAGGAGAATCTGGTTTCTGTCTTGTGTGTGAATTCCAAAGCTAGATGCCTCAACTGCTTTGTCAATGCCGGTGCTCCACAATAGAACACTCCTGCACATTTATATAGATAATTTCATTTTATAGCATCATTATTTGTTCTCTTTTTAGATTTAGCTTATGTATATATATGGTTATCGCAGAAACGCCCAACTAATGTCGAGCGTGAGCAACCTACTTGGTATCGTTCTCTTGTTTATAAATAATAGATCACGCGATGATATTTAATAGATCTAAATCAATATTTTAGACCTTTGTTGCTATAACCTACACCAATGCTCATGAAGCTAAGCTATTCTTTGCATAATCTTACAGTGGTAGTGCGATATAAAGATCATAATATCATGCAAGTTGATGCAAGCATGCCTATAACAAAACATTATAATTAATAAGGGTTGATACTAGATGTAATCTTACTTTTAAGAGAATCAAACCCAAAAAAAAAAAACATACCCTTACTTAAATTTGATGAGGGGAAGAAAAGAGAGAGCTTACCAACATTAGACCCAGGGTGATCCATAGCTATCTGTGTGTAGACGTTTTCCCAATTAGGTTTGGCGAAGTGGGACATCACCCTTGTTCCAGAGACAATGTCTTCACCATTCTTGGCATGGTTTAGAGACTGAAGCATATGTATGAGCGCAGAACGAACGTCTCCTTCTTCGTAGACGCTAGTGCAGTAGTTGTGTAGTTCTATGACTTTACTTTTGTCCCGTTCTGCGATCTCGTTCATGATGTTCTTGAACCAATCATATGAGCCCTGCTCCCTTGTTACCCAATAGAAGTAAGCCTTTTGCGTCTTGAAAGTTTCTTTCTTACCTTGTGGCTCTTGTTGCAATCCCTTCTCCATTTGGTTGAGTTGTTCCTTGGTCTCCGTATTGTTGATAATGTCCTTTATAATGCTGATCATCGGAGTGGCTCCAATCCCAAGACCGATCAGCAGAACCACCTCGTACTTCTTGTAGTCTTGAGCTGGAGCGCCGTACGGACCATCAATCATGATTTTGGGGTAACTGTAGAATAAAGAAACGTAATATTTGATTGTATATTGTTTTTAACAATAAAAAAAATTCAACGTGATATTTTCTTACCACCATTCAAAAATTACGTTTGAAAGAATCAAATATTTACTCATTTACGTTTAGGTGTATTTATATATTTGGCTACGTATGTTGTGAATCATTTTTTGGGTGGAAAGGTTAGAAACTTAGAATATATACTTACTCGGGATTATTTGCACCATGCAACATATGTCCGACCGGAAGTGGCTTGGACACCTGAGACATATACACCAATACACCATACTTGTCAAACTATCTTTTCCCGACTTCAAGACTTATAAAAGATACCATTTTGAGAGATTTAGAAGTAAATAAGACCTTAGAAAAAACTCCTTTGATAGCCTTTGTCCAATCTCCCAATGATTTTATATGAACGCTCAGATAGTCATCTTGTGGTGAAGAAGTTATTGAAAATGGATGCCTGCGCAGAGATATATGTAAACAATCACTTGAATTGATATTAAAATGGCTTTAGAGTTCTTAGCTCTTACGAGTGTTTTTTGCATACCACTCAAACGGTGAGACTGCTGGACAATTTACAAACATGTATTGACCGCTCTTGTATTTGAAGTTTGTAGGCCTTGACATTTGCAAAGTCAAAACGTTTCCAGGGTATGCCGTGACATTTTCAACTTTTACCGTCCTGATGCTTGATCTGAATGCTCGTATCAATCTCTCGCATGCATAGAGAGCTACTGGTACTACCAAATACATCCAAGTCTACAAACAAAAAGCCGCCGAATTAGTTACATTTTCCAACGCTTGGATAACGATTCAAAGTCCAAGTACTCACCGTTTTCTTGTACCATTCCTTGCTGAGATACAAGTAGTATCCGTGAATGACAAGGAGAATGTAGACTATAACGAATAAATGGTGCGTATACCAGAAGGCATTGAAACTAGCGAGTTTCTTTAGTGGCCCTGGAAGCTTTTTCTCTAGTTTCCCTCGTCTAAACCAAGGCATAGCCAGTGTAAAAGCAACTGCCATCAAGAGAACCATTACGAGCCCTGTTATTCCTTCTGTTGACTTCACAAAATGCAAGTATCTCTTTGGTTGCTTCTCCCCAAAATATTTTCCGAGAGGCATGTATTCCTCTTGAGTTGCCGCGATTATCCGTGGAAAGTCACACGCCAAGTGGGCCACCGCGTGTATGCCTACTCCTATCGTAATTCCCCCCGCTATAACCTGTAGGATTAGGCGTCAAGTTACTATAATGGTAGAGATTCTTGAGAGTGTTTTATTTATAGCTATTTAAGTACTGAAGGTTTAGACTAGTTTCCAAGCATGTAAAACTATGTTTATTTTTGTTTAAAACGTCTATATCGACCAACATAAAAGTGAAATGGATGAGATTATGTGTATTTAACCTTATGAAAGTTGAGGTTATCATCAAAAGGGACAACAACACCCAACCTAGTTTTATTTCTAAGCCATGTGATGGTATTTCTGCATACAGGTAACAAAATCAAGGCCATGTTCAGCTTCAGTGTCTCTGCTGCTCCTTTGGCCAAGCATACACAATGCCCCAACACTTGATATACTGCTCTATTCTTGTATTGAATATACTTGTAAGTGAAGAGGATTGCCATAACCGTGAGCCATAGAGCTATCACCCAAATTCTTTGCCAGCTATCCAGTACGAAGAAACTCAGTCGACGGTACCATCTGTTAAATGGGTTAGGGTCAAGCGTAGGCTTGAGATTCTCACTAATCTTGTGGCTCAGCATCTTTCTTTCTTCACTATTTGTGGTTGCAGATTGTGTTTCCGCTTGTAGAAGCAATCTCTTAAGACTCTCCATCTGTTTTAAATTCACCAAAGTTATATAGAGTATTGAAAAAATATTGGCTTTCAGATTATCATCATGAAAGTTTACCATGATGTATCCTAATTTATCTGGATCAAGCTCTTCCATTATCATTGCTGCATATTCATCTGCCTTTTTCTGATAGATTATTGGCAGACGAACTAAGATTGATGATCTGCAAACACACAAAAAGACAAAGCAGAGTTCAACAAATCTCCAAACCATTAAACATTTCTCAGATTTTCAAAGAACTATATTAAAATGTTGATTAATTGTATTCTTTTTCTTTTTTTAATGGACTTACAGTTTTTAGTATATTTTCATTTGTGTTTAAAATTTACACACAAAAACAATGAAATATTTTATTTGTTAAGTATGTGAAATTAACATAGAAAATAACATTTGAAACAATCAAGAGATTCAAGACCTCATTAGTCTAACTAAACACTTTTACCTCTCTAACTTCGTCTTCGGTTAGTATACCATTGGCGTCTTTATCCATCCTGCATTTCACAAACCCTTGGGATAAATTAACTTTACATTGATTACCATATATAATTCGTAAAGATCTAGAGAACTGAAACGAAAGACCAAAATGGGTAGTAATTAAAAAAAAACTTACACATCAAAGAAAGTCATAAGCTTAGAATCAAAGCGTTGATCACTTATTTGTTTCCAAAAATCCTCCAAATCTTCCTTACGGATCACATCCCCAGTCATATTCCTTCTTCTAGCTAATGCGTCGAACAATGCCAAAGCAAAGTCTTTTGAGTTCATCCCTGCAATACAATATGCCAATATTCTTATTTGGATCCAAATCATTTCTTTGATTCAATCACTCGATTTTACAGTTTTTACCTATGCATTCCCCGAATTTTGACCGAATCAGCAATCCACCAGTAGTGGCCGTGATCTTAAGAAACCGCTTCTCCACGGCGGTCCAGCCAGCGTCACCATCGGCTTTAGTCATGGACTTGAACCCTTTCAAGGCCTGACCAGCCGTTGACTTCGACCGGTCCAATCGAGGTTGCTTCCTCTCTCCAGAGACCGATGTCAAGCATTTCTTGAGCCATTTTACGACACCGTTGTTCCGTTTCTGTGCCATCAGCTTCGGATTGTCTTCGGAATAATTTGTTTCTTGCATCTCAAGTCAAAGCTCTGTAAGAACTTTTTTTCCCGAGAAAATGGAAGGGACGGATTAGAACCAAATACTTTTTAGTTCACAACTCCTTAGAAAACTTTCTTCACATCTTTTTCTACAACTCTTTGGGATGTAAATATGAGACGGCCGGTGATATTCGCAGTCTTTCTTTTTTATTTTAGTTTTTATATAAACGGCGACGTCTGGCCCAATTAACGAGGAATAAATTAGATGACGCACAAAATATATTCCAACATGTAGAAACATAGGCTAAACAAGTTCAGAGAAACGTGTGGGCCGGCCCTTCATTGATGATTAATTAATGACCGAATACCAAAACTCACTAAATTATTAAGAACCTATAAAGAAGTAAAATCTAATCTCATACTACATGATTGTCCATTTTTTATTTTTTTAATGATTGTCCATCTTATAAATCCTTTGTTAATCATTCATCTATTCTTGTTCAATAAACACTAGCGTCCAACTAATATCAGTTTTCAAATAATTCTTTCTACTGTCCTAATCTTAAAATATGTGTTTCCTTCTCTGTTTCCACTAACGCCCTTCGTTTAGTTCAAGTCTTTCACCGTATCATGGTTTTACAAAAAGATCTTTTATTATATGATCAACTATGTTCAAGCCTTCCGCCAGCAATGTAAGGATTTGGCTTGTAGTGTATATAACTATAAAATTGGGAATCTTACAGACATGGTAATGGATTGTATTTTTTTTTTTATTGACATTCACGTTATCACTCTATAAACTTCCAACATAATAATGAGCTGTGACAATTTATAAAGTACTGATGATATATATCACTTTGGTTTTTATAAAAACGCAGAATCAAGGAGTGAAAAACTTAACACACACAAAAAAAAAAGACCACTAAAAAAGCATGGTAATTGTTCATTAAACAGGTAGGAGATGTACTAGATCAAGGAGTCTGCGACACATACAACAAGAGAGCTGTGTCCTTAATACAATGACAAACCAATACTTTATTAAGAAACTTCAGCAATGCACAACTCACTGAAGTCAAATAGTTCAGAACTCTGCTTAAGCAGAAGCAGCCTTTGCGGCCTCAAGTCTGGCACTAACAGCTTCCCAAGACACAAGATTGTTCATGAATGTCTTTATGTAATCAGGTCTCCGGTTCTGCTCATATGCAAAAACTTTACAACAATCAACAAAATTAAGAAACTGAAGAAAACCGTTTTGTTAATAATTATGAAAGCTGTTTACCTGGAAGTCAAGATAGTAAGCATGCTGTTTGATGTAGCAAAAGAAAAAGAAAAAAAATTAGGTTCTAGAACCAAAAAATTGGATTTGGTATGGGCCAAAAAGTGTTAATTTACCTCCCAGACATCAATGGTAAGCAATGGCTGCAAGAAATCACCACCATAATTAGATTTAAGGATTTGCATTAATCGTATAGTGATATCTAATCAAGTAAATTAATTGTGTATTCAAGCTCCTTCATTAAAGAAACTTACGAAAGAGCCGAGCACAAGGGGATTCACGGCATTTGGAGTTTTCACTACTTTGAGTTTGTCATTTGCATCTGAAAGCAGAGAGGTAAGAGTAAGGAAGACATTTATGCAAGCGTCTTAAATTTGAAACCCTTACAAGCAAGCCAGGCCCAGCCAGCTCCAAACTGAGTGGCTGCAGCAGCATTGAATTCCTCATAGAACTTCTCATAAGAAGTGAAATCTCTTTCAAGCAAAGCAAGAAGCTCTCCTGATGGTTTTCCTCCACCACCTGGTTTCATTGATTCCCAGAAGAACTCGTGGTTCCACGCCTATAAACACCACTCCATCAGATAAACACTTTTTTTTAAAGCTCCAATAAAAAATGGTTTTAGTGCATTTATCACCTGAGCAGCATTGTTGAAAGCAGGTAAGAGATCACCATTGTTGTAAGTGTTGTGGATAATGTGGTCTAAGGTCTTGCCTTCAAGCTCGGTTCCAAGAACTTGTTTCTTGAGGTTGTCAACGTAAGCTCTGTGATGCTTTCCCCAGTGAAACTCCAGAGTTTGTCGGCTCATATGCGGCTCCAAAGCATCCTTTCCGATATTATACCAAACAACAAATCATCAAACTGCTCTCACTCAAATTTACACTCCAAACTTTTCCTTACTATGTGCAATACTTTGAGTGACAATTCGGATTATGATAGTTTTGGTATATAAAGTCACTATCTCTCAGTAGTTCGGGTAAGGGTCAAATTACAAGAAATTATGGATACTCTTTAGTGAGTTTTTTTTTTTTTTTTTTTCAATTCAAATTACACAAAAAAGTAATTCAAGTAATTCAAATTACAAAATTAAATAGTAGTTCTAACGTCTAATATATAAATTACATCTAATATACTTAACCGGTTCCGACAATTAATTCTAAGGGATTTGTCCCATGATTTTTAGGAAAAACATTACCCCACAAATTGATTCGATTTTTGTTTTCCTTGCATTGTGAAATTAAGGACTCATTTGTAACGCCTAGAAGATGATAACGTGGGAATAACAAATTATACTATCTAGTAATAGACTAATAAGAAGCAAAAAATAAAATCCAACGAAATCATACCAGAGCGAATGGAGGTGGCTTGAGGACGTAGTTGGCGGTGACAGCAGCTGAAGCAGCCATTCTTTGGAAATGAAGCTGCACATTTCAGACAATATTAGCATCGAGATGCCCAAAAATCAATCCATATCCTTACAAACATATTCTAATGACATTTCTAGGTAGAAGAGTAATATATCTGAAAAAACTTGAACAAAAAAAGCTATAGAGTGGATCAGAGATAGAATCAGAACCTCTAGTTTTAGGGCAAGTGAGGAGAGCACACGCCACTAGAAATCTATGTGTGGGGTTTTTATCAAGGGTGGCTCTGCTTTTTGGTTTTGGGTTGCGTCGTACATGTGGCAGTACAACGTATCATGTGTACTATCATTATCTTTTTGTAGTACATTTTTTTCATAAATCATAATTGTATTGAAAATTATTGACATTTGTTTTCTTTTTTTTTTGGATAAAATTTCCACATTTCCTTTTTCAGTATAGATTTTTTTCTTTTATATTTC
The DNA here is from genome assembly GCA_028015245.1 of Cardamine occulta. Classification (NCBI taxonomy): domain Eukaryota; kingdom Viridiplantae; phylum Streptophyta; class Magnoliopsida; order Brassicales; family Brassicaceae; genus Cardamine; species Cardamine occulta. The sequence continues at coordinate 6,800,139 of CM051388.1, read as the reverse complement.
CAGATTTTTCATATTAATGCAGTTATAGTTTATAATCTTTTTAAATTAAATTAATACATGTTTATTGAGTAAAAACTATGTTAATTTCAAACCTTCATTAGTAGACCAAATATATACATTGGGCCGATCTTATCCAATGGACCAATTCCCAGATTGTTTTGTAGAGATGAACTAAAATTATAATGAAGAAATGTCTAGATGAAAATAAAGAATTATCATATGATGTTTTTTATTTAAAAACCTAATTCTTCTTCCATCATTGTTGATGCAGAAAAAGAAGGCTGTTGATAGTGTTTGGTGGTAGTCAAATATTACATTTCTTTTTTGATCAATGTAAAATATTACATTTAAGCCATTCACTATAGTCATTTACAGAAAAAAACAACAACTCAATTATAAGCACCAACAAACAGGCAAAACAATAGTCAAATCCTAACTAAACACACAAAATTGCCACTCTTTTTTTCTTAACCAAAATCTAAAATTGGACGTGACAGAGCCGGATTTATGAGCTACCACGAGCTTATGTAAGTTCAAGCAAAGTCCGATGAAAGTAATAGGAGACTAAGAAATCTCGGTTTTGAGAAGAAAAATCGCACACCGCATTTGGCCTTATATTGTATTTTTATACTTTTATTTTTTCTTTTTCTTTTTATCTGTCAGATTTAAATAAAAATAATACACCGTACACCAATATACACCATATGCCAATAATAATATTAGTCAAAAAGATTGAACTCGATGGTATTTTTGAAAAATGATATCTTTTTACCATTTGATAAATTTTCTCAAAACTATTATTTTCACCTAATGAAAAAAGCCGAGATAAATATATTATGATCATCCCCATATATCGTCACTCAAAGCTCATCAATAAATGATTGAATATAAAAATATTAAATTATTAAATATAAAAATATTGTATTGTGTTATTTCATATGATGAGAATTACATAGATATATGTACGTAATAGAGCTACATAGTCAAATAATAAATGAGAGAATCATAAAAAGAAAACATAGGGAGTAAATCAGGGATCTTGATAGATGATTCTCCATAACTCACTCTTTTTACAAAGAGAAGGGCTTCATGTACACATCAAATTCCTCGGTAGCGCTCAATTGTGGTTCCTGCGGTAGTTAATATTGCAATGTGTATGAGACTACGAGTGAGTTTGTAATCTTATATATTCATCTTTGTTAATTTTAGAGTAATGTAATAATTAGATGAATGGATCACCTGAGGTTTTTGAGGGGCTGGGGTTACTTCCTCATTAGGAGGAGCAACGCCTAAAGGATCACTGCATTTCATTTTCACAAGCCTTCTACCTTTGTTTATCTCGACCAACCCGGGGATCTTTGATCTCATCGCATTCATTAATCTCCCATAAGTTGTCGCATCGTCACGTCTTATGGCTTCAATGAATGTATACGTCATTGCCCCCATCCAATCACCCCCTGACAGTTTCTGCAGTGTACCCAAGTTTCTTTGTGAGGGCTTTTAAAAAGAGTTTTCAAAACGATGGAATGTTTGAAAAGTTTCAAAAAAAAAAAACGATGGAATGTTCATACGTTATTATATGTTTTGTGAAATTGTTACAAATACTATAAAAATGTTCTAGATTATATTTGACCATTAGTCGGGAATATACTGGAGTGGAAGCCGTGGTCTGGTCATCATCGCAGCCCGTGATGGAGAAGACTTCACCGCCACTCGTACCTTTCCACAATCCTGATGGAGGCCGATGGTCTTCCCACTCATATTTTCCAAGCCTACAATGAAGGTTTAGGATCAAGGAAAAAATGGTTCAGAAACATTTACTTATTTGTGGATAATTCATAGGTTAATGGGACCATAACATATATAAAATTAAGAACTCTATGTCTCCATTGTTTCTTCTTACATTTAATTTTACATGTTATACTTGATGTGCATGTTTTCCTAACAAAAAACTCCCTTCAAATAGAACCAGAATCTCTAATGTTTATAAACAAAAATCTTTTGTAAACTTGAAAACAAAACTCTTGTAAATTGGAACCGCAGTCAGTTTGTGGTTTCGTGGTTGTGTCTACAATTTGCAATATTAGTTGACAAGAAAGTTAACGTTTTGGCGTACCTGTCCATTCTACAAAGATAAGGCAAATCTAAGACGGTACCACTATGGCAAGCGTCGACGATGGCATGAAGCTTGACTCCATACGGAAGAGGCCGTACGATTGTAGCATTGATCTCGTCGTCCACGATGACACCTGAAGTCAAGTGATCCATTGGGAGAAGAGTCTCATCGAAGCCATCGATCTCGTCGCCTTTGTAGTCCATCTGGTTGTTGCCGTGACCGGAGAAATGGAAGACGAGGGAATCTCCCGGTTTGCAGCTTAGAACTAGCCAATGCATAGCCATTGTTATGTTGTTCTTTGTTGGCCATCTCAATGGGTCCGCTTCTTCTTCTACAACGTACATTTTGACACTTCTAACATTACTTTTATGTGTTTCAAAAATTATTATATTTTACTACTATTGGTCTTCCGTGTGATTTTAATTAATCAAGTGATTAGCCACCAAACATTGTAATATCAAGAAAATATGAAAAAAAAGTATGAAAATAGTATAATACCGGTGAGCATAAGAATGCAAGATTCGGGAAAGTGGAAACGCTTCATCAACATGAACTTCATGCACTGTGCGTCATTAATACATCCTTTTAGTTCATCCTTTGTATTCTTATAAGACACCCCAACGATCACCGCTCGCTTCTGTCCGTGTACCGGCGGTGGAGGACCCGGCGGCGCGTGATTGAACGGAGATGATGCTGGCGGCGCGTGATGGAACGGAGACGGTGCAGAAGGCGCTTGATTGAACGGGGACGGTGGCGAAGGCGGATAAATGAAAGATGATGGTGTCGGAATTACGGGAGATGAGCTGGGGAAAGGAAGATGGCTCGCCGGCGCGTGGGAATGGGGACGAGGCTCGGGAGCAATGAGAGTGAAGGCGTGGCAAACGGAGCAGCGGATTCGGGTGGCTCCGGCAGGGAGTTGAAGCGGCGTACGACAGCTGGAGCAGTCCACCAGCAACAACATTATTTTCTTTATTATTTTCTTCTAAAACCCCTTATTTTTTCTACCAATTTCGAATCTCATCATAAGTTTCCTGAATGTTGTAGATCAAAGCCTGTTCGTCTCTGATGCGGAGCAAATCATCAATGATCAAGGGCGGAGTTATTACAACTATGCATTGGAACTTTAGACGAAGATGTCAATAATGAAGTAAAGAAGACAATGGACGGATGTGTAAGAGACGACTTGAAGACTTTTTTGTAGATAAAAATGAAGTCGTCTCAACTTGCATATAAACAATGTAGGCACAAATTAAGTTAGCAAGTGCCAAGGAACTAATTAGAATTTAGTTGACTTCGATTTTGATGAATCTGGTCTTATTGACCATCGACATTGGAATTTTTTTTTTGTGGTAAAAGATTAAGCTGTATTTTATTCGTAGGGCCGATATGGGCCAGGCCCATTTGAGATCCTGTCTACACTGAAAAAGGTAGTCTCTTTCATTGTCCCTAGGTTTTCGTTTTTCCAGTCTCACTGGTTTCAAACATATGGAATTTTCCCACTCTTTCTCGACGAAGATCAAGGGGAAGATGGAGAATCGCCCGCCTAACAGAGGAATGTGGAATCAAGAGTCCATTCAAGGTCGGATTTCTCAAAGCTTCAGAATCGCTAAGCCACTCCTTGACCGGAAAAGGCCACCTGAGAATGCAGCTAATTTCTCCAATCCTTTTCCTCAAAGGTCCCATGCTTATTTCTTTTTAATCAATTCGAATTCTTTGTGAAATTGCCGTAAATTTTACAGGATTCTCTTGGCTAAGGTTTGATTTTTCTTGTCAAATTTCTGATATCATCATATAGTGACCACCTTGCTCTTCCATTTGCCATGCTTTAGGATTTGGTATTTTGAAATTAGTGTAAGATGTTTGTTTATATTTAGCTCTCCCTCAAATTCATCAACATGGCTTCATCAGATTTGATGTGAAACGTGAGATTTCGTGTAAAATTTGATAAATTTCTTTACCTGGTGCTGCAGAATGAAGGAATCAATGGGTACTGAATCCCTTGCTCACCATGGTAGCTTCAATAGAATTCCTCTGATGGAGTTATCTACGAATACACCATACAAACGACTTAAACGAGGGTTTGAGTCATCTGAAGATGGTTATCGTTGTGGCTTGAGCACCCCGCCTCCTAGGTTTGATCTGGATCAGGAGGTCATAAATGCATTTCAGACTGAGATTTCTGGGGACGATGGGAATTCATCAGAAGCATTTGTTACTCCCCTGATAGAGCCAGAAAGGGTTACACTAAGCTATGGTTGCTCTACTTCTTCACTTCTTGATGATGACATTGATGATTCCATTTTGAAAGAGATTGACTTTATATGTGAACAGTCAGCGAGAAAAACAGCATGTCAAACTCCAAGTACCAGCATTACTCATATCCCATCCAAATATAATAAGAGCAGTCACATAAAGGCCGGCTTAGATTTGACGGCTGTTAGAAAGTTTGAGCTAGACCCTGATGTCAAATTGAAGCTCAATGAAGAAACTACTATTGATGCTGATCCTGCATTGATCAATTGCATACCTGATGAGTGTTCAAAATATATTCAGTCTTTAAATGATAGACAGCGTGATGCAGTATGTAGTGATATTTCAACTCCTTTGATGGTTATTGCTGGTCCTGGAAGTGGAAAGGTCGGTATAAAGTTCTTTTCCTATGAAGCAAGAAATTTTGTGGGTTTTCATATTATATTGTCAGTGCTAATTATTCCTTTTACCATGTTAGACTTCCACCATGGTTGGCCGTGTCTTAGTATTGCTCAATGAGGTACTATCAGTTTTCGTTTCTGAATGATATTAGAACATCATCTGTACTTGAGATCTTATATATAAAATCAGACTTGAAGTTATCTTTAAATTTTAAGTTTTGTGTTCTTTCTAACTTGATAGGGTCTACAACCATCAAATATCCTTGCAATGACTTTTACTACAGCAGCAACTTCTGAGATGAGAGAACGGATAGGAAAATCTGCTGGAAAGAAAGCAGCGAAAGATATAACAATCAGTACATTCCATTCATTTTCCTTGCAGCTTTGTCGGATGCATGCAGACAAGTAAGTATATGAACTATGAATTGCTTGGTAAATTTGTAAGATCTTCTTTTGGTGATTAATCTCGAGTCTGAATGTATGTAGACAACATAAAATGATTGATTCTCATCTCTGGAAAATGTTACTTTCTATGTTGTTAAATTGGTGTCTACCGAGCCAGTAAATGGAAGTAATACTTGAAAAGAAGGTTAGTTTATGAATTCTATTCTTGTTAGTATTGTTCTCTGCTTTGCAGGGTAGGTGATTTCACTAATTTTCTATATTACATGTATTCGTTTGAAGTTATTAGTTACAAAACACTAGTTGACATCTTTAAATTTATAGATTCATAGGATTCGTGTTCCTTATAGCTTTCTTACTGTCATAGGTTACAACGTACATCTGAATTCTCAGTGTATGGACATGGGCAACAAAGAAGAGCAATAATTGAAGCAGTGCGTTTATATGAGGAGGAAAAGAAGAATGGAAGCAGGACTTCCGGTGCATGCGAAACTGGGGAAGGTCTAAATGGAGCCGGAGCAGTCTGTTCTGAATATGCTAAGGATCGATCAAAACAATGGCAAAAATATGTGACCCAGGTTGCCAATTCATAGAGAATTGATATAATTTGTTTGCTTTATGGTCTATTAATAGTGCGTATATGCTGTTTTTCATATATAATTTGTCTCTTGTCATTAATTGTTTTTAACTTGTTTCCGCATTTTAGGGAAAGGCTTCCGGTAGAACTCCAGAGGAGTGCCGTAAGATGGGCAATGAGATAGGAGTAAGTCAGCAAGAAATTGTTTTTGTTATCTCTACTATAAATTAGCTCATGTGATATGAGTCTGTACTGGTACTGATACAGGCAAAAATTCTTGGAAACTACAACGATATTCTAAAAGCTTGTAATGCTCTGGACTATCATGATTTGATCAGTTGTTCAGTCACCCTGCTCTCTGACTTTCCTGAAGGTAAAGCCCCTTAGATAATTTTACTGGATTTAAGATTGATGACGCTCAAGATTTCCTTGTGTTTATGTGTATTTTCTGAATTTTGATTGAAGTATTCAAAGAATGTCAAGTTACCTGGAAAGCCATCATAGTTGATGAATTCCAAGACACTAGCACAATGCAGTACAAGCTTTTACGAATGCTAGGGTCTCATAATCACATAACTATTGTTGGTGATGATGATCAGGTGCCTTTTTTCAAACAAAACTTACTTATTTTCACTTGAGTATTCAAGACTGGAAATATGATGCATCTTTTCTCGCAGTCCATCTTCGGTTTTAACGGGGCGGACAGTTCAGGATTTGATTCATTTCGCCGAGATTTCCCAAATTACAAAGAGGTATGGCTTCTCCAGGCTGTCATGTTCGATTGAAATCACATATGATTTATTAGCTCAAGGAACCAAAAAGCTCTCAACACTGAATTTTGGATGTATAAAACACATCTTACTGCTTCTGATTCAGGTCAGGCTTATAAAAAACTATCGCTCGTCCCGCCATATTGTGGAAGCCGCGTCTGCTATCATAAAAAACAATACGAAGCGGTGCCAGTCAAAAAGCATTTCGTCTGAGAACTCTCAGGGATCGAAGGCAAGTTGAACTTGTCTCTATGAGAAATTCCATCGTTTAATCGCTTTAGGCTTAACTTATCTGTGGTTCACCCAGTATAGATTACTGTCAAGGAATGCCATAATGAGGAAGCACAGTGTGCATTTGTCATTGACAAAATAATTGAACTCACTAATGATGGCTCAACGCCTTGTTGTTCCCATGGCGATATTGCCATTCTTTATAGGAGGCAGGCCAGTCCTTTTCTTTTCCTTAATGTCATGTTGTCAGAATGTTAAAAGTTCTTAAAATATTTACTTCTGTGTTGGTAAAACGAATGTACTGATATTCAGGTGTCAGGTAAAGTCTTCCAAAATGCGTTCCGCCAGAGAAAAATACCGTTCAACATTCATGGTGTTGCTTTCTACAGGAAAAAGGTAGATTGCCTCATAAGTAGCTCATTTGCTTAACTGTTGCATGATCTCTATGTATCGCAATGCTTGACATTGACAGTTTCGCATAATTTTCTTAGCTTTAGATGTTTTGGACAATAAGCTCCATCTAATAGACAGAACAACGATAAACTTTTTCCACGTTAGGTTGTCCGAATCATTTTGGCCATGCTGAGAGCAACATTTTCCGAGTGTGATGATGCTTCTTATCGGCGTGTGTTTAAGGCATTACTTCCTTTTGAGAAAGAAGAAAAGAAAAGGGTTTGTACCTCCTTTTCTCTCAGTTTATTTCATTTGCATGATTATCTACGATTTGATTTTTCTTTCTCAGCTTAAGCTATCAAGACATATGCTGTTTGTAATTAGTTTATTTACCACTGTCTGCAGGTTATAGAACATATTGACAAAATCTCCACCATTAGAAAATGCAGCTTCATTTCAGCAGCTAGTGATATCTTCGGCGCCAAGATTTCTGGTACCTTCAAGAGGTATTGCTTGATGAAATTCATTAAGAACTGCTTTAGTTTTTCTTCCGACTTGAGAATATCGTTTGCCCTAGGCTTACTAACTAGGACCTAGATACAAATTTTCCCATATATTTGCCTGCTTCTATTTTCAGGATGCATACTAGAGTGGTAGATATAGGTCGTTTTGCTACCCAGATATCGTTTGCATTGTGTATATACAGATTCTAAGAATGGGATGCTGCAAATTATATCCCCTCACTGTCTTGTTATTTTTATTTTAAGTGTAAAGCTTCTTACGTTCATTTTTGAATTAATTGCAGGAGCCAGCTTACCCAAGGACGCAAAGTGTTGCAAACTCTTGACATGGTAGCAAAGCTGGTTGATAGGGTAAGATATTTGTCTCCCAGTCCTTGAAACACTATGAACACATTTATCATTAGTTGAAATGATCACTACTGATCCCTTCCATCCTAATTATTTGCAGGAACAATCACTTTCAGCTGTAGTAACATGTGTGGCAAATATGATACCACAGGTAATAAGTTATTCTGTCTTGAGTGATGATATGCTTATAATTATTGCCCTAAACTGTCATCTCCAGAGTCATATATAGAAAAACATGCAGGCAATTTGAAAGTTTTTTTTTTGGCTAAGAAAGGCAGATTTATAAATGCTCTGTCCCCACCGATAATGGACATTATTCTTGAAAATCCTATCTCATTCTTGAAAGTATAGATATTATGATTATAGGCTTAAGGTATAACTTTCACTGAAAAATAGTTAACGAACTGGTGATTTTGCTTTGACGATTTACTGTGTCTTTCCTTACAAACTCTTTGTGCAATATCATAACCATTTTTTTTTTCTTGATCACGCTTACCTGCTCATACTGTTTCAATTTCTAGAAATACCTTCTTGAGCAACGAGCAGTTGTGGATAACGATGGAGGGAAACTGCTTAATGAAGACAACGATCTTAGATCAGTATGTGGATTTTGCTCTTAAAAAATTGGATAAATCTTTTTTTCTGTATGTTTTAAAAATATTTTGGGGAATGATTTCCTGTTATACAGGTACTCCAGTACTTAATGGATGATATAGCTGAGTTTCTTTCCACTCATTGCACTACAACTGGAGGAGAAGCGGATGCAATCAAAGAAAAGAAAGGCTGCAACCAACTTAATTCATTTATTAACTATATCTCCGAGCGCGAAGCTGAAAATTTTCGTTCAAGAAGACATGACAATGAAAATTCTGTCACATTGACCACCATTCATCAGGTTTTTGTCATCCACTCGAGCAGTCCACAAGTTTGTTATCCATTGGTGTTAGAATTGCTGCTTCAGTTAGTAATGGAAATTTTGGCTAACATCTGTTCTACGTTTTTATGCAGTCTAAAGGTTTGGAGTGGGACATAGTTTTCATAGTCAAGGTATATATCATCCTCTTTGATTTCTTTGCCGGGTTGTTGGCAGTTATGGACCTAGCATTATATGAAATAAGTTGTTTTCTATAAAATCAGTGAAACAAAAAATTCCTTGGCCTAGTTTGAATTAAAGTTTTGCTAAACAGGCTAATGATAACGAGATTCCCCTATTACATGAGTCAAACGGCAATACATCAGAGTGTGGAACATCACTTGAGGTATTGCTCTTCGTTCTCATGAAGTCTTTCATTAACTCTCTATCCACTTCCCACCTCCGCGAACTGTACAAATGTATATTTATTATTCACAGGCTGTTTGTTTAAATTGTAGGAGGAACGTCGCCTTCTGTATGTTGCTATGACTCGTGCTCGCAAGAAACTATTTTTTTTGTACGTGACAGTGGATTCAAACTGGCAGGTTAGTACTACGCATGGTTTCCGAATTCATTCTCTCAAATTTTGTCTGTGAATAATGATCTACCATCTAGGTGCTCCAACCCTCTCGATTTCTTAAAGAGATTCCGGGCCATCTTCTACAGGTTCAGGTCTCAGTCTATTTGCAACTTTATGCATGATAATGTGATAGCACTAACAAGAACTCTGAATAATGTTTTGTAGGGAGACTTGAGCTTAAATGACTGCAAAAAAGTTCATCAAAATCTTCCGAACAAGACAGAGCAGAGCGTCTCCAGTTTTGGAACAGAAATAAAGCATGAGGAAAGTAAGCTAACAGACAATGATGTGATGAACATTCCAGTAGATGATGTCTCTGAGGAGTCAATAGAAGTAGCATATGCACTCAATGGGAACAACTTCCTTAAGAGGTTACAGGCTTAAAACCAACATAATTATCTAATTTGGCACTCTTTGGTCTGGTTCATCATTCAAAGGTGTAAAACTTTTATCTTCAACAGGTTTGATGTGGAGGTTAGGTCAGTTGTCTCTCACTTATTTCACAACTGGGCTAAGAAACAAGCATTCCAGGAGCCGAAGAGGCTGATTGACAAGGTGAGTATTGCATACTCTGCAACAGTTCTCGATCAACTAATATAAGCGCCAAGCAATGTTCTTAGCTTACCTTCATATCAATGTTTTCGTACATGCAGGTAGGGTTTGTGATTGGTGAACGCTTGGCCATCAAGAAGAACAAACACAAGGTTGTATACCTCTCTAATTAAATGTGGTCTTGTCTATATATTTTATTCACTATAAACAAACCGACAGAGTCGTTTTCTTGTTTGGCTACTATAAGTTTATTCACGAAGCTTGATAGTTAAAGCCTACTAAGCCATACTGAATGTTGGAATATGCTTTGGGGACTAACTGGATGCTGCACTATTTTGTTAGGATGTCTTACGAGCACTTAAATCATCATTGACTTCCGAAGAAGCGTTCCAATATGCAGAACATGTAAGCAGATTGTCCGGAAAACCTGTCACACAATAATGAGTTGATAAAAATGAAATCTGAGATTGTGGATTTGTGGATTTCAGGTACTTAGATGGGAACAACTTCCTGCAGACACAAGGGCTCATATAGTGCGCGAGAAACAGGTAATAGTTATCTCTGTTTTGAGAAACCAACAAGTCATAAGTTACTAACTCACTCCATAAACTTGGGAAATTTTCTGTTTTAGGAACATTTCCAAAAACTGCGAATTGAAAACTCAATGAACACTTCGGAAGCAACGAGTAAACAGGTAAAAACTTCGTAGTTTATGTTTTACAATAGTTCAGTCGAGCTTGCATTTTGGTCAATCGAACATTAGACATTTTTGTTTACCTTTTTTGAATGGCAGATCGCATTTCTGCATAGTCTGGGATGCACGGTGGCCCCAACATCACGTCTCCATGCGTCACGCTTGATCGAACAGTACAAATCACTGTGATATTCTAGATATATTTATGTGTATAATATCAATACGTCCATAGGGATTAAATTAAGGAGCCTAGAAATGATATCGATTTCCTGATCTTGAATATAAAAGAGGAAAAAAACTGGTAATTGTAAAAGCGTATTCTATAGATTGAAATCCATGTAAAATTCATGTATATGCATGCATTCATGTGATGTTCCGACCATTGCTTCTCAAGTATGGAGCGGTTCTGTAGTACAAAACTGAAATTATTTTTGACAAGAATTGCTCTGAATATTCCCCATCAGTTACGCTCAAAATAAAATCCAAATACTTATAGTTGTTTCTGTAAAACTAAAATGTGTAACAACATTCATATAAGCATCTGATGCATCATCACCACTGGTTATAATAATACCACATGACCAAGACAAGACACAAATGTGATCTACACAAGAGTATTTATTGTATTTTCATGAAACAAGTCACTTTTTTAATGTGCTTGAGAGACGACTGACAACACTTTCTTAGCAATAGCATCGGATAGGATCTTTGCAACCTTTCTCAGCTGATTGTCTTAAACCCATGCGACCACCTTTAGCCAGGTATTGCTGGTGGTAATTTTCTGCTCTGTAGAATTTCGTGGCGGGAAGTATCTCTGTCACAATCTTTTTGTTCAAGATCTTCTGCTGTTTCTCAACGGCTTCACGAGCTAACTTCTCTTGCTCGTCTGTGTAGTAGTATATGCCTGATCGATACTGCGTTCCCACATCATTCCCCTACTCAATCAACACACACACAAAAATCAGTATGATGTGAAGAATCGCAACAAAAACACTATTAGAAGCAGAGTAAAAGCATATCGAAAACAGAATTGGCAATGTCACTTGCACTCGTATTTCAAATCAAGAACACAACTTAGCCAATTGTCACTGTCTTGAGACTACAGTAAATCAAAATTAGCCAATTTCAAATCAACAACATACCAAATGTATGTAGAACCAAAAACTAAGGCACAGAATGATGCCTCGAATCTAATCTTAGTTATCAATAAACAATTCAGCCCCAAATCCGGAGCACAAGTAGAGATCTTTACAGATTCAAATGAAGAAGAAGCGATACAGTATAGATTTTTGGGGATAAAGCAATCACCTGACGATTCAAGGTGGTTGGATCGTGACGAGCCCAGAAGACATCGAGCAAGCTATCAAAGCTGCACTCTGTCGGATCATACTGAACCCTAACAACCTCGTTATGCCCCGTGGTGCCCGTACAGACATCCTCGTAACTCGGATTGTGCACGAGCCCATGGCTATACCCAACCTCAGTCTTGGTCACACCAGGAACTCTCTGATAAGCTAGCTCCACTCCCCAGAAGCAACCAGCGCCAAATTGCGCGAATTGCTGACCTGGAGACGGAACATCATCGTCGGGTCCTTGGGCAATTGCAGCGGAAGACGGGTCGGCTTGGGGACGAGACCCGAAACCGAGCCTGTTGAAGAGGTTATTCATCGGTGGTTTATAAACGAAAATGGGTCGAGAGATTTGGGGGAAAGGGCAAATAGGTTTGGCTCTGGATAGAGGAAGTGCGGCTTTAGAGAGAGAACGGAGAGGTTTAGAGAGAGAAGCGGCGGAGATGAACGGAGGAGAGGCGACGAGGACTTGCATTATCGAAGTGCGACGTGGTGAAATGGGAACTTTAAGAAGCCAATGGATATTTCTTAATCCCACACGAAACTCTCGTCATTTTCGAGAATATTTGCCAAACAAATCGAAACTTTTGCGTAACTAAATTAAACGGAGTTTTAGTAAACTAAAAGATTAATTTTAATCCAATTGCCTAATATTTTTTATAACTCAGGGTCTCAGGCTTAGTGAGACGAAGAAAGAAACATTAATGGTAGGCCGTTTAGAAGGAATTCATGGAAGGCCCGAACCCATTTTATTAACCAGCCCAATGGTCAGTTTTGGGTTTACGTTCGGTTGAATGCCTCTGCCAACGCCACATTCATATAACAAACGTGTCCTTAGTTAGACCCCTCTCGTTAACACATGCAAGGGCTGCATGCTGACGCCATTAACACGTGGCGTATGGCTGCATGATGACCCCATTGACACGTTACTGTTTCCTCCCTGCCTTCATATATGTAAACAATTCAACAACCCCTTCCTATTCCAAAATATAAAGGCGTCCCTATCTCTTGAGTCTTTTCATTCAATCTCTCCTTTTCTAGTAAACAAGATCAAAATGGCGGATACAGCTAGAACCCATCATGATATCATCGGCCGAGATCGAGACCAGTACCCGTTACTTGGCCGAGACCGAGACCAGTACCCGATGGGATACCAGATATCTGGCCGACAAGACTACTCCAAGTCTAGGCAGATTGCTAAAGCTGCTACTGCAGTCACCGCTGGTGGATCTCTTCTTGTGCTCTCAGCTCTCACCCTTGTCGGAACAGTCATAGCTTTGACTGTTGCCACTCCTCTGCTCGTGATTTTCAGTCCAATCCTTGTCCCGGCTCTCATCACCGTAGCACTGCTAGTCACCGGCTTTCTTTCCTCCGGTGGATTTGGCATTGCTGCTATAACCGTCTTCTCTTGGATCTACAAGTAAGCACACATTTATCATCTAACTCCGTTTGTATAGTATGTGATTGAGTGCATAAATATATGTCTCTCATGTGTATATCTATATATTGTAACATAATGCATGCATGGATGTTCGATTGTGTATAGGTATGCAACGGGAGAGCAGCCACAAGGAGCAGACAGGCTAGACAGTGCAAGGATGAAGCTGGGATCCAAAGCTCAGGATCTGAAAGACAGAGCTCACTACTACGGACAGCAACAACATACAGGTGTAGGTGGGGAACATGACCGTGACCGTACCCGTGGAACCCAGCAGACTACTTAAATTACCATACAGCCATCGTCACAGTCCAATAACTCCGATGTCGGGGGGAGTTCAGTTTATGAGGAATAAGGTGTTTAGAATTTGATCAGGGGGGATAATAAAAGCCGAAATATATCGAGTTTCTATCTTTTTGTAATGTTTTCTATATGTATGTTTCCTTTCTTTTTCGCTTATTGTAATTTGTAAACGTTATGTTGTGCTTTCCTTGCTTTCTTTGTATGTGGTGAAAGTCTATATGGAAAAGGTCTTGTTTCGTGAAACTAATGTTTGATTTTCTTATTCTATTTTCGATGTATGTTTAAAATCTCAATTGACTTGATTTTTCTTTAAGCATAAAAAGCGTTTTCAAGCTAAAATTTTCAAACTGATGCAGTCATTAGTACAAAATATATAGCAAAGTAATTAGATGGCAACCCGAACTTAAAAAAAACACTAGGTTGCTCCATTGGTCACCTCTTGATTAATCAAATTAGATTTCAGGGGATATAATACATTGGATTTGGAAGTTTGAAAGACCTTTCAGACATTGCAAAACCCAACAAATCACTCCATTGGTCACCTGAATTGCCTCTGATCCTATACCCTTCTTTCACCATCTCATCCCTCTTCTCTGACTTGAATATGGTCGCTGTTTTGTGCTTATCATCCAACGATCTGTTGCATTAAGCAGAGCAATCCACAACCATGATCAGGATAACGAATTGGATTCAAACTTAAGAGCTACATTGCAATAAAGGACATACTTTGGGTCAAGAAAGCTTACGCTTACCTCAGAATAAGCTTGTCCCAGTTATGAAAACCGGCATTGCGCAAGTTTTCGACAGTGATAACTCGGTGGTTCTCACTCCGCCCTGTAAGCAAGAAAACTTTGTAACCCAAATCTTTAACATTTTGGTAAAGTTTCAAGCTTGGTGCTATGGCAGGTGCCTTCCCTTTCTCCACCCACTTATCGAACTTTGAATGATCAAAAACTTCCACCCTACAAATTCCCAAACAAACGATACTGGTAAATATGTAATTGTATAAAAAAGAACACAGATTCACATTTGACAGTCCAGTTATGAAAATTTTCAGACAAACAAGCAAATAAAAAGACAGGACACATATCTCAAATCTGAACTCTTCCGACACAGTAAAAGACAAAATTTATTCAGAAACCAGATTTTTAGATTAAGATAAATTACCCACAACCGTGTTCCAAATAATAAGGAAGATTCGACAATAGAGTCTCATCAATATCGAAAATCCAAATATCTTTCTCGTCACTGCTAATTTCGAAGCTGCTAGCATAAACCTTAGCCTCATCGGAGTCTCTCTCCAAATCGAGGACGTAACCTTCACCCATCAGATAGTCTTTCACGTAGCCGGCGCATTCAGCCGGAATGGTTTTCCACGGAGCGAGATTGTTTGTCTCCGCTGCGAATCTCCAGCTCGTACAATGTAGATTGACATTGTCCTTGACGGTCTTGAGCTGTGTTTCAAAGATCAACGGTCGCGGAAGGAAGTCGCTTTCGTTGGAAAACGCCGCGAGAGGAAACAATGACAACACAAGGAAAATCACAAAAATCCTCATATTGAATAATGTCAGAAATAGAAGCAATCGAATTAATCAAAAAGAGCCCAGAGAAAGAAAAAAAAGGTGAAATTTTGCCAATTGGGTATTGAGGAATCTCTAATAAAAATATCGGGGGATTCACGATATAAGCGCATTCCGAAGAAAAGAAGAAGAGAAAAGGAGAAATTCCATTCACCAATAATGATAGATTGGAATATAGAAACCCTAGAAACAGTGAAACCTTCCCCTCAAACTCCTTTTTTCAATGGAGAAATGAGGATTGTCGGAGAAAGACTTCTGTTTTCCTTTTGGTTTTGGGCATTGCACCAAAAAGGGCAAAAGATTAAATGAAAATTTTAGGCAATTGTTTCGCGTTCCTATTTGGAGGCAAATTAACGGATGGATCCGAATATTCGTTTTAACGTTGTGAATCAACTAAAACTATATATTCTTGTTTTGAATTTTGATGGTATTAGCCTATTAGGCTATTAACACAAAGCTACAAACCATTTTGTTACATGTTTTTATTATGGTTTTAATTCTACATTTAATTGTCAAACCAAGAACGAACCTGGAAACATACCATATTCACCTTTACAGCTTATAGATTCGTCACATCAAAGATAACATGCAATTATTTATATACATTTTAGTGTTCATGATTTAAAAAGAAAACCGAAAATATTAAGTAAACTCATTCCTAGTTTTCGCTCTTCCCAAACATAAAATGTAAAAGAAGATTTTTTTTTAAATAAATTCTACGATACCGTTCTTCAGATTACAAAACAAAATCATTTGAAAGAAAAACAGATGTGGACAAGGAAGATCTTGCCGTTTATATACCCAGAAAACGCTACACAGTTTGGCTTACTGTAGTCTAGACGGACCTCCACTCCATGATGGCTGTGTAAAGAGTATAGTTGGGCAAAAGGTTCTTGTTACGTAACGGTGAATTCGTCATCGGCGACGTGTCGTGCTCCTCAAGCCATTCCTCTATCGCACGACGGTCATATGTGTATCCGTCAGATGCAACGCACGGCTCGTTCATCACGTCCTGAATCATATACACAAAGCTCTCACATCTCCATCACCAACACACAACATTGCATTGAGGTTTGAACCAAACCAAAAACCACGAAAACTAAAACCGGATTGTTCACCACTAACAGCATTCATCTCTAACCCATTACCTCACTTTCAAGTAAACAACGACGTAAAGAACAAGGTTTATTATGTAGAGTTACCTTAAGTAATGGGCAGATGAAATGAGTGGGAGGCTGTGTCGGCACGCCGGAAAGTGAGTTCCTTGCCTTCTCAGCTAGTTTCTTCAGGCTCTCGAGTGCCGGAAGAATCTGATCTTTCAAATCGGGCCTATCTTTCCCGCGTAGCTCTGTACAACATAAAGCTAGCGCAGTCAATTCCCGGGTTTCTTCAACCGGCCAGTTACCCGCTTTCTGATCCAAGATCTTGAGAAACGTATCATTACTATCCATTGAGCTCTCAACGAAGTGAGTCAATGCAATAGCCGGTTTTGCTGTGATAAGCTGAAGAACTATCATTCCAAACGAATACACATCTGATTTTGATGATATCCTTCCCGTGCGTTGATATTCTGGATCGATATAGCATAACGTTCCCACGGGGCTTGTTTGCTTGTATACAGTGAATTTAGTCAATAAAGGATCGACTTGGACCATCGTTGAGAGTCCAACGTCTCCAAGTTTGCTGACAAAGTTGTGATCAAGTAAGATGTTTGCAGGTTTTAGATCACGGTGAATGATCGGTTTAGGCTTTGATTTGTGGAGGAAGACAAGAGCCGCTGCCACTTCCCAAGCTATCCTAAACCGCTCAAACCACGGGAGTGGTGGACTGTTGTTGACCTGAAACAGTCTGTCCTCCAAGCTACCGTTTTCCATGTACTCATAAACTAAAGCTCCATGCTCCGGGCACGCTCCTAGAAGGAGAACCAAGTGTGTGTGTCGAATCTTGCTCAAGATTTCAAGCTGCAAAACAGAGAGACCAGAGGGATAAATGTAGCTTCTTAGAAAATATAAGACTTTCCATAAGATTGGAATGTAAGCAAAAGTCAGAAAACTTCCGTACCTCTTGTTGGAATTGTTTGGATAGATTATTTTCAGCTGAATGCAAAACTTTGACAGCTGCGGTTGTATGATGCAGATTACACTTGTAAACAGCTCCGTAAGCCCCCATTCCGATCTTCAACTCGTCTGAGAACGACGAAGTGGCAGCCACAATTTCTTCCCAACTGAAATGCTGATATTGCAGCTGAGGAGACCCGAGAGTGCCTTCAAGCTTCTCTTTCTCTTTAGCATCACGAGCGGATTTCCTCTCGGCTTCTCTTCTCTGCGCTATTTCTCTCTCTGCTCTTTCTCTCATGCTCTCTGCATCTCTCCTCGCCTTCTCAAGATTCTGCTTTTCCTTTTCTGCTAACTCTCGAGCTTCGTGCTCCTTCAGCTTTAGCTCTTCAAGCTTTATGGCTTCTTCTAACCGACGTTGATTAAGCTCACTAAGCTGAAACATTTTCAAAACAGCATTGAGCACAAACTAATAGGTTTCATCAATTGCAAAGATAGATGAGATTATGCGGCCACCTTTTGAGAAGCATCAAAAGTTTCGGTTTGAGCCACAGCATACATTTCTTGAACGTGTCTAAGTTCAGTTCTCAACTTCTCAATCTCAAAGTTTAAGTTTACCTGAACAAAACACTTTATATTATTCCGATTTACAAGAAAATGTCAAAATAATCGAAAATTAAACTCCATTTTAATACCTGGTTGTCTGTATAAGAGTGTTCACTTAGAGCATCAGACATGTTGGAAGCTTGTTGAGAAGCCCGAGAGTGAGTAGTATCAATCACCATGCCAGTCCAACTAAACTTACTACCAACATTCCCATATTCACGGTTGCTAGAAGAAGAACTCATAGCGTCTTTTCTCTCCTCATAATCTCTACGCCGAGGAGTCCAACGTGATGTAGTATCAGTGCTGCTTCTATTGATACTTGAAACATCTTTAGCTTCCTCTGCATCCAAAGACATGCACCTGGTTTCATCTGAGCCAACAGAACTCGTTTCCATTGGAACTGATGCTTGTCTTGTAATTGTAGGGAGATGTTGCAATCTCCTGACCGAAAGGGATAGAGCACGAGATTGAGACTCGATCGAACTTGACATTACATCTGTTGATTCTAGAAGACAAATGGGGTAGCAAAATTAGACCTACACACCATTTCTGGTAGAATAATCACACAAATACAATGATGAGTAATAAACCTGAGGTGGGACCAGAAGAACCGCTGGAGGAGTCAGTTCTTTCGCTACCATCATCTCTTATAGTTGCATTTCCGTCTGAGTCTGATGGTCGGACAGATGACAACTTTCCTTTTGAAACAACATAGACTGTACAAAAGTTTGGCATCAAAGCCGATATTGCCGAGCACATATCAGCTTTCCTGAAGTTTTCAAAACAGATTCATTGGTACAAGAAACCAAAAGAACAAAAGGTCCAAAGCTAGCAGTAAGGTGATAGTGTACCTTGAGAAAAAACTACGAGATGAGCCTCCAATGACAAGTCTGTCAATTGAATCCCGAGTAACTTCTTCAGCTATCGCGGCTGCTGCATTATCTGATTCGATTACAAGAACTTTCACTGCAACCTTTCGTTATGGTAATTCAATGAGTTCATGAAATTTTCAGCTTTTGATCCTAGCAAAAGATAACAGCATAAGATATCTGGTAAGTATATACCAAAGACAATACCTTTCTCCGTTCAAACAATTTTGTGAAAGGTTTAAGCATTTCTTCAGCCTGCCACAGTATTTCCTGTCTATATGCAGTTGCTACATCATCTCGAACCTCGGAAATAGGGATTGCATTTCCCACTTGAAAAGAAGCAAGAAATGGACATCAAGATTTCATTAGTTACAACAAAGTCTCAGTTTCGTTTCTTACACAATACAAATAAGGAAAACAATAGAATTCCTGAGTGGAAGAAAGAAACAAGAAATAGGAGTGGAGCTTTACTTGGTGTAGGTACAGAAGTAATCCTTGGATGGATGTGAAGTAGCTTGAAGCCAACATTTCCTTCAGGAGCAAATTTTTCGAGAGCCCATGTAACTACATTTTTGTTTTTCCTGCTCCCACTAAGAGCCACAACGACGGTGTGAGATGATGGAGGAGGAGGAGGAGGAGGAAGGGCAAGCTTGTTTGGCGGTCTACTCATTCTCTATCTTTTTGCTTCTTGTTGCTTATACCCTACACACTAGAAGCATTTCAGATAACATGAAAAAAGGGAAAACCAACTAAGGCCATATAAAAACTCTTTAGTCAGTAATTAAACTTGAACTCACATAGGCACATAGCGAATGTCAATGTTCAGTTCATCAAGCAGAAATGACAAATGATAACAAAAATATGAAATGACAAGATCTTGAATTCAAAGGAAGTAAGCCGATCATGAAATATTCTTTATAGAGTTAATAGTAAAATGTCTCAAGAGTCTAATTTGGACGAGTTATGCGTAAGGATCATAAAGTAACACCCAACGACCATAGAAGCTAAAGAGATAGCTTACTGTAAGTTAAATAACTCAACTTACCAAGAAAATGTCAAGTTTTAGCAGAATGCAATTGCAGAGAATTCGCAAGAGTATTAATTAAAACGTCAACCAAGTCAATCAAAGGAACCATCTTCAGGACATAGAACAAGAAACCCAGAAATTGAACCTACCTGGTAAATAAAGGATGGGACTTTAGTCAAACCCAAAACAGAAATGGGGAGAAGCTGCCTCTTAATTCGGCTTTGAGCATCTCGAACTTGGGGAAGAGATGGTGGAAGCTTCCATTTCACAGATAGAAGAACAAAAACAAAGAGCAAGCAAAGAAGATGACCCACGTTCGTGCTGCTAATCTCGGATACAATCAATGGGTTCTTATAATCAGAGAATCTTACAAGGATTTATAAAACAAGTAAAGAAAATAATAAGAAAAAGAGACAAGTTGGTCATGTTTATCGACAAAGGATCAGTCTTGGTATATACTCCCAGAATTTTCTTCATTATCAGAGTGACAGAGGGAGTGTGTGTTTAAACAATCAAGTTTTCTCCAACCTTTCGCTATTTATTTAATCATATTTATCTCTTAATTTCTATTCATTGGATATTAACTACATTTCTCAACGCCATTATTATATTTGTTTTCCCTTAGTTGCACGCATGATCTATGCTTTCCTCACGTCTTTTTGTCTCCCCTTTATGCATATGACTAAATACAGTAAATAAATGTCGAAACAATTTATCTTAGGTAAAATATGAAATAAAATTGTGTTTCGTCTCACACGGTCACACCTGGCTGCCCAGTTGTCTGAGTGAGTATGTTTTAAAATATGTCAACTTTTTCAAATGTGCGCTGACCAATGACCATGACATTTTTTTCATGTCGTTTGTTTTGCATTTGCTTAGTGGTAATGTTTTAAACATTGGTTAGCACTTAAACCGTGATCTGGCCGGTTCCATTAAAATGTTGGTTTCCGAAATTTAATCGGTTGTTATTGGTTTTTGCCGAGTTATTGACATGACGGTTTTCATAGTTTGACCCTATCGATTTATTTGCGGGTTTGTGGTCTGACCGGTCTAACCATCATTTTAAAATTGTTGGTACTCCTTTCCAGTACGAAATGTCCTTTTTTTTTTCAATACGAAATGTCTTCTGACTTTCAAATTGGTTTTGGAGTTTTCATGCTATTGTGTCTAAATATTTGTGTTACGATTGTGTCTAATAGTTGTGTTGCTATTGTGTCTTTTGATTTGAACTACCCTCTGGTCAGGTCAATATGATTGATTTTTTTTTTTCCACTCTCCTTTTGTTTGATGCAAGTGCAACCAAACAAAAAAAATCAAAATTGTAATAACATAGATCAACGGAGAACTGAGAAGAGAATCCAAACTTATGTTATTCAGTTTGATTATGAATGAAGTATCTTGGAGTTAAAAAAAAGAAGAAGAAGATATACATATATCAATTTTACTATTTATTTTTGCATAATGAACCAAAACTTATTCGAGCTGTTTCATATTTAAAACAAAAAACAATCGACATATCTCCTAAAAACAGCCTTTCGAACGAAAAAGCCAGAATGTGTCCCATGATGATGTACAGTATTATAATTAATATGAATCAGATTATCTAGCATATTAATTTTAATTCCGTTTTACCCTTCATTTTTGGATATTAGTACCATGAAGAAAAACTATTATTATAACCATAGTAGTAGTATTTAATTGCATACGAAAACAGAGTACAAATGACTAATGGATAAGCGTGTCGTGGAGAAGAAGGACCAAGCAAAGCAAACAAGGAAAGTAATAATATTCTGAAAAATCCTTAAAAAGACATTTGCATTTATCCACTTCCTCGATCTAATCAAAACTGTTTCAAGTAAAAAAACCTAAGAAATAGCTAAACCCATCGGACCCATTTCTCCTGATTTTTAATTGATAGAAGACCAAAAGCCAAACTCACCGAGTAAACGTACGAAACCTGTCGGAAGTTTAAACAATTTCATTGATTGTCTCATGTTTGGTGGAGGAAGAGGGCCCATGGGCGGCGGCGGAGGTATGTTACGCGCCGCCGGCCGTGCGATGACGAGGACCGGCGTGGCCAACGGTGGAATTCAAGATCCCATTGCTTCATCATCGTCGACGTCATCGTCTGCGCCTGGAAACGCCTCTGTTTCGCATGCTCAGAAACTGGGGTCTTCTTCTGGGTCGAACAATCTCACGATTTCGGCGGTTTCAGGGTCGCCGTTGAATCTCCCGGTGGCTGCAACCTCCGGATGGAACGGCGGTGCTTTTTCGTTTGTTAATTCCGGTGTTTATGAAGATTTTGAGTGGGTTTCTGAGGAAGAAGATGATTCTCTGTTTGGCTCTGCTCCTTCTGTTGATGAAGTCCAAGATGCTGTTTCTGCTCTCCAGCAGTAATCATTTTTTTTTCTTTTCTCCGTCCATTTCAAACTCTTTGTGTGTGTTTGTTATTCTTTGGACTATTTGAGCTTTTGAAACTTCTATCAGAAGTAGAAATTAATGAAGAGAATTGTCTTGGCTTGATTAAATGTCTTAAAGTTAACCTTTTTTCTTGATTAAGATGGAATTGTCTTGATCTGATGTTCTGATTGAAACTCTATCACACTGTTTTTTTGTGTCCCCGAGTCAATTTACCCACAGAGTTGTCTTCTAAGCTACTACCTAAATCCTGAAATACTTTTAAAAGTTTGTTTGCTTCTTCAAAATAATTGTCTTTAATAATTTCTTATGAGTAAACTGTTTGGCTTTTGTTTGTTGAAGGGTTTTCGATGGTAGTTCATATGGTCAGCTGGTTAGAGACAGATACGAGTGCTATCCGGAAAATGGTGGTGGAAACCAGAGCCCCATAGCCACCGGCATGGTTCATAAAGTTCCTTCGTTTGGATCGGATTCGGACTGGATGGAGCCCTCCATGCAACTATGCCATTCAAGAACCTTACAGCCTCATGCTTATGATCAGGTTTACAATGCTTTTGACCTACTGCGAACCGAACCATCTGTCCAGGTGATCTTTTTCTTTTGTTTCCTTGATTCTCTAAGCTCAAGTTTCTGCCTTTGGTTTGTTCTTTATTTCTTAAATCCTGAAAAAACTCCTACTTTGATGTTGAACTCTGTTGAAGCTAAAGTGTTCTTGATCCGGCAAGTCCTCAGGGTCTAAGTTAAACATCCACCTAACAAATATTTGAACTTTATAGAATTTAGATCAGGGAAATTCTTTATCTTTACGTGGCTAGGTACATGAGTCAAGGGCTTTTCACATTTTGTGCAGAGAATGGTAATATCATTGTCTTCAGATAAAGCAGTTTGGGAGGCGGTGATGAACAATGACGTGGTGAAAGAGATTAGGGACTTGTACAACAATGGCATAAGTCAAGGTATAGGCAGAATGAATAGATCAATCTAAGTCTTTCATTTTGACAGACTTCTCTGGGTTCTCATTACCAAGTCCTGTCTTTTTTATTTTCTTATAACAGATGTTGAGGAGAGTTCAGATGAGACTCCTGGAGAGAATAACTCAGTAATGGATTTCATAAAATGGGTATTTGACAACACAGTGGTTAAGGCCACGGAAGTGTTTGTGAAAATAACTAAGGTCGTGACCGAGCTCTTCCATAATTACTATGACGATGGTGTTAACAACAAAGGGAAAGATGCCAAATTCAACAATTGGCTCGAGGATAGGCTGACGACTTCGGTTCTGCTCTCCATTGTGGTCCTGCTGGTCGTGATGGTTTCCCGAGCCTGCAACAGGTCTTGATCGTTTCAAATTTGTCGACAATATATTTAGTCGTCTGTTGTCTCTTGGAGACTGCTTGGTTTTACCTTTCTTTCAGGTCATAATGTGGTTTGTTTGATAATCTGTGGTTTTGTACTCCATTGTTAACATTTTAGAAGATTTACTCTGCGTTTTCTAGAATAAGAACTCTGAATGTTTCAAAATGTTAACAGAGTTTTTGTTTACCCCAATTACCGAATCTCTTAACTACAGAAGAAAACACCAATAAGACTTTGTACGATCTTGGTTAAAGATTAGTTTGTAGTTACAGAATCTAAGAGGACAATACTAGTCTCTTCACATTCTTGTATGAACAGAACCGGCTATGTCCAGAACAACCTTCACTTGTTTGTTTCCATGTCTGTAGCAGAGTTCAAAAGAGACTCAACATCAGGCGTAACAGTTACAAACTTCGCTGAAGAACCAATACGACAGCAGCTCCTCCCTTTGGTATCGATTGCTGCCACGTCATTATGAAATTTTGCATTTGGACCTGGCAAGACCTGTGGATAGATGTGTAGGACCGAGAGTCAAAAGAGATGAGGAAGAGCTACAAGCAGAGTTGGTTCAAACACAGCTTTGGATATGTGTGTTCTCATATAAAGACTCGGTGAATGAAGCATGGTTCCTCTGACTCGGCCAAGGTTAAAATGGTGAGAAAAAATGACTTACATCAAAGAGGACATCTCCAAGTTTCAACTTGACAGCACCGCTCTTGTAAACTAACATTTTTCCCATGAAACCCTCTGGTAAACCTTCAAAAGGGTTGTTTCTTTTTGAACTATACTCTGAGACCGATCTCTTGGTGTTTGCTCCTGTCAATTCCTTCTTTACAGGAAGACTTTCCGGAATCTTAAAGAAAAACATCTGCTTTTTGCAGTGTTGCTCCTGCAGGTAAATAAAATCAGTCAAACTCAGGGAAGAAGTCACATCCCTGTCAATACCAATTTGTTTACAATTTTATTACCGATGTCAGACCGAGTTCTTCTGCTGAGTTGATGGTATTCTCCTCATAGTCACGGTGTTTAGCCACCTCCCCAAATTCTTCCTGGTCAAGAAGTTCTAACAACACAAGAAGTGAGTTTCAGTTGATATGAGGGGAGAGATGCAGTTATTTACAGAGCAAACACATTCACACATCTGAATATTGAGATTCACATAACCATATGGTTGGCATAAAGCAATTACAAAGCAGCGAGCGAGCATACCTGGATCCCCAGAGTTGGGCTTTCTCAAAGGAAGAACAGTAGGATAGTAGGAGTTTCCATAATCCTGGCACATGAAATGAGCCAAACCTTATGTCACATAAATCAACACAAGAGAAACTGGGAGGGGGAAATCAAGATCTATCTGAAGAATTCTAGTTACCCAAGGTCCAACGTAGTCTTTCTCGGTTCTTGTAACCAAATTATGAACCTCTTCTCCATGTTCTTGAGCAGTACCACGCGAAACAGTAGGCAGAATATCAGCAGAAGGAGAGGGATTAACATCAGAACCGCGCTTGTCATCTTCTTTAGGAACCCCAAATGACCTTATTGCAAGTGACGAGAAGTCTGGTTGGAATGCAACTTCAGAGGAAGAAGCTGCAAAATTTCAACTCTTCAAGAACAAACGCTGCTATAATACTATACACACCACAACCTTCCTCATCAATGGTCCTCAGATAAACTCATTTACAGAAATGAGATCAATCACAACTCGAAAATGAAGAATGTGAATACATATATAACGTGGATATTACCTTTTGTTTCGGTTTTGGGCCTGCTTCGGCCGATCTGCAACAACAACAACACAAGAAAGTTAGGTTTCAACTTTGAGCATTTGGATGAACAGACAAAGATAACAGCTAGGCTAGAATCAACATGTTTCATGGTAGAAACTAATCCTCTAATCCACTGAAAAATCTTGGAAAGAACGTAGTTAAATTGATGCAACTAACCAAAGCAGATATATCTATCAGAATTAGTCGAGCTCAGAACAAAATGAAAATTCCATCTTAGCTAAAGATGAAGAAAGCACACCGTTTTGGTATTACAGGTATGTAAGTGTATAAATATCATAATCTAATGTATAAGATTTTAATTATTTAAATCAGGGAAATTACGGTTAGACTAAAGACTGTTAGTTAAAATTTTCCATGAAATAAATAGGAAAGAAAATACAGAGAGCAAGATTGAGATATGACTCTACATACGCCGATACGTTTGGCTATCCGCTGAGCTGCTTTTATATTCTCTTCCTCATCCTCAGCTTCGCTGTGTTCAGAGAAGAATTTCAACTGTTCACATGTCTATGCAAATATAGGTTAAACAAGACCCGATTGAGAAAAAGAATTACGTGTTAGCGGGAGCGATCGGCCGGCGAGAAGGCGTCGGAGGTCTTGGTTGGAACCTTCGCTGCCGAGAAATGAAGCGGAGAAGGTCAGTGAAACGAAATTTCGAGGCGAAAATTTCGAGATTTGAGATGAAATTACTATGGGGAAGGAGAAGACGGGATCAGTAGAGGTTACCTTCGACTTTCGGGGAACTTGGGAGCCTGAATCCATGGCAGTCGTCCGCCGGCAAGAGATTCGGAAACTGCAAAAAAAATTGAGGATTTGAGGAAGCAGGAGAATCGAACTCGAGACCTTGACTACTCTGAGATGAGATTTCCCAAGCGACCTAGTAACCTCATTAATAACATCACAGTCAAATCAAAATTTATATCTATATCTTTCGGCATTACAATTGTTGACTAAAATATAATTTAATTTATAAACAAGAAGTTGATAGAGTAATAACAATTAATAAAAATGGGATTTGTTGGTGAGAAATCTGTATGTGGTTGGATAAATCTTTTTTAGATTTCATGTCTTCCTTTTCTTAAAGTATATATTTGATTAAAGTTATTATTCCTTTCGTTACATAAGTTTTGGTTACAAAAGTATCATTTAGTGTTTTACTTTAAAAACATTCAACCAATCAAAATTTAAAACCTGCAAAATATCTAATAAAATGGAAGAACAAAAAAATGTTAAAATACTTTATAAAATGGAATGGAGAGAGTAGTACACGTAAGAATTGCATTGGGAAATTTTTAATGTATATGTATTGGTGTTAGATAGCATTCAATGATCACACTTATCACAAAAGTTAGCACTATACGTACATATATGTATAGTGAGACTCATTTAAGTCTATACTTTTATCTCTCAAATATAGAGAGTTCTTGCAGCGACAATCCAGTTTGCAAAATGTGTAATGTAATTGTAATTAATGTTTAGTTACATATCCCAACTTTTAAGCTATTAGCGGACATTATTATAAATTTAGCAAAGATTTTCTCTGTTCTTCGTTCTTCTGGAGAAAATGGACCTTCAAGCTACCCTCCTTCGCCTGTTAAAACCAAGATTTCACCACTTTTAGCCTTTGGAGCTTCCAAATCCAAATTGAACAAAAGAAAAAAATATAGAATCATTTCGAACGATGGCTGCTACAATTTAACCACACAAGTTATTGAATCAACCGAACCGGTGAAATATGTATAGTGAAAGGAGTATTGATTTACCGCTAGGAGAGGAACTAAGACAAGGCTCTTCTCCATTTCTTCAAAATATAACAACTCTTGTTTGAACATGCTGAGCAATTCTGTCACTTCATATAGGATTATTTCAATCTGCTGATATTTAATCACCCAAACATTCTTAAATTAATTTCTTATATATTCATATATACATATAAAGAAAAAAACTAGAAAATATATATATATATATAAATAAATTGGAATTACTCGAGGGAGAAACTTAGTGATGATGTCTTCGATCTCGTCCATGACTTCTATAGCTGTGACCATTTCTTCATGTATGGACACCACATCTATCTGTAAGTTCCAAATTATTATTTTTCGTTTTATTAACAAAACGTTAATAATAATTATAATAAATTGTTTTACCAAAGAAAGGAAAAATATGTCTAACCGTTGCACCATGTAGAAGGGGTAAACGGACAGACAAAGAGTGCAGTTTTCGAGTTAGCTTGCTCAACGCTTCGTAGTTTTTCGCGTCCAATTTTGACCACTGATTGAGAAGAGGCATTTGGAGACAGAGAACTTTACGTAGTTTAATTTCTTGACGGAGCCTTTGAACTTCTATCAAATTTTCCACTATGTAGTTTCTCATTTTGTATATCCTAAGCCAAACCCAAAACAACTGATCCTGAAAACATCACAAAAACAGATTAGGAAAAAAATATTAAGTACATTCAGAGGATACAATACAAACTTTGAATTTTATAGATATTGCAATATATAGTTTTGTACCTCAACGTTGATCTTAAGGTTAGCCATAGTGGCTTCAGTTCTTGCGTTAACAAATCTCCATTGAAGTAATCTGTTTTGGAAGACCCTAAACCGGTGATTATCCTCTTCTTGAACCGGAGATACTTTCTTCTGCGCCCTGAAGTACTTCAAAACTCCGGCCACCGCTCCACCTCCACCACTTATAATCTTGGCCACGCTTACCGGTGACTCAGGCGGCGTCATGCACATTGAAGTCGCCGGAGATGAGCTGGACAGAGACGTCTTCATCGTGGAAACTCTCCCAGGAGACAATGCCCACGCCGATGGTGAGCTCGCTCCCGGTTTTACGCCTTTCAGTGAAGCGTTATTACGAGGACTGCCACGGTCACGTTGCTCCAAGTACCGAACAAACGCCTCTCTGCTTCTACCGTTGTTCATCTCGTGAGATCTTGACGCGCTGTTTCTTGCCGGGATTATATTCTCGCCGGATTTTGGGTTGGATCCGGTGGGTCTGGATGATCTTGTTGTAGAGTGTGATCTGTTTATCATCACTCGTTTGCTTGTATTGGAAGGCGACGAGGAAGAAGAGGAGGAAGTAGAAGACGAGTATGAAGCGTTTAAAGACACTGGGAGGGAGATCGATGAAGATATACTCCGGCACCGGTCAATATTCGGCGACGGAGGCTGGAGTCTGCGACCATTGGTGTTGGTGGTGGTTGCCATTTTCTGTGTGATTCTTCTTTAATATTTTGACGGTTAACTTTATCATGCAAGACTCTTAGCCAGAACTATATGCCTCAGTAAAACCAAAACCAAAAAAAGAACTGTATGCTTCAAGAAATCGTTTAGTTCTAAATACACTGGTTTGTATAGTTATGAATAATATAGTTAGGGTTATATTTAATCTGTTTGGAATTGTAGGAGTTGACAGCACGTAGAGGCAGGTAAGAACACTTCTGCATGTAAGTGTGTCTACATAATTAAATATTTATAAATTAAAAAGTATATATTTACAAAAAGGGATTATAATATAGTGTATAATGTCAAAGCATACGAAGGTCAGCTTAGCTAGAGACACGTCTTCTCTTTATCTTTCGACTAAACAACATGGTTTAATAAAATCCTTAAAAGGTCCAATTCAAAACGGCCCCATGATATATATGGTATAGATCTAGTCTAAGTTGAATAAAATAAACCTTAGCGTCAAACTCTTTAGGCTTTACTTTTTTTTTTCTGGTCAACTAAACTCTTTAGTCTTTAAAAACAAAAACAAATAACGTCAAACTCTTACCCCCAAGGTCCTCGACACCAAGTCACCAATATATATTTGCCTTCTCCAATATTCGAATAATTTTTGGTTTTATTTAGCAATTTCTATGCGAAAATTTGCCTGCTAAAGTAGTCGAGTCGACCTTTTAATTCATGTTTTATCTGACCCGTTGACCCATAAATTTAGTAATATGGGCCCAAATTTGATGGGCTGTTAATGAAGAAGATACTTAATATTTGTTTCACTTTAGCTTGGGAACCACGGATCTCTAGAACCATCCGGAGAAATATTCGTGTCTCCAGAACATTCATTCACCTGATAATATCCACTTTCAACTCTTGAAGCTTATATACATGCCCCTCTGTCTCCATTTTCGCCACACACTACTGAGAAAAACACTACACTCTCTCTTAACACTCTCAAAAAGCTTCCCATTTCTTCTACACATGGCGTCTTCTCTCGCTCTCAAGAGACTTCTATCTTCCAGTTCCGCCGTCGTTCCTCGTTCCCGTAGCGCTATTCGTCCAGCGGTTTCCTCTCGCCTACTCAACACCAACGTCGTGAGGAGCTACGACGAAGGCAACGGCGTTGATTTAGACCGCCGCTCAGATCGCTCTGTTTCTCGCCGCCGTGATGATTTATTCTCAGGTACTCACTCAACACCTAAATTGTTTCGTGTAACAAAATCTAATCATGTTCAGAGTTTAGCTAACAATGAGCTGACATTTTTGGCATGGTTTTGGTGATTTTGTGTAGACGTGTTTGATCCGTTTTCGCCGACGAGGAGCGTAAGTCAAGTGCTGAATCTAATGGACCAGCTCTTGGAAAATCCTCTGATATCAGCGACGCGAGGCATGGGAGCTTCAGGAGTTCGACGTGGTTGGGATATAAAAGAGAAAGACGATGCTCTGCACTTGAGAATCGACATGCCTGGACTGAGCAGAGAGGATGTGAAGCTGGCTTTGGAGCAGGACACTCTAGTGATTAGAGGAGAAGAGAAAGATGAGGATGGTGCTGGCGAGGAAGGAGAAAGCGGTAATCGGAGATTCACTAGCAGGATTGGATTGCCGGAGAAGATTTACAAGATCGATGAGATTAAGGCGGAGATGAAGAACGGAGTGTTGAAAGTTGTGATTCCGAAGATGAAAGAAGAAGAGCGTAATGATGTCCGCCAGATCGAAGTCAACTAGACGTCTAGACGTCGTCGTTTCTATGATGTTTCTAGTATTTTTTTTTTTTTTGGGTTGTTGATAGATGTTTGAATAAGTGCGTGTACGTGTCTAGTCTATAAAGCTGAAGGATCGATCTCTTTATGTTTCTTGAAACGGTGGTTTTTGTGTTACTGAAGAGGTAAGATCAAAATTTGCAGCAATGGTAATCTGAAATCAAGCACAAATTTAGTCTTCAAATCAAGCACATCCTGTTAGGCTGGCTGTTTGCTAGTTCAGCTTATATGGCTTTTAACTTTTTATATTTCGAGAACAACAAAACTTTGAAAAATGTGAGTCTCTAGAGACTTTTTTTTTTTTTTTTGAAGTATATATAAATGTGAGTCTTTATAGACTTTGGGATGTACAAATGTGTTGGAAAACTTACTAAATTTTTTTCCTATGACCCTTAAGACGAATTCTGAGATTGCGGTAGTTCGGTGTGGTCTCTTAAAACCCGTAAAATATCGAAGCCCGTCAGGATTAGTTGGAGTGGACTAGCGCATAGGACAGGCCAACTTGAATGAATCGGTAGATGACTGACTATACTGAAAAAGCAGGAAAAGAAAAAACAGAACCCTAGTTCGAAAAGAACAAAACAAAACCTTACATAAAAACCCAAGGGCGAGCAAATCCATCAACGGCGATTGCAAAACAGAAGAACTAAAGAAGAAAAAGTCTTGCTGCCCCGACAGATCTCTCCTACTTGTATTCGATGGCACCGAAAAAGCCGGAAGTAATCGATAACCCTCCTGTTGGATCTTCAAGCGAAGAGGAAGAAGGATCATCTGGTTCATCTGGAGAAGAATCTGAGTCTTCTGCTGAAGATTCAAAGAAAGACGCTTCTTCTAAGAAGCTTGAATCTGACTCTGAAGGCGAATCTGAATCAGATTCCGATAGCGAGCCTTTGAAGAAGCAGACTGTTGCGACCAAATCTCTATCTGCTGTGTCTGTTCCGGAGAGCTCTACGGCGAAGCGTCCTTTGAAGGAAGCTGATGATGGTGAGGCTAAGAAGAAGTTGAAGACATCTACAACTGAGGTGAGAAAGATTTCTGGAGATGAAGCCAAGAAGATGTTTCAGAGATTGTTCAGCGAGGCTGATGAAATTGCTCTGCTTCAAGGTATTCTTGATTTTACTTCTACCAAAGGAGATCCTTCTGAGGAAAGTGATGCTTTTTGTATCTATGTGAAGGAATTGATTGATTTCAATGCTACCAAAATCCAAATTCAAACCAAACTTCAGAGATTGAAGAAGAAGTTTACAAATACTGTGAAGAATGCTCTTAAGAAAGGAAAGAGTGAAGATGAGATTAAGTTTTCTAAAGATCTTGACCAAAAAGGCTTTGAATTGTCGAGAAAGATTTGGGGAAACAATGGTGTTTTGGCTTCTAAATCAAGGAAGAAGCTTGGAGGAACCTCGAAAGAGATGAAGTTAGTGCCTCACTCGACGCCTAAGAAACAAGAAGAAACGAAAATGCCGGAAAGAACAGAGACAAAGGTTGTGAACGCTCGTCCCTCCATTGCTAGAGAGATAGCATCGTTCTTTAATTCAGAGA
Source organism: Cardamine occulta (assembly GCA_028015245.1). Taxonomy (NCBI): domain Eukaryota; kingdom Viridiplantae; phylum Streptophyta; class Magnoliopsida; order Brassicales; family Brassicaceae; genus Cardamine; species Cardamine occulta. Next base: position 6,768,081 of record CM051388.1, on the reverse strand, counting down.
ATGCGAGTGTTTGTGGTTTGGATGAGTCCACAATAGTTGCGGGTTGGGAAAAGGTTGCGGATGGAGAAAAGAAGAAAGAAATGGAGGAGAAATGGAAGAAGCTCAAGGCAATGCAGGTTGAGCTATGTCTACAGAGGACTGCACTCGTGGATGAAACTGCAAAGATGATATTCAAAGCTAATAAACCCTGAGTGGTTTGTCTTTACTCTTTAGTATGCATCTTGAGACACTTTTTTATGTTACATTTTAGCCTGTGGAACTAATCTTGTCGTAAGTCTCTGTTAATGTCTTTCCTTATGCCCCTGTGTTGGATGCTTTGTTTGGGTATAAGACCCTTTGATTATTATGTACTTCTCTTGTTTGGTTTCTGAGAGATTAGCCTGAAAATGGAATGGTCATAGTAGTTTCTGTTCTGAGTCGGATCTCGCCAGAACAAAATCAAACTCAAAATCTTAGGTGTTTAGGCGAAATCAAATCCATATTAGTTTTAGTGAAAAGCAACTTCCATCATATGCTTTCCTTCTGAACTTAAGCTGGTGCTTCCCGAGGACTGGAGTAGTTAAAAAGGCAAAGCTCCTCATCACATGGTTTTGGTATTGTTTACACAATAGTGAGAGACTATAATTGATACGTTATGCAGAATCATGTCGATCTCTGACGAAAAATGACTATTATTTTCCTAACTTTTACACCGTTGTTAATTCACTAAGATCAGAGAGAGATTTGATCAAATTCAATGGTAAGCTTTCACCAAACATCATCTCTCAATCAAGCAGAAAATACGAGCTCTCAAGTCATTGGAAATTCCAAATTATTTTCACTAAAAACTTCAGAAGCTTTCTCCTAAAGTTCTCACAGCCCAAAAGCAAGAAAAACAAAAGTTCAACTTCATCAAATGAACTATTAACATTGGCTATGATATATCATCTACTGTCTATCGTTGTTATGCATACTTTTTCAGAGATATTATTCTCTGGATTAAGTGGAAAATATCCAAGTAACATTTTTTTTTAATTACATTGATGCAATGTCCTGATCCAATCATCAAATACTTTCTTCAGATGCAGGTAGCCACAGAGTCTACTTTTTAAATGTGCTTGTGCCTACGCATTTAAAACTTGATTACATAACTTACACTACAAAGTAAATGGTGTTGACAATCATATCATTTTGTGCATCGAATGCTCGCATTATAATATGCTTATCAATTTACTTAACATTTGTATAAAGTTATTAGTTGACATCTTCCTATGAACTAGAGAAAAAATGAATTTGGACACTAAAATGAAGTACCATTCCGAAGAATGTTACTCATAGTTCTGTAGATATATTAAACAACAAAATGAGTTGAAAATTTTTTGGATGAAGATTTGAATGTTATTACGTGCCGGCACAAACGACAGACCTGACGCCGACTTGGTACTTCACATAAACTATTCTTAAATAATTCCACATGATATGAATATATGATATCGTCCTCTTCAGTTTGATTTGTTTCTAGTTTTTATTTTTCGATTTGCTAGTTCCGGTTAGTTGTATGTGCATATGTTGAAATTTAATCTAGAAGAGGCCAGTGAAGCAAAAGGCTTGGTCAAATAAAAAAATACAGCAAAGGGGCAAATATGAGTTTAATAATGAGCCAGTTTCGCTTTCTTTAAGTAGTGATTTTTTTCTCCTCCAAGCTTCTCCAAACATTGAAGTTGCAGAGAACAGAGATACTTTTCTTCTCTCTCTCTTCAAATTTCAAAGGTGATCCAAATTCTTGCTTCATTCTGTATTCTCTGTTTTAGTTTTCTGTAAAAGTGTGTTTCGCTTGTTTGCAAGATATTAAGGTTTCTTGTTTCACAAGTAACAGATAAATACGATCAAGAGACTATAAAACTCAAATCTTTGCTCTGCTTTCAGGTTTTGGCGGCGTGAGGATTTGCTAAAGAGATGGCGTCATGGACTTCATCCCAGTTTCTGTATGAAGAAACCAAGCCATCTGGTATTCAGTTCTTGGAACGGTTTAAGCGTTCAGGAAGACTCTCCTTCAAGCAATATCAAGCCCTTGTCTTCATCTTGACGTTTGTCGCCTACATTGCCTTCCATGCTGCCCGAAAGCCTAATAGCATTGTCAAGGGAACCCTTTCCGCGTCAACAATCAAAGGTGGATGGGCTCCCTTTGATGGACCTGATGGACCAGCCTTGCTTGGACAGATCGACTTGGCTTTCCTCTCTGTCTATGCGGTTGGGATGTTTGTAGCAGGTCACTTGGGAGATCGTTTGGATCTCAGGACGTTTCTGACTATCGGTATGATCGGGACCGGCCTCTTCACCGCTCTCTTTGGGGTCGCATTCTGGGCGAATTTCCACAGCTTCTACTATTTCTTGGCGGTTCAGGTCTTGGCAGGGTGGTTTCAGTCGATAGGTTGGCCTTGTGTTGTGGCCGTGCTCGGGAACTGGTTTGACAAGAAGAGAAGAGGAATGATTATGGGTGTTTGGAGTGCTCACACTTCGCTCGGTAACATCACAGGATCTCTGATCGCATCCGGACTGCTTAGATTTGGGTGGGGTTGGTCATTTCTTGGCCCGGCTCTGCTCATGACGTTTCTTGGGATCGTGGTTTACCTTTTCTTGCCTGTGAATCCTCCAACCGTTGGGGCAGAGAGAGATGGAACTGAAGTTGACTCCACAATGAGGCTTGGTGACACAATTACAGAGAGCTTCTTGAGCTCAAGAATGAGTACTGGATTCGATAGAAAAGCAATCGGGTTCATGGCCGCTTGGAAAATCCCCGGTGTTGCTCCTTTCGCCTTCTGTCTCTTCTTCACCAAGTTGGTCTCATACACTTTCCTCTACTGGCTTCCTTTCTACGTTAGCCACAACAGTATGTTTCTAATCATCTCTCCTTCCTTTAACCTCTAGAGTTGTAGTCTTGATATATGTAACAACATGATGCAGTGATCGGAGGAGAGTACCTTTCTGAGGAGACATCAGGAAACTTGTCGACACTGTTCGATGTTGGAGGCGTGGTTGGTGGAATCTTAGCCGGATACATCTCTGATCAGCTTGACGGCAGAGCCATCACAGCTGCAGGATTCATCTACTTGGCAATCCCAGCTCTTTTCCTCTACAGAGTCTACGGACATATCTCAATGAGCATCAATGTCATCCTTATGTTCACATCAGGAGTATTCGTCAATGGACCTTTTGCTCTCATTACAACAGCAGTCTCAGCTGATCTCGGGACACACAAATCTCTCAAAGGCAATGCCAGGGCTTTGGCTACAGTCACAGCTATTATAGACGGCACAGGATCCGTAGGTGCTGCGATTGGACCAGTCCTCACTGGTTACATCTCTGCAATTAGCTGGGACGCAGTGTTTTATATGTTGATGACTGCAGCTTTGATCTCTGGATTGTTGCTCACTAAGCTTATCGTAGCGGAAGTGAAGGCTATATTGTTTGGATCATCTGATGAAGATGAAGTGGCTGCATCATCATCATCACCAGCAAACAGAGCTCCCATTGATGCCCTCCTTTGAGTTTTTTTTTTTTTTTTTTGCTTTCATGAGTTTCTTTGACAATTTCACAAGAGTTGTTTTTTTTGGTTTTAAAGTTGGTTCCTTTTTCCAGTTCTCGTCATTTCTAAGGCTTGAATGAGAATAAAATTACCTAATTTCGATTGTTCTCCGAATTCACAATCCCACACACAAAATTTAGGTGAAAATTGTAGCAATTGGAGAAAAGAATCTTCATTTGGTTCTATATGATTGTCTATGAATTTACAATCCAACACATAAACCCTTAAAAAGTAGAAAAATTATCAGGAGAAAGAAAAAAACAAAAAAAAGGTAACAATAAAGATTTCGCCGGAGAAGCTGCAAGTGGAATCTCTCAGACGTCGTCTCTGCTTTTGGGTGGTTTGCGATGTCTCTCCTCAACTTGCTTCGCCATTGAGACTGCACAGTTTGCAACCTGCTTGATGTTAGGAACGTTGTAGTTCTGAGCGACGTAGATCCCACACACTGTTCCACAGATGAAAGAGAAGCTGCTCCTTATTATTCCCATCTTCTTCTCCGACTCCGATAGTAAGAATTAGGGTTTTTGAATTGGAGAGGTTGGTCGGAGAATCGAAGATCTAAAAGAAAGCGAAATCGGCAAAGGTCTTGTCTTGAGAATTCTGGAACATCAAATCAGTCGAAAAATCGAAGATTTATTATTGGGCCTGTTAGGATCGTGGCCCAAACTAGCTTAAACTTACATGGACTCACATCGATCCATGCGAATTTAGTTTTCTTTGTTGTTTATTATCGGAAAATTTGTGTATTTTTTGTTTCTTCAATCTTTAGAAGATTTTTTGATTAATTGAGTCATATTCAAATCAGCTGGTATGTCAAAATCAAATTATAGTTGTTTTTTTGAACATTACTTAAAAAAATGTTCAGAAAACAATATAAGTCGAGGCTTTGGTTTCACCCAAACCATATATAACATGTGTTAAATAGAATTTTGAAGTTGTATAACTTTTTACCGTAAACATATTGACGAAAATTAAGCCCAGAAAAAAAAAAAAATTGTTGACCGTATCACATTATTTTCTTATTTTTTAATAATACTTTTTCTTCGAGGAAGAAGATATCGAATTTTGCTCTTTCTACTTTTCGATTCTCTCGATCGACAGAGAGGCACGGTGGCACGGTGCTTTAGAGAATTTTCCAACCGACAGCTTCACGGATTCAGATTTTCGTGCGATTCGATCGATTTCTACAGCTCTGATCTCTTTGCTGGTATCTGCATTTCCTCCGCTGATTTATTCGATCCATTTTTCCCAGTTTCTTCGATTGTAGATATTTTTTTTTATGTTTCTTAATAGTTTCAACCTGTGAAATTCTCAGATCATATATTTTTTTGGGTCAATTTTGTTCTTTGGTTAGCATTTTTAGCTTCTGTACGCATCCAATTTCACCTGTGGGAATATGAATCAATCTGAAATAATACAACTTTTGATTTTCCGCTGCTGTGGAGCTCAATTTGTCAGTAGATTCTGCCAAAAAAAAAATCTTTTTCTTCTTTTTTTTTTTTTTTTTTTTCTGATGTAAATGTTCAATTGTTTTTTAATAAATTGTATATTTTCCATGAACTATCCCACCGAGTTGAATTGTGATTACGGTTCATTGTTTGGTCGCCTGGCTTGTTGTTTTTTTTGTCTCTTCCAAGTCTTAATACTGATGATAGATCATGTTGATGCAGGTGGCATCATGTTAATATGATTAAATGAGATTCTGGGGATTAAGTTTACGTGGGAAAGCTGTTATAGTTCTTAATGGGGATAAAGTACTTGCCGATCTCGGTAGCATCTACAGCTCTGAGCTTTGTGGGCCTTCAAGTCTGGACAGAGTTGTCTCTGGATAGACTTAGAGCTGATGGCCTGATAGCCAAGAACATTTCTTTAGGAGACTCCGAGCATGCGCTTGAGCTGCTTCTCGGTTCTTACTTCACGATTGCGCTGCTGACAAATTTTGTGCTTAATGTGTATATTCTTCTGCTTCTTTCTCTCAAGGTTAGAGTAACATTTTACTACCGGGATGCAAATATAAGCAATGATTTTTCTTATATTTAGCCTTCGTAGTAGACTTTATGTCATCGTAGGCTCCCTCTAAATCGATGAAATGTGACTTTTCAAACTTCATTATGAATACTTCAAGCGATTAATACCTTTATGAAATTTCCTCATATTTTTTTAGACTGCGCTTTTTTTGCCTCCTAATCTACGTTAGTCACTGGTACAGAGGTATCTCTTTAGTTATTACTCTTATTCTTAATGGTTTCACTTACTGCTTTGGGAACTATCTTTATGCACTCAGAGTATCAGAATTGTCACCATTAATTTCTCTTCTGTTTGAAAGAGTCCAATTAGAATTTACAGTTCTTAGTTTGGTTACAAGCGAAAGCATTATAATGATTTTTCACCTGCAAAAAAAGTGTCGAACTCTCATTTTTGGCTAGTTGAATGGCTTGCATGAAAGAAAATTCAAGAAGATACAGCTTCGTGCTTTTCGTTACCATAGTATTGTGCACAGGCTTCTAGTATGTTGATTATTTAATTGTTTCTGGAAATATCTTATGCCCATTTTCTGTAGTTCTAATCTCTTTCAAAAATCTTCTGCAGACTCTATTTTTTGGAGATTTATATGGTGTTGAAACTAAAAAGTTGGTGGAGCGACTTGCCAATTACATCATATACAAGGTTGTTGTTCTTACTATGATTTAAAACTAGACTATGACATACAATAACCTACATTCTGTGTTTTGTATAATAACCTACACTCTTGGTAGTTTTCATTACTTAATATCTTAACAGCTGCTGGAAAAATGAATGAAATATACTTATAATGGCAGAGTAACGAAAAAGAGAACAAAATAGATTTTGAGGCTTAAGTGAGGTCTTTACTTAGATAGATAATTCTATCACTTTTTCCCTTCATTTCCTCTTTCACTTTGCATCTTTTTATTTTTTTAATGTTTCCCTAATTTGAGTTATTGGCAGATATCTGTATTTATTCTGGGTGTTAAAAGATTAAACCCTCTTTTAATCGTCCTGTCTCTAGGGTACATTTCTTCCACTGGTGATTCCCCCAACAATATTTCAGGGTGTACTGTGGACAGTTTGGTTGACTGTTCTATGCACTTTAAAGGTATGGAACACTAGTTGTAGGAAATATTGGCGTTCTTGATTTACTATAAACAAAATTCAGAATTTCTTTTCTAGACAGCCTAATGTGTATCTTGCAATGTCATGTAGATGTTCCAAGCTTTGGCTAGAGACCGGCTTGAACGATTGAATGCATCTCCTTCTTCTACACATTGGACATACTTTCGCGTGTATTCAGTGCTGTTCTTGGTTCTCTCTCTCGATATGTTGTGGTATTTCCTAAACCTTTTGGTTAAGTGTCAAATATTCAATTGCTGCACTTTTCTGTTATCTGTTTATGAACTTAAACTAGTAAAGTCTTGTTTCCATTCTTGTTTCTTTCTGGACTCCATATATACTTCATACACAAAACTTATTTTATGTGTATTAACAAAGAGGTAAAAAAATTAACCTGCATGGCCGATGCTCTTAATTTCTAGTGAAAATTGGGGCTCCTGGAAGTTGATCTCGATCCTATACATAAGACTTAATTTTCTTCTCAAACACTCCTGGTTATGTTAGAGGATCAGAGTAGAATGTTTTCTAGATTCACCCTTATCCGTCAAGAACAGCTTCAGAAACTTCTTTCACTACATAGAGAAAGTACATTGCTTGCTTTGTGGGTGCAGTCCAGCTAGGAAATTCGATTGATTGCTTTGTGAAAGAAAGTTTCTGTTCTAGTAACCAACTAGAAGTTCATGTCTGGATGATATTTTTACTAGAAAGGATTTTTACTTTTTTTTCTCCAATGTTGCAGGATAAAACTTTCCCTTATGACATACAATACAATTGGTTCCTCTGTGTATCTGTTGTTACTTTTTGAGCCATGCAGTATAGCTTTTGAGACCTTGCAGGTAATTAATTGGTAGCAATTGTCTTCTTCGTCCTACTTGTTGTCTTTCTTTTGTAGCCATGGTCAACAAAATATAGAGCTGATCGGATTGTTTTGCAGGCACTGCTAATTCACGGGTTTCAGCTGCTTGATATGTGGATCAACCACTTAGCAGTCAACAACTCGGACTGCCAAAGATCTAAGTTTCTCGATTCCATGACAGCAGGTCTTTTCTTTTCTGGTGTTATGCTATGGTTTCCTATTAGAGCCTGGGAATGCATTCCAGTGGATATATTTGGTCTATTGGAACTCCACATCTCAAGATAAACTCTTACCCTTTGGATAGGCTCACTGTTGGAATGGAAGGGCCTCCTCAACCGTAACCTTGGTTTCTTCCTGGACATGGCTACGTTGATAATGGCACTAGGTCATTATTTGCACATTTGGTGGCTGCATGGCATTGCCTTTCATCTGGTCGATGCAGTTTTGTTTCTCAACATACGTGTAAGTTTGTTAATTGACTTTCTTTAAAACAATGTCACTATCCAGTTACTTAATACTAGGCACAGCATTCAATTGTTGTATCTTTTACCTGGTTTTCTGTTTGGTTTGGCAGGCATTGCTAAGTGCAATTTTGAAACGAATAAAAGGATACATTAAACTAAGAATAGCTCTTGGCGCACTCCATGCAGCCCTCCCTGATGCAACTTCTGAAGAGTTACGGGCATATGATGATGAATGTGCTATATGTCGGGTATGCCTCTAATATAGAGTTATTTCCATAGACCTTTTCAATACCTCAACCCTTGGATATATTATGAATGGCAGGAACCTATGGCTAAGGCTAAAAGGCTTCACTGCAACCATCTTTTCCATCTTGGATGCCTGCGATCCTGGTGCGCTTAGCTAGATACCAACAGCCTTGTGTATTTATGACTGAAACTGCTGATCCTGATGATGTTTTGATGCTGGCAGGTTGGATCAAGGTCTAAATGAGGTTTATTCTTGTCCTACATGTCGTAAGCCTCTTTTTGTTGGTAGAACTGAAAGTGAGGTGAACCCTCGCACAGTGGAAGCCTCAGGCGATGAGCAGTTAGCCCGTCAGCTTGAAAGACAAAATAATCCTGGACATGCACTAGCCACTGGATTATTTCCTGCCGATATGCCAGATTCGGTCGAAAATGATCCTTCAAGGTTCAGTTCATTCTTCGTTCATGATTTTCTTATTGATTACATCGAAGTAACAATTTGCTTATAATCTAATGTTCCTTTTCCTTGACCCCTTGATCTTGGTGCTGATTTATGAAATTTGCATTGCCTCAACATTCAAAATATTTTGGATAGCAAGGAATATTTTGGTTTGGGACGACCAATATTTGTGCATTTTTCTTGGATTTGTTTTTAAAAAGTTGCAATTCAAACTGGATTGTACAAATTCTCATCCTTTTCTTTCACAAAATAGGAATTTAGGATTGGATCCAAGCTGGTTGCAGACATGGTCAGCTCAGGGTGTTGATGTCGCTGGTCCCTCTACCGCTCCCAGCTCTGTTAGATTGGGGCGGGTTCAGATGATGATGAGGCATCTTGCATCTGTTGGAGAAAGCTATGCTCAAACTGCACTTGATGATGCTGCGTGGAGTCTATGGCCGATGAACTCTTCACAAGCATCCACTTCTTCTACTACCGCACCTCCTGGCACTGGTGGAAGGACAGGTGGTCTGCATCTGAGAACTGTATCAAACGTGACAAATGAAAGCTTGGCAAATATACTAGCTATGGCCGAGACAGTGAGAGAAGTCATGCCACATGTGCCTGATGAAATTATTTTCCAGGTAAGTTTAAGTTTATATTTGCACTGGACAGTCTAGATACAAAATTGTTCAGTTCTAAGATTCTCGTGGCTTGATACTAGAACCTGTTGCATTTCAATTTCTTGCAGGACCTGCAGAGAACAAATTCTGTTGCTATCACAGTGAACAATCTTCTCCAGATGTGATGATAGTTTGTCTAAAAAATACTGAGCACTTGCTGCACTTCCATTTCAACCTTAGGTATAGATTAATGATTAGGACATATCCTTGTCCTTAAGTCTTACACACCACCCAGCATTCCAAGCTTCACCTGCTGTAAATAGAAGGCATTGTGCATTACCCTTTGCTATAGAGAAGAAGAGGCACTAGTGTATAGCTTTCTGTTCGGATATTTACACAAGGTGATGATGCCCTGGTGGTCTGGAGATATCTTGTCGCAGTCTGACCTCGGCTACAATCTCAAAGGAGAGAGTAACCAAGCTATGCAGCTGCTCTTTTGGCTGCTGCTGCTGCCTCTCCTGTATAAGAATGTGTAATTTACAATAAAAAGAAGTAAATTGAAGAATCTACTGTTATTGATACAATAGCCTGTTATGTAGTATATCTCCTATATGTAAACTCAAATTTTTTCTTGAAAAACTCAAAAAGTATCCTCATGTTTCCTCTATCCCGGCTTTGATAGCTTAAATCTGCAGGTTTTCGTTTTTGGTTCCTTAAGGTTTTGCTAGCTGCAAAAACACATGTTCCTTTAGTGTGTATTTAGGTAGCAAACATGTATTTTCTACCTATTTTAACAACTAGTCTGCATCTTATTTTGAAAAAAAAAAAATAATCATCCAAACGGAGGAAGAACAATTCATCTCTCAACATTCCTGAAAATCTACCACGACTTTGGCAACAACAAGGATATACTCACCTACACTTCGGAGTAGTACGAATTGGGTTGACCTAGTAATATATATTTTAATATAAAGGCGGTCCGAATCCTGATGATATATTTTAGCTTTATTTAAATCAAAGATCTCCTCGATGTGATCCATTATGGACTAAAGATAGAGGACAATCTATGAAAAAAGAAAATTAATATACATGAAAAACACATAATTGTTTGTAGGTTCACCGAATTGGATAGTAAAATTTTGTGTGAATTTAAATTTGCTAAGATATTCCTACTAAAAAGAATAACTTAACTGTTGCCGTGAAGAAAGAGTTTTGAACAAATCCTAATTTAAATATATGTTATAGTTGGTTTTCAAACCACAACCATTTCGATTATATTACATTATATATAATCAATATAGAAGTATCATGTTGGTACTTTTAACGCAACTTCAAGCAAAAAAGATTGTGAACAGATTGTTTCTTTCGAAGGAAGCAACTTTCTTTTCTTTTTTTTTTCCATGCCGTGTGTTAATTGCTATGGCAAAGAGAACATTGTATCTATATATATATACACTTATACTCAAACCATTGCATCTATATTTTAATACGCTTCTAGACATCTAGTTAGTTCAATAAAATTTTATATACTTTTTTAAATAAACAGATTGTATGTATACTCTATAACGAACCATACTCCCTTCTAGTAAGTTTAGGATCCACACCAAAGTTTGCAGATTATATATCACACTCTTGTTATTTTGGAAATGTGGATTGGCTTGAAAAGATTGATTTTTTTTTTTTGAATATGTGTTACCTTCTTTGATTTGGTGTTAACTTTGTATATTACATTTGATCCGAATTCAGGTTATAGCCGTCAATGGGCGATTTCCAGGACCTCTGCTTAATGCTACTACCAACTACAATGTTGTTGTTAACGTCTTCAATCATTTGGATGAGCCTCTCCTTTTGACTTGGTGAGACCAAGAGCTGTCTCTTTTTACCTCCTTATTCACATAGTTTCTGAAGACTAATATATATGCTTCTTCGGTTCTTCCATTTGTTTGTTGGAATAGGCCTGGCATCCAAATGAGGCGTAACTCATGGCAAGACGGTGTTCTTGGCACAAACTGCCCAATTCCTGCTAGATGGAACTTTACTTACCAATTTCAAGTGAAGGATCAAATTGGAAGCTTTTTCTACTCCCCTTCACTCAACTTTCAGAGAGCATCTGGTGGTTTTGGTCCAATCGTGATTAATAATCGGGACATTATTCCTATCCCTTTCCCACAGCCTGACGGCGAACTCATCTTACTTATTGGTGATTGGTACACTCAGGACCATAAAGTATGTGATCATCAGTTCAGTTTATTTTCTTTTTCTGCATTTGGCTATCAGTACCTGAAACACTGTTGCTTCTCAGGCGTTAAGGAAGATACTTGACTCTGGTAAAGAACTTGGGATGCCAGATGGAGTCCTCATCAATGGGAAGGGTCCTTACAAGTACAACAGTAGTGTACCTGATGGAATTGATTACTTAACCTTGAATGTTGAACCAGGTACCATCGTTGGGAGTTTCTGAGGATTTTGTTTTCACTTTGTCTCGTGAGACCTATAAATCTTCTCATATGACTTTCTTTGCATCCGAGTAACATTTTGTTTGTTGAGTTGCCTGCGTTGGGTCTCCAATCTCAGTTAGTTGTGTTGTTTTAAGATTTTCTTTTTCCTTATTCACTTATAGCTCTTAATACATGAGTCACTGTTGCATGTAGTTGAACATCTTGTAAAGATGGTACTTCAAAAGTCCACATTTTCAATCTTTAGGAGAAGATTTATCGAGATTCGTCCTTTTTCGTACTGCAAATTTTAGTTTGTTATTATGCTATAATAATGGTGTTATATTTTGCAGGAAAAACATACAGAATCCGTGTTCACAATGTTGGGATTTCGACAAGCTTGAACTTCAGGATTCAGAACCACAATTTGCTTTTGGTAGAAACCGAGGGTCACTATACCTCACAGGCGAACTTTACCGATTTTGATATTCATGTAGGACAGTCTTATTCTTTCTTGGTAACCATGGACCAAGACGCCACAAGTGATTACTACATTGTTGCCAGTGCTAGATTTGTTAATGAAACAGTGTGGCAAAGAGTCACTGGTGTTGCCATTCTCCATTATTCTAATTCAAAAGGACCTGCTTCGGGTCCTCTACCAGTTCCAAAAACAGATGTTTCTAGCCCGTGGTCAGCAATGAATCAGCCGAGGGCCATCAGGTTTGTTTTCAATAATTTTCTTGGAGCAAGTGCACATAAATGTTCCCCTTGTTGCTACAACAAAATTTTGTTCCAACGAAGATGACTCTTTTGATATCCCAGGCAAAACACATCTGCTAGTGGAGCTCGTCCAAATCCGCAGGGATCATTTCACTACGGTCAAATAAACATCACTAACACATACATTTTGAGAAGTTTGCCTCCAGCAACAATTAACGGAACACTTCGTGCTACACTTAACGGGATTTCATTTGTGAATCCAAGCACTCCCGTGAGGCTTGCGGATCGCAATAAAGTGAAAGGAGCTTATAAGCTGGACTTCCCTGACAGACCTTTTGATAGACCTCCTCGTTTGGACAGATCTATGATCAACGCAACATACAAGGGCTTTATACAAGTTGTTTTCCAGAACAATGACACCAAGATGCAGAGCTTCCATGTTGATGGCTATTCATTTTTTGTTGTTGGGTAAGATAAACCATGACAACTTGTCATCTATTCTTGTTCCTCCTGTTAATATCTATCAAAAATCTGGTCTTGATGTACCATGTTATACAGGATGGACTTTGGTATTTGGTCAGAAGACAAAAAGGGTTCATATAACAACTGGGATGCCATCTCAAGAAGCACAATCGAGGTTCATACACTATAGCATCACTCAAGTTACTTTGGTCTGCAAGTTTTCTTAATGGTTTTCTTGTAACTTAGGTATACCCAGGGGGATGGACGGCTGTACTTATTTCCCTTGATAATGTCGGAGTTTGGAACATTCGAGTAGAGAATCTTGACAGATGGTATCTTGGTGAAGAAACTTATATGCGGATCACAAACCCCGAGGAAGATGGAAAGACAGAAATGGATCCCCCTGAAAATGTCCTTTACTGTGGTGCCCTTAAGAACTTACAGAAGTATTCATCTGAAACTTTTCTTCTCTCTCTCTCTCTCTTGATGTGCCTTTAGATGACGAGAATCTTAACACTCTTCATTGTGATTGTTGCAGGGAACAACACCACTCAGCTGCAACATCTATACTATTAAATGGACACTTGAAGCTAATGTTAGTGGCATTGCTCGTCTTGGTTTTCACATTTTACTGAGCCTTTTACATATTTGCGTTGATCCAGCCGGGGAAGTGAAGTTCTCCGGTTTGTATCTCCCACTAGTTCAGCTGTAGACTGTACTAGTTCAGCTATTGCTTCCCATGGATCTGTAAACTATGGCTCTTCCGTTGTTTCAGATCAAATTGGTTTAGAATCAGGTTTCTTGTTCTTTGTTACCACCACTCTTCTCAATTGTAATGAAAAAAGTTTGTTATTTTTTTGCCTTTTAAAACTATCCTTCATGTTTCTCCCATTTTTTGAGACTGCATAGATTAACTTCTTCATTCTTCGGATGCTTCCAAATGATCTTTGTATTTTGAATCATATGAAAGTTGTTTGTCGTGGGCTGAAGCCTTATGGGCCCATTTTAATGAATTCATTGATAAAAATTTTTTATGAAAAGTTGTACAAATTGATTGATATACAGTAGGCATTTGGCTGCATTTGTGGCCTCTCACATGATCTTTTAATTGTTGGACTCTTCATATGATTCGATAAAATAAGATGATAGTTGAAAATGCCAATTTCTGCGTTTGTGCTGACTGATATTTTAAATGTTTTTAAAAAATTATAAATCATGTGCAGATTCCAGCCATTAAACACCTATTAAATCATGTACCGGACAGGAGATAATTTGCATATCAATTCTGTATAATGTACATGATACGTCGATCTGTATTTCTTAATAATTTCAGAAAGAAGATGATTAATACTATCTTGACTAAAAAAATAAGTTGATGTTTCTCCGAAGTTAGAGATCTGGTCCACGTTCATATTACATGCGCATCGTATCAGATCACGTGCCACCTTTGCTTAAACACCGGAATGATAATCTTCATATTTTATCTGGACACAAAAGCTTCTTAATTATTATTGTTTGCTATTATTTTTTAGACGCCCAGGTTTTGCAAATTTATTATAAGCAGATAAAAAGAGACGGCCATATAATATGAAACGGCCATGTTTTGCAAATTATGACCAACCTCTTATGATTGTTTACACTTTACAACATCACTACAAGAAATTAACCGCAAATCCGTCGGAAAATTCCGACGGATTCCCGACGTATTTCCGATAGACATGGAAATTAACGATTCCGTCGGAAATTACGTCGGAAATTGACGATTACGTCGGAAATCCGTTGGAAATTTTCTGACGGATTTCCGACGCAATTCCGACGTATTTCTGATGTATTTCCGACGTATTTTTGACGGAATTTGTTTTTCGACTTGTCTAGTCATATGTCAGACTAAACCTTAGAACGAGACACGTGAAACCACAAAACCGTCAGAAATCCATCGGGAATTTCTGACGGATTTCCGACGGATTTGTGGTTTCGTGGTCGTTTACGATTCGTTTCTCTTGAAATATGTTTGTAGTATGCTATGTTACTCATTTCAATCATAAAATAATACCAAAAACCTTGTTATATATCATATATACCAAAATTAGAAAAATTCATACAATCATGTTTACATGTTAGACAATGATACATATACTTAAGCGATGATATATAAACATAACAAATAAAATTTTCTAATTTTGGTATATTTAATATGTAACAAGGTATTTGTTAGTATTTTATCATTGAAATGAGTAACAAATCATATTACAAACAAATGAATTTTTTATTTTTATTTTTTATTTTAATTTTAATTGTAATTAAAATTTTATAATTAAAAGTTTTTTATAATTATAATTCTAAATTTTAATTTATAATTATTCCGAATTAATTTTATATATTAATTATAATTAATTACAATTAATTAATATTAAGTACAATAAATTAAATATTGTTAATAAAATTATATATCCGTCGGAATTCCGTCGGTTTTAGATCCGTTGGAAATCCGTCGGTTTATAAATATCAGAAATCCGTCGGTTTTCTGTCGGTTTTAAACCGACGGAACACCGACGGATTAAAAACCGATGGATTTCCGACGGAATCCTAATTTCGGTATTCCGTCGGAAATCTGTCAGAATTTCCGACGGATTTCCGACGCAACTTTTATTTCCGACGAGTTAGAAGCGACGGCAAAAACCGACGGATTTCCGATGAATTTTGCCAAATCCGACGGATTTCCGACGGAATTGGCCGTCAGTTTTGCGGTATTTTTCTTGTAGTGCATAATGTTTAGAGGGAAACGAAACTGACATATATAAGTGGTTAATGATCGGAGAAATGGAACAAACAGAATGTGATGTCACATGGTTCGAATAATAAATTTAAATAACATACACACTGCTTATTGTAACTAATAATCCAATGTGTCATGTGTGTGTATATATAGGGACATACACATACTACATAGTTTCACAACTCGCCAAAAGTTTGCATTTTTTTATATTCTCTCTCAAACCCGAAACTACGAAACCCACAAAACATGTCGCGTTTCGTGATATTCTCTCTAACTCTCATCATTTTCATCAACTCATCAAGCTCTCCAAAAACAGCAGCCACTTCACCAGCCACATACCAAAACTACACAACATTCGTTAAAAAAGCATGCAACTCGACAACATACCCTACAATGTGCTACAGCTCATTGTCCTCCTACTCATCCACCATCAAATCCGACCCTACCAAACTTTGCACAACATCGCTCAACCTCAACGTCAAATGTGCCAAAAATGCCACATTAGTCGTCTCTAACCTTCTCAAGAAGGCAAAATCCGTCAAAGGCCCTGAGGTTCCGATCCTCAAGGACTGCGTGGATGAGATAAAGGATACAGTCGACGAGCTCAAGCAAGCGATCGCCGAGATGAAGTATGTAAGAAGCGGAGGAAAATCTTCAGAGGAGCATTTAAAGAACGTGAGGACGTGGGTGAGCTCGGCGTTGACGGACGAGGGCACGTGTACAGACGGGTTCGAGGAAACGAAAGTGAGTGTGGAGACGAAGAAGAAGGTAAAGAAGGCTATTTCTGAGCTTTCAAGGACTACAAGCAATACTTTGGCCCTTCTTACTAACTATTTAAGTTATTGAATTATTCATTATACTCACCTCTCTTTTTTGCATGTGCATGTGTACGTTTTTTTTCCAACAAAATGCATTATACATGTTTGAATTTGATGGTGATAAACTGATGATAACATTATCACAAATCAGTAAGCTACGTTTTTGTCATAAATCGTAGTATAGATTTCAAGTTTTTTTTTTGTTATTAAAGGGCTTATATAAATTTAAAAATTTCATACACAATGTGTAACAATTTAAAATTAATTCTAACCTTTTAAGCAGTAAAGCCTAATCTCAGATAAAAGATCGCATACTTACACTACCTGGGAAATGTTTTAGAGTGAGCTATGAAAATAGTCAGAATCCATTTCGAATGATTCAGAAGTGCTTTTGAAATTTTTCCATTGTGTGCGTGTTTTTTTTGGGGGTAAACTTTTGAAGTTTTTCCTTAATATTTCTTCCAAATGTGTCATTAAGGGTTTTGAAATACATTAATAACCCTTTCGGATGATACAAAAGGACGTTTGGAAATATTTTCGAGAAGCCTTATGATTTTTCGTATATTTTAATTTTCCCTTTTAGTTATAACTAAAAAAATTCTAGCAAACAAATCTATAATTCATCAATCAAAATCAACATCAGCAGCTTTAAACTATGAAGACTGTAGATGATACAACAAATGACGAGAGAAACTGATATAAGTTGGAACCAAAACCAAATTGCATTTCTTCAAAACCCAATAGACACCAAATCCAAGAGGAAAACTCTGGCCCCATGACCAACCCTATTTTTTTACCTTTGAAATGTTTTCAATGCTTGGAAGCAAAGTCGTTGATCAGAGCCAAGGCATTGCTCGTGTCTTGCGCCACACGCACAATGTGTGTTCTGATTGAGCTTTTCAGCTCCCCATCCGTGGCTTTCCCTCCAAATCCATCAAGACACGTGGTCTCATCTGTCAGAGCCGCACTTGTCCACGTCCGGACATTGCTCAGACAGAACCAGAACTCTTCTCCGCTCTCACCATCTTCCAGACGCTTCAGTTCCTTCAGCGACTTGCTCAGCCTGTCAACAGTATCTCCCATCTCCTCTATACAGTCCAATACAGCCTCGTGCTGCCTCTTTGTGATTCCCTCATAGTCGGTCATCCCTGAGACATAGGTTTTGGCTGACTTTGCTCGGGCCATGCTAAAGGCAAGTGCTGTCTCGGCGAGCTTAAGTGGCTGCTTCTTGATCTCGCTTGCATATGAAGACAGAGACTGGAAGCATAGGTCCGGGTAGGACGTTGTCTCACAAGAGGTTTTAATGAAATCTGTATCCCCACTTGACTCCTCTTCAAGATTTCTGGCCATGGTTATTGCTGCAGTGGACAGATATAGAACAAAGAGAATCAGAGAAAGATAGAAAATTCTCGCCATTTTGGGTCCCAAACACAAACGGGTTTTTGGAAGTTAACAACTAAAAGGTGGGAGTAGCAGTAAAAGGGTTAAGGGATTTATAGAGAGAGGCTTAGAAAATGTGTGAATGCAGATACAATGATCCTTAAATCCTTACACACAAAGCACTATTTATTTTTAGAGTAAAAATGAGAGTTGGTTGAAACATTAAATGTGAAGCAATGTGAATCAATAACAGAGGATAAGAGCTGGAACTGCTTTGTCTTCGTCTACTCCGTTTAGACTGCTTCACATTATCTTATGATTTTTTTCAGACAGCATATTTGGATCCTAGCTTTCCAAATATGCAAGTGGTGGTGGGTCACAATGCACGTGACCAATGACTAAACCCATGTGAATAAACCATATGAAGCACTGTTCACGAGAAATAGCTTATCAATTGAATAATGCAGCGGAAAAGGTATAATCTAGTGATGACATTGGCTGAAGTCAAATCTAGCAGAAGACATCCCACGAGAATCTAGAAAGGCAAAATCACTTCTAACAGCTAACCAATCAGACGCGTTCAGACATGTCGTGTGATCTTTTTCTCTATGAACAAACAAAACAAGTCTCCTGTGTGTGTAAAATCACTCTTAACATAATATGATATCAAATGGGCTGATTTAAGAAGATAAACTCGTACGTACCTTTTTGATTAGAACCAGTTCATGTCTCCAATCCTCGATCTACCATCATCTGCCTTACTCTCTCAATATCGTCTGCCCTCTTTGCCTTACTATAAATTCTCATTAAAAGCTCGAAATTGTGTTCGTTATCAGGTTCCAACTCGAAAAGACGTTGAGCAGCAACCTCTCCTATATCTGCATTTCCATGGAGGCAACAAGCGTATAACAAAGCTCCCCAAACAGTTGGACCAGCCTCGAATCCCATCTCTTGAACAATTATTGAGTAGGCCTCTTCCATCATCCCTGCTCTCCCATAGAGATTCACCATACACGCATAGTGTTCCATCTTCGGGATTATCCCGTATTCCTTTGACATCAAAGAGAACAGCCTCTCTCCATCTTCGACCATTCCTGTATTAGCACAGAGAGATAGAACCGAGACAAACGTGATACCGTCAGGTCTAGCATTAGCACGCTGCATCTGCTCAAAATACTTTAAACCATTATAATCTTTAGAATGAGCAGAGATAATAGCATTCCAAGATACAATATCTGTCTCGACCATCTGATCGAATATGAAGCAGGCTTGACTCAGTTGTCCCCTTTTGGAGTATAGAACAATCAAAGCATTCGCAACCGATAACTCCCACTCCATTCCTCGTCTAATTACCCATCCATGTAACTGACGTCCATGCTTGAAAGACAAAACACGAGCTAGAACACTGGAGATAGCAACCTTATCAGGATCAATCCCATCTTGAACCATTATACGAAAAATGTCCAACGCCTCGTGTAACAATCCATGGCGAATGTAACTAGTCAGCATGGAGTTCCAGGAAACATAGTCTTTATGAGGAATCATATCGAAAACATTCCTTCCTTTAACAATGTCGCCGCATTTTGCATACATATCAACAAGAGCATTGAGCACATAGACATCGTATCCGAAACCTTGCTTAACCAAATCACGATGAATTGCTTCTCCAATCTGAATAGACCCAATTCCTCCACAAGTTTTTAAGACGCGTGGGAAAGTGAACCGGTCTGGTTTCACGCCATCTTCAGCCATCTGAAAATAGAGAGCCATAGCGTCTTCGTACTGACCCAATTCCGCGTAGCCAGAAATAAGAGAATTCCACGCAAAAGGCGACGATTCTCTCTTAGACATTCGATCGAACACTTCATGTGCAACCTCGGCATATCCACAAGACGCGTAGAGCCTAACAAGCTTCGATGAAATCCCGAGGTTATTGCGCAAGAGGTAGGAAGGTATAAGGCGATGAACTCTAACACCATGGTCAATGGCTCTTAAGCTGTAGCATGTCTCGAGAAGAGAAGCGAAGATCTCTGGTTCGCTGATCGAGATGCCTTTTTTAGCTGAGGTTTCGAGGTCTGTAATGACGGCGTCTAAGGCATCGAGTTGGGTCCGGTGAATTGTCTGTTTCCCGATCAAGATAGGAGTGGGAGATGGTTTGGTAGAAGAGAGAGAAGTGAATCCATTGTTGTTGTCTTTAATTTGCTTTTGCTTCAACTGTTGGTAATGTCTGGGTTTCTTTTTCATTGAAGAAGATGATATGGATGGATAAGAGAAGCTTTGTTTGTGTACGATACTCACCATCTTCTCTTTTCTCAATTTTCTATCTCCTGAATTGAGAGTTCGATATATGGAGGAAAACAGAGCTTTTATGCGAATATTAATAAGTTTTGTGACTTGCATTTTTTTGTTCTTGTTTACCTTCTGATACTACTACAAAAATACAAACAAAACGATGCAGTGCGTACAGTATTTGCATAGTGCATCAAACTTCAAGAGTGGTCGTCTTTTGTTAAGAAGAATTTTCTACCAAACTCGAACCTAGAGGGGACTTTGGATTTACATGCCGACTCTCCTTCAATTCCTGCACATCAAATTTGCAAGTGTTAACACAAATCTTCCTGTTACTCAATATATGGATTGATTGATCGGTGCGAAAAACAGTTTATGTCGTGTCATGGCCGGAATTCTAAAGGCAGACAAGTCTTATCCAATTACAAGGCTATATAATCCCTGATGTCTGGATGATGCAAACTAGAAAGACTTTGCGAATTGAAATGCTGAGAGCAAGAGGAAAATGTATACCTCAAATGAGTTGAAAATAGGTAGAACATGTTGGAATATGTCGTCTACTGATCCTATTGCGTTAATCTGCACCAAAGATGAAATATTAAACACTACCAACAGCTTCTCCAACCTTAAGATGAACTATATACAGTCATAAATGTTTGCAAACAACTCACGGTGTAGAGTTTTCCTTTATTTTTGTAGTATTCGATGACAGGACGATTTAAAGCATTAAAGATTTTCAGACGCTTCTTCATTGTAGTTATATTATCATCAATTCGACCCTGCAACACCAAGGAATTAGTTTCATTGGCACTGAGAACTCAAAAATTTTTACAGGGGAAGTACTATAATATAAGCACCTGATTACGATTCAAGACGCGTTTCACCATCTCTTCTTCAGGACAATCGAAGAACAGTACTACATCAGGGTCTGCTCCTACCTGCAATAGTATCAAGGAGCTATTTCATGTTGAAAGCTTTGTTCCAAGAGTATTTCCATGTGAAAGAAGGGAAGAACAGACTGAGAAGATACTACACTACTCACAATGCGCTCAAATGCAACACGATTCTCCTCAGTTCGTGGAAAACCATCAATGAGAAACTTGCAACTGTCACTCGATTCCAGCTCTTTCTGTATTAGCTTTACTGTAACTTCTGAGGGAACAATTTTCCCATCTTTAATCAAGTTCAGAATCATAGCCCTGAAAACGATATCCCCTCCATTATGAGATGAACACAAACTTTTGAGACATTCTTAGTAATAATACACTACATATATAGAGACTTCATCGTCCTACCCATTTTTATTCTTCAATGCGATTTCTCTCCTGAGCAAATCTCCAGCACTTAGATGCTGTAATCCAAAGGTCTCGACAATCTTTTCGCATTGTGTACCTTTTCCACTTCCAGGACCTCCTGGGGTTATGCCGAATTCAGATGTTGAAATGTACAATAATATTTGATACAAGTGGTGGAATGTCCATTTACTTCACATGAATGAATAACAGATGTGTGCCATTGATTGAAGAACACATGAGGAGCTTATATCATCTTCAAATTTTCACAGGAAACTCAAACAGAAACCCAGATAAATCCAACTCCTACGTTCCAAAATATGAAACACCCAGAACCCAAAACTCACCTAATACAAATGTAATAAATGGAGCTTTCTCTTTCGGCGGTAAAGTCCGTTCGTCCTGTGACATATAGAGTAAAATACACATTTATAAACGAAAACACAGTCGACGAAATAATGAGCAAACTGATCGAGCTTTCCCCGATCTATATACCGGATTAATTACGTCCGTTGCGAAAGATTCCCCAACTTTGACGCCTAAAGCCGCCTAGAAATTGAGAAATAAGTAATGAGCTGAGTTAACACCACAAAATCGAAGATTCAACCGAGGAGAATAAAAGCGATCGGGATTGAAAATCGAAACAGGAGAACGTTATACCTGGTTAAGCGGAAGGGATCGCGATGATGAAGAAATCATCGGAGAAAGTAAAGCCACGCGTCTCCACATCTTGCTCCGTCTTCTTCTTCCTTTCACTTGCCTGGGATATCCTTTATTTGGGTTATGGATTTTCAGATTCCGGGAAGACAATATCGTCGGAAAATGGATCACGGAGAATAAAATAATGAGGAGCAGTGCGCCAAATTAATTCCTCAACGTTCTCGCAACACCGTTTTTGGTGGGATTTTTGTTTGTATTTCAACTTTTAAGCGACATGGGAAACTTTATTAGGAAAAATCGGAATAGGTCAAAAACTGAATCTGACACTCAAGTAGAAGTAAACGTGCAGTTTTCCAATTTTAAAAGTGAACGCTGTGTCGTTTATGGACCTCCCTAAACAGCACCACAGCTTCACGCCCCTACCTCCATAATCTGAGTGTTCCTTAAATGCGTAATCACATGGGGCACAGATGGCCAGATTTGAGAAAGGACAAGACATCTCCAAATATAAACAAACAAACTGCAATTACGGTTAAAAACCTTTATAATATAAACTCATGCTTAAGAAAAGATAAATAAACAAAGAAAGTATATGGTCAGAAAGAAAGTTCACGGTTCCTGTTTTTAATTGCTTTTTAACTAGTCATGTTTCCTGCTTCTGGATTGATGACATCTATGAATAATTTTCGTTCCAAGTTCCTGGATGTTGACCAAGCAAGCTATACCATCTCTACAACTGCTTTGTGTTGACCAAATCCTTAGTTTTGTTTATTACTGAGGTAAATTTGCTGGGATGAGGCATTTAGTTCTTGTTCATCATTATTGATCTTCACTATCCATTCGCAGATAATTGGATTCACCTCCTCTGGGATTTCATCGTGGGGACAGTGACCTGTATTTGCAAAAAGAGTCAGGAAGAATGGTACGTAGGGTCTTTAGCAATTAGTTTTTTTTTTGTGTTACCTGCATTAACTTTCTTAATTACTATGGCTGGACAAAGCTCCTTTAGTAAGGCCACTTTCTTCTTCGGATCTGATATGGGATCTTTCATTCCCTAATACATGTATGAAATTGTCGACAAAAAAAAAAATACATGTATGAAACCAATGAATATTGTTGATTCTGTAATCCCTAATATAAGTTAGAATGAGGATCCAATAAAATGTTTGAAAATCTTGATATGTACCTGTATTACTAGAGTTTTTTCCTCAAACCCTTTGAGAAGATAATTCAAAGGAAGAGAAAGATCAAAGCCGAAGATACTTTCCAGGACCATAACTACACCAGGGTCTTGGGACTATTGTGTGCTTTAAGGTAACGTCACTATCGTCAATATTTTACTTGTGGATCATGAATCAATTAATACAAATAAAATGCCAAAAAAAGGATACTGCTCTTAACATTTCAGTGGTGAGAAAGTCATCAGCTCTCTCAGGTTTCTGCATCATAAACAAACAGTTGGGTTAGAAATCTGGCACAATAATGAGCATGTATATCTTTTTCATGTAGATGTCAAAATCTTCATATTACTTACAACTGGATAACAATCCTTTAATAGCTTTTGGACATTGAATTGTAGGAACAAGAGAAGAAGTCGAGCACCCAGCGTTGCACCCAAAGATACTCGCCTTTCCTGAAAGAAGAAAAAACAGGTAGGATGTGTGAGATAATTAGTTAAATTCCCAAGCCAAAACTCTTCGATTATACAAAAGGAAAATCTGAAAGTCATAGATATTCATGCATTCAGATGATACATACTCTAGAGACTGGGAGAGGAGAGTATCCAGGGATCACATTGCCAGCACTGTTAACAAGGACAACAGACTTAACCAAGGCCGGCCAAAGAAAGGCCATTAATGCAACGAAATACCCTGATAAAGGTGAAACATTTGGACTCCATTAGATGAGTATCATAAAACATATAGGCATATATTACAGTTCAGTAACTTAGGGTGCGCATACCACCGATTGAGTTCCCTACACAATGTGCTGGTTCGCCAACTACTTCAATCATAAAATCTCGCAGCAATTCAGCCCACAAAAGCTCAGTGTAAATGATATTTGGCTTCTCTGATTTTCCAAAGCCCAAGACTGTGATGGTCCATACTCGGTTTTTTCTATTTACGATGCTGTCTAAATTGTCACGGTAATGTTCTAGAAAAGCACCAAAGCCATGCACAAGAAGAACAGCAGGGCCTTCATTGCCAGCCACTATGTACTAAAACAACAAGGAAGTGATTTCTATTTAAATTCGATACACCAATAGAAAAAGATCTAGAAGTGCGACTACAAAAATGACCAATGAAAGTCGTGGAGAATTATGAGTAATAACAGAAACCTGAATAAGATATCCCTTCCATCTCCAAATCCTTATAGAGCGATTTTTTACATCAATCCTCTCTCTATTTAGAGCCACTAGAGAATACCACTGCCAAAAAAGTATCAAAGAGCTTCAAACATTTTGGAAAAGAAAGTAAGGTTATAGAGATATCATGTCTGTGAGTCTTTGTACCTCCATAGAGCACACAGCATCAGTTGCAGCAGACACTGTAGCAGCTGAATATCCAAAGGGAGAGATAAATCCAGCATTCCTTTCTTTTTCGTACTCGATTGCTTCATAGTGAACCCTTCTTCTGGATACAATACCAAGACAGAGGACAGGTCCAAAAAGTTTGAAAAATGAAGCTCCGGGCCTAATCTCAGCATCACGAAGTCTCGCATGAACCCTGTTCAGTGTCAAAATCAACACTGTTCACTCTTCAACAAGATATAAAATACATACCCAGATTCATTCCATAACATACTTTCATAAGTATGCATCTCGGAAGCACAATAACGTCAGAATTAAGAATAACCCACGTACTCTTGCCAGTCATCCCGACTTGTGCCTTCCAAGTACCTCAAGTATCCTGCTAGGGCATTCAGTACAACCTCGGTTCCACCTCCAACAGTATCTCCTTTTCTTGTGACAAAAGTAGAGTTGGGCACCTTCTTCCCTAAACTTGCATCAACAATTGGCTCCATACTGCTCCCTTTCAAGTTACCAATCCTTTCCATTAATACTCTTTGAGCAGAAGACTGTGCCATGTCCCTCCAGTTATATTCTTTTTCACATTAGATTTCCTTCATATAGTCCTTCAGGTCATCGAGCGTTGGCACAGGACCTGGAGCATGTTTCATTAACCATTTCCCCTAGCGTTAAAAGAGTCAAAAAATCAGATGTCTAAAGAAAATTCCTAAGCAAGAGATCCACCTCCATGACTTTTGAAGAAAAGCTTACCCCACGGCAATTCGTTTCCTGGAGATGTAAATCTTGCTGCAGGAACTGGCAAAGTGAGAGGCAGCTTTAGTTTCTTAAACTCTTCCCAAGATTGGGGTAGATCCGTCAAATTCTGGAGGACCAAAAATGTGTCACATAAGTAACTGCTTCTGCATCTCAACGCAGAAACTGACATTCCAAGAGAAGCAAATACATTACTTGGCTCTCGTAAAAAGGAGTCCGCCAACCAACAATCCTCGGTGGTTCTCCAGGTAAAGAAACGCCTTGCAATTTTTTCTTAACAGCATCCAAAACCTCACATAGATGGTATTCTACCTCTTCTTCCACAAAGACAAAGGGAGCTCGCACCTGTTGCAATCCAATACGTGCTTTGAGCTTTTGAGAAAGAGTTAACTCTCCTGGGAAATTATGAAAAATGCTCAAATATACCAGTGAAGTTACTTACCTCTTTGACAAGCTCTTCAATGATATTTTCAGCATTCCCGTATCTGAGCATAAGATTAGATCCTTGCTTCTTCAAGGAATTTCTTAACTCTTGCAAGGCTATAATAGCTAGCTCTAAGGTGTCCGTTGTGTATCCTACAGATAAGCTGTTGGATTAGATACGTGATCTATGGAAGTTCATTAGCAAATATCAACTTAAAATGAACACCATTCCACTCTCCTACAAGCTAAAACGAAGTAGGAATTCAAAAACTAAAACATCTAGCTAACATAAGAAATCTAGCCAACGATTAGGCACACGTATCAAATCTCTTGAAATTCGAATTTGTTCCACTAATCGACCTAACATTTGCTTTGGAATGTATATGAACTTACACGATAGAATACGATGATCGAAGACGTATAGAGGTATGATGGTTCCGTGCTTGGACGCAGCGAGGAGGCCAGGATGATCATCAACACGGAGGTCATGCTTGAACCACACAACCGCCGTGGAACTTTCGTTCGTTGCCGAAGACAAACCACATCTGCATCGGTTCCTCCGATGATTCCGCCGAAGACGGTGAGTCAGGAAATGCGGGAGAGCGAGCGACGCCATGAGGACGGTGGAAGAACAAAATCAATGGATTAGTAGTTTCCATCAGCTCGAAGCTGTGAGAGAGAGAGAGAGAGAAAGGAATTGTGGTTGAGAAGACTCGTCACAGGTGTGTGGTCACTGACTCACTGAGAAACACCAAATGTTAAAAAACGATGTCGTACTTCACTTATATCCAAGTCTCTTGTTTCCTGCATCCCCAATTTGTTTCTTTGCATTGACAATTCTTAACTTCTTGTTTAAATTTGGTGCAAAAACTATAAAAACAAAAATCGATTGGGCAGACGTGTTCTTCCTTACAATGCAACCTGTTCAATTACACAAGTCTCGCTTGTTCCCCAAGTTACCACTGCCCTTTAGGTTTGCTTCAAATAATGTGTAAAACTATTCTTACTAGCTCCACAAGTCTTCTCTGTTTAAAACTTGGATTATGTTTCTTTAGAGATACACTGGAGACATATTCGGCTCAAGTGAAAAGCATAGCTAAGATCTTATTTGCCAAAATTGCGAGAGCATTGAAGATCAAACCCGAGGAAATGGAGAAGTTTGATGATGAGATAGGACAGAGAATTAGACTGAATTACTACCCGGCTTGTCCAGAACCCGATAAGGTTATTGGTCTAACTCCGCATTCGGATTCTACAGGACTAACCATACTCTTGCAGGTTAATGAAGTTGAAGGTCTTCAAATCAAGAAAAATGGCAAGTGGATTTCTATCAAGCCTCTCCCAAATGCTTTTGTTGTCATTTGTCAATATCGGAGACATCTTAGAGGTAAAGTTACATGGACAACAGAGCTTATTCATTTGGTAAATGGTTCTGACTTCTGATGATGGTATTAGTAATTAATGTAGATCATAACGAATGGGACATACCGAAGTATAGAGCATCGGGGAGTTATGAACTCAGAGAAAGAGAGGATTTCTGCGGCGACATTCCACAATGTGGGAATGGGTAAGGAAATTGGTCCGATGACAAGTCTCGTTGAAAGGCATAAGGCCGCAATTTTCAAAAGCGTGACCACCGAAGAATTTTTCAATGGCTTGTTCTCCCGTCCACTCGATGGAAAAGCTTACCTCGATGTTATGAGAATCTAAAGGAAGCAATGCATAAAACCATCGCCTTGTTGTATTATGTGTACTCTGTTTCTTCTCTGTTTTCACACTTTCTGCAAATAAGCAATCATTCTCTTTCTCCATCAAATCTGTTAATCTAGCCAATAAAGAATGTTTTTGCTTCTCCACGTTAGTATGGCAGCTGTTACTCTTATCTAGTAATAGTAACACAGACGCTCTGTTTTCACAAATAGCAATTAAGGGCTTAATGCAAAATCTCCTATTTCAATTTTGAGTTCTAAATTTAGTAAACTTTGGCTGTTAGCTCGGTACCACCCAACAGAGGCTTCCGACTACTTACAAGATGTCTAATAGCCGTCTCAGGCCGTCCTTTGGACAGCCTTGACCCACTTTCAAACAACAAGAATCTCAATATGTTTCGTAAACAGATTATCGAGAGCTGTGTTGAATGTTAATCCTCGAAGAGGTTGAAACAGCTAGTAAAAGTACTTCTTTGAGGTGAACTGTTAATAGTTAGTGCATCATCATTCCAATACAACGGCCTCAATAGAATCCTTACAAAGGAAATTGCAGAAAACGCCTTGGCCAATATTAAATTTGCAAAACTTCATAGAATACAAGCTTTTCTTTGAAAAAAGAAAACATGGGATATGTCTAATATGGGATTCCAAACTTCATTAAATAATGTAAGGTACCTTTCTGTTAAAAAATGTATGATTTTTATTTAGCAATGTATTTTCTGTTGTTGCCAATCAACCAAATACATCCAGAGTCCAAAAAATGAGCTCAAAACGTCCCTCCATCTTTGAGATGCGCTTCTTTGGAGATAGAGGTATAACTTAAGTTTTGCTCTAAATGTTCATGGTAAATGATGACAAAAAGTTTGCTCTATCCGGCAGAATAATTTGCAGATCTCTAGCAGGCATCGAGTTTCTTGGAAGTAAAAATCTCCGTCAAGAATGCAGTCGAGAATGTAAAGCGTGAAACTGTAACTTCTAATAATTTGGATCATCCAAATGCCCAAAAGTCTTGTTCCAATGACTTGAAGCTTCTCCCTGAGTTCGCATAACCCATATATGTTTTTCCGCATCTGCTTTCTCTCGCTCTTCCAGAATTTTCTGCAATTGTCAAAGCTTAAATATCTTGGAACATAACAGACACATTCATACTCATAAACAGTGGAAACTGCACCAATGTTTTGTGTATTATACTAATATTGGACATGGTGCAGAAGGACAATGTCCCATGTAATCATTTTCCGAAAAAAAAAAACAGAACTGATGCTGAAAAAAAGAGCTGCACCAGGTGAAACCGAGTTTGAATCATAATTTAAAAGAAGTGTGATTCACATATTTCCAAATTATGGTATTTTAGATTAGCTAGTCTATGTTATATCCAATATATGATGCTAATGTTTGATCATTTGAGTAGACAAAATTAACAAAAAATGAACCAACTTTAAGATCAAAGAAGCTACAAACCTCGACTTCAGAAGCTCTTTTAGTCTTTAAGGAAAGACAATCAAAGAGATCAGAGAACTTCTTAGTACAATCATCAAGTTTTCCAACCCGGTAATACTGCTGCATTTGGTAAAATGGTGCTGCAAAGAGATTTTCTCAGTTAGTCTATGAAACTTGATGTCAAGGGAAGAAAAAAAGCATAAAGCTTATGTCAATGGAGACAAGAGAACATGATAGATGAAGTGAATGCAAACATAAACAGCAGATACATGATTAAGCAGAGAAGAGAAGACAAAAATCATATTAGAAAGTTACATATTCATTCATAGATGGTCTTTGGAATAAGTTTCTAAATCATAGGATCCTCACACATAAGATGTAAAGAAAAGGAGCAAACAGAGACACAACTAGAAAGCATACACATAAATCTATGAATCAAATACAAAGGATATAGCATTCTAAGACTATGCCATTTGTTTTCCCCCAAACCTTTTTCTGTGTCATCGCCATTGCTGGTTATGTTGGACCATCTAGACATCCCTTCAACAAAACATACATTGAGGAAATGGTTTCAGAGATCCTTTGTAAATGCTGTTAAACTAAATCATTTATTAACTTTGACCAAAGTTGGTTGTTTTAGTGTATATAACAAGCACAAAAACTACAGACGAAGAGCACAATTCTGAGATGCAAAATGACAAAGCAAATATCGTCTATAATGGATGAATGGATCAAATCTCAATCAAGTTCAAATTTTGCTTTCCCAATTTGGAGCAGTATCGAAAGCTGTTGAGTTAGAGATCAAATCGAAGATGTAGAATCAGAGAATGCGATCAGATAAAGGGGAAACGAAGACATACAGTAGCAGAACCAGAGAGCGTCGAAGCATTTAGTGCAGGATAAGCCTCGTCGCACAGCTGAAGAGTCTTCGTTCTCGGTGCTCATCGTCTAGGGTGATTTTCTCACCTGCTGCTCTCTAAAAAAAAATAATGCTCATATGTCCTCTTTTTTTTTTTTAATAAAAAGTAATAAAATTACGATTTTATCCTTTATGAAATCTGATTATTGACCAATAGTTGTAATTGTAAAAAGTATTAAGAAAAATACAATAACTCAGATGGTTTAAATTTACGGTGCGCATCCAAGCTCCCAAAGTTCGAATCTGCTATTTGTAGTACAACCAGTACAATTGGTATTTTATTTGGTACTACTACCCATAGTTGTACCTTGTGTGGGTACAACTAGGTACAACTTTATATTTTATCTTAGCATTGGTAATACTTGGTACAACTATATTCAATTTTAATTCTCAAATTAGGTGAAGGGTATTTTTAGAATATCACTTAAAGAGAGAGATGAGAGATTAAATAGGGGTATTGAGAAAAATTTGGTGGCTTGGAGGAGATTTAAGATAAAAGCCCCATCGTCTCTGCTCAGTGCGGGAACAAAATAACGAGTCAGGTGGTTGGTAGTCGGGTTTAGATTTAGGGTTTTTCTGCCACCAAACATATTTATTTCCTCAAAAATAAAACATATTTCTTTCTTTTCTTTTTTTTTTATTTCGCTTAAAAGTTAAAACACACAAAAAATACATCAAATTAGATTTTTTTTTTTTAATGTGTACACTCCAAAAGATTTTTTCCTAATATTAACTCTTTTCTACACTTATAGAAATTTTATCTAACTAAACCTAAATATTTGTGATGTTTTGGAAATTTAACAAAAAATTTAAGTATTTTTTGGAAAAAATAAAACGTATAATGGTAATTTAGGATATTTTTCATTAAAATTATTGACAGTCTGTATTGATATTTTTATACAAATTCCACATTCCTTCATTCCACATTATCACATCCCACCATTGTTTGTTGATAACTTCTTTCCACATATTTATCAAACTATTTCATTATACGAATTTCATTCAATTCTTCAAATATTCGATAGTTTTACCAATTGCAGACAACATATTGTAGAGAAAAAAGATTTATTCAGTTGAACAATACTTCAGGATTTATTTACATATAATAACTTTTAACTTCTTTATTTGTGTGTGAAAACATACAAGTTATAACTTTAACCCTTGTTTTTTTTGGTCAACATATAACTTTTAACTTATATACTGTAGACAAAATATATAAAAAGTACTTGTATACAGTAGAAAGGACGAGTCTTTGGCAAATACATGTAAGACAATTTAGATTTCAAGAACAAAACTTTTAGCAGGATGATACTTCCGTGGAATAATTGAGTATAAACCAAATTTCGCATCATATCTAATCTTATTGAATATACAACTATCAGAACTAAGTCAAACATGCGATGATGTATATCATCATAGACATGTGAAAATGGATTCTGACAAGCCCAGTCCGTAAGGACCAGAGACGACAGTGTTTGTGGGAGTTAGGGAGGAATATTAGTCAAACTGTTTATGTTTAGTCAACGAGATTAGACTAAAGAGATCTGTCTCTATCTTAATGTTTATTGTAGCCCAAAAAAAGCAAATTGGCATGGCTCAGACGTTACGTTAGCTAATTCGCTTTACAGCTTTCTTTTCCTATTTTAATATCCCTATGAAAATATACCAAACCATTAGTTTGGTCCGTAACCAATTTACAAAATTGATTAAGCTTACGCTATTAGATCAATCCAATATTACTAGACCGGAACAATTTTCCCCTTAACCAGGTAATTAATTATTCAAATGTACAGTTACATTTTCCTAGTTTCTCTCTCTTTCTTTTTTTTTTCTTGATAATAAAATTATAATGCCCATCTGGTTTTATTCCAAATTTTTAATTTGTATTTCTCTTTCCATTTCTTGCCCAAAACCCTAATTTCATCTCACCAGTTAAGAAATTTCTCCCCCAACTTAAACCACCCCTTAGAAAGAAAAAAAATTAGATCTTTCTTCTTTGCTTATAATTATGGATGTTTTAGGCCGAATTTTCTGAAATTAAGATTTCCCCCATGGAAGCTCTGTATTTTTATCTTTGCTAAGCTTTTACTGATCTGTTCTACAGCAGCAAAATCTCATCTTTCGATTTTCCCTCTTATCTCTGAAATCTTTATCTTTAGTTTAGGGAGGTTGAAGAAACAAGATTGAATCTTTCTTGATCACAAAGATTCGAGGGGATCTCTGGGCTCTACTGATTTGTCGGAATCTCTCCCTACAGAATCACTGATCTTATGTCCGGATGGAGGAGAGAGAAGGAACCAACAACAACAACAGTTTCGGCTTGAAGCAACATGAAGCTTCTTCTGATGGTGGTTACCCAATGGACCCACCACCACGACCCGAAAACCCTAACCCGTTCTCGGGCCCACCTACCATTGCATCCGTCGCCGCCGCTGTTACTGAGAATGCGGCTCCTCCTTTCAGCTTAACAATGCCGCCGGAGAACGCCTCCTCTGAGCTGAAGAAGAAGAGAGGTAGGCCAAGAAAGTATAATCCCGATGGGACTCTGGCCGCGACTCTGTCTCCGATGCCAATCTCTTCCTCCGTTCCATTGACGTCGGAGTATCCTCCTCGGAAACGAGGAAGAGGACGTGGCAAGTCCAATCGATGGATCAAGAAATCCCAAATGTTCCAATTCGATAGAAGTCCTGGTATATTAATTCTCTCTTTCCAACCAAATTACTAGTTGTAGCAGTTTTGTTAGTTATGCGACTCATATGGATCTGTGCCGGTTTGACTTGAACGATGTTGGAATAAGAAGAGAGCTTTTGTGTCACAAGTCGTAAGCTAGTGAAAATATATAAAAGGCTACGAAGATGATTAGATATGGCACATCACAACATTTCCCTAAAGCTCGAGGATTAGGGAGAAATTAGCTCTGATTAAGAGAAATCCTAGTCTTGTGTTTGTTTTATTAATCAATTAGAGTCTTGTTTTAGTTGATTTTGTACATCTTAATGTTTTGATGTCTCAGCTTTGATTTTTGACTTTTTCGATTCAGTTGATACCAATTTGGCAGGTGTAGGAACTGCAGATTTTGTTGGTGCCAACTTTACACCTCATGTGCTCACTGTAAACGCCGGAGAGGTATGGTTTTCTGAATATTCATTAGTGATATGATCATAGTCATAGCCGCTGGGGTTCACATTTGGAATCGTTTAACTATGATCAATTAGTAAGCTGATCTCTTGACACGTGGATTTGGTGCAGGATGTGACAATGAAGATAATGACATTCTCTCAACAAGGATCTCGTGCTATCTGCATCCTTTCAGCAAATGGTCCTATCTCCAATGTTACGCTACGTCAATCTATGACATCCGGTGGTACTTTAACCTATGAGGTCTCTATGCTCTCTTCTCTCTTCTCTCTTCTCATATATTTAAAGCACACAATCCTCTGTATACGGTTTCCTTCAAATGTTTTGGGTTTAATGTGATCAGGGTCGTTTTGAGATTCTCTCTTTGACGGGTTCGTTTATGCAAAATGACTCTGGAGGAACTCGAAGTAGAGCTGGTGGTATGAGTGTTTGCCTTGCAGGACCAGATGGTCGTGTCTTTGGTGGAGGACTCGCTGGTCTTTTTCTTGCTGCTGGTCCTGTCCAGGTTGGTTCAAATTTTCACATCTTATGTAGTCTCAGAGCATGAGTATATCTAGTGTTCTGAAATCAGTTTATTTCAGGTAATGGTAGGGACTTTTATAGCGGGTCACGAGCAGTCGCAGTTGGAGCTAGCAAAAGAAAGACGGCAAAGATTCGGGGCTCAACCGTCTTCGATCTCCTTTAATATCTCAGCAGAAGAACGGAAGGCGAGATTCGAGAGGCTGAACAAGTCTGTTGTTATTCCTCCACCAACTATTTCATACCTGCATGAAAACACTACAAATGCGGTTCACAGTTACTACACAACCTCAGTTAACCACGCCAAGGATCCCTTCTCTTCTATCCAAGGAGGAGGTGGAGTGGGAGGAGGAGAAGAGGAAGGCGAGGAGGATGAAGAAGATGACGATGAATTAGAAGGTGAGGACGAAGAATTTGGAGGCGATAGCCAATCTGACAACGAGATTCCGAGCTGATGATCCTGCGGTTTCTTTTCACAGATTTGTTAGGATGATGGGTTTTCAGATTTTGGTTGATTGTTTAACACAGAATGTTTAGAAGCTCTGTTATCTTTAGGGTCTCTTCTATTGTGATTGTTGTAGTATCCATGTTAGAAACAAACTCACGATTGCAAAACTCTCCTTGATGAAAGTTATTACTTTGCTTCTCCAATTTTAATTTTCCAAATAAATATACATTTCTCTTAAGTGATGTATAATAATAGGCTATCCAAGTATTCACACTAAATTTTTTAATATACATCTGGTCAAGTTAAAACTTAAAAATCAGTTTGAATAAAGTGAATGCTCTACACTAGTTGAGTGAAACAGGTGACTAGTGGGGATATTTCCCACTAAGTCATGTTTCGTTTCTGTAACCCATTAACTCCCATGTTTTTAGTTTTTGTTGTTTCTTTCTCTATATTTGCAGAATGCAAGATATGTGTGAGACATTTATAAGAAGAACTTGAGAGAATTTTTTAGAGAGTAAAAGTTTCGAAAGATTAACCAAAAGAGCATTTTCTTACGCGGTGATAAGTGATTGATTTTGGTTTGAGATTTCTTTTTCAAAATCTACTAGCTCTGAGGTTAGTTACAAAATAAAAATTTACATCTACTATCTATGTGACCTTCATAAAGGCATCCCAAAACAATCTCATGAGTCTACAGAGTACAGACTTTGTGTTATTGTCTACTTCCGCGAGATATCTGCTGTGACTCTGTCCATTTCTAATTTTCAGATCTATATTTGTTTTTTTGGAAACATGTTAAGTAGTTATACCATTTTCAAATTTGTGACAGAGATTACAAAGAAAACAAAGAAATCAAAGACTACGATAACAACAAGAACAAACAACGGACAAAGACACAACAAAGTAAACATACGCGAGAAAATACAGTAGAATTATCAGGTCTATATTTGTTTCCATTCAAATAGTAATCTATTTGGTATTGTTATCTTTTTCAATGGGTGTGAAAACATATGAGTATGGGATACGATCCTGAATTACTCATTTGTGTATTT
The DNA here is from genome assembly GCA_028015245.1 of Cardamine occulta. Classification (NCBI taxonomy): domain Eukaryota; kingdom Viridiplantae; phylum Streptophyta; class Magnoliopsida; order Brassicales; family Brassicaceae; genus Cardamine; species Cardamine occulta. The sequence goes on along the minus strand of CM051388.1, from coordinate 6,732,996 downwards.
GAATATTCTAAAATCATGAAAAGTTCTTTATATCATATAAATTTCCATAGTTTTATGTAGTTTTTAACCAATCACCTCATCATCTCTATTTTTGGGGGTTAAAATATTGAAAATGTTCAAAATAAATCATCTCTATATGGAACACTATGTTGGTCATCCACATAACCCGTATTAAATATTACTATATTATTAAACCGGTTAGAGTTTATAAAATTATATTCATAAAAGTTGTCAGATTTTTAGAATATAATACATGTCTTTTCAAATTATCTTCACAAATGAAGAAATTAATACCAAAACTATAGTTAATAGTGTTTTCTTTTGTAAATACTATACCTCCAATTTGGGCAACCAATTGTGGAGTGATTTTTTAATTTAATGTTTAATTTGAAAAAAAAATGATGCATCTAACGAAAAGAACAATGACGAGAAAAAAAAAAGGACAAAAAAAAAGCTAATTTAATTGGAAAAGGGTCAAAAACGTAATTTAGAGGTAATTGCGTTGACAGAGATAACCTTTTGGGTCTATAAAATACCTTGCATGGCGTCGACTCTTCTCTACACCTTCAGAGTCATCTCTTTTGACGAAAATCAAAGCAAGATCGAAAATTCTCAAACTTTAATGTCTGATACGAGTAGTCCAAAATGCTCTGAAGATTTCTCCGATGACAAATGTTGTGAAGATAACTTGCCGGAAATAGAGTTCCGGTCACCGGAGGATGAGGCTTGGTACGCCGTGGAGGTTACGGAAATGTGCGACGCTCTGTTGATTAGTTTCAACGGTTTCACCGAGGATTACGACGAGTTTTACACACCGGACAGTTTCAAGAACTCCGACGAGATTCAAGAGTTCGAAGAGAGGCTCCGAGTTACTTCCCAGCAGATGCAAGATCTCGAGTGCCCGAAGGTTGTTGATAGCACCAATGTCTGCGCCACGTGTCCTTCAGTCACCGGAGAAGTCAAATTCTACGATGCCATCGTCGTTTCGGTGAGTCTTGAGACCCAATCTTGAAAATCCCGGTTTAATTGATATTGAAGGCCTAATAATCCGGTTTAATTGTATAGGTGGAGAGGATGAAGCATGAACTGGACGAGGAAGGGAACGAAGTGTGTGGCTGCGATTTCCAACTTTACTGGAAACAAGGTCCTTGCGCTAACAAAGTGACTTGTGCAAGAGTTGGAGACATTTGTCTTAGACCAGAATCAGATGATAATCAAATGAATCCTAAAGTGGTGTCTTTCTTGAAAGAAGCTAGAAGGAAGGTTAATGGAGGAGCACGTCAACAAGGTTTAATACTTAAAACATCCTTGTGTTTGTCTTATAGTTAAGAACTTTCATCATCTAACAACCATTACTGGAAAATGTTGCGGTACAGGGGAAGAAACAGAGTGGCAAAAGATGTTCAAGAAGATGAATTCTGCTATTCAAAACAACTTAGGCATCTCTGCTCCGGAGTATCAGATTTACGGTTAAACGATAAGTAATGTTTTTGTTGCTTCACAATGTATTGTACGCTGAAAAACTCTGCTTTTATTGTCTTTATAATAGGAATGGTAGAGAGAACCGTTGAAAATTAAACTTGATTTTGGATCAAGTTTAATTATTGGATCAATTATCCAATAATTATTATTTTGGACTAAATTCAAATTCTAGAGTTTTTTCTAGAAATATCAACACCTCCACCTCCTTAAAAAGTTTTAGAATCATTCACACACCTCTCCACCTCCTTAAAGATAAAAATCTAGATATTTACATAGAATTATCTATATAATTTGTAATAAAATAATCTAATATTAGAGAAGAATTATCTAGAGTTATGATTAAAATATTTGAGATATTTTATAATATGGAGGCTATAAATACTTCATTCCCCTTCTCATTTGTAACTAACTTAAGTTAAGTAAAGAAGTAATAAGAAAGAGTTGAAAAATATATCAAAGTCTTCCCTTTCCTAAATTTTTCTTCTAAATACTTAAACATTTTCTCTATCATCCTCTTAAAAGGTTTTTTTCCTTCCAACAAAGTGGTATCAGAGCTAGGAGATTCTCATAAAAATGTCGAATAGTGGTGTTCCCTTCCAAGTCCCGATGCTCACAAAGAGCAACTACGACAATTGGAGTCTACGAATGACGGCTATCCTAGGAGCACATGACGTGTGGGAGATAGTCGAGAAAGGTTTCGTTGAACCGGAGAATGAAGGTGGTATATCTCAAGCCCAAAGAGATAGTTTGAGAGACTCAAGGAAGAGAGACAAGAAGGCTCTCTGTCTAATCTATTAAGGATTAGATGAAGATACGTTCGAGAAGGTCGCGGAAGCTAAGTTAGCCAAAGAAGCATGGGAGAAGCTTCGAACATCCTACAAGGGTGTTGATCAAGTCAAGAAGGTACGCTTTCAAACTCTAAGGGGAGAATTTGAAGCATTGCAAATGAAGGAAGATGAACTTGTCTCTGATTACTTCTCAAGAGTTTTGACGGTTACAAATAACTTAAGAAGAAATGGAGAGAAGTTAGATGATGTGAGAATCATGGAGAAGGTTCTTAGATCGTTGGATCCTAAATTTGAGCATATTGTCACCGTCATCGAAGAAACAAAAGATTTGGAGGCTATGACAATGGAGCAACTTCTTGGATCATTACAAGCTTATGAAGAAAAAAGGAAGAAAAAAGAAGATATCGCCGAGCAAGTTCTAAAAATGCGGATTGATCATATTAAAAAAGGAAATGGTCAAAGTTACCAAAGAAGAGGTGGTGGTCAAGTACAAGGATGAGGTCGTGGATATGGAAATGGATGAGGTTGGAGGCCGCATGAAGGTAACAACAACCAAAAAGGAGAAAGTTCATCAAGAGGCCGTGGAAGAGGAAATCCAAAATCAAGGTACGATAAATCAAATATTAAGTGCTACAATTGTGGGAAGTTTGGACATTATGCTTCCGAATGTAAAGCTCCCAACAACAAAAAAGTCGAAGAGAAGGCCAACTACGTTGAAGAAAAAATCCAAGAAGAAGACATATTATTGATGACTTATAAGAAAGATGAACGAGAAGATAATCATAAGTGGTACCTTGATAGCGGTGAAAGTAATCACATGTGTGGGAAAAAAAGCATGTTCGTGGAGCTTGATGAATCGGTGAAAGGAGATGTGGCCTTAGGAGATGAATCAAAGATGGAGGTTAAAGGTAAAGGAAACATTCTCATCCGGTTAAAGAATGGGAATCATCAATTTATCTCCAACGTTTACTATATTCCAACCATGAAGACCAACATCTTAAGTCTTGGACAACTCTTAGAGAAAGGTTATGATATTCGATTAAAGGATAATAGCATTTCTATAAGAGACCAAAAAGACAATCTCATTACAAAGGTACCAATATCAAAAAATAGAATGTTTGTCCTTAACATTCAAAATGACATCGCACATTGTCTCAAGATGTGCTATTAGGAGGAGTCTTGGCTTTGGCATCTTAGATACGGACATCTCAATTTTGGAGGATTGGAGTTACTTTCAAAGAAAGAAATGGTGAGAGAACTACCTTGCATCAACCATCCAAATCAAGTTTGTGAATGGTGTTTACTTGGAAAATAATTCAAAATGAGTTTTCCAAAAGAGTCAAGCACAAGAGCTCAAAAGCCGTTGGAGCTTAGACACACAGATGTGTGTGTTCCTATCAAGCCAATATCACTCGGTAAAAGCAACTACTTCATTCTCTTTATCGATGATTTTTCAAGAAAAATATGGGTTTACTTTTTGAAAGAAAAATCAGAAGTATTTGAAAACTTCAAAAGGTTTAAAGCCCATGTTGAGAAGGAAAGTGGCTTTGTGATTCAAACTTTGAGATCCGACCATGGAGGAGAGTTCACATCCAAAGAGTTTCAGAAATATTGTGAAGATAAAGGCATTAGAAGACAACTAACAGTGCCAAGAACCCCTCAACAAAATGGAGTAACGGAGAGGAAAAATAGGACAATTCTTGAGATGGCGAGGAGCATGCTCAAAACTAAAAGACTACCAAAGGAGTTATGGGCTGAAGCAGTTGCATATGTGGCTTATCTATTAAATCGATCTCCAACAAGAAGTGTCTCGGGAAAAACCCCACAAGAAGTTTGGAGTGGAAGAAAGCCCAGTGTTTCTCATTTAAGAGTCTTTGGAAGCATTGCTCATGCTCATGTACCGGATGAGAAACGAAGCAAAATAGATGACAAAAGTGAGAAGTACATATTCATTGGTTACGATATTAACTCCAAAGGCTATAAGCTCTACAATCCGGACATAAAGAAGACAATCATAAGTCGAAATGTCATCTTTGAAGAAGAAGTAGATTGGGATTGGAGATCAAATGATGAAGACTATAACTTTTTTCCATATCTTAATGAAGATGATCTGGAGCAAGCAAGAAAGGAGCCTACTACACCACCAATAAGTTCTCAAGGAGAAGAAAGTTCGAGCGAAAGGATTCCACGCTTTAGAAGTTTACAAGAACTTTACGAGGTAACTGAAAATCAAGAAAATCTTACTTTATTCTGCCTATTTGCGGAGTGTGAGCCCATGGACTTCCAAGAAGCTATGGAAAAGAAGACATTGAGAAATACGATGGATGAAGAAATCAAAGCGATAGAAAAGAACAATACATGGGAGTTAGCTTCACTTCCAAATGGGCACAAGGCAATTGGCGTGAAGTGGGTGTACAAAGCATAGAAAATTTCTAAAGGAGAAGTAGAGAGATACAAGATAAGATTGGTGGCTAAAGGTTATAGTCAAAGAGCCGGAATTGACTACGATGAGGTATTCGCTCCCGGTTCTCATCTAGAAATGGTTAGACTAATCATTTCATTGGCGGCTCAAAACAATTGGAGGATACATCAAATGGATGTCAAATCAGCCTTCTTAAATGGAGAACTTGAAGAAGAAGTTTACATTGAGCAACCACAAGACTATATAATCAAGGGAGAAGAAAATAAAGTCTTAAGGTTGAAGAAGGTACTTTATGGGTTAAAATAAGCCCCTAGAGCTTGGAATACTCGAATTGACAAGTACTTCAAGGAGAAAAGTTTCATCAAGTGTCCATATGAATATGCACTCTATATCAAAATTAAAAATGGCGATATATTGATTGTATGTTTGTATGTAGACGACTTAATATTCACGGGTAATAATCCAAGCATGTTCAAGGAGTTCAAGAAAGAAATGACAAAGAGTTTGAGATAACGGATATTGGATTGATGTCTTACTACCTCAGAATTGAAGTGAAACAAGAAGACAACAGAATGTTTATAACTCAAGAGTGTTATGCTAAGGAGGTACTTAAGAAGTTCAAGATGGATGACTCTAATCTAGTTAACACGCCGATGGAATGTGGAATCAAGTTGTCAAAGAATGAAGAAGGAGAAAGAGTGGATCCGACACTATTTAAAAGTTTGGTTAGAAGTTTACGTTATTTAACGTGTACAAGGCCTGATATATTATATGCGGTTGGAGTTGTTAGTCGTTACATGGAGCATCCAACAACAACTCATTTCAAGGCGGCAAAGAGGATTCTTCGCTATATCAAAGGTATCATAGACTTTGGAATGTACTATTATACCTCTAACGACTACAAGCTTGTTGGATATAGCGATAGCGATTGGGGTGGAGACGTAGAAGACGAAAAAGCACAAGTGGTTTCGTGTTCTACATTGGAGATACGACTTTCACATGGATGTCAAAGAAGCAATCAATGGTTACTCTATCTACATGTGAAGCGGAATACGTAGCAGCCACTTCATGTGTTTGCCATGCTATTTGGTTACGAAACTTGTTAAAGGAGTTAAGCTTGCCACAAGAAGAACCAACTGAGATCTTTGTGGATAACAAGTCAGCAATAGCATTGGCAAAGAACTCAGTCTTTCATGATCATAGTAAGCATATTGACACACGTTATCACTACATTAGAGAGTGTGTTAACAAGAAGGAGGTGCAATTGGAGTATGTGAAAACAAATGATCAAGTAGCCGATATCTTCACCAAGCCTCTTAAGCGCGAAGACTTTACCAAGATGAGGAGCTTGCTTGGAGTAGCAAAATCAAGTTTAAGAGGGGGTGTTGAAAGTTAAACTTGATTTTGGATCAAGTTTAATTATTAGATCAATTATCCAATAATTATCATTTTGGGCCAAATCTAAATTCTAGAGTTTTCTCTAGAAATATCAACACCTCCACTTCCTTAAAAAGTTCTATAATCATCAACACACCTCTCTACCTCCTTAAAGATAAAAATCTAGATATTTACATAGAATTATCTAGATAATTTGTAATAAAATAATCTAATATTAGAGAAAAATTATCTAGATTAAAATATTTGAGATATTTTGTAATGTGGAAGCTATAAATAGCTCCTTCTTCTTCTCATTTATAACTAACTTAAGTTAAGTAAAGAAGTAATAAGAAAGAGTTAAAAAAATATATCAAAATCTTCTTTTTCCTAAATTTTTCTTCTAAATATTTAAACACTTTCTCCATCATCCTCTTAAAAGGTTTTTTCCTTCGAACAAGAAGTATATCAAAACTCTGGCTTTTGTTGTTATGAAACTCTAGTATATGTGCTGACATTTTTTTTATTAATTGAAAGTCTTGTTTTGCACCCATTGGATCTAAACCTTGATACACATTAGATACGGTGTGATAATTGATAATTTCATTAGCAAACTCAAAAACTGAGAATCGAGGTCAGAAACCAGAGGTCCGGCCAGAGACGCCGGAGAGAGAGCCAATACAAATCTGCGATGGTGACGTATAGAACATCACTTACCTGTATTTAATAAATATTAAATAAAAAAGAACATGGGTCAAAAGATATTAATGAGTCAGAAGAACTTGTATAACAAGCAACCGGTCAAAGTCCCCTCTGAGAAGCTGACGATACATAAATGACAAGTACGTAATTTAGCTGGAGAAAGACAAGTACAGAGAATCTTGAGCGGAGACTTCCACAAATGAATCATTGACAAGGACAGAAGTAATTTGAATATTGACCAAAGTTTATTCAGCATTTGAAACATTAGGGTTGCTGTGTGTATTGTAGCTTCTTTCAAGAAAGACACCACTTTAGGATTCATTTGATTATCTGTACTATTTAAAATAGTTAAAAGCAAACTTAAAAGCAAACTATTTGCTGTGTGTATTGTAGTAAAATCAAGTATGTGAAACATTAGGGAATGACAATTTTGGATCAAGTCTAGATATATGCCTGCAAAAGGTAACTGGAAGAGAAATCACTAGTAGACATAAAATCTGTGATAATACAAGAAAAGACACAACTTAAACCAAATGTTATTATGTTGCCTTACGAGAAAAACAAAACAAGATTCAAGAGTTAGGGAGGAAAGACTCAATCTCTGGCAGCTACAAAACACCTAAAAATCCCCATCATAGATTCTATCTTTGAAAGGTTTCTACGATTTCTGGGCAGATTTATTTAACATTTATCACTTCGACATCAAACGTCAGCCAAGCGTTAGGAGGAATCTGGCCACCAGCACCCTTCGAACCATACCTGTTGTGAGCCAGACAAATATTATCATCCCATTAAAAGGTTTAACAAAACATCACAATCAAGAAAAACAAAAACATGATAAATCTAAATGATTTGCAATTGAATTTATACCCCATTGCTGGAGGAATTGTGAGCTTTCTTTTGTCACCAACACGCATACCTGTGAAGTTCAATTACTTAAAAGATTAAAGCAACATGACATTTGATACAAAGTGAAGAAAACCAATAAGAAATTAGGTTACCGTTAACGCCAACATCCCATCCCTTAATGACTTGTCCAACACCTGCATGGTACAACAAGCGCATAAGTATCAAGTAATTCACAATCAGTTTCCAAAGCTATTATTTTCGCATTGAGTTATAATACCAACCTAGACGGAAATTAAAAGGTGATTTTCCAATGTTGGAATCGAAAATCTTCCCATTCTTTAGAAGCTTTCCAATATAGCGAACAGCAACCTGCACTCAAAGACAATTGGGTAGAGTTCACCACAGCTTAAGAGTCTAATAAGAGCTTTAGTTTTGTTCACTTCATATCCAATGTCAATTCTTCGAACATCAACATTGTTATCACACTACCAACTTCATGCATAATCTACATGACATTGCAGTAATCGTATGATATCATATATCAAGTGCACAAACCGTTTTTCCAGGTTCAGCTTTCTTGGCGTTGGGTTTGCCCATGTGCAACTCTTCAACAATGAGCCCATTTGGGTATGTCCGTACTTGAGAAGACTTGGAGTCCTCTTGAGGTTGCTTCTTAACGCTACTAGCACTGGTTTTATTCTCTACTTTAGCTTCCTCACTTGAGTTCTTCTTTTTCTGCTTTTTATTTTTCTTCTCAGTAGATTTATCCTGGGTCTTGGAGCTTTCACCCCTGCAACAATACCATAAAAAAGCACATAGAATTTTTAGATGAGAAAAGCTTTGAAAGAACCATTGTATGCTCATAAAACCGTCTTTACTTGTGACCTAATTATTTAGGATAATCATTCAAATATCTACTTCCAGATATTTTACAAATGACATGAATACTTTTTGTTTATTCCCTAAGTAAAGAATAAGAGTTCTCACATGGCATTGGTTTCAGTTTCGTTTTGAGCTTTCGTGCCTGAAGAAATTTGGCTGTTTTCCTGCTTTTTCAGCACATTTCCCGTCTTAATTTGTTCAGCACCTTTCTTCTCTTCTTTCTGATTTTTCTTCTTTTTACTCTTGTTTACACTGGAACAGATTAAAGAAACAACTTCATATTTGTACATTACTTGCTAATATAAAACGTGTTCACCATGTCCACAGCATCATTAGAGATCAAAGAGAACAGTACCTTTCTTGAACACCATCTTGCTCAGAAGCCTTGGCCTTCCGCTTTTTGTTGCTACCTTGTTCCTCATTATCCAAGTCCATCTTCACACCTGACTTATACACTGGTTCAGGTGCTTCTTTGAGAATAGGTAAACCGTCTTCATCTTCATCATCGCTTTCCAGAACCGGAACAGGGGTACTCTCTATTGCAACGATTTCTTTTTTTGCGTTCTTATCTTCGCTAGCTTGACTCTTCTTCTTGGTTCGTTTTGTCTTATTATCTTTGGCAGGTTTCTCTTCATCTTCTATCTCCTCAATAACAACTGACAAAGATATCATTCAGATTTATATTTTAACAGCACAAGGAAAGATGATAAGTTCACGTTACAAGAATGAAGAATAAAAAAAAGGCAATCATACTTAGCTAAACTAGAAGTACTAAGATGCTATTTTGAACTGATCCCTACTAAGATGCTATTTTGAACTGATCCCTACGAATCTAACTAGCATCTCTGTAAAAAAAAAGTACCTCCGCTTTTTGGGACAGAAGCCTTCCGATATATTTCAAGATTGCTATCAAGGAAGTCCTCAAATTCATCCAAATGATCTTCTTCACTATCATAGTCAGATGATTCCCCTGACTCAGATTCACCAATATCCATACCATCTCTAATATTGTCGCAATGAAAACTTTTAAGATAGTAGCAGACAGAATTATAAAAAAAGCCAGAAAGTATTACAATTTGCTAAGGGAAGTAAAAACAATGGAAGGATACAAATCATCTTCATCATCATCCTGCAGCTCATAAGGCTCCAAGAATCCAGAAAGGTGGATGCTTCTGTCACCAGTAACCAAGAATTCAACAGGCTCATCATCATCTTCAAATTGAAGATTGAGAGGGCAACACTCAGTTTTGTTAGGCAACAATGAACACAAGTAAATCGGGTTCTTAGCTCCTATAGAACACTGAATCACACTCTTTTCTTTGCTCGAACCTGCGCCTAGAGTTGCCTGAATGGTGCCAATACATACATCAGCAGATATTTCAATTAGTCTACACAAAGATCAATCAATTTCCTAATAAATCAGCTCCTTTCACCTAGGAGATTTCAAGATACACAAGATAAAGTCTATACCTGGGTCACATGAAGCCTCCCTTCTTCATTTGTATGGGTTTGAGGCTTCCCAGGTTTCACTTCAAGTCCTGCAAATGTTAAGAACACAATCAGAACCAAGAATCAAACAAATGGCGAAACCAACAAAATCAATCCCCGAAAATGAGATTAGGCATATGATCGAAGACAGAAACTAACCCCAGAAACCCATTTTTCAGCTAGATGTCGATAAACCTCTACGAATCGAAGCGGCAACTTTGTTCTAAAGTCTAAAACCCTAATCAAGGGTTTTTGCAGACACTTTATATCGAGGCTATCCGGTTTCGAGAAATTTCGACGGTTTGTCCAATCAAACCGTTATCGGTTATTTGGGCCTTTATAAACTTTGAGTTTCAATGTAGCCCAAAATTGGTCTGTAACAAAATATTTGAATTTTCGTTTTTTTAATTTTTTTTTTTTGTTAAAAACACTTCACTATTCATAAATTATAATACAATCATTTTAGAAATTCGGTAACTTGGGTGGTATTGAGATGTGAAGTAAGTGTACAATACTACAATGGGTACAAAATTTGTCCGTAACCAAGTTAGGTTAAGTGTTTATATCATGGAAACCAAATATTTATTGTTAAGCTTAATTATCATGATCTCCATCTTCTTGGTAATTGAACGGTAAGGGGACAGATTTGAACGCCCTGAACCTCCCAACGTTGTTCAAATGCTCATTCTCAAGCCTAATAAAAAAAAAACTTATCTTTAAACATGTAACTATGTATAGATCCATGGAAACACTATTTCTCAGTCTCGATGCTTACCTGAAGAAGTTCCAAATACCTCTGCGTATAATCTCAAGGCAAGCCAGAAGCGCCATCAGAGTTTCTCTATGCAAGAAAGAGAATTGCAAATTCAAAACTGTCTGCAACCACACTAACCTCAACAAAACATTCAACACCTGCCAACAAACATTCACCATAATGTTACGAGAGAAAGAAAACAAACAGAGGACATTGTTGTTTTTTGTTTGCTCACCATTGCAACGTAGTAGACGGTTTTGTGAGGAACAAGAAGCTTATCTCTCAAGAAACTGTTCTTACACCCTCTTTGAAGCAATCCCCAATCAATAACAATGTCCCAGTAAGTTGCATAAAAAGTTGCAACCCCAGAGAAAACCCAAGCTGTGATGTTCCAAGTGGTTCCTCTGTTAAGAGTATAAGCTGTTCTAAGACAAGCAGCGACGATGGTCAAGAGATATTTGACGCCATTGAACCCATGACTCAGATCTTTGTCTTCCATTAATCTTCGAATGCACTGAAGAAGTCGTAACCAGTAAGGTATAACGGCAACAATGAAGTAGAATGTTCTGAATATATTGTTTGATCTGCAAGTGTTTCGTCTGTGTTTAAAATCTCCAAATCCGTAGTAGCATACGTAGAACTCTATACTCCTCATTGCTTGAGCCTGCATTGCATTGACTCTTTACATCTAAAATCATCGATCAAATAAGTATGAATTTATTTTTTTAGTGAGATATCTCGAACCTGGCTTGTTAGTTGATCTGCCAAGAAAAAGTCTGGAAGATTCACCTGCAAAAATGGTAACGTTTCGTTTTATGTTTATTTGTTCAGATTAGTGGAGCAGAGGATGTTGTTGGTACCGTGTAGAGTGGTGCAGCGATGCAGCGGAACAGAACCGAGAGGAAGAAGAATCGGCTTGACCGATACAAAATGTTAAAAGGGCAGAGAACAATGGATATCACCAGCTGCAATGTGCAGAGAAATCAATCTCACTAAGTACAAGGACTGAGTTATAAGTTGTAATGAGAAAAGGTAGAAGGATCTTACGGCGAGTAAAAAGAGAGGGATAAGTTCAGTAAATGTTCGGTAGTCTTTTGTTTGAGAATCCATTTCCATGTCAAGGTTTAATAAGACAGCACACAAAGAAAGTGTACCAAGACCAAAGCTGAGAAGTAGAACATGTCTGTAACCAAGTTCAGTGCCTTTTTTGAATCCAAAGATGAAGGAGTAATTTACACGGTATCGCCTCCAGAAGTAGATATTAGCAGCGTACATAATCATGTGCAAAACTACAAATCCAAAGAATCTGCAAAATAAAATGTGTATATATATATATCTCAAGATCATCATTAAAATGTTACACGAAGAAAGAATGTGTGTTTGGTCTGTATATGGTCGTTTTAGTGACCTGTACAGAGGGAACATTGTTTCCATATAAGTTCTTTGTCCTGGTGTGCCCATGATATGACGAGCATGAACGATCAAAGCAAGAGCTACTATGAGAGAAATAGCACAGCCGAAGAAGAAGCCTGAAAAGAAAAAAAATGATGAATTATTCGTACAAGAAAAAATCAATGATTGGATTGTGTAAATTGGATTGTGTAATGTTGTTATATATACCGGTGGAAAATGTAATACGATGACGTTCTTTATTCACTTTGGGTCTTAAGAGGCTCATCCCTTGGCTCCGGTTTGAATTGGAGAAATGTTCAATGAAGGTAGATTCAACTTTTAGCATCAGCTTATGAACCTGCAGATGATTTAAGCAATTCAATCTGAAGTTGCATTTTTCGATTTTCGTTTTAAGTTCTATCTACAAATGTAAAATATGCTTACTTCATCGGAACAAGTGAGGTAAGAGCTATCCACCATTTCCATATACTCTTTCGCAGCATTTCTTGCCGCTATCTAAAGAGGAGAGCATATCAATCGTTAATACTTCAGTTAATCTCATTTCAAAACATATATGCCATGTCATTTTTAGTGATTTTTAAGAAAAAATAATAATTGTAAAGCGAAAATAACAACAAATGAAATATAAAAGAATAGACTATCAATGAGAAAATTTAAAAAGTCCTGTGCAATAAATAATGCACATATTTCTAAAATACTCCTTAATTTCTCTACTATCATTTAATTATTACTTTTTAATACTGTATAAACAGAATTTACAGAATATCCATAAACAATTTAAGTCACATATTAGACAAATGCAGATGTTATTAACTCAATAAACTACACATAAAAGTTAAATAAGTATATAAAATATCAATTTTAATAACAACCAAAAGTAAAAAAACAACTCTTTTATTTTTGTTAACAGTAAAACTAACTCTTTGTAAAGATGATTATCATATGATTAAATTATTTTAGTATGAGCTTATAAAATTATCTAATTTCAAATTCCGAAATGGTCGAGAGGTAATAAAAAAATCTCGACTTAGTCAGAGGACTCAGGAGGTCCACCGTCCACCTAGTTAATTAGTAGGACAAATAATTGAAGCCTAAAAAAGTGGGATTTAATAGATTTCTTGAGTGGTGCCAAAAAAAAAAAAAAAAAAAGATTTGTTGAGTAGAAAGTACCTTATCATACTTCTTGGTGATCTTGGAAACCGCAGAAACGTTCAAGAAGCTGTAATTCTTAAGATGTCTAAGCTTCTGATAGAACTCGATGAACGCTATCTGAAGTCGCTCCTCGACTTTCTTCAGATTCTCTTTTGTAAATTTGAGCTCTTCTTGCTTATGGACCTTGAGGATGGTTTTAATGGCGGACAGAGGAGTTTCTTGCGTTTTGTTCATCCTGATACGCTCAAGAATACTCAATTGCGAATCCCTTCTCTCATTCTCATCGTTTCTCATAAGACCAGCTAATGCCACTCCTGATTAATCAAAACATAAAGATTCAAAACTTTTAGTCTTCACACTCCAAATTTAAGCCAAACAACCTGAGAAACTCACTGTGTTCTTCTCTAGACGTGGAAGATGAACCAATCTCAGAAGCTAAGGCATTGATGTCTACTGCGACTGAATCAGAGGTAGAAGGGTTCTTCTTCTCCATAACTTTAAGTCTGAAAGCAATCAAAGCATCCATCTGTTTGGTCAAAGCCAGAGCCTCATTCCTCGCTGTATCCATTTTCAGTCTGTAAAAGCTATTCACCTTGTTGAATTCTCGATCTAGGGTTCTAAAGAAGGCAACCTCAGAGTTTCCAGCTGCTTCTCCCGCCTTCAAAAACGTCGTCTCGTAGCTAGTCTCGAGCTCCCGAGTCACAGTGTTGACCACAATGTCGTGACTCTCAGAGACTGAGGCTTCCCGGTTGTACCGTCTGGTTAGGTTGTGTGTGAAAGACGGTTTGTTCTGGCTGTTGAAATCTGAAGTCTTCTGAGAAGCTTGGATGTCTTGAAGAATGGTTTTGAGGTAAGCGTAATCTATATAAGCTTCTTGCCATTCTGGGATCATCTTAGATACAAACTCTTTCCCGAATCTCATGATTCTTTTTTCCTTTTGATTAAGCTCAGTTCTCTCTAGAGCTCTAGTTCTACAGTCAGAATCTCAATTAAGAATCTTGCTCTCTCTCTGTCTTTACAACAAAATTGGAAACAAGACTCTTTCGACTTTTTGACTTTTGGGTTCTCAGTGATGATTTAAGTTTCTTGAGAGGTGGACTACGTCTTAACGTCGCAAACAAAACAAAAACAAATTTGTTTTGGTCCTCAGTTGTTAATAATTAAATAAAAATACAAACGTATAAAGAATAGAACACATGGAATACTTTTTTTATACCAAAACTCACAAAGTTAGGTTTTATAGTTTTTTATTTATTTTTGATATCTTTAACTGTTAGTAGTAAGCTGTAATTTGCAAAACAAAAACTAATAAATGAAGAAAACAACGCTTAGCCATACTCATGTGTTTAGAAAATTTTCATCACCAATAATAGATAGTTAATTTTCCATTTGTTTAGTTTCTATTTGTGGGATGGAAACCATTATAATAATACTCCAATATTTTAGCTATAGTTCAATAAATTTACCCTGGTTTATATTTCGATTAGGATTCTAGATTTTTAAAAATAATCGACACGACATGTGACATGTCAATTTTGCTTTTATATCTAAGGTCAATGTACACACACATGAAACATCTACGTCCACTAGTGAAGATATAGCAACGTATGCGATTTGGTTTTGGTCAATGAATGGGTGGCTCTAAGCGCGTAAAGATTTACTCTTAATCTTATCTTTCTAGGGGCTTCTCTGTTTTGTCGCCACTTAAATCAAATCAATGTGTAATGTCTTTATTAGATGCAAAATCATAACTCTACCGAGGTTGAGAAAAACAAATGGTTTGTAGATGATCTTATGCTGTTCTGCATTCAGCGGAGAAACGAATTGTTGGGCTTATCTTCTACGGACTCAATTTTTTTTTTGTTTTACCAAACAAATTAAAAAATTTCCTTTTTTTTGGTTGTTTAACTTATCTTAGTTAGGTAAAAGATCATGTATATATCGGTTGTCAAAAGAGAAGAATATATATATGTACTTACCTAATCGGTTGTCAAAATAGACGAATTTATATAACTGACTTTGAATATTTTGATTAGTCTGGAAAATTTCCTAGAAACGATTTATGAGCGAATTAAAAGTTTCGAAAACCTTTGATCTTTACAATCTCGTTTCTTTGTTGACTTTTTCAACCGATATCTGATGTTTTTTTTTGTTTGGTAACGGTTTTAAAATATCTGATGTTTCAACCGACTTTTTAGAGGGAATTAGATGAGTATACTGTATGCACGCCTATACTTTTCGTATGTACATGTTTTCTATTAATTATACAATACAATAATTTAAATTTCAGACGTACACTTAGGTAATATAATTTTACCACTTACAAAATATCGATTTAGCAAATATTCAAAAAATATATATCTAACTAAATTTTTTTAAAAAAGAAACTAATCATAATGATTTTACTATATGCTGCATATAGAACACATTATTAACTAGCAAAAATTATATTATCCGCTTACACTAGTACTTATTCGTCAAATATTTTTTATATCACAAATCGAAATCTAGGAATGTGGTGTTGACATTCGAGGAAACAAAGGATAGGTTCGTAACTTTACATGTCCTCGCGTGGGCATCTACGCGCCGTCTCGGTTGATGAAATCGCAGACGGCGTTAATGGCTCTAGATGATAACAATGATTAATTTCCCTCCTTAATTTTGCCCACAAAATTCGTTTAATTAATTCCGTAAAATTTAATGAAACTTCGTTGAATAAGTATAGTCTGTAACTAACCTTTCTTAATATTGATTTCGCAAATTTTGTTATCCTTCACTATTCTGGATTTCTTGTAAATCTCTGAGCTCGCTTCACAAACAAGACAACAGGAATCACAAAATTGCTAGTCTCTGGCGAAAATTCTCGGAGTTTCAAGGTTTCTAAATTCTTTCTTCTTCTTCGTTACTTTGCATTTTGGATCTGTCTCGTGAAGATGATAATCGTTTTTTGTTATCTTTCTAAAAATCTGTCGGTGGATTCGTAATGCTTTGAGCTGAATCTGAGTTAAATTCACAGAAATATTCTTGATTAGGTTGTTGATTTGTTCAAATAGATGAATGTTTCTAAGTTTTCTTTAGAAGATCGATTCTCTGGGTTAGATTATTCTGTTAGATTTGATGATGTTGTTTGATTTTTTCCGCCTTTAGTATGGCTGCTCATAGTGTTGCTCTTCCAGATTCCAGTGCTTTCGATCCTGAAGAAGGCGATTGGAGAAATCTTAACCGTGATCCAGTGCTTCAAGGTTAAGATTTCGCTAGAAATTGGCTTAGTCCAGTGACGACAAAATTTTGCTTGGACTGCATTTATCTTCAAGCTCATTTTGAAGAATGTTGATAGTGACTTATCACCTATAAGCTCTATTCTTCTTGCTTGCGTTGAATTGGTTCTGGATCTGTAGGGAAACCATGGCTTTTGGTTCTCCTAAGGTTTCTGTATTAGCGGCTGGATTTCCTCGGAAAGTGTCTACAGTTGCAATTGCTTTCGGCGGATTGGCATCATTCTTTGTTTTCGGATTGTTGCTTCGTCTTTCATATCCAAACAGTTCCTCAGTTAGTGGCTTATTTTATGGAATAGGGACTCCTGAACAAGTTGATATCCCTTTATCTTTGAGTAACCATACCGTAAAAGGCCTTCAGAAGAGTAGCGACATCAATACATTAGAGAAAAATCTGACTTCTGATTCTAGCTCAGACTCACCTGATATTGTCAACACAAAAATACCACCTCCAGATGATAGTGATAGGAAGTTGGAGACACCTTTGACACAAGATAAAGAGAATATGGTTTCTTCGGACACAACTAAGAAGACTGCTGTTGGATCAGGTGAAAGTGAAACCAGTATTTCCAAGGCTGGAGACACTCCAAATACATCATCTCCTCCACATGATGACTCTGAAACTGCTTCAGCAGAAGCAGGTACTGTTATCTTTTAAACACGCTAGTTTCCATTTACTTAGCTTTTGTCTTATTTGGAACATCTTGATTTATGGTAGCTTAATTTTCTGTAAACAAAGACTAAACTAGTATGGGAACGTTACACATTGAGTTTTTCACTTCTATGGGAAAAGGCTTAAGTTTCTGATAAGTTTTAAAGAAGAATAGCGGCTCATCTCGTAGCTATAGGCCTAGGACTGAATGTAGCAGACTGGAGTTATTTTAACTTGGTTGGAGAGCAGATAGTGAAGACCGGTCTTATAAGGTGCTCTCAGCATTTTCTAGGCTTTGTTTGGACATTTAACTGGGATTCCTCTCTGTTTTTGATCTTTGGTGAATTGGAATAAGAAAAGCAGTTTCATAGCTTGGTTCTTGTCAGTTTCCTTTGCTTCTCAGGATTCTAGTTGTTTCATGTTTTATATTTTCTGTTATGAGTTTGTCGCTCACTCAAATCTTTGATTGCTTGTAGAGTGTGATTTGTATCAAGGTAGCTGGTTTTATGATCCTGGGGGACCTCTGTACACCAACAACTCTTGCCCCGTCCTGACGCAGATGCAGAACTGCCAGGGCAATGGAAGACCTGACAAGGGATATGAGAGCTGGAGATGGAAACCGTCTCAGTGTGACCTTCCTCGGTTTGACGCCAGGAAATTTCTTGAGCTGATGAAAGGCAAGACACTAGCCTTTATAGGAGATTCAGTAGCTCGTAATCAGATGGAGTCCATGTTGTGCCTTCTTTGGCAGGCAAGTAATTCTCCTTATTCTTCTGAAGATTTAATTGATGGTGAAAACCTGTATAAGGGATCTATTATGTTGTTTTTTTCATCTTCAGAAAATTGTATGAGTTATGTTAACGTAGATTGCTGTTTTCAGGTTGAAACACCAGTCAATCGTGGGAGCCGAAAGATGCAGAGATGGTATTTTAAGTCATCATCAGTAATGGTTGCACGTATTTGGTCATCTTGGCTTGTCCATCAGTTCAACGAAAAATTCGATTATGCTCCTGAAGGTGTGACCAAACTAAAGCTGGACCTTCCTGATGAGCGCTTAATGGAAGCTATCCCGAAATTCGATGTGGTTGTCCTCTCGTCAGGGCACTGGTTTGCAAAGCAGTCTGTCTACATATTGAATGACGAGATCGTGGGAGGGCAATTGTGGTGGCCAGACAAAGCAAAACCCATGAAAGTCAATAATGTGGAAGCATTCGGAATATCAGTTGAAACAATCCTAAAGTCCATGGCTAATCACCCTAACTACACCGGTTTGACCATTGTGAGAACATTCTCACCTGATCACTACGAGGGTGGTGCTTGGAACACAGGTGGTTCATGCACTGGGAAAGAAGAACCCATCCTTCCCGGGAAGCTAGTGAAAAACGGGTTCACAGAGATAATGCACGAGAAGCAAGCGACAGGATATAACCGAGCCGTGGAGAAAGTCGCGGATAGCTTGAAACTTAAATTAAAGCTGATGGATATTACAGAGGCATTTGGATATCGCCATGATGGCCATCCTGGTCCATACAGGAGCCCCGACCCAAACAAGATCACTAAAAGGGGACCTGATGGGCGGCCTCCGCCTCAGGACTGCTTACACTGGTGCATGCCAGGACCAGTGGATACATGGAACGAAATGGTTTTGGAGCTCATAAGGAGAGACTTTGAGGGTAGCGGGAAAAGAAAAAGCTCATCATCTTGACTTGGTTTGAAACTCAAGGCATAAAACATTACAAGAGTTATACTATTGATCCGATTCTTAATTACTGATAAAACGAAATATAAAACTCACTTGTAGATTTGGTGTCAGCCACGGTGAGGTAGGATTAGGATTGTTTCAGTATTTGTTCCACTGTACTTTCTGGTTCGCGTGTGTGACTTGAGATTGAAAGTTATTTGTTTCATACAAAGAACATAATCCGCTTAAATTACGGAATAAAACTGAATTTTAACAAGTCTGTGCTTTGTAGTCGAAATGTGTATAATTGGGGGGGTTTAGATGCAAAAACATTTGGCTGAGTAATGTAATTGCCTATCTCACTCACCCAAAGACCAAAGCTTCGTTTTCTTCGAGTGTAAATGGCGTCGTACACGCTTTCCTTTATCCCTTTGACGGTCTCTAGTCCTCGGATCTTTGTTTCGAGACATAACGGATCTCCCTCGTCTTCTTCTCAGGTTCCTCTTACTTCTTCTCTGTTAGGTAAGAAGCTTCTTGTGACAACACCGTCGCGTCGCTGCTTCGTTCACAAGCACCGGTGCTTGACCTCGGCCAGCACGGTCTTTAGCGTCCCAACTTCGTAAGATTTTGATTTGACAGCCCTTTTACATCTTTATGTTTTCTGGGTTCCATGGAAATGGAAGCTTAGGGTTGTAAGGTTGGATTTTTCAGGCAACCGGAGAATGGTTCTTCGGAGGATAAGCTCCCAAAGTGAGTCTCACCTGAAATTACCTCCAATTTGTGATTATTGAGCTTATAGATTGGAATTTTTGAGGTTTCGTATTGTTTGAGAGGTTTGTCCGTTTGATTTTAGATGGTCGGCGAGAGCTATAAAATCACTTGCAATGGGAGAATTGGAGGCTAGGAAGCTCAAGTATCCAAACACTGGGACCGAAGCCATTCTCATGGGTATTTTAGTCGAAGGTTTGTCATTCTCAGACCTTTATTTGCTTCAGCTTTGTGTTTGCCGTGTCGACTAGCTGGAGTGTGGTTCCGAGGGATCTATCTATATGTTGCCTTTGGTATATAATATATATGCTTGTCGCAGTAGTAAGCTTGCTTTTAGTTTTGAGGAATCGGTTACAATAATGCTGGTGAGATTGCTTCACCTATAAGTGTGTTCTTCAGCTCATCTGAGCTTAACTGAATCAAGCATATGTATAAGCAAGGGTTATTATGGTTGGTTGGTTTGTTCCTATGGGGCTGAGGTTATGCTTCTGCCCTTCTGTTTCTTAATCATCAAAGCTGTATATTCAGTTGTTGAATGCCTTTTGTTGTTTGATAGAGTGAGATTGGGTAATTTAACTTTAGAAAGTGTAAATAAGAGACTGGAAAGTCTGCATTTAGTTTAAAGAGACCTGTATAAGATAATGCTGGTGAAGAGCTCTCTGGCTTGCGTTGTGCTTCAGTTCACCCGCTTAATTGATTCCAAGCTAGCTTCTAAGCATAGGCTGTGTTTGTTTCTATAAATAAAATTCTTTTTCTGTTCCTTAACTTTCCATAACCCTTCTTTCTGTTATTCAAAAAGGCAGAGGCATTGATGGTAAATTGTTTCGGATTATGTGGTTTACTGTCGTCTATTAATCTTGTTATAGTCGGTTTTCATATCAGGCACTAGCACAGCTGCTAAGTTCCTGAGGGGAAATGGAGTCACACTTTTTAAAGTGCGGGATGAGACCATAAACCTGCTGGGGAAATCGGACATGTACTTTTTCAGCCCAGAGCATCCTCCTCTAACTGAACCGGCTCAAAAGGCCATTGCATGGGCCATTGATGAGAAGAAGAAATCTGGTGTGCATAGACAACACCTTGTTAATATTTGTTAACCCTTGTTGTATCCCATCCATTATAGCCAACTGAAACTGTTTGGTCACAGGTGTGGATGGCGAACTAACCACGGCCTACTTGCTTCTGGGGATTTGGTCTCAAAAGGAATCAGCAGGCCACCAGATTTTGGAGACGCTCGGGTTCAACGAAGATAAAGCCAAAGAAGTTGCAAAATCGGTAAGTTTTGAAACCCGAATTCTATACTATAGAAAAGCTTTCTTTAAGTCACATAAGTGTTGAGTGTTTGTTTGGTGCAGATGAATGAAGATGTAGATTTGAGCTTCAAGAAACAAGGTCAATAGTGATGCAGTTTATTTCAATAAGCAAAGACTTCTGTAATTGTATATGGAGTAACAAAAGCAACTCTCGATTCAAGACTCGGCAAAAGACCACTTTATCGAACTAGACATTCTCAGGCTTTCATTAGCATTCTCTTTCAATACTTGTTTGCGGTTAGTTTTATTTTCTGCATCATATAGCTTTCTGTATTATCACAATTCACAATATCTTGAAAATGTCAGTGCTTTGATTCTCGGATAGGTCTATCTTACGTAAAGTCACATCCTTCATTCCTCGTTGACAACTTAGTGTCTTTAAATGCTGGGTACTCCTTTTTCTTAGGCTTGTGTGTTTTTTGGGCTGTTTCAAGAGAAGCAAAGACAAAACTAAAGATGCTCCAATAAAAACTAGTATTTTAGTATTTTTCAAAGATAGAAGGATACAGGTTTTCAAGTTTTTGTTTTTATATATTTCAACTTCAAGTGACGATAAGTATTTTTTTATATATATATATTTCATCTAATCTTATTTTTAAGGGTCGAAAAGGCTTGACAGTTTGTTTTTTTTTTAATATTAGCTTTTGAATAAGCACAAGTTTTTTTCTTTTTTTTTTCCCTTACGAAGTCTCAGAGCCGGTAAGTTATGGTCAGAGTTTGATTAATGAGTCGTGACAAAGTTCGATTTCGTTTCGGCTATTTTATGAATTTTTGGCTAATATAAATAATCTTAGGATTAAAAACTCAGCTTGCTTATTTTGAATCTCGTTGCTTTGGGTTCAGGGGTTTTAACTAAAAGAATGCATCTATTAATCGTATAAAGATATAAACAACATCAAAATCTTAACCAAGGAAGCCAAAATCCACGACTCTTTAAGTCTAAAATATCACTAAAATCTCTGCAACTTCTCAGCTCTGTTCAAAGGCAACTGTGTGGCCAAGGCAAGCCTTCCAGATTTTTTGTAATCGAAGGGACAAGAATGCTCCTCCGGATATCGATGTGTTTCGCAAAAAATGCATCCGCATCTGCAGTTGAATCCCAACATTCCTACTTTCCTCTGGCATATCCCGCATCTCCGTTTTCTGACTGGTTCCTCTGCAGTGACGGGATTAGGGTGAACCTGTGATAGCTCGGTCTCGGGTTCGAGTCTGAGAAAAGGCACCTGTTCAACAACACTCTGCTTGTAGCAAAGAGAGCAGAGATAGTTGTTCTTTGGGGTGCCGTAGAGTCCACAGTCTCTAGCGCATAGTAATGCTTCTGTTTCGTTGGCATTCATCATCTTTTTAAAAAGTCTTCCTTCTTCTTCTTCTTCTACTTCTTGAGCTAGTTCTTATGAGAGACAATTCAAGATTTGGTGTGTGACTTTTATCAATGACTCTATAGTTTTACATATATAGAGGATGTTTATTGTTCTGAGTTCTTCTGGAATTTGATTAGTGCAGTTCAGTTTCCTTTTTGTCTTTTAACAAATAAAAAAACAAAAGTTTCCTTTTTTGTAAAACAATTGGATAAGTGTTTCCTTGTGGAATACTAGAACGTTCTTATTTGAAATTAATATTTGATTTTCTTTTCCTTGCATGTTTTTCTTCGAACAGTCGTAAATCCAACAAAGATAAATGTAAGAAAAAAAAGACAAAGTAAGTGAATACCTAATCCAACTTGATCAATAGACGACGGAAGCTTCCCGGTGGTTTCTAAGAAGTCGGTCCGTTTTCTCAAATACAATAAAAGTTGCGTGCCGTTTTCACTATGTTAAGTAATTAATTAGTTTAAGTAAAACCTAATTACAGTAAAACCTGGATAAATTAATATTTTGGTAAATTAATAATTTTTGATATTTTAATCTAAATATCACTCCTATAAATTAATAAAATATTTTGGTCTTATTAATTTATATAAGTTTTACCGAAAACAATTCCTTGACTACCCTACGGCCTTCCCCACTCCACCGCACGTGAACATCTTTTTAATTTCTATTATAAAATTACATATACGCGTCAATACACAAACATACACGTTACTAATTAAATTATTTAATGTCTATCAAAATTTACTCTAACTGTAGAGCATTAAATCTTCGAGTGACCCTAACCCGGTTCGGTTTCTCTATCCCGGTATGTTGGTACATGAAGTAAAAAAAAACAAATTGGCTTCGTAAATTACTTTCGTTTAGTTATTTATTTTATGGATAAGGTTTGATATAAAATCAGAAAGAATAAAAAGAAAAATAAAATGATACTCATTTTGTGTGTTGGATTGGCATCCGGTATAGATTAAGTTTTGAACCAAGCAAAATTCGAAACACAAATGTAAACCATGATGTTAATGATTTTATTAATTACAAATTAAATGCAGAAAAAAGATTAATAACGAAGTCCAGAAATTTTCCATTTTCGCAACAGCTCAAGCTTTCTCTCTTTCCGATTTAATCTGAAAAGTGAAAAAAAGTCTGTAAATCCGACGGAGAAACATAAAGCTACGATTTTTTTTTTTTTTCCTGTTTATGGTTTAGCTTCGGTTAATAGAACTCCTATGCCATCACGACCAATCTTGGCGCCGGCTCCAGCTCCGGCTCCGGTCGTTTCCTCTTTAGTCCCAGCGCCGCTGGGACATCAGAATAGGTCAACGCGAATCTTTCCAGCCGCTGCCGGTTTCTCTTTCTTCATCACTCTCTCCGTCTGCTTCTGCAAATTCAGCCGGAAACGTTCATCACCTCCGGCGACGGGAGACGCTTCCTCTTCGCCTCGGAGAACACCGCCACGTGAGTTCTCTTTCTCGACTCTCCGCCGTGCCACCGGCTCTTTCTCGCCGGAGAATAGACTAGGTCAGGGAGGATTTGGCGTCGTATTCCGCGGAACTATCTCCGGCGACGAGAATGTAGCCGTTAAGGTAATGGATTCAGGGTCTCTCCAAGGAGAAGGAGAGTTTCAAAACGAGTTGTTCTTCGCCGCCAAGCTTGACTCGCCTCATGTGGTCCCTGTTCTTGGCTTCTCCCACGACCGTAAACGACGACGTTTGCTTCTCGTTTACAAGCTTATGGACAATGGTAACCTCCAGGATGCTCTGCTTCACCGGAGATGCCCTGAGCTTATGGATTGGAATCGGAGATTTTTGGTTGCGATTAACATTGCGGAAGGGATTGAGCATCTTCATGGCCTTGAACCACCTGTGATTCATGGAGATATAAAGCCAAGTAATATTCTATTGGATAGTCTCTTCTCCGCTAAAATCGCTGATTTTGGTCTCGCCAGGCTTAAACCGGAGCAAGTGGAGATCACGGTAGCGCCGGAGCGTGATTGTGGTGGGGGAGGAGCAGAAGAATTAGAGAGTGTGATAACTACTGCAACGGTATATGAAGAATTCAATTTTGGTTTGGTGGATCAGTCACCGGTAAGTGTTGTTAAGGTTCCTGGTTCGGTGAGTGGTTCACCGGAGACGACGACGGTTGTCCCTGTTTCTCCAGAATTAGGCGAGAAAATGGATGAGGAAATGGTAACAAGGAAGATTGAGAGCAAAGATTGGTGGTGGAAGCAGAATCAAGAGAGCGATGTTGAAAAAGGGAAAGTGAAGGAGTATGTTATGCAATGGATTGGTTCAGAGGTGAAGAAGGAGAGACCAAGTAGCAGCGATTGGATTGAGGCGATGGCGGCAAATAAGAAAATTGAGAAGAAGAATAGCAAGAGACTAGAATGGTGGCTTTCATTAGAAGAAGAGAGTGACAAGAAGAAGAAGAAGAAGAAGAAGCGGAGGATGGTTAGAGAATGGTGGAAAGGTGAGTATCGTAGAGAACTCACTAAGAAAAAGAAGAAGAAGAAGACGTTAGAATCTGAACTTTGTAGTGATGATGGGAGTAGTAGTGTGAGTCAATGGCGGCGTGGTAGTGGTAGCATAGATTGGAGTAGTGAACGGTGGTCGAGAGCACGGGGCAATAGCCATGATTCGGTGAGTAGTGAGATAGCTAAGAGCTGTGGAATCAGTAGCACGCCGAGCATGAGAGGAACAATGTGCTATGCAGCGCCTGAGTACTGTAACTTAGACAACATTGTGTCTGAGAAATGCGATGTGTATAGCTACGGTGTTCTGTTGTTAGTTCTGATTTCCGGGAGGCGGCCGCTGGAGATGACGGGATCCGCGAGTGAGATCCAACGGGCAAACGTCATGTCTTGGGCAAGGAAGCTGGCGAGAAGAGGTAGACTTGTTGATCTTGTGGACCAAAAGTTGCAAAATGTGGACAAAGAAGAAGTAGTGTTGTGCATAAAGGTGGCCTTGCAGTGTCTGCAAAGATTGCCTGTTTCAAGACCATCAATGAAAGAGGTTTTGGGGATGCTTAAAGGAGAAGTGAGTCTGCCGGAGTTGCCTACTGAGTTCTCACCATCACCGCCGTTGAAAACAATGAGGAACCATGGCCGTTGATTAACTTAGGAATCCATTTGGTTGCAGTTAAGTGTTAGTTTTAGCAACTTTGATTTATTTTCACAATACTTGCCAACTTCTGTCAAGTTAAGTCTGTTTTTTCTATTCACACGCGTTGAGCCATTGACATTGATTCATCATTATCTAATCTTTTCACACACTTATTAGAATCGGCCCTCTGCGGGATCAATTCCAAACATTCGAGATCGCTAACGTATTGGTTTACAAATTTTATGGGCCTAATAGTTCTAAGAATGTAAACCTAGCTAGTCCAGTTGAGTAAAGTTAGATCTCATACTAAATTGGGTCACACTGGGTGCCAGCTGTTTGTGTTCTTTATACACGATGGGCCATATTGAGCTATTTAAGATTTCATGTATTTTTCTTTAAACCGTCTAAGATTTCTTGAATTTTTCCTCTTTATATTTTTAAAAAAACTCATCAGATTGGGCCAGCTGGCTCATTAATACTTGGATCAGATTAATTTAGAACTAAATTAATAAAAATTTACATACATTGATTAAAATATTTCTTATTAGTAGGATATTTAAGGTGGTTTGTAAATCATTTTGCTTAGCATCATCAAAAATAAAAGCAGTAGTTTAATCTTATCAGATAGTACGTTATAGTCGGAAAAGCCCGGATCACCCAGCATAATCGTACATTATGACCTAAATAAAGAGTTATACAGTTAAAGAAAAACATATATTCATATTACTTCAAAGTTCAAAGCTTAAAGAAAATCATATATTCATATTACTTTCTTTTTTCACATTATTTCAAAGCTTTAAGTTAAAGTGATATTCAACTAATTTTGGGTAAACGGTCCAGCTGCATAGGGCCTCAGAGCTGCAGCCCATCTATATCAGTTGTACATCTGTACTATCTACCATGATACTATCATATGTCTAAATCGTACGATTGATAAGTATGTATATAATAAGAAAACAAAGAATAACAAGAGTAATAGTTTAGAAATAGAATGTAAAACCTATGGGCATAGATTAAAGAGAGAAAAGTTAATGATGAAGCAGAAAGACGTCATTGCTTACCCTAATCAACCTCTCTTTTTATCTTTTCCCGATACGTCTACTAATAACGTATCTTTTTCTTGATTTTAATATTATAAACATAACCCTTTCTTTACTTTACTAATAACTATCTTAATTGTTCCAACTCCGATATTTAATTCTCAACTTTACAACCAATCCATGAGTGAGTTTCAGACCAAATCCCAGAGTACAAAAATCAGACAAGATCAAATCCTACTGTCCCATAATCGTAATAATTTATCACCATCATCATCGTTATCAACGTAAAGTAAAGACAAGTAGAGGTTTTAGATGAATGATTTTCCGGAGAAGAGAAGAAATCCCAGCAAAAAGCTGAGAGTTTGTATTGAAGAAAAGATGGAGAAGATAGTACACAGAGAAGTTGAGAGACAAAGGAGACAAGACATGGCTTCTCTTTACGCGTCTCTCCGCTCTCTTCTCCCTCTCGAGTTCATCCAGGTCAAAAACCCTAATTAATTTTGCTACTGATTCTTCATTCCTACAGATATAAGTACAGTCTGTATAAGTATGCTTTATTGCATAGTTTGAGCTCTTGTTTGCCAAAAATATTCATTAGAACATGTAACATTGACCACAAGATCCTAAAGAGAATAAAGCAAAAATTAAAATGTCATTTTCGTTTCTTGGTGGGTTTTTTATTTGGTTCTATAGGGAAAGCGTTCGACGTCAGATCAGGTGAACGAGGCGGTGAATTACATCAAGTATTTGCAGGGGAATATAAAGGAAATGAGTTCCAAGAGAGATGACCTCATGTTATTGTCTGGACGAAGCTTTGGGAGTAGTAATGAACAAGGTTGGAATGAGATTTCGAATCGGGTCGTGATTCGTCCGTGTTTGGTCGGCGTAGAAATCGTGTTTAGCGTTCTCCAAACGCCATTTTCAAGCGTTCTGCAAGTGCTTCGTAGACATGGCCTTTGTGTTGTTAGCTGCATCTCCTCCAATGTAAATGATAGACTCATTCACACTCTACTGGCTGAGGTACAATATCGCGATCCTTACTAAATTTACAGCAATCTAAACGTTCACCAAGTAAATGTAAAAAGATTCGCATATATCAACATTCCGTTTTAGATAGCTACATCTTTTAGAGGCAATTCAGATAATTAATTACTCGTAAGTTGGGACCTTAATTCTATCATTTATACGACATTTCTAGTAATTGTCAAACTGATTTTGATCCGTTTTATATTACATTATCTCCCAGCTTATACAGTCGTCGATGCAGGATTTGTAACATATGTTACTGCATTATAAATATTGATTTCACTATCAGCTATGCTCAAACTTCTTTTCAGGATATGGTATATGTGGTAAGAATATGTGTATAGAGAGAGCAACACTTAATCATAACATATACTTCTAACTTTGTTAATGTTGCTTTATGTTTGGACCCTCTCAGAACCAATGGCCTTTGTGTCTTGTTTTTGAATATCCTTTTAATCTGGCGTTGCTAATCGGATCAAAGTGGTGAATATGTTTGAGTTAATCAGTGAAGCTGATTTGCATTAATGTTGCAGGTCAACAATCCGGCTTTGATTAACGTTGCGGACCTTAAGGATACACTTACCCTAATGAAGTAAACGTTTTCTTAGTAGATTTCGATTCTCTTAACTTCTCAAACCAAAAACGATGTATATATAGGTAGGTAATTTGTATATATATAAATATATATGTGTGTTTTGCAAATTTTTAAAATAAATATTTTGTATTTCTATATATTTTAAATAATTTATGAGTAAGAAACTCATCACCTACAACATTCTTTTACGAGAAAAATATATCTTGTACGTTGAGTTATGAGAAACACAGAATTTTAATAATTATAAGTAATATAATAATATTATAACATATAGCTTATATTACGTAATAACGGAAATACGGAATCAATAGAATGAATTTTTGTTTTTAATTTGGTTAAGTTTTTTTAAAAATACAAAACAATTGAATAATATTTTTTAAAAAAATATGACGAATTTATGCGACGAACTGAATAAATACTCTTTAAATCACTAAAATAGTCCTTAAATAGAACATTTTTAAATCAATGTACATAAGAAATTTGAAATCCCTATGAAGTCATTAGCCATAAATGAGATACAATCTCACGGGATACAATCTTTATACTCAGGTTCTCACTTCTCATCTTTTTCTTGGACAGTATTATCATGTGTGTGTTTTTTATAAAATATATATCAGATTTATTTGCGTATAATAAAAATCATCAAATGGAATTTGAGACCACCATATACTGTATGTGGAGGCATATATGTAATTTGTAACTATAGTTGTCATATATATAAGATTTTAGGGGTTGAAAGCGATAAAAAAAGGATATTTTTCAAAACGCCAAAAATCTACTATTTAATAGATGATCAAAGGTTTCTATAAATTAGTTATAACTTTAAATGTGTGGGATGGCTTAAAAAATTACTTGTTGTTCTCATGTTTTAACATTGTACAAGTGATTGTAAATTATATGCATTTGGTAGGATACATTTTAAAAAACGTGAAAAGTACCATTTAAACCTAATATTTTTAATCGAAAATTAAATAAAGCTAACAAATACCGTTTTGCTATATTATCTATATCCAAAAAAAAAAAGATTAGAATTATTTTTGAAAAATTAACGAACACAGTTTTTTTTAATTACGTATCTGAAACTTAATAACTATTGTAAAAATTGCATAGATTTACAGCTAAAATTTTAAATTTTGATGTTCTTGTAGTCTTGTATCATTTACTGTGTTTGAAATCTCAAATTAGCTTAATGATTATAAAATTCAGCGCAGAAAAAATAACAGGGAACTGGTATGCACCGCTCAGTTGAAACCGCTACATTTATGTGCTATTTAAAAATTTCAACTCTAGAATTGTTGACTTTTCTTTTAGACTTTTGATAAGAAAATGGTACATTATAAAACACGAATTAACTATTGAAAAGCACACAATCATTTTAAAGAGCAATGCATAGTTGTATTTACCACGTTATAAAGGTACTTTAACTTGAAACACCATATTTTAAAAAGAGAAATAATTGGGTTGTTACTGTAGAAAATGCGGCTCTTGTTTGCAACCGTCCGAGAGAAAAATCTAAATAGATGCTTTTTTGTTTAGTATTTGCTCCTACAAGGCATTGGCCATTGTGTCTATAGTCGGAAATAAATTAACTTCGCATAATCCTTACTTTCTGACAACCATCGATTCGACGACGACGTGCCACATTGGTCTTTCATAACAACGTGCTTCTAATTCTTAATTTTATAAGATTGAAACTGGTGGATCTGATACTCCCAGATCACATTACCATTTGACCACCTAAACTATTTTTATAATGTTTAGTTGGTATATTTAAAATATAAGCTTTTGCAATTTTTACGTTAACAGTAACAAAATTTGAGCAAGAGAGACGGGTCTTAGAAATGATCTAATAGGATCTAAAGGTTTATTGGTTTTCCCACAACTGTCGATACACATCATATTTGTAGACAATTGTAGTCGTAAAGGTTTTGTACCATTTCATAAGTCATTATAGTCTTCTTCTTTTTTCATCCAAACATTTGCAATTGCGGACTATGGTAGTATTGGGAAGATATTTTACTTTTTAAAAATTTCTCTAGTTTAAAATTATTAACATCGCATATAATAAAATTTATGAAATTTTGTAGCGTCACATAGTATCTAAAATTTGGTATTTAGCTTACCAAACTAGCCTTTAAAAACGTGAACGTGATATACAGAAGTTTAGGCTGACTAGCCAATATTCGATTTTGTCCGCCATTACCAACCTGACGAGACTGTCAACCAAAACAGTTCGACTTGGCATGAAATAGTTTTGAGTAGTTTAGAGCACCACGCAAATTTGCATGAATTACACGTCTCGTTCATCAAAGTTTAATAATCCAGAATTTTGGCTAAGACTTGCACTAAATAGTTTAAGAATCGTCTCAAATTAATGTTTGCTAGAACAAGAGGTAAGAAAAAATCTATTCAAATTTCTTAGCTTAGTGCTTATCCTTATTTCGATCATTGTGCGTAGAATATATATATATATATATATATATATATATATATTCGAATTATCAGACAAGTTCTTTATTTATGGGAGAAAAAAATATAAACATGTAATATTTGCAACATATACGAAAAAATCATATACAATACAATTGTCAAATTGTGCCAACATACATAAACAACTAAGAAATGAAGTGATCAAAATTCCGCCAACGATCTCCAAAAATCTAAACACGAGGCTGATTACACTCATGAAGATTTTTCTTGAATAACTTAAAACATAACTGCATTTACTGGGGAAACATGGTAAAACACACAATAAACGTATTGTGCATACACATCCATAAAAAAGTTGGTCAAACATCCCAAAATTATTAAGCTCCAAAATCCAAAATGAAATAAAATAGAAATAGAAATATCATGGACTATAATATAATAATATATAAAGGTGACAGGGGATTCGTGACAGAGGAGGAGGATTTGCTTTGTTGCCTTGAAAGGATAACCTTTATCAAAAGTTTAATTTTTTTCAATTAAAGAAAATACTGGAACTGTGCAAGGATATCGTAGTATTTCTATTCAAAGCATATTATAAAGAGTATAGTATAGTATCTTCCTAAGAACAATATATATACATTATATTATCCGATACGCAATGGATATGAGGCGTTTAATAAGACACATGTGAATAAGACTAGTTGCAGTGTGAGCAGGTGCATATAAAAAGTACGGAGCCCACGGGAGACCATCACAACATCAACGGTTGAGATTTGATCATTTATTTCATGTATCCAAAATCTTATGACACGATTGGGCTCCACGTTCACATATGTCAAATGATTTCCTTCGAGTCGTATCAGATCATAGTTTCTTTACGAAAAATGTGCGTCGAGCCAAATTTTTTTACCAACAAGTATGCTTTTTCGATTTTTTGTTTGTATCCCCAGGCTCATCCCATTGAAGAAAAGAACTGAAAACAAATTTCATTTAAAATAATTATTAAAACCGGAAGCTGCATTATTTGGTCCTCCTAATTATTTAATATTTAAAGAATGGTCCTCCCTCTCACCTAAGGAGACATAGAGAACCATTTGGTTCTTGAAGGCACCATCCTTGAATAAAAAAAATCTAACAAGTTAACAATAAAACAAGTTAAATTATCATAGGACATAACCACAAAATCCCACGGAGATCTGACATTGCTAAAGCTCAAAGTCTCAAATAATGGATCCTTATCAGAATCCCAATCCGAAAGGGTACCAGAGACAGAGATCGTTTGGCGAAGGCGGCGGCTCCGGTATGCCGTATGAAATAGATGACAAAAAGAAAAAGAAGCTTCTCCACCGCGACATCGAACGCCAAAGAAGACAAGAAATGGCTACACTATTTGCTTCTCTTCGTACTCAACTACCTCTCCAATACATTAAGGTTCGTATTCTTACTCAAAGTTTATTTATTTTTCTTATTTCAATTGTTCAAAGGCGAAACCAAGATTTGGTGGGATTTGGCTTCTAGGGTTGTGAACATGTTTTTTTCCGTATTTAATTGATCATTATTTGTAGGGAAAGAGAGCTGTTTCGGATCATGTACACGGAGCGGTCAATTTCATCCAGGACACAGAAACACGGATTAAAGAACTCAGTGCAAGAAGAGACGAGCTAAGTAGAGGAACGGGTCAGAGATCGCATCCGGATCCAGCAAAAACTGGATCGGAGTTAGGCAAATCGGATCCGGCGAGTGTGATGGTGCAACCACACGTGAGCGGTTTCGAAGTGGTGGTGAGCAGCAACTCCTCAGGTCCCGATGCTTTGCCACTCTCAAAAGTGCTCGAGACACTTCAGGAGCAAGGGATTGAAGTAATCAGCTCTCTCACCACGAGAGTTAATGAGAGGCTCATGCACACTATTCAAGTCGAGGTATGGTTACAACATGCCATGTCAAATGAAGTCAATCTAGGGTTCTCATTATATGTAGCTATATTCAATATACAGGTTAATAGTTTCGGATGCTTCGACTTAACTTGGTTGCAGCAGAAGCTAGTCGAGGAATTGATACTTTCGACGGGGTACTAATCAGAAACAAAATATTCGTAGTCTTAAAGACTTTCTTCATCGTATGATCTCTTTTCCCCGAGCTCTTTTTGTTTCGTTATATGTAGGTTTGAACATTAGCTAAATATAAACTCATTTCCCGTTTATTTTCTTTTTTAGATTT
The DNA here is from genome assembly GCA_028015245.1 of Cardamine occulta. Taxonomy (NCBI): domain Eukaryota; kingdom Viridiplantae; phylum Streptophyta; class Magnoliopsida; order Brassicales; family Brassicaceae; genus Cardamine; species Cardamine occulta. The sequence continues at coordinate 6,700,228 of CM051388.1, read as the reverse complement.
GGTATTTAATTAGTGGATATAACAAAGCATTTTTTGTAGATATCGGATGTTCGCTAGCTGCTGATCCAATGACCCAATTATATATATACTTAGACACAAAAAATCACATGCTTCTAGTGCATCAGCGGAAACATAAATATATGTGATGTTCGATATGGCGTACTTTTGTTCATAAAATAACTATACTTGATGTTCTAATGAACTAATCTCACGTTATGCTAAATGCAGAAATATCTAAAGCCTTCTAAGAGAGGGTGCATTTGTCGATTGAGGCCTAGCTAGCTTCGGTGTTATGTTGCAAAATGATTTAATGGGTATATCATATATAAACTTCACCATTCACTGCCCACACTCTAAAGACCGATCCGTGTATTGTTTTCAGTAGAGCATTTTTCTCGGAAACAAACCATTTTTTGTTTGCTTTACCTCCAAATTTCAGCTATCATGTTTCCCTTTTATAATAACATTTTGTATCATTTCATTGTTATGTTTTCTTGCGGGGTTTTTAGCATGGAAAATAAGGTTTTGTATAATATATGCAATGACTCATTCAAACCTATTTTGGAAGGAAAATCAAAAAGGGCATTGTAAATTAAAAGACAACGCAATAACATGATGTGCGGCCTAATTCTAATCGGAAAAGTATGAAGCAAGGGTAGGTGAGGTGAGAACCATCTTATTGGCCAAAATCTGCAAGGTTTTTCCAGCCTAGCTACTTATTTCTGTTCTCTCTCAATATGATCACCTTGGTTATCTTCGATATTTTATGTGATTTTTTTATATATAGGATTGCAAAAATTGAGAAGGAACATAACTAACTGTAATCAAAGAAAAGATACTATGAAATAGTTATACAAACCACTAGAAAATCAGTCGTTCGAGAATTTCGAAATACAAATGAATATTTGATAGCAACACTAACCATGAAAAAACAGATCGTTTGAGTGTACGTAAGTTGATAACCCTAACACAACATACGTACACATGACATCACTATTTCGAAACTTTAAATGAATGTATATCTACGCAATTGTCAGGAAGACGTGTCAGTCCATAAGCACGAGGCCTCGCATCATCAAATGCCAATGTACATGACGTAACAAATGTACATCGATCTAAAAGACTAAAACCGCATGGCCGTTCATCGAACATCGGTCATATATATTTTCGGCGAGTAATTTCAATACTCCCACGATTTATAATGAATTCAAGTTTTAGGTTTTTCATACATATTAAACTTGTTTTTGAAATGACATTTTAATTTTGTTTTATTAGCTAATTATGATAAATTGATAATCACTTTTAATTATGATAAAAAACACAAATAAGAACATAACAGAAACTACAAAGCTAATTGTGCATAGAAAATAGATAACATACCACTTTTTGAAACAACCTCTTTTTTTTTTGTTAGTTAAAAGAGGTTCGGATCTTGGGCTTTAATCCCCCATTTTCTACTGTCCGAGACCAGCTTTTGCTAATACGATAACATAGCGTAAAACATCCCTTCTACCGGAAATCAAACTAGGAGCACATAGGATCAAACCCTGCATTTAGAGCATATATAGTGGTAAGAGACACACATAGTCTCTTAAACAAACAAAAAAAATATTTTAATATAATTTGATTATATAATTAAATTTTAAAAATTTTAAATAAATTAAACCAATGAATAATAGATACATGTTAGATGAGATTCTCATGAGTCTCTCAAAGATTGTCATTTTAGAACTTCTTCTCACTGGCCTCTCCTCTTTCTTTTTAATTAAATTTATTTTTTTAATTGTGAGAAACTTATTTGAGAGACTCTCACTAATCATGTTCTTAGCCACTAGCCCAAAAAAAAAAAATTCTAACACTTGGATTAATTAGAAGAGAGAGTATAAGACTAGGTTGAATGGAATCGGAAGCGGGTACGGGGAAGCGGAAGCGTCTGGAAGTGTAGAAGTGATTTTTAAAAAAAATTTAGGAAGCATGTACGTGTTGGAAGCGTATAATAAATATATATAATAAATATAATATATATATATATGAATATTTAGAATTATCTATAAGAAAAATCAGAAGTAAAACACCATTAGACAACGATTCATATGGGAATAAGAAAGAAAAACATCGTAACTATCCTCTAAAAATAAACTTTTTTCAAACATATAATGAAAAAAGCCAAGCATAAACAACACAACATAATCAAAAAATTATTAGTCAAAAATAATTATAATTATTTTTTCTATGATGTTGTAAACTGAAATGACATTTACAAATACTAACACCATTATATTTTTTCTATGATGTTGTAAACTGAAATGACATTTACAAATACTAATTATATCTTTTCAAATTAAGGATTTTTACGTAAGTTAATAAAAATATCAAAATCAGTTCTATGATTCATAATTATTTATATTTTTACGCAAAAATTATGAAGCTTCCAAAAAGGAATCGATGATTCCAAAACGCTTCCAACTCTATTTTTTTTAGGAAGCGCGTTTCCAAGACACTTCCAAGCGTTTCCAAATGCTTTCGATTCCGAAGCGGGAATCAGACCTCTAATGAAGCTTCCATGCTACATAAGTATAAGATGTATCTAAAAAATATGATTAACGTATATAAGGAAACCAATATAGTGTCGCATGATATGCAAGTGAAAACGGGAGAAGTCGTTGTAATATTTGTTCGCTAACAAACACTAATTTTGATAACGAGAAGTATAAAGGAGATTTTATTGATAATCAAGATAATTGTTCGGAAAAAGAATTAAAAAGCATCTTGCCATAGATAAAAGCCTAAATTCAATGCATAGAGCCACCTTTCTATTTAATAATTTTGAAATTATTTTGTTTCTTTAAAATCTTTGCTCATTACTTTTTTTTTTTTATCATTTGATATATTTAGAAGATATTAATTTATAGTATTTGAGGCGAAGGAGGAACGTATGATCTCCTGGAAACCGCCAAGGGAGGTATGGATGAAACTGAACACCGACGGAGCCTCACATGGGAACCCGGGTCCGGCTACAGCTGGTGGGGCTTTGAGAGATGGAGAAGGAAGTTGGTGTGGGGGTTTTGCTTTGAATATAGGAATTTGCTCAGCACCACTAGCTGAATTGTGGGGAGTTTATTATGGATTATATATAGCTTGGGAACGGGGGATCACGCGACTGGAGCTGGAGGTGGATTCGAAGATGGTTGTTGATTTTTTAACGATAGGGATTAGTGATGCACATCTGCTGTCTTTCCTAGTACGTTTGCATTATGGCTTTCTCTCAAAGGACTTGATAGTTCGTATTTCACACGTGTATAGGGAAACTAATCGTCTAGCCGATGGATTAGCTAACTATGCGTTTTCGTTACTTTTAAGTTTTTATTTGCTTGAGTCTAGACCAGACAGTGTTAGTACGGTGGTGTTGGAGGATGCTAGGGGGTCTACGTACTCACGGAATATTTGCGTGTAGTTTATTTTCATTTTATTTACAATAAGGGGAAACTTCAGTCTCCATCCTACTACCAAAAAAAATTTATAGTATTTGATATCCTATTATAGATGATGATTTTATATTTAGACGAAAACCTATTCTACGGATGATTCAACAACGAGAATTGTTATATATATATTACAAGGATTCACGATATGCAATTCTACATGCCACCATGCAATTCTACATGCATGCCACCACAGTCACGATATAGTGTACAATATTTTTATGTAGATTATAACAATAAACGACTCTATCTGCATCATGCAAGATATTTGATAATAATAAAAAATCTTGAAAGGGTTAAAATATTTGATAAATTTATTTTAATATTCTGCATAAATTCTTTGTCAAAAAAAAATAAAAAGATTCTGTATAAATTCGTACTCTGGGACTCCACACCTACTGTAGAAGATTAATAGCTTCCAAAACCTCTTGACATTACTTGTTTTTTCTTAGAAGATGATCTAATATTTAATTGCAAAATCTTTCTTTATTTTGTAATTTACTTCACGATACAACACAATATCATGCATATCCCCGAAATCTTGGTTTCTTTTGCCCCGGCCCCTCTTTTCCTACGTACCCATAAGCATATGAACAAAATCACATTATTTTAATAATAACTCATTGTTTTAGATCTAAATATCCACTTTAATTAATAAATCTCACGAACTTAAGCGAAGTTGACAGTAGGTCAAATGTTCTAAGCACCTACTTATGAGATACGCATGATGAGTAGTTGAGATCTCCCCAATATTCGTTTGATATCTTTAGTTTATCATTCTTGGTAATTAAATTAATCATCAACTTTGAGATACCATCCAAAAAAAGATACCGTCCAACAAATTTTTGGATTATGCTCCAATAAAGATAGTCACAGACGTTTAATTAAATCAGTTTTAGTGATATATTAAAAAATTAATACTATTCAGACCCATATCATTTCCAACTACAAATTCAGGAAACCAATATAAAATATAAACATCAATTCCATGTTATATCACTTCAAAATATAAACTACATGAAATTTCATGGTATTTCAAAATTTGAATACATTAATTTAAAATTTGTTATATATTCACGTTATATTTGTGAACATTTCATAAAAACAATAATAATACAAAGTTAAAAACCACGAACGGAAATTTTCAATATTTTATTGGCTAATTTGATCGACAATTTAGTTTGTAGACGGATCCAATGGTGAACTACAATAATTAAGAGCAAGACATGAAAAATCCAATATAGCTAGCTAATGAACATTTTTTCTAGCTTTACAAATTATAACTGTTGACCAAAAGTTATTTTATTTTTGTGCGCGTTCGTGTGGAGTTGGATTTAGCCCCATAATTAATTATATGACAGTGATTTATAGCCAAACATATCATTATGTACACGGACGCGATCATGTAATCAGTTGATGTCCTCTTTCGAGAGATTCTGAAATGGAATGGTCCGATTTTATTTGCGTTATAATAGTCAATAGATTATCACTCAAGGACGATCTCTTACATATCCAATCTATGATCCTTGGATATACAATCGTCGTATTACATATATATGATTCAAAAACTTTATTTTATTACGTAATACAAGCTCACATGTGAAAATACATCAGTTATATATTTAGAACATATAGCATAATAAATAACAGAATAACATATAGCAAACTTATATATGATTGAATTTTTTTTATATAAAATAAGCACAAATGTGAATATATATATATATATATATATATATTTAGAACATATAGCATAATAATTAACAAAAAAACATATAGCACATTAATTTGTACTACAATATCGTTAGTGAATCATCATCACATATCTCATTTTGTTAATTTATTCTAATGATTCTCGTGTTTCAAATTCACAAATGTCAGTGTTAAGTTGTTATTATTTTTTATTTTTTTTTCAGCAAGTTGAGATGTTAATTGTTATCTTAAATAAAATACTATTACGATTTTATGCTAGTGTTCAGAAATAGTTGCATGTAATAGTTGTTGAGTAATTGTTTGATGCCCCATTTTCAGGGCCCACTTTTTTTTTCTTCTACTATTTTTTTTGCAAATATCAGAAACGATTTGTTGGAGAACACTAACTAAAATAAATGTGAATCCTATTAAATTAAATAATTAAAATTAAAAATTATAAGATTAAATGAATAGGTTAAAAATTATTCTAGCAACTAAAATAATACGTAAATATTTTTTGAGCTCCAACGATAGAATAATTAAAATAACATAAATCTTATAGAATAAAAGTTTGTAAAATTAAATTTATGATATAAAAAATAGACCCACATTTTTTAACTTGGCATAATTATCTCAGACCGCCCCTGAGATAGTATTAGCATATATATGCAAAGGATTAATTTAGAAAAAGTCGGAATTAGAGGCAGAGAGAAAATATAGCCAACGTTTGCATAAAATATGATATTCAGGTGTTGCCCGAAAAAAACAAAAAAGCATGACTTTGAAATCTGCGGATGAGGTTTAGATTTAAAACTGAACCTATCATATAAGTGGATTTGCCCATTACTAGAAGCCCATATATTAAAGAGATGCAAAAAGCGGTTGTATTATGTAATGGATCGATCTATTTAGTAACTAAATGTGATTTTGTAGGCCCAAGATTAACAGTTGGAAAACCGTGAAAACTGTAGCCAATCTGTGTATGTAATGTGGCCACTAATTGCTAACTGATTAATCTGCTGCAATGACGACGAGATTTAGCCAGAAAAAAACATTTGTTGTTTTTAATGTATTGTCGTTCTAGCTAGTTATTCATATTGAGGTTGGCCACATAATTTTTATGGCCATCTAGTGGCCTTATACTTTCCAGCGTATGTTTGTTTTAATCATTTGAGAATTATAAGAATTAACATGTCCATTTTAGATATATGATTAGAAAGGTTTTCTTTACAGTGGATTGTCTTTTTTTTTTTGGGTCAAACAAAGACCGACATTGTCTAGGTGAACAAAATCAAAGGGTTTCTTGTGCATGATAGTTGTCATAAATGTAAACTATTTCTTTATTTAATTTTCTTGTTTAGGTAAAGGACGAACAAGAAAACTGAAATGACCTGCAGAACTGGTCATCAAGACATTTATAATGCCAGAAAAGTCTTTTAACCTGCTTTTTATGTCACACTATCAAACTTTTAACTGCCATTAATAAGAAGAGAGGACCGAAAGAAAAAGAGGAAGACCCTTTTGTGTAAAAACAATGTTCTCATTTACTTTAATGTACCTTACACTTGCCTTTATTATCTATACAAGGGTCTAGTCATTAACCATCTAACAAGATACAAACTTAACTGTTAATGCTAACTAGTCCTAACCAGCTATTAACATACTCATAATATATTACAAGATTCATATATTCAAAACATTGAAATTTCGATGTCATCAGAATCCAATTAGGATAATGCGTCCCTTTCAATCAAACATTTTATATACACAAAATTTTTGTTCTGTTTCTCTTAAAAAAAGGGGTGAGCTGGAGAAGAAGACAATGCAAAGGAAAGCTAATCCATTATGTGAATGGATTTGAATAGATAGAGCAACATGTGTCCGCTCTACTTTGAATCATTGGAATGGTGTTTCCCTTTTTCTTCTTTCCACTTTTATTTCTATCTTGTCTGTTTTTGTCTTTTTTCCCTCCTCTCAATTTCTGCTATGGAGAAACTTCTCTTGAATAGCGTCACGTTCTCTTTATTATTTTTTGAGTTAATGCAAATTAACCTAAATTAACATGATAATGTCTTGAGTTAATGTTCTCTTTAATTTTGTTGATCATGACCCTCTCGATGGCTCTAATGCTTATCTCGATCTTATGAAAATGCTGACCTTATGAAAATGTGCCGTCACGAGTTAGACATGCAATTCAGATAGATCACTATTTTCTTCACCAAACCACAAAAAACGCTGATCTTGTTTCTTATCATGACATATCTTCACGAGTTCAACAAACAATAACATCAATTGTTATTCTCTTTACAATTCGTCGACCGACATAGAAAACAAATATTAACGGCTAAGATAAGAAGGCCGGGTGATCTCCGGTTAAGGAGTGGCTATTGCCGGCTACATGTTCATTTTTTTAGTCATCTTGCGGGCGATCGCCAGCCTAGGGTCGTCTTCTGTGACAAATTTTCTTTAGATTTTCGAATCTTCTCTGCGGCAGCGTTGATCTATGTTACTTCAATTATAAATTTGACTTTCGGTACTTCAAATCTTGATATAGTTCTCGTCTTGTTTTCAAACTTTAAAAAAAAAAAAAAAATTCAAACTTTTGATCTCTAGACCAAGAATTCATGGAAAAATGTGGAGATAATGCATATAATGCATGTTGTACCCAAAACAAAAAAGAAAAAAAAGAAAAAGAAGCAAGAAAAAGAAGCATATAATGCCTAAAAATTAAGGTTAAGAACGTGTGGATCTGATGACAAAAAAAAAAAAATGTTGGGTCTATCCAAAATTGTTATCGATAAAAACTTGGTTAAAAATGTTCTAATAAGTGGCGACCATAAATAAACAACATATCACATATGATATTGATGTATGGTGTTTGTTCGTAGAGATCCAACTACCGAAACAAGCTCACATGTTTATATATTTTGGAGTTTTCTCACTGTAAGATATTGTAAGCTTTTTTTTTTTTTTGCTTGGACGATCTCTATTTAATAGATGAAAATAAATAAATGCTATTACTTTGAACTAGAAACGTAAATCCAACTATCATTTGGGAGTTGGGAGTCTTATGATTATGAGAAAGAAAACATTATTATTTATAGTTAGGCTATGAACCTACGCTATGGTGTCCCATACGTTTTGTTTTGTTTTTCCTGATGAAACTCCAAGATGATTCATGATGCACATTGTTTCTCTCTTTAACCTTAATATGTACTCATTTGTCGTAGACATTTGATGTGTTCGTTGTTTTGTATAATTCTTCTTCACGGTTCCCTAAACATGCTACTAGCTAAACCTATTTTTCCGATATCCACAATCCTACTTATGATCTTGATGGGTTGATCTTTATATCTTCTTGATTTGTTTTGTGAGTGTATTAATTCAGTAGGTATGGTAGTTTAACGAATAGATTTTAGAAATGAAATGCTAAAGGGTGTTATTACATTTTACCGTATACATGAAATATAAAGAACATAGTAACTAACAAGACAAGACATGGATATTTGTTTTATTTCTTAGATGGGTTTGTTGGTGAGCCAATCTGAGAAGGCTTGGAGAGTGTTCATGTCAGCTCTATAGTGTTTCTGAGTGAACTCGAGGAACAAAGACCATGTGAAGTCAGGATATCTCCTTGGTGTGTTGCTGTCCAAAAGCTCTCTTGGTGGCTTCACTACTCTGTCTTTTTTGGGACACAAGAAGAATGCAAGTGATTTCCTCTCGCTCTCGCTGTTCACAACCGCCCGGTGCAAGCAGCTCTTGTATCTATTGTTCGATAGAGCCTACAAACCAAGATAAAAGCCCAGTTTGGTAAATGCCGGTACCTAGCCAAATGATGTGTATATCTAACGAAGATGTGTTACCATGAATGTATCGCCGATATTGACCACAAAGGCCTTGGGATTGGGACGAATGGAGCGCCATTGATTTTCTACAAAGACTTGAAGGCCATTAACATGGTCTTGGTGAAGGATGGTAAGAGAAGTTGGATCACAATGAGGTCCTGTTCCTAATGTAAGATCTGGTTTCTGACATGGAGGGTAGTAGTTCAGTCTCATGATCGAATCATTTTCTTCGAAAAAATCTCTAAAGAAGTCTCTGTTTACGCCTAAACTTATCCCCAGAAGCTCCATGATCTTCAGTGACAGAGAACTCATTGCCTCACAGTACTCTTGATACACCTTCCTGCAACCATAACCAAACCAACAATAAAATAAGCCTTCAATAGAAGAAACCGGTTTTTGGTTTAAGATGGTTAATAAAAAAACAGAGGAAAAGACAAAAGACATGTTAAATGTTTGATATTTTTTTGTTTCTTGCTATGTTTTAACGTTTACCCAAATGGCTCAAACCCATGTCCCAACGCATCGCGGAAGTAATCTTCAACGGTTTTTGAGCGGCTCTTCTCGTCGCAAAACCGGAAAGAAAGGGTCTCTTTCCATGGAAGCTTGGTGGAGAAGCGACCGGTGAAACTGCTAGCGTAGCCACAACTCTCGCCGGGTTTTCTCAGAACTCTCTGTTTTTCTGAGAGAGGCATATCGAAGAAGCGGCCCATGTATTCATGAGCGTCTGATATAAGCGCCTCGTTGATGCCGTGGTTGACCACGAGGAAGAAGCCGTGCTTCTTACAGGCCTCAGAGATTAGTCTCGAAGCTTCCAAAGTGGAGGAAGAGGAAGGAGAATCAGGATCGGAGATCAAATTTTGCAGATCGATGAGAGGAACGTCAAGCTGAGGAACGTTGATGGAAGGTTTCTCGTCGTCAGGCCAAATGAATTGGTTTGGAAAATTGGGTTGGAGGTTAAGCATTGAAGGGTTGAAGATTAATGGCGTCTGAATATTTCCAAAGTCTAATCTCGGTTTGTCTTCTTCCTCTCGAGATGTTGTTACGCAACTAACGGCCATTTCTGAGATTTCTTCTATTTCTTGTTTTGTTGATGAAGAACAAGTAAGTGAGTATTGCGAGAAGATACGTCCTTTCGCTCTTTATATAACCAAGCATTTAAGTGGTATATAGTGTTTTTCCACTGTTTTTATTCTTATTTTCTGATTTGTTTTATAAATATATAAAACAAATTTGGACAATAGACTCATTTTTGCCAGATGTGATATTCCAAAAGATTAAATAAAATAAAATTACCAACTATTTTTAGATTATTGACTGTAATGGAGTCAAAATCGCTATTTATATTCCGTTTAAAAACAAGTGGTGGATTCTCTTTTTATTTTATTTTAACTTCTAAAATTAAAATTTAATTAACAGGGTAATTAGATATTTATAGTTTGTCGTTATCTTTTTTTTGTTTTTACTTATCACTTATATTGATATTTATAAAATATTGAGGGGGTGAAAATGTTTAAAACTGTATTATCTTTCCGACCTTCCCTTATATGTTTGTCGTGTGGCGGCATGGACAATTACATGAATAGCTTACCAATACTAACTCGTAGGTCTTTAGCTGTTTGGTTAATTAAAATAAATTCTTTAGGTCTACTAATATCATAATTTTGATAATATTAATTTTGTAAATATATTTAATTGGGAATACTGTCTGCGTAAAGTAATGAGACAGCTTACTCATTAGATAGTAGTATTAGTCTTGTAACGATATAAAATCGGGTAAAGACAAAATTTAAGATTGTCTAATCTGTTCATCGGGAATTGGAGAAATGAAAAAATAATAATAAGATGATACTTATAATTAATAAAAAAAACTCTGGATCCTTGTGGTGGGGTCTGTTTTTATGGTTGGCAGGACAACAGAGCTTCCCAAGGTTCTTTGGCTGTATATGGAAGTGTTGGTTCCACATTGTTATTTTGTTTTTGCCTTGCTCTGTTTTATATTTTATATTTATGTATGATATATCTTATTTTAATTTGTAAAACTTGGAATCTTTGATCTATAAATTTCTAGAATTTGGTTCCAGTTAGAGATGGATGTTTTATTTATTTATGGGATCAGTTCTCATTCAATTCAACTTCGTTAGTTCAGTTTATTAAAAATATAACTTAATTATAACAAAAAATCATTTCATTTCAATTTAGTTTGATTCAATTTAATTAGATAAGTTTGGTTCCGTTTTGTTAGAATTTGGTTTGGTTGCATCTTAAATGTTACATATGTTAAATCAAATGGATCAAAATAATTATTTAGTCTGGTTAATTAGATAATGTTTAAGGATAGATGGTAAGTAATACGTTTGTTTGTAACAAAATTTATCATCAATATTTCAACTGAACATATCCGCAGTGTATAATGTAAGTCATTTACACGAAATATATTTTATCCACAATGTCACAAAATATATTTTAATTGCTAATGAGAGAATCTAGTTGAATGTGGAATGTAACATAAATTATTTATGATTTTTGGTAGAATCTAGCGAAAAATAAATAAAATAAATGATAACAGCATAACGCCATATATGGTCAAATAATTAAGAATAATAAGGGAGTAAAAAAAATTATTATCTAAATTTTTTTTATCTGACGGTTTAATTAACTTAGTGGATAAAGCCCGTGCTCATTGTCTCACCTCCCATCACGAAATAGTAACGGAACCAAATTGAAAAATTTGTATATATATATATAAACGATTTATTGGTTGGTTCACAGCCGTTGGCAAACAATATGTTTGCAGGTTATTAGTAATTATTTTTCAAGGTAAATTTTATTCATTAAGTATCAGCAATTCAACTTGTAATACATAAATAAAAAAAGCAAGCAGTATCAACGGGCTAGAAATTCCAGCAATAAGCCAATCAAATCAGACGTGGCCTGTTTATTCAAAAGTCAAAACTGTTAGTAGTGTGATGTATTGCAAAAGCCACACGCTAAATACAACACTTGTTAAGATGAAGAAAGAAAAAAACACCTGTTACATCATTTTTTATTCTCTCTTTTGTTGTGAATTGGCTAATGAATATACATTCTATTAATTAGAAGGATGCAAGTTTCATTCCCGTTGTTTACAACTGTTATAAATGGAAAAATTAATGGTCACGGAAATGATGGAAAAGTAAGAAAGAGGAGAGTCAAAGATAAGAAAGTTTCATAGAAAGAAAACACATAAGCAAGACTTTTATTTTTACTTTCCTTGTTCGAAACGAAAAAAAACCCCTCTATTTGGGTGTCTCAAGCGGTTTACTTCAAACTAGTCAAAACTCTACTTTAATGCTTGTCCTCTTTCAAAATATATAATGAGAATCATGCTTAAGACATGACAATCCCCACAATCTTTCATATTATTATCACATAGGGTCAATTCGGGCCAAGAGTATGCGAATGGACATCCGCTTTGAAACTTAGAGCTATAATTTTAATACAAATAAACAGTCATGGGGAAACTAAATTTAACAAATATTTGGTACTTTTTAAGAGTTAAAAAAATTAAGAATCCACAGTCCGCAAAATATACGGTTATAAGGCATGGAGGATTAGAGTTGGTGTTTCAAAATTTGAGGTCCTGAAAATATCTTAACTCTACAAGACGAGTTAGCCCACTTTGACGCTTTTTCCACACGGAAACAGATTTTACAAGCTAATGACTTAGAAGATAAATTGGGGATACAACCAAAGAGAGACAAGCAAAAGTAAGTTAACGTAAGGACTCGTTTCCCTTTTCAGTTCATGCTTTCAAACTAGTCAAAACTCTACTTTAATGCTTGTCCTCTTTCAAAATAAGCTCATGCTTTACAATTACAAGAAACCTAGTTCAACTCTGAGTTTGGATCGCCATGGCAAGAGATTAAGAGAACATAATGATCAATTAGAGAGGAAACAAGAGCATGGTCGATCAAGGTGCAAATGCTAGAGTCCATTCCCGTTTTGACATTTTGAAAAACAAAGAAATAAGGTTCAATATTTTTTAAACCCCAATTTAATACAAAAGTGGAGTCATTTTTTTCATAGAGCCTCTAATACATTTGAGCCAACCAAGGGGACAAAGAAGTACTAACAACTAAGTGGGGTTGCTATAAAGAAGGTGGGTGCCGACCAAATGTGTTTTATCAAGTTCTATCTCTTTCTTAATTACTGTAAGAGATAGAGAGAGATATATATTGAAGGACCCAACAATGCTGGACCTATAAAGGACAACCATTAGACATGGGTTTTTGTCGCAAATAGTAGTTCCAATTAAAATCATTTTATTGATCCACTATAACCTGTTCATGCTTTTTATTTCCTGTCTCTGGCATTATTAGGTGGAGGATGAAAGATAGATTGATCTCTTACCTCTAATCACACTAGAAACTGGGAAACAGATCTGTTTTCTTTCTCTTGATTTTCTTAGAAAACGACATTACTCCATCCCCAATTAATTTATGACGCTGTAAGCATGTTCTCACTGTTTAAGATTGGGATTTTGGTATGGGGTTTATGCCATTAAAAGATATTTTATTTAAAGACGGAAACAAAAAAAAAGCATGAAAAAAGTCTTCAGTACTTACGAAGTTCATGTAATATATATATGCCACAAAACCAGTTTCCTACTTTACCTTTATATATTTGCATCTCAGCTCAAGAGTGTAATATTTTAATATGAACAACCGTGCAAAACGTTTTTCTTGCCAGTTAAAACATTTCCAGTGACTAACGTGGAAACGCATTATATACGACTCAGATCCATTATAACCTCGAAGAATATAACGATCATTAACCAATGGACCACTATATATAGATTGAAAAGAATTTTTAGTATAAACAGTATTCTAAATTGCAAATAATGACACTCTAGATGCTAAAAACTCTATATAGAGTTGAAAACGGAGAGGAGCAACACATGTGCAGTACCTCAACTCAATCATGCAACTCTTAAACTGTTACTTGAAAATAAAGGACAAGAGGGGAATCTTTTATTTTGTTTATTCACAGATACGAGTGTACGATCACGGATTACATAGTAAAAAATCATTATCCTAATGCCTTATGAGGACCTAGGAATTTCAAGTCTCTCATCATACAAATGACTGATTCCCACTCATTCTATAAGTTGTGTATGCAAATACATTATTTAATATATGTGACAACCTAAGAACAAATGGCCTAAAAAATGTTGGAAAAAAAATTGAGATGTGAACTAAAACTTAACATATTTGAACGAACTAAAAAAAAAAAGTTAAAACTTCTTTTAAGGAAACTAAGAAAAACCTTTATAAAACAAATGGCGTTAAACACACACACACAATTGTTTTGTCACTTGGTTTAACGTTCTTCTTTTTACATTTTTTATATTTAAATATGCTCAAAGTAAATTTCATTTTAGAGAAGTTGACAATGCCTCTAAATTTTGTTTTGGAGATCGTGCTATTGATACCATAAAAATGTTTACGAAATGTGGTTTCTAGACGAAGCGTTGTCGCTTTGTAGTTCATAAGTATTTTGTTTTCAGCAATTTATAATTTTATTGTTGCTAAATCCGCTGCAAACTCAGTAGAATTGTTTGAGATAACAAAAAAAAAAAAAGTAACTAAGACGATGTTATGACATTGTTTTGTATGGTTAGGATCTACAAAACGAATTAAGTTCGAAGACAATATCAAATGTTGTATGATACTATGAAACAAAGTCACCAAACTAAGTGATAAAACGATAGTGTTTTGTTTTTTCATTCACCATTTAATGTTTTTAGCTTCTAGGGACTTTTATTTGTCTCACAGGAATATCTTAGCTAGGTTTTATTTGTTTCGCTTTAAATATGTTGAACTTTTAATCCACACTTCAAAATTTCTCCATTTTCTTTTGTTATAAGCTGAATTTTCATACACTTTCCCCATGGTGTGTAAGTTTAAAAGGTGTGTGGTGAGTGTCTGGGTGCAGCACAAAGTGTTACAGTAATTAACATGAAGAAAAATAATGGAACCTTGAAATGAAGACGTTGTTTCCTCTCTTCTTTTTCACTTTGTAGATTCGAGAAAGAAAAAGACAATTGAAATGAAATGTGTGTGTGGGGTTATAATGGATGTCTTACTTGTACCATATGGAGTGGTCTCTACAATGATATTGGGAGATGGTTTCTATCATGGAAACTGGTCAGTCAAAAGATCCAACGAAGCTTGTCCGTACATGATGCACCTTAATATTCACTTGGTCTCGTACGAGGAAAATACACCAATCAGTTTGGTAAAAAGACAAGCTAATAGAGACAAGTTAAGTTCTGTGGTGGCCTCCAATAACAATAAGGTATACTGTGTGGTACAATAGCAAAGGATTTACGTATAAGAGAAAAGCGAATATATGACTCTATGATTACAACAAGCATTCGTTTCTTGGCATAATTCAGCTTTTTTCTATCAACCATTTTTAGTCTACTAGGACTAGTTTCATGTGAAGTCCTAAATTGGTTCCATCTTTGGGTTCAGATAGCTCACATGTACCAAGTAGCAATATGTGACTAATTAAGTTCTCTTATGGATTGGTGAGTTAATGAATCTGAGTATGGAGATCAAATTCCAGAAGATTGTTCCTTATAGAAACTATTAATCATACGTTTGTCTTCTAGTTGAAAAAGGGCTAGTTCCTTCAAATGAGCTTGCAAAGTGATGAATAGAATTGGTCCGTAGCATTCAAAGCGCGCAATAAGGGGAAATCATCCAACGAATGAAAAGGAAGATAAGATTCTGATTGTACGGATGAGTAGTAGATGCTTAGGAAGTTAGTATCCTCCTCTGTTCAACACTATAATAATAATAATAATAATTTCTATACACTGTTTGCGTCAGTTCAGCCACAGGCGAGACCCAATTAAATGTTGAAAGAAGATATTATGTCATTTTTCACAATGTTTTAAAATTTTCTACAGTTAGTTTACACTAAACCGACTTAAGGTATGACCAAGTACCAGTAATATTCAACCTGAAAATCCGGATAAATATTCATCTTGAAGATGTAGCAAACATGTTTAAGCAAATCCATTTTGCCAAGTGCATTCTTGAACTACACAGCTTTTGTGAAAGAATGGTCAAGTTGATGATTTGAAAAATATGCATGGTCTTAAAGAGGCAATCGTTAACACTTCAGGTGTTTGGCTTCTTGTGTTATGCTCAGAATCAACATAACAAGTGATGTTTTCTCTAAGATAAGAGTCTGCAATTGCGTTTCCGAAATCGACCAAAAACGACAATGATGAGTTAATTTGAGCTATGGGCTCCTCATTCAGTTTCTTATGTGCTTGTGGTTTTACTAAGCCCACCAAATCACAGCAACCCACAATTATCTTTGGCCACTGCAAAATTCATTTGGATTATGTGGATTATTCTGAAATTTAGATGTGAGATACCTCCATTATTAAGAAGAATGTCTAAAATACATATATTCAATATAGAATACGTAAAAAATAATTATTACCGCACACTTGAGCCATTTGAACTAAAAAATTGGTTGGAATTTTGAAACCGAGCAAATAATAGTGTGAGACAAGACAAGTCGTAGTAGTAAATGCAAAGACATGGAAGCTCTGCATCACTTTAAAAACATGAAACATGTGATGTTGTAACTAACTTTAATCACTGCACCCATGAAGCAAAGGCCACAATTAATAAGAATATTCTTCTAGTTTGAAATCCCCAAGAAAAATCTCGAAAACCTTAATTTCTCTTAATTTGTAAAGTTGAAAACTTGAAAACCCCAAAGAACATGCAGCGTAGAGAAACATCAAGTGTGGATGGAATCATACTGTAATAGTGAAGCTGTCTGTTCTCAAATAGATGCGTGGCTAAATAAATATCATCACATCTCACCTTGCATTAATTTACTACTACACTTTTTTTGTTTTTTTTTATTATTTCTGTCACCACCCTCTGCTCGATTACCAATGGATAGTAGTGCTTGTGATCTCTATCTCAGCCTCTCAGGTAAAAGGCTCACTAACCAAAAACATAAGATCAAAGAAAGATACTTATAAAGATTGGAATTTTCCTTGTGCCAAGATCTTGTTCTTGGACCTCTTTTTTCTTCTTTTGTCAGTCCATTTTCATCTGCCACTTGTCATTATACGTTTGAGGTCATAACAAAAAAAAAAGAAAGGCTTTGTCTTAACAGAAATGGGAAGAGAATGTTACAATGGAGGTAGATCCATTTACTCCTCCAAAATCAAAAGGAAATGCAACGAACCTAATGGCTGCATCACTGCTCTTTCCCACTTTTTTCATTTCCACCATCTTTACTTTCCTTCACGTCATCGTCACACCCAACCAAGTATTGATTCTCACTCAAGATATCCTAAAGGTACGTGTTTTTACTCTCTAACTCTATAGACGTTTCTGCTGTCTCAGCTTCACTGTGGACCAAGGAGAATAGAGATGATTACGTTTGTTGTGAGATAGTAAAGGACTTAGGAGTTTTGCAAGACAGTGAGTAATAGAGAGGAGTGTTGTTGTAACTGAAACTTGCAGGCTTGGTGGCGCCACGAAACAGCTTGGAGTTAACAGAGGAGTCTCCACTATCAACAAACTACAAGGAAAAAGAAAGCTTGAAAATCTCTGTAAGTCAACATTAATGGCTTCATTACATTAGAAGTGATTTCATTGATGGAGCCAAGTGAGAATTCAAATGCAGGTGGGTAGGACAACAACAAAACTTAGAGTTCTTCTCATTGATACATCATCTGATTTCTGCAACTCACCGTGCACCAAGACACCAAACGTTGTGGCTAGACTCATGGGTCTTGATCATCTTCCCGATAACTTAGACCTTAATAGATCATCAAGGAATAGTGTAAAAGGATATAGACTCTCCGGGAATGGATCAGGGTCAAGATCATTACCTGAGAGCCCTAGAATCTCTGCTCGGAAATCTGATTCCGACCTCCGTCGCCTCTCTCTTCAGCTAAACAGAGAGAACAAGCATGAAGAGTTTGGGCGTTGGAGGCAGAAAGAGTTGAAACAAGATGAGGAAAGTCCAAGTCCCAGACACAATAGGAGGCAGATAAAAGAGAGGGTTATCAGCAGAAGAGTTGGTAAGGATATAACAAACTTGCTTGAGAACACAAGGGCAGGAACAGCAGCACAAAACTAGATTGAGCATAGAAGGTTTTCACAGAAACAGAACACAACAAGCTCAAAACCCACATTTGTGTTCACACAAAATCAGACCTCTCAGTTGTCATCATCACTAAGAAAGGTGACCCTCATAAAAGATTCCAATGAGAAGTTGAAAAGAGTAAATGAACAAACGCTAATACCAATCAACGGATGGAAGAAAGCGGATATTGAATCAAAGACATCTCCTAATCGAAACAAGCAGAGAAAGGACTTAATCTCTATATCAGCACACTCGAAATCTGATTGTTGTAATCTTTCAGAGAAGAAGAAATGCAAGAAAATCTCTGTAGCATCATCAGCTTTCTCCACCACAGAACGTCCTCGGAAACAGGTAGAGTTTTCTTTGTTTAGTGTCATTGAGGTAATAACACAAACACTTGGTAGGCAGTCTTACTCACTGATATTTCTATCAATTTTGTTAGACGAAAAGAGCTGAAGCACCGAAGCGTAATGCAGATGCGACGATATGCTCTGGTCAGCTTCGTCAAGAACCGCCAAGGAAGAAACTTGAAGAGGAAGTGGAAGTGGAAAGGGTCGTCGCAGAGATTGAGCGGCAAATCGTAGACGCCCTTGTGATAGAAACGGTGAAAACGGCGTCGTTTGCTCGGTCAAACGCATTACATTCCAAAACCACGTCTGCGTTTTATCCTAACCGCTAACGAGAGATTCGACGCATAACAATGTCGCAACTTGCAAGTACTAATTGTTGTAACCCGATGAATATTCCACTATTTGTTTTTTCTTTTAATATCTATTCCACAATTTGTTATCTCTGAATCTTTTGTTTCTGGTAGTCGATTAAAGTATTAACTATTAACATTAGATAAGTCTTTTTGAGTTACTTCATATTATTAGCCTCATACTTAAACTCCAAATTAAGAGACGGATTATCGATATGTTGAGCATAATACTCCATCCGTTCCTTAAAAATGGATGTTTTTAGATTTTTTTTTTTCACAAAGATAGAAGTTTTAGGTTTTCAATGTAAAAGTTATGATTGTTTATTAGTTTTATCCTTATTAATTAAATATAAAAAATAGTTATAAAAAATTACTTTGAAATAATAACATCATAAGAAAGATATATTTGGTACTCCCTCCGTTTCAAATTAGTTGTCGTTTAAAGTTGTTTCACACATATTAAGAAAACATTTAATTTTTCAGTTTTACCCTTAGTTAATGTTTATTTGATATTATTTCATTGGTCAAGACATTAAAACAAAAAAGACAAAGTTAGAAATCTTATCAAACATATACATTGAAAAAATAAAACGATAACTAATATTAAACGAGTTTTAAAGTCTAGAACGACAACTAATATGAAACGGAAGGAGTATTTTAAATTTGTTCTTAATATGTGTGAAAAACTTAAAATATCTATCTTTAGAGAACATAAAGAGTATGTTTCAAGGATTGAGAACGTAATATATATAGAAGTGTGATATGTTTATCATTTATCATCAATACTATAATAGAGACATGTTGTCATGTATGGGACATGTGGCTAATAATTTTTTACAAGGATGTTTGAACTATTAGCGGTCAAAACTATCAAATGTTTGGATTTAATATACATCCGCACGTAAACTTCGCGAGTATGGGTTAAAAACGTAAAACATAAAACGGATAT
Source organism: Cardamine occulta (assembly GCA_028015245.1). NCBI lineage: Eukaryota > Viridiplantae > Streptophyta > Magnoliopsida > Brassicales > Brassicaceae > Cardamine > Cardamine occulta. The sequence goes on along the minus strand of CM051388.1, from coordinate 6,680,386 downwards.
CAATCAATCAAGGTTCTCAAAATTGATTAAACTATTCCCCGCTATTTTCTTGAAAAATTCAAATAGTTTGAGATGTGAACATAGAGCACTTTATAAATTTTGCCATGACCTTCAGGGTCTATGACAAATGTGAACATTAGACCACTTTTTTCATCTGTTACTATTTTGCAAAAAAATTCCTCATTTCACGCCACACTGGGTGAACTTTGTTTTGATGTGTGGAGGAACGTGAATAGCTAGAGGTCACCTCATCGGAAAATGGGATTATTGCCGAGCTGTGATTCTTTTGGATTTGAGAGATCTTCATCTTACGGAAGTAGAAGTAGCTTCAGATTGTAAGGCTGTCATTGATGCCTTATCATGACCTTCATTATAGTGGCCAAAACATCGAACTCATCTCCTCCTGTGTTCGGTTGGTGCTGTTTTTGTGCTTGTGGTGTCGAGCTAATCCAATTCACTTGCAAAGGATATTTCCAAAAAGGTCGCTAAAGAGGGTCCAGCTTGGCTACACAATATTATGCTAAGGCTGAGTATTGGTTTTTAATTTCTATGTTTGGCTCTGTTTTTCAATGGCCTTGTCGACTCTATTTCTGAATTTATAAATGATGTACCCAGATGAAAAAAATCAAAGCAAAATCCACGAGTGTATTAAATGTACAGATAGGTCTTTGTTTGTACCACAAACATATATAAAAAACCAGTAAAAAATAAATGATAGTCATTCATTCAAAAACCAAAACGAACTAAAAACAGAAAAAACTATATAAGAAACTAGGAAAAAAAAGAAAAGGGAGATATATATGAAATGATAAATGTACAGAAAAGGAGATGGTCTTGAAGTAATAAAAGAGTTATTGAGGGAGGTTAATGTGAATTTTGATGAGGAGACCCGGGAAGACATCATCCGGGTCATGGATATGCGGGTTACGCTCCACGATAAACGGGTCGCCGCACTTGTCGCTGATGCTGTGAAGCGTCTCTCCTTCCCCCACTACGTATATCTCCTCACATGGCCTCTCCATTATTTGCTTCCCTCTCCGAACCTCACCGTTCCGATCATTCTCTCCTCCGTGTCCGTTTCTAACGGAGCCTGCCATTGTTAGGACAAGCACTGCCACCAGACAGTAACACGCCACTCTGTGTGACCTCGACACCGTAACTCTCATCATCAATATGACGATAATGGAATGTTTCAACACAAACAAATGGGTTAATTTTGTTCTTTCTCAGGCGTAAGCTAGGCTTGTGTTTATATAGAGAGAGTTTTTGTGATGGCAACACAAAACAAATGTGTTTTGTTCTTTCTTAGGCGTGTGGCTTGTGTTTTATTATGTACCCATATTCTAGAGCGTTATATATATATAGATAGATGTGGTAGAGTCCTAATAACCAATCACTATCGCCACTCGTCAGTTATATTAATTCTCCGATTTTTGTTGATTGAATAAGAACAAGTATAAAAGCAACAAAATTAGAAAGAAGAACGAGTCACTATAAATAAAGAAGCAATATCAAATATATATAAAAAAAATGTATACAAACGGTTAGAATTTGAAAAGAAAATGGGAGAAGAAAAGGAGAAAAGTGAGTGGGTGAAGTGAGATATGTGTGTAGAACAAATGACAAATGGCTTCCGTGAAGCAATTGCTAAATTTATTTGTTAACACTCAATAAATCTCACACATGTATATCTTTCTTCTGTTATAATTAAGTGCACAATTTTGTTAAAAAGTGGATTTATCTCGTGTTATTCTATGGACCCTTTTATCTAATTAAATATGTACCCAAACTCATACTATAATTGGAATCACACCATCCAATTAAATGAAAGAGAAGAATCTGAAATATCACTCGTGGGTGGAAAAGTTTACCAACAAGTCTCCCATATGGACTTTAGGATTGATTAGGATCGTCACATTTAACCAAGGCTAGTAGGTGTTTTTTATTAATGAGGACTCGACTGTTTGCATCTAATCAATCTAGCTTCGGAGAATGATATTTTCTCATATTTGATGACTCATGAAAATAATTGGTTATCACTGATTACATCTGTTGTATCTTTCTCCAAGTACCAAAAGACAAATTTATAACAATCAATCTTGTTTATTGTACTTTTCGTGTAAAATAAAAGCAGATAAAACAACAAACAAAATAAATAGGACAAAAGACTAGACTGCAGACCTACAAAATACCATGAATCATAATCTCAAAGTTTTGGTTACTAGTTTCTAAAAACTAAAACCTGAATTTTGAAATATTTTTATAAATTTCAGAATATTTGTTCAATTAATCTTAATAACAAATAATACTATCAGATATCATCAGAAAAAAAACAATATAAGACATTTCTTTTAAATAAAGAGATATTCTTATTTAAAGAATTACCCTTTGTATCAAAAGAAAATTGAACTTTGGCTCACAAGAAAACTAACCATTTTATACTCTTATTAGGCCACCAACTCTTTAGTAAATATAAGATATTAAAAAGAAAAAAAAAACATTCTCTTGAAGGTCGGCTTGGGAAAACTTTCGGTTATATATAACTATAAAAGTATATCAGAAAAAATGCGTATGAATAAATACCAACACACGTAGATGTGGGACACATTCGGTCTCTCTCGTGTAACTAGCGCCGTATAGTTCCTAAGGTGTTGTTGTTGTGCTTGTGACTTAAGATAGGAAACAACAAAAAATGATAAAATGTATTATTGTCTATTTTTGCTAATTGGGTCGGCCGACATAGGATGTAGACAAATAAAAATAAATATGTGTAATAAGAAAAGAAAAAGAAGAAGAAAAAAAAAACACTTATATGTGGGATATAATAGAAATTTAATATCCTCTATTTTTGTTAAGGAGAAACTTATAGAACGGACTTATTGAAAGATAGACAAACTATATATAAATATACGAGTAAATTATATTACAGGGTCGGCTAAAAAAAAATACCATGCCTAAAGCAAATAAACATTAAGCCCATTTAAGAACATAACTGTCTGAAAAAAAACATCAAAAACATTTTTATATACTTCAAACCATGCACCTTGGAGAAAAGAGCACAACACTCAGCCAATGAACTACAACATAAGTTTACTAAATGATGCCCCTAAAGCTATAAATAAGAATCATCCAAATGAATTATCTAACTGAGTTTCAAAAAATTAGGCAAAAATTTTAAACTCAGCTAGCTGATCCGAATTAGATCATTTAACTGAAGCTGAATCAGCTAAAAATACAAATGACAAATATGCTCATTACTTAATAAAAAAAATTACACACGAAAATTATATTTTTTCCTCTCTTCTTCGCGACTTCAATTTTGATCTCTCATCAACCTTAGCTCTCTGAGTCGTTGGAGTCATCGGAGCTCATCGGTTGTTCGTTGTCGTACTCTTTCCTTTCACAGGTCATTTGATGCTCTCTCTATTTTCCTAAGATTTTGATTTTACACTCGCTGCCAAGCTCTGATCATAGGAGAAGAACTTATGGATCTGTAATCGATAGATAGAGAACTTATGGATCTGGTTTGTCAAGTTCTGATCGTAGAAGAAGAACTTATGGATCTGTAATCGATAGATAGAGAATTTATGGATCTGGGTTTGTCAAGCTCTGATCGTAGGAGAAGAACTTAGCTAGATGATTTATATTTTCGTAGGAGAAGCTTTGATCTGGGTTTGTTTTGCTTTGATTTTGATGTTTTGGTGATGATGATGTTTATTAGCTTCTTTTAATCGATGTTTGTTCTTCTTTGATAAACCCTCGAGTCTTAACATTCTTCACTAATATCTAACTTTGATGATAAATCTATCCACTTGTATCTGATCACCTATTCGTATGAGCCAATACCTTTGATTATCTAAACTCTTAAAGTTATTGTTTGCCTGAGACTAGTGTTGTTAGATAGGGTTTTTGTTGTTTGTTTATGTTGAAATCACTCTCACTATGATCCTTAGGTTTTGATTTTATGTTCGATGATCTTTTGAATAAGCTAGGAAGCATAATCTTAGGTTGAGTCTGCTGAGAATATGAGTTCAGTCTCCTTTTTTTTTATCTTACTCAACAGACTTTTATATATATCTGATCTTTTTCATAAAAGGCACCTTTCAAGTTTAGTGATATTGTTTGTTTGCTCTTTATAAGGATTGTATGAAGAGTTTTCCCACTGCATTTTGTTTGGGAGTATCTCTTTCTGCTGTTAAGAGATTAATAGTTATCTCTTCTATTGACAGTCTTAGTTTAGATTTATCTCCAATCTACATTTTGAATGATGATGATTTCGTGGGGTTGTATATATCTCTTGTGTGGAACTAGAGCTGGAGTTAATCATTGAGTTTTTATGTTTTCCAATATGTAGTTAGTTTTTCTTAGTGCAGAGACAATGTGTTTTAGCAGTAGAAGTCCCTTAACGTGACTCAGACTCATATATTGATAATAGTTGCTGGAAGATAATTATTTATATTGATAATATATGCAGAGTTTTATATTGATAGTTGCTGGAAGACTGATTTTTTTTTAAGAGTTTAGACTTTGTGGTTAACTTTTTTGAAGAGCTTTAGTGTTTATGGTTGCAATTTGCTAATGGTGCGGACGTTTTGGAATTTCTCATTAAAAAAAGTTAGTGGAGCGATAAACAAATTATCAGTTAAATTATGTTATCCCATACTTTAGCATTTTTTTTTAACATTCCACCAAATCATCAAATATCGTTTTTTAACTATACTTGAATTAAAAAACGAAATGCTGCTTATGAGCTTATGTCTGTCTGGTTAAAGAGTATTTATATTGATGTTCGAGTTCTATTTATGTTTGTTTTGCTGATTTTGCTCTGTTTCATATTTATAAATTTTGCAAATTTAGATCCCTGCTTTAATTTTAAACAGTTGGTCGATTTATTAATGTGCGTTTAAGTAAACTCCATGATGTTTCTGTTGTAGACTCATGTGTAAGCATAGATAGAGATGCACATCTTAGCGAGCTCTCTATCTTTTTGAAAAATTTGTTTTTGATCTGAGTTATTCATGAACTGAAAATTAACTCTTCTTTGTACATTGTTGCTGTCACTTCTTCAGAGAAACAATGACATCTATCCCTGGTACTGATGTGAGTATATTTCTCTATAACTCATATTTTAGTGAATATTTTTTCTGAAAGTTAAAATTGATTTTTATAAAAAAAAAACTGTGTATCTTCAAATAAGAGTTTTGCATGGAGTGATGAGCAAACTCGTGTGTATCTTCAACTAAGAATAGAAGAGAAACTGAAAGGAAACATTAGAAAACAGAATGTAAATGATGTTGGGAGACAGGCGATTATTGACAAGTTCTATGAGACATTTGGGGAAAGACACCCGTGGAAAAAATTTGGTAGCAAGTATACCACTTGCAAGAAGCAGTATGAAGCTTTCAAGAGACTGACTCACAACAGAACTGGATTTGGTTATGATACAACTGGCTTCATAGACATGTCTGAGGATTGGTGGAATGAGCGGTGTAAGGTATGTGTTCATTAGAGCGGTGTAATGTATTTTGTTATCACTCGGAATTGTATACATAACTTTATACCCTTTTTTGTTTTTTTCTCATTGTTTTATTTCAGGAATGGCCTGGAGCTAGAAAAATAAAAGATAAACCAGTGTCAAACATGGATTTGATGGAAACAGTCTTTGGTAAGGTTTATATAAGTGGAGGTGAAGGTTGGACTGCTCAGCAAGGTGAAGATCATTTAGACACAATGCATCTGAATCATAATGATTATGATGATGCTGAATCTAGGCAAAATATCCCTCATACTCAAGAAACTGATGTTGGAGCTGAATCTAGGAGAAATATCCCTCATACTCAAGAAACTGATGTTGGAGCTGAATCTAGGAGAAATATCCCTCATACTCAAGAAACTGATGTTGGAGCTGAATGTAGGCAATCAGTCCCTCCTACTCAAGAAACTGATGTTGGAGCTGAATCAAGAAATATTGCCCCCTCATCTTCCAGTAGACCAAAAGTTAATAGAAAAAGATCAAGGGTTTTACAAGCATGACAGGTTGTAGCAGATGTGATTAGGAATAGTGTTGAGTCACGTGATAAAATTCTTTCCCATAAGAACCAACTAATTGAGAGCCACCCTGAGTTTAGTTGATAGTTATTATCGGTGAAAGTTTTAATTTTGGATGATATAAATTAGAGAAATTAATCTAAATTAGTGATTATACAATGCCATTGAAGTTATAATTAATTACTAATTTAGATGCTTCAAAAATTATGTAAGTTTTGTTGTAATGTAGAGAGAATTGTTTAAGCTCTTATATTTGCTTCAGTGGAGATTTAAATCTGTAGCAATTTAAACTTTTTTGTAAACCACTTTATAAATGTAGCTTTGGAATTTAATTAATAAATTTATATGAATTTAATGTGAGAAATTTTTTTTTATAAATATCAAAATAATAATTTGAAAAGTCTTTAGTTATAAATATATGTTAAATCAAGAATTAAAATTAATATGATTAAGGTTAAAGTTAAAAATATGATTATATTAAAGCATGAGTATGTTAGTCATTTTCTTATTAAAACCATTTAGATGGAGATGAAAATTTACAACAACTAAGCAAACAAATAAATGTTCATTTAAATGGATTAGCCAAATGAATAACCCAAAATGAAAACAAACATCATTCAAATGAATTACGGAGATGGATTAATTAAATGAACTAATTGGATGGAAATAACAATTAAGCAAACAAACAAGGTAGGTAGTAGCTTCCTCTGCTTCATGCCAGAGCCGGGTCTATATCTGCAAATAAAAACTATATTATGAAGGAGGATTTGCATTTTTTATTTACATCTTTCTTTCCTTGTAGAGTGTGAAATTCATCCAATATTTTATTTTATTTGATTAGACATGTAAAATCAAGTTGTAACTAAAAGGGTGTCCTAATGGTAGTAGAAAGGGTTGATTCTTTTGTGCTTTGAATTCAATTTTTTTCTGAAACGGAATGACATTCTTTAAATCGAAATGGACTAAAGGCTGGTTTCGTATACTAAAAAAAATTATGACTAAAGATTCGGAATTCTCGCGATTTAACCAAACAAAAAAAATCAAGTTGTAATATGATAATATCATAGCAAATGATATGCTAGTATTTACTTAATATTTGAGTATGACATGTTAGATTTGTAATTAACTTGGTCAAACCATGTTACCTAGTGTAGTTACTCAATATAATGGATGAAGGAATCAATGAGGATAATGATTATTTTGAGTAAAATCAAATAGTAATGCAAATAAAATTTCGTATTTATTTATTGCTGAGTGGATTCTATGCGGTATAATAATAATGGGAGTGTCACTGTATGTTAATGTGAGTGTAACTGTATTGAGCTTTGAAATCGTCAAATTAATACAAACAATATCTTCGCTTTTTATTTCCTCATCACGAGCCCTCTCTCTCTCACTGTATTTTTTCCTTGCTGAAGAAGAATATTTTTTTCCTTGCTGAAGAAGAATTCAGCATCTCTTTTGGAAGAGCAAATCTGAACCTTATGCATATTTTTTTGGTTTAGATCTATTAATAGTGTTTTCCTCAGAATATGATCTCCAAATTAATGACGATGTTTGAACTTTAATGTTCTAGGAAGAAATTTAAGAAATAATATTGTTCATGTCTTCTTGTTTATTCGAGTAGAGATAACCTAACTTGTCGTCAAAGAAAGTTGTAATTCGTTCTGTGGAAAAACCAGTGTAGCTCTTTTCCATTTTCATTGAGCAAATGCGGTGAAGAACTTTGAAGAGCTCGTTCTTCTGTGAGATAGGTTGAGAGGCAGAGTCCTCGAACCGCATCCACTGCACATTCAAGAAAAAGATTGGAAAAGACTGCGAGAAAATTAATGTTTGAGATTCAGAATAAGAAGTAAAGGTTACTTTACTTGAGCTGCTTCGATCTCTAAGTCCTGCTTTTGAATATCGAAGGAGGTAGGTCGCAAGAGACAAACAAAGAATAAATCTGACTTGGCAAAAAATGACTCGTGGGTTTGACTGCAAACACAAGGCTAAAAGGATTAAAACATGGACGTCTCAAAGAGACAATGAAGCTGGATGTGATGAACCGTACCAGAAAGCTAGAATCTCCAAAAACTCAGTGTCAATCTGAAGATAAATAGATTTGAAACATTAGTCTAGACATTTACACATTTACATATTAAGATACATGGATCTGCTTACGCCTGTTTCTTCTTTTACTTCCCTAATGGCTGCCGCGAAAATCTCCTCACCCTATATATACGCAAAAAAAAAAAAAAAGATTAGGTGAAAATTTCAAGAAACATATATATATATATACAAAGGAATTGAAAAACTGATAAGTGATAATAACACACACCTCGTCAACGACTCCTGTTGGGATCTTCCAGATACCTGATCCGCGCAACACACCATGTTTTTCCTGCACAACAAGAATCTGCCCTTCGTTTTAATATAAGATGCAACATATTAATGAGATGCACATATTAATGAGATGCACATATTAATGAGATGCACATAAATTTCAACTTGATAGCAAGTTTTGGAACAAGTTAGTCAATACCTCTTTGTTATGGTTCAAGACAACAGCACCAACACGAACACGATGAGAAGCATTCAAAGGAATAGTACTCTCGGCGGCTTCGGGAATCCAGTAAACTAGCATCAGGTAACTTGGCTCAGCGTGGTGGTACCGGAAACCTTCCTGCACATATTATCATCGCACCACAACACACTCTAGAGTTTCATCTCAAAACTAATTGGTAATGATGATAATTAGAATCCGTCTTGAAGCTAGAAAGGACTGACGTATGATCACCTTAACCGCGGGTTCCACGAGGTTTACATGTGAGATAGGCAAGTTTAACCAGACTCCCTTTTTACCCTGAAAAAAAATTCAGTTTTACATAATCAACCGCTCAGTCAAGACGAAGATCGGAGATGCTTATGATCGCACCAGCACGAACCTGTAACCGCCATTGCGTGAAGGAATACCTAAGCGCAGCAACGAAACATTTGGGATCCATAGGAGTTTTCATCTCCACGATGACTCCTCCGTAGTCATCATCCACAAAAGGAAGTAGCTCATCAATCTTGTGTTCCAGTCCATTAATGAGAGGAGCCTCGTGGTCTGTCATTCTGAGAATTTGGTCGAAGATTCGATTCAAGTATTATTCAACTTTAAAGAAAAAGGAGAGTGTGGTTTCAACGGGGTAAATGATTTGAATATGAGAAAAACTCACTACGAGGCGGTAATGGCAGAACACAAGTGCTTATAATTATATAAATACATTTAGAATCTAGATAGTTGCTACATATATATAAATAGTGGGGTGGGTCGTAAATCATAATCATAAAATTCATAATGGCGCACACATTAAGTCATTAACCCGACGCGGCATTTGGGTGGACTGACGCAGTCCCACACGTCACGTTCAACGAATATGCACACTTAACTAGAATTACCATTACACATTCACAAGGCTACAAGATGATAAAAATAATCGCCCACCGTGGGGCTCGAACCCACGACCACAAGGTTAAGAGCCTTGCGCTCTGCCAACTGAGCTAGACGGGCTTTTGTTAGATCTCAGAAAGACTATATTTATATTACTATCTTTACATTCATTCTGATAATAACCACTTGCCCTCTCTTCATCATTGTGGAGATTTTCCCGCACAACATAATCTAGAGGAAATAACCTCTGCTCTTTAAGATAAATCTCTTTTATTACTCTGAAGGATGACCTCAAATTTCAATGCCACATACATTACAAGAGAATAATTATATTGAATTTGGACAAAAGAGAGACAAAAGTTCTTATTCCTCACATGCTACTTACGATTTGAGACATGAAAAACAACAATTGTTGGGAGAAGAAGAGAATGTGACAATGGCAACGAACTAGGACTCTGTTTTGCGCCTCAAGACTAAATGGCGGTTGGTTCTGTAGACCACTTCCATACTTTAACTTGACCACTTCCGTCACCGGTGAAAAATATGCCCCCAGGACCTATCTGGATTGACCGTATCTCTTGCTTTGCTAAAATTTTGCCCCTTTCCCTAAACCTTACATAAGAAGGAAGAACTAAGCTTTTGAAAGGAAAACAGAAAGGTAGACTTATGAAACAAACAGCACTGGAAAAGACTTACGATGGCAAGTCATAAAGGTGCACTGAATTGTTATTGCAGGAACATAGCAATACCGGCTTGGCTTCTGCGTCATGCACGCCACAGAGAGCTAGTACGCCCTGAATCCAAATAGCCATTGAGAACTCATTAGTTAAATATAGATTGAACCAAAAGAGAGGATAAAATTTAACCAAAAACGTAAGGAACTGTACATATTCTTCTTGGTGAGTATATGTCACTTCCAAGTTTCCACCTTCCGTAGTAGCCCATATCTACAGCGGAAGAAATAAAATTCCCAACAGGGGATAATGTCAAATTCAGGACTGTTAGGAAGTTAATGGAGCCAGGTCAAATAAATTCTAGCGAATTAAAATCGAACCTTGACGGTATTGTCCAGTGAACATGACAGAAGAAATTGATCCCAGCAAATAAGAGACATGACAACTGAAGTATGCTCTGTAAGCGTTTGTATACACTGCAGATTATCCAGGCTCCAAACCTATTTAAAACAAATAAAGCATACCTATTAGCCCAAGCAAAAATACAGAAGGTGAGGCTTTTTAATTCACGCATGATAGGCACTACTTGCTTTTATAGAATTGTCCATGGCACCGGAATAGAGTCTGTTTGCTCCAACATATAGAGAAACAACTGCAAGGGTGTGGCCCTTTAGTGATGCAGCTGGATCAAAACAGCTAGTGGTACTATTGTATCTCCAAACCAATATAGACCCATCCTGCACAGAAAGTGATATATCCTTGTAAGTCACTTAATCATAATCCAATAGATCTGTAGATTTGTTTAACACAGGAGTGTTTTCCCAGAGATGAAACATAGATACTCGTAATGATATTTCAGGAGGACCAAAAAAATATATGAAGTATACACATATACTGAAGCATAATTATACTCCAAGGCCTTTGAAAAAAAGTTTACAGCCAGTCAAGTATTTACTTGTGTACCAGCGAACAGCAGATCAGTACCCACAACAAGTGAATATACTTGGCCAACAGGTCCATTGAGACTCAGGTCTACGTTGCTTTGGATATTCCACGCCTGCATATTTATATGGATCAAAAATCTATATGCTTAATAGCAGTAAAACTCAACACATATATAGGACAATAGACGAAGAGTTTTAACAGTCAGGGAACCATGCTAGTGAATCATACTCTGAACTTACCTTGACTAGATTTGGCATGCCAACCAATAGCCAGGGGCCTTCACTAATCATGCAGCCAACTTCCCCGCCAAGATTGAGTACACCAGTACACTAAATCATAGGAAAAACAATGCTAGAACGATAAGCAAACACGCTTATAAATAGTCAATCTAAAAATTATCAGAAAGTCTTCCTTAACGCAAAAATGCTTATCAAAAATAGTGTTTCAAGTTCAATAACTAAACTACTTAAAAATGATTCTGCAGTTTGAGGCCAAAATGGCACATTCCTTGGTCTGGTTAAATCACTATTCATCCTAACCAAGCAACGACAACTATACATTGGAAGAAAGCTTATCAAACAACAATAAAGAATGCGACAGGTTCACAATTAGAGGCAAATCCAAAACCTGTCCAGAAGCACAATCCCAAATCCGAACAGTTCCATCTTTACTCGCCGTATAAAGCTTATCCGATCCTGATGGCAGAGCAATCCCAGTAACAACCTGCTCAAGAAATCAAAATCAACATGGCCCAATAATCACACATCAATTATGAATACTCCAACAAAAAAACAAACCTTCTGATGGCCGTCTAGCTGAGTCAACAAGGAGAAACTATCTCCTTTGCTCCAGCAATGCAAGTATCTACATTTATCACCGTAAGGACAATTTCCATCAACCCAAAATTTGCAAAGTTTCTCCGTCTTAGTCACCGTTCTGTTCCCACCGAATCTTCCCCAGCTATTAGCGGTCCCGCTGTATCCTGGCCCTCTCCGGTGACTCGTACCCGCAAAACCAGATTCATCAGCGACCCTTTTGTTCGAAGACGAAGAAGCGGCAACGGGACCCGGACCCGGCAATTCTCTGTGCAGGTAAGGGCAAGGGTAACGGTTACATCGACCGGCCCGCCAGTGGAAACAAACCTTCTGATTTGAGTCAGCCGGAGCGGTCGTCGGCCGATTTGAGCCGCCAAGTCTGTGAAAGACTCTCTTGTTTCCTCCGTTCATATCTAAATCCATCAAATTGGTTTCTCTATCTTTCTCTCTAAATTACAAAAAGTGACTCAGAAAACTCGGAATTGGATTATCCTGTAAACGTCCAAGGGATCATTACTGTTCAAAAGACCAAATCCGATCATAAGTATAAACAAGCGCGAAAATCAAACGAAAACCTAGCAGAATTACCTCTCTGAAACAATCTCTCAAAAAGGAGGTTTCTTTAATTAATCGAAATTGGAAAGACGAAAGTGTGATTAATGGAAGAGAAGGGAAGAAAATGTGAAGCGGCTTCGGATCTTCTTGGAGAGGACAGGACAAGTGAAGAGAGGAATATTAGATTCCTCCGCGCGTCAGTTTCTCATCAATGGTCGTTAACTTTAAATTAACTGAAATTTATATTACTTTTAACTAAATTGAAAATCATATAAGGCGTGCATTTGTATCTCTTATTGTCAAAATCAAATTTCTAAAACTATTGGTAAACAAAGTTGTAGATTAATAACACAGAAACCACCATTTATACTTTTATAGTCATTTACTCATTTGTTACAAATTACACTTGTGTAACAATCTACAATCTAAGAGTATAAGTTTTTTTTTTTTTTTTTTTTTTTTGTGTCAAAGAGTATAAGGTCTTACTCAGAATTTGAGTAAAACTGGTAAAGGAACTCGAGAGTAATTAAATTACTCAAAAGCCAGCCTCTGAGTGCAAACAAGTGAAGCATATGATCCCCTTTGTGCCACCAATTCCGAATGTGTTCCGAGCTCTATGATCTTCCCTTCAGAGCATACAGCGATCTGATGTGCGCTCTGGACTGTGCTCAATCTGTGAGCGATCACTAAAGTAGTCCTGTCTTTCATCAGACGGTTCAACGCACTCTGGACCAAGCGCTCGCTCACTGCATCAAGTGCACTCGTGGCCTGTAACAAGAAAGCAAGAGACAAGAAGCAGATGAGTCTCATTATTATCTTAAAGCTATTTCTATTCTAGTACCAGTTGAGACTCAGAGATTCACTAAACCATAAAACTAGTCTTTCTGTGTTCTAGTACTGCATTAGAAATGGTTCTGAATGTAGCAATGGAACTGTTTGTGTTCTTGTTTGAATATGCTATTACTCAGGTAAGCTTATAGCAAAGCAAACGGTCCATCAAAGGTGAGATTATTAAACAAAGTGTCTCTAACCTCATCGAGAATCAAGATGGGGGCATTCTTCAGCAGAGATCGGGCTATGGCTACTCTCTGAAATGTTGTAAAAGAACACATCAAATCCGCACCAAAAGTCTATAAGGAATCAAAAACATGTAGCTCTTCATGTTTCTATACCTGTCTCTGTCCTCCGCTAAGCAAGCCTCCTCGTTCACCAACCAGTGTATCGTAGCCCTATAAACAAACATCAGTATTGGTCAGAAGATGCTTAAGTGCACTTGCAGAACAGGTGAGTTGTTGCACACAGGACATCCAGTTCCCAACCTGAGGAAGTGAGATTATGAAATCATGAGCGTTGGCAGCTTTGGCTGCCTTAATGATGTCGTCCTTGGACACATGATCATTGGGGAGGCCATATGCAATATTCTCGGCCACAGAGAGAGAAAAGAGAACGGGCTCCTGAGTCACACAACAATCTAACCTTTGAAAGAGAGGAGAAGAAATTATCTGACCATGCCTGACCCATAGATGTTACAATATACAAACCTGATTCACAATTGAGACAACCTTAGCCCATTCACTCTTGTCAAACATCCTAACATCCTCTCCAGCCACAGTAATGCATCCTTGTGTTGGCTGCAAACATTGGAAATTCAACCTATCAGCATGATGTAAAGTGGCTGCAAACATTAATCTTAATAGATATTACACTTCAAATTGAAAGAGAGTAGATTAACCTCATAGAAGCGTGCCAATAACTGTACAATAGTACTTTTTCCCGCACCACTAGAGCCAACAAGAGCAGTTACGGTACTCGATTTCAACGTCAAACTGAACCCATCAAGAACTTTCACATCGGGTCGTAGAGGATAAGCAAAATGCACATCTACACTAGACACAGAATAAGAAAAGGTAAACTCTTCAGCTAACCTTAGAAAATTTAGGGGGTTGGGGGATCTTGAAGTAAGATAATATGAGGAGAGTTTTTCTTGGTCTGATTTTACCGTCAAGACAGACATCTCCTGCCCATGTTAGGGTACGTAGATTGTTACTTGACTTGAGATTTGACATGTAGTAATTATCGAGGTGAGGGATATTCACATTAGGGCCAGAAGACAAGAACAGTCTAAGGTTCTCATCTTGGATTTTCTTTGTATGTATATCTCTTTCTAACCCGTAGGCAAGAGCCTCATCTATGTCCACCGCGTTTAAAATGGAATTGATCCTGTCGATAGCAGCAAAAGTCCCACGTAGATCTCCAAACGTGTTTACAAGCCCTTGGACCTGGTAAACAGAATCAATGATTATGGTAAACAAAATTACATGTATAGCAAATGGGTTTCAATAGATGCTGTATGGATAGAGGTACTAACAGCAAATGTTAGAGTAAATGTGTATCCAATGAACGAAACAACTGTTCCTACAGCGAGCTCACCCTGCGTAGAAGAAAACATTAAGAATAAGAACCAAGAAAAATAAAGTGCAAAGGATCAAAAGTGTAACAACATAAGAAACTAAACAAAAGAGAGATAAGCGATATTCGTTTCTGTAGTTTTGATGATTTAAAATTTTAGAAGGTGGGAACTTTATTCTAGCTTGAAACATCTGGTCGTTTGTTCCAGATAATATGAATGACGAGTAACACGATCTTCAGTCAGAGAAATTCATCAAACTACAATTATCTTTTTGTTTTTAATGGCCAAGAAGCTTAATTTCAACTTCAATGATCATAATGTCTGTCAAAAAGTCTTACAGGCAGGCATATCTTACCGTCTTCACCTTGTTTCCCCCAAGACAGTAAAGAGCCAACAGAGAAATATAAACAGCAACTCTTGTTATAGATTCATTTATAGATTTGAATGTACCAAGCTTTAAGCCGCTACGCTGGTAAGCAAGAATCTGTACATCAAACAGAAGGTTAGAATAATAGATCATGGAACAGTGGGAACAACAACAAGATATTGTTTAGAAGAAATGACTTTTAGCTAGTAAGAAGTCTAAGTATGACCTGACTACCGAAGAGAGACATCTGACGTTTTTCACCACTGAATGATCTTACCTATAAAGAGAGACAAATTGCTTGAGTCTTCAAAGACAAATAAAAGTTTCTTTGGGTAAGTAAGTTAATCTGCCCTAAAACATACTGATACGATGAAGTCAAGAACTTACAGTTCGGATAGCAGAGAACGTTTCCGATACACAATCAGACATTGTTGCTTGGGCTAATCCATGTGCTTTATAAACAGGAACAGTCGATCTCTTGTACACAGCTTTTGAGATTTGACCGAGTGAGCAGATGTAAAGGTAAGCAAAGATGACCAACGTAATTACAGAAAAAAAAGGGTTTAGGAGAAATGGAAAAGACAGAATTTACCAACTAAAATTGACACAGCCAGCATCAATAGACCAAGCACAGGTGCAAGTTGAGGAGATAGAGTAAACAAAATGCAAATTGTTCCAAAAACCTACAAAAGGGATTATGCATGAGCCATAAGAACTGGGTATTCTTAGATGCAACAAGATACTCTTTGCCATTTAGAGAACTCCAAAAATAACATCAGACATAT
The DNA here is from genome assembly GCA_028015245.1 of Cardamine occulta. Lineage (NCBI taxonomy): Eukaryota > Viridiplantae > Streptophyta > Magnoliopsida > Brassicales > Brassicaceae > Cardamine > Cardamine occulta. The sequence continues at coordinate 6,664,369 of CM051388.1, read as the reverse complement.
ACAGCAGCTAAGATTAAGATTCATTATGCAAAATGGAAGTACAAACACAAATCTCACATTTGCATAGTAAAGAAATGGCTTGCCTCAGAAAATGCCCTAAATCCACGATCTCGTGAGATGTTATCATTCACAATGCTATTTAAAGCACCAAGATCAGATGTAAGCAGCCCCGTCAGCTCTCCTACCTACAAAAAAATGAACTCAATTTAACACACTGACTAGAAAGGTTTGACCCAAAATGTCCCAATCCTGAACAAACCAAGAGAAAAATAACACATACCTTATACTTGTCGAAAAACTCTGCCTGAAAATATTTAAAAGACAACAAAAAAACCCCATCAAAGACATTCCAATGGTAAACTACAATAGCAAAGAGTAGCTTTAACAAACTTCGACCATATAAAACAAAAACGATACCTTTTGGATCAAAACCCTTCTAAAAATCTGAGCTCTTAATGTTGCCATAACATTTTCCCAGATAGCATTCATATTGGTCACAAAAGCAATAGTAAAGATGGGTTCCAATGCGTACAAAACGGCGATTTTGCTTAGCAGCCGCCAGAGAGGCTCCGGTCTCACCCCAATGAGCACTTCAAAGAATCTACCTACAACCAAGATAACCTAGTTACTCAAACCATAACACTTACCATAATTTGTGATAAATAATCGATACTCGAAACATAGATATTAAGCTAAATCATCATACTCTTAACGTAACATCACAGACTACGATTACAATAGCTAAGAGTAAATGGAAGAATCGATTACCTGAAAAAACAGGCATAGAGAGAGTGCAAGCACTGCAGCCAAAGAGAGTCAACAAGCAAACACCGAGCCTAAGCTTGTGCTTATACATCAAGCTCCAAACAAGCCCCCATCTGATTAAATCCTTCGATTCATCTTTCTCAGACTCAGATTTGGATTCTTCAATCTTTGGGTCTTGTTCGCCCACGATAGGCGGAGCTCCGGTGACGTAGGCACGGGCCAAACCATCGGATTTCGCCTTGAACAAAGGCCGGAACGGAGCAGTGGAGCAAGGTAAGCTGTGGAATGAAAGATAGGGCTTTAGTCCGCTCGTTCTAAGCACAGACGCTTGGCAGCGTCTACGAGCGATGATGACTCGAGTAGTGCCGTGGTGGAAGAGAAGAGTAGTTGCAGACGCCATAGATATCATCGGTTTAACGAGCTTCACCACTGTATAAAATGGCTAATTTGAATAAAGAAAATAAAAAAAGCGCCGTCTGGATTTCACTTTCCTTTCTCGGGTAACGGATTTTGGGCATGGGCCTTCCAGAAAGCCACGTGGAGTTTAAGCATGGGCCTTCCAGAAAGCCACGTGGAGTTTGAGCATGGGCCTTCTAGAAAGCCACGTCGAGTTGTTCATAATACTGTTTATTCAATTAGTGAGGAAAAATACTCTTGTCATATCCCTATTCATAACAAAAATCTCAGATATTTGACGTTTTCTTTTCGCAAAGTAATTGGGTTTGGTTATGGATCCGGTGTGAACTCACATCTGTGACTGGTTCACGTCTTACGTCTACGGATCCAAAGTTGCTCAGATCCATATAAATATCTGGAGTACTATTTGATATTTGCACTAGTACATATTTTTTTATTGTTTACGAAAAAGCCTTACATTTATTTCTACTTCAAGAAACCCCCTCTCCCATCGATACCTTATTTTGCTATTTACTTTGGATTGTTTTTTTTTGTTTTTTTATACTAAATGAATATATGAAACTGTTAAGCTATTTACATAAGTTCCTAGAACTTTTACAATTTGGAAAGTGTCTTGAATTTTTTGCCATTTACAGGAAAACCTGAAATTTTTGATATTTATATAATGCTTACTACTTAGAAAAAATCTCAGAATTTTGGATATTTACCAAATGTCATTTACTTCTCATATTTGCTAAAGTATCCTAAACTTTCGCTATTTAATTAAGGTGCCTATAAACTGTCTTACTCATGGAAGTGCAGAATCGTTTATTTTTTACTGGTGAACCCAAACTTTTCCTTTTATTATTTAAAAAAAAAAAAAGCTGATGAGCCCAAACTTTTTTTTTATTATTCAAAAAAAAAACTGATGAACCCAAAGTTTTTTTGTTTTTAACAAAGTACCCAATAGGATAATATTATAGGAAAAAATGTCATTTAAATCATGAATTTAGCGGAAAACACCATTTTAAACACGAACGCTTTGGAAGACCATTTTAAGCATCAAGTTTTGTTGACTTCAAATTTTATACATGAAATTTGGGTTGACTCGGCCATTTAGAAAAATCGTTAACTCAACTAACGTAGTAATTAACAGAAGTTAATTCATCGTTAAATCTGTTCCGTTAGTATCAAAACGACACCATTTTGTTGAGCTCCTCTGATTAAAATCGAACAAAAATCCCCAAATCATTCTAACCCTAATTTTCGAAATTGAAATCAAAAATCCCCAATTCTCCTTTGTTTCGATGCCGAAAGTGAGGGAAAATGAAAAGGTGAAGTATATCTGAAAAGGAGTTAAACCTTCACGACGGAAAGATTCACAGAGTGTTAGAATGGTTGACGGAAGCTCTTTAGAGGAAGCTCCACCGCGAGTGGAATCAACTAATGTTGTCGGAGACCCATCAGAAGTTGTTAAAGAGGATGAGGTCACGATTGAAACTCGAGTTGACCCACCACCGGAAGTCATTACAGAGTCTGAAGTCGCGACAGAAGCTCGAGCTGACCCACCACTAGAAAGCGGTAATGTCTCCGATATCGCGACAGAAACTCGAGCTGACCCACCACCGAAAGCTCAAGCGGTTATCGTATCAGAGTCTGCATCCGGAACAAAAAGTGACGGGTCGAAAAAAACGAAAAAAAAAAATAAGCTGAAGAGGTTGAGCCTGAAGTGGAGGCCAAAGTGGAGCTTGAAAAGGAGCCTGAATTGCAAGTGGATCCTGTCTATGAAGATGATTGTTTGGTGTATGGTGATGAAGACTGTGATGATGAATCAATAGAAAACAATGATAACGAGCACGGGGGTTTAACTGTTGATGAGACTCTAAACATTGCAGAAGACTTTCCAGATATTGTAAGAGCAGAAGAAAAAGCCGATAAAGCAAGATCAAAACAAAAGTACATTGACATCTCTTTTGCTTGGACATTGGAAGAAAGGTCTTCCTGGGTTCAGCTTCGTGGTTGATGTGTAGATGACGACGTCTAAGCCGCAATGACACTTCGAAGGAAACCCGTGGCATCTACTCCCTCTTTTTTCACCACTTGATTTCCCAGAATTGCAACTCATTTATGTAAGAGAAGATGGAGATAAGAGTTTTCAATGTGAAGATGAAGAATTCAACAAAAAGAAACAAAAGAGAATTGGGGATTTTTTTTTTTCAATTTCAAAAATTAGGGTTAGAATGATTTGGGGATTTTTGTTAGATTTTAATCAGAGGAGCTCAACAAAACGGTGTCGTTTTGATACTAACAGAGCATATTTAATGATGAATTAACTTCTGTTAATTATTACGTTAGTTGAGTTAACGATTTGTCTAAATGGCCGAGTCAACCCAAATTTCATGTATAAAATTTGAAGTCAACAAAACTTGATGCTTAAAATGGTTTTCCACAGAGTTCATGTTTAAAATGACGTTTTCCGCTAAAATCATGATTTAAATGACATTTTTCCGTAATATTATATATGTTTTTTGTTGCCTTACAAGGAGACAGAGATTATTCTGCTCACAAACACACTTGCATTTGAAAAAATGACTCTTACAGAATCACTTACACTCGTTGCTCACATTACCAACAAAGTGAAGGATCCATCCTAAAAAAAAAAAAATTATAGTACAAAAATTGAAAATGAAAAATAGAATTTTAGTGACTCGATAGAGTAATTTAAAAAAAAAAAAAATCCGTTTTAGTAACTCCATAGCGACACGTCATCATCGGCGTCAACGTCATAACTATGATTCCATTGTACGGACGGAGGCGGCAAAAGCATCCCTTCCGCCATATTAGCCAACAAACTCGGCATCCCGAACATGGCCTCTTCGTCCATATAATATGTATCGCTCTGTTCCGCCGTTTCAATATCCTCCACCGTGACAATAGCCTCCACGGTCGTCTCCGTCATGTCAAAACCATGATCCTTCGTCGTATCATACATCTCATCTTGAAAAGCCACGGCAGCTTCAGCAGCCGCTTTCTGAATATCCTTGGCGCAAGTTGACTCCGGAATCCGAAGCCTCCAAGCGGAGTCAGCAAAATTGAGACAGGCAGATCGGCCACGGAGGGCTATGGCGGCGACGTCGTGAGCACGAGCTGCCATTTCGGCGGTTTGGAAAGTTCCGAGCCAAATCCTAGATTTCTTGTTTGGCTCTCTTACCTCACCCACCCACTTACCGGAGTTTCTCAGGCGTACTCCTCTATAAATTGGATGACGAGTCTCACGAAACTTCTTCCTTCCCGCTGGTTTCTTGGGACAGCTCACGGCCAGCGTCGGACAATACTCGCCGCCTATATAAATTGGAGACTGGTAATCGGAGCCCAACATTTCAGAGAAGGAAGAAAATGAGTCCATTGATCAATACTGAAAAAACTGGATAAGGCTAGTTAAGTGGTAACTTAGGATCTCTGTGATAAAATATTTATTTATATCACTTTCTTTTCTTATCAGGTGGATTTAAAATTTGTAGTTAAAGAGAAATGGGAGTGAGAGTTGGTCTTTATAGTGGCGGGGGGGGGAGATATTTTAATCTGGGGAAAAAAAAAAGGCGAACACGGAGTTTCTGTCTCTGGGAATGCCACGTGGACAAGACACAGCGAAGCGATCCCACGGTTTTGTAAATGTGCTTAGCTGTCACTCATTCAGAGTCTGACATGTGTCCTTTGACTTCCTATGGGGAGGCTTTTGACTCTTCACTCGTTATACCTATTAGTATAAGTTTTTTTTTTTTTGGTTTTGTTAACTTGTTTGGTGTGATTGTGTGGCTGTGGTTTATGTCTTGTACTAAGTGTAGGACAACCGTTTATTAAATTATTAACTTCCTTGAATAAACAAATAGTCTCCCGTCTATCAATTCGTACTATAGTAGACATAAAAGATCTGTCAAAAAAGAAGAAGATCTTTTTTTCTCCATCGAAATATCGTGCGTTGCAAATAAGTGAAAGTGAGAGTAGATATTTTTTGTGTCCATTTTTATTGTTAAAGTCCTTCATATTTAGCCAAAAAATAATAATATATATTTATTCTTGATTTAAAAATCAAATTCAGCTGCGGCCATGTGACATCCCGTACTACCGATTTTTTTCTTTTTCTCCCAATCATCATTATAAAACATGATTTTAGATCAAACCAAGGCATGTTATCCCAAACAAAAAATATAGTTTAAACTGACTTCCTATAACTTTCATGATATAAACCAGTTTTACGGTATTGTTTTATAAGTATGTCTATTGTCTTTAAATTTTCAAATACTCTAAAGTAGTTTCCTGATTTTATTGAAGTTGTGAAAGTTATACTTGGAATTTCTATAACTTTTTGAATCAATAAGAACACAAATGCAGTAAAACGAAAAGAAAATAGGGGTTTGGATTGAATAGCGAGCTTTGAAATTGATCGCATATATAAGTAAATTCTATAAAATATTCTCTACATGCATGAATAAAGATGGTCATGTCTTGGCAAGTAGTGGGGATGTGTAATGAGAATATAATAAGCATGCAACGAATATCATTTTGCATGTAATTGATCACAATTCTCATCCCCTTTATCACTCTAGACTAGTTTCTCTCTCTTATCTCTAGTGGTGGTGAGCTCCTTCGAGGCTTCAACGACCACCACAGCTCCAATTCTCCTCCATCTCCGCTGAGGGCTCCTCTTTCGGACGAGCTTCCTCCTCCGCTCTTAACTTATCTCATTCAATTACCACATAGATCTACCTTATAATCATTTCCTCTTCAACTATCTCCCATCCACCTTCTATTGTCGAAAATTTTGTTAGAAATCACTGCGAGTTGAAGTTTTCGACAACAGACTCTAGTAAACCTTTTAATCTCAAACTTTTATACTTTCGTTTGATTGTTCGATATTCATTTATGATATAGTTTTTCTTAATATAAAATGGCAATATACAGTTTTAAATGTAAATGTAAAAATTATGTTGTTTTGCTTGGTAAAAAATCAGCAACAACATCATTTGCAACAAAACAACATATAGTTTTTAAAGATCAAAACTACATCGTTTTGATTTTATCGTTAGTTTTGTAACAGCAGTGAATGGTGTCACGTCAACGATACACGTGGTGGCTATATTACGGATGACTTTCAGGGTCAATAGATTGATCTGCAGTTTTGAGGTGAAAATCGAGCTTGCAATTTTTAATAAGTTCGATGGTTGTTTAGAAAAAAATCTTTATTTCTGATTTCATTAAATCCGAAATCTCCAAAGAATCTTTTTTGCGATGCCTTGGCTCTTAGTTCTTTAAGCGCATTTTCCTCGTCTTTCTTCTTCTGAATGTTAGCTAAGTCGTGCTCGTCATATTCCTTGAATTCTTATCAGTTTTTGGCTGCTTCAAAGGTTTCGCATTTTCTACTTGCTTGGAAGACATGAATGGTTTGTGTAGAACTAGGGTTTGATATTGATCTGAATTTGGGAAAAAGGAGCCGAGATATTGAGACGATGACTTTGATTCGATCAATACAAAACATGTTACTTGATTGTGTTTTATCCGCCCGAAGTCAGTTTTTTTTTTTTTTTTTTTTTTTTTTTTTTGTCTTCGCGCGCCGAATAGTCGTTTTGCATTAGTGCGGTGTCTTATACACGTTTAAGTACTTAAGTCTAACAGTTGTTTAACAAATCTATCGTGGGGATATTCAGTTTAATAAAAAATAGATATCGTGCTACATATACGTAGGAAGAATAATTTAGTGGATAAATTCTACTAATAAGAAAAAAACTCAAAATTTAATAGGTAAACTATTAAAAATATTTGATGAGTAACAATTATATTTTATATTCTAAGAAATATATGAAGAACAGTTTTAGCATTGAAACAAAATAATAGTACGAAAATGTAATAGTCTTGTTTGTATAAAAATACCTTTTTCTTAATAATGGAAATAAATAATACACTATTGAGCAACATGTAAAAGGGGAAAATGTTAAAATTTAATTCTACTCTATACTTTTTCGTTTTTATACTTATTAAAGTATTAGTTTTAAAAATATGAAATCATGATAAAAATTTGTATAGTGAAATTTAGAAAGATTAATATAATGATAAGAAATTCAATAAATTGTGTTAGTTTAATTTACTTTTAAGACTTGTTGTAATTTAAGCAAATATAAATATATATGATCAATTTAAAATACTCTCCTTCTAAGAAATAGTAGATACAATAAAACTTCTATAAATTAATAATATTAGGATTAGAAGATTTTATTAATTTAGAGAAGTATTAATTTATCGATAAATTATTAATTTATAGAGAGATTTACATAATTTTAAAATATAATTCATATTTAAAGTAAAAAATTGTAAATAATACTTTAATATTTTAGCAGCAGTTACATGTTAGGAAATAATTATCGTATATGCAATTTTTAATAATTTTTTGATGTAATTTAAAAAGATAATATCATATGTTTTTATGTAGTATGACAAATTTATAGATGAGTTACACAAAAATACAAATTTATGAATAAACAAATAACACTAGAGTCATATTTCACTAAATTATCTTAGTTATATTTTATAGTTTTATATAATTATTAATTTATGATATTGATTAAACTATATAATTACATAGGATTTTCAAAAAAATTATTATCTTATTATTTTTTCGAATTATGTTAAATATTACATTGACCCAACTCGGAACCAAAAAAATGATTAATTTAGAGAGGTTATTAATTTATAAAAGTTATATTGTATGGAATTTTACTAAGCCAGAAATTAGACCATATATACATACCATGTTATACATTTAACAAATATCTGATTTTCACCGAAAGTATGTTCACACGTTGAAGAAAAACCAGTTTGACATAAGGATAAAAAAATATCTACAATCTCAATAGTAATCTAAAAAATATCTTCATAAATTATATTCGTTTACAAAAACGTCTCTGTCATCGTTATCTCTCAGTCTCAAATCTTTCACGTAATTATTGAAATCTTTTGAGAAACAAGACGACAAAAGAGAGCCAGAGAGGGAAAAAAAGAGTGGTAAGGAGCAGGAAATGACAAAATAAGGCTTTCATAAACATAGAAAGTGATTTTGACTGGCCCACGCTCTTCTTGTGGGACCCATCTTTTTGGGTCCCACGCTCTTCTTGTGGGACCCATCTTTCTGTTTTTGGGTGTACGGACGATTGGTCGAGCTTTTCTGGATCGGTTGTTTCAGTTTTATACTCTATTTTGGGAAACAATTTTGGAAAAACATTCTTTATTCTTTAGTGAATTGGACTGGATTTATAGTAGCTTTTTGTTGCTGGATTCGAGATGCCTTTATGTATATTTTATAGTTTTTTTCGTTGTTAAGACTAATTCTGTTATTCACAAATCACAAGAGATATGAGGGAAAATAGTGCAGGTTCTTGTGGCATATCGTTTTCATCCACGTGTAATGATATTCGTGGCCACATCTTTTGTCGTGAAAGCAACGATTACACTTTTAACATATGTGAAGCAGAGTAGAGGAAAACGATTTCTTTGTACATGGCTTTAAAGTAATAAACAAATACACTTGGTTTATATACACATTTAAGGAAATAGCTTAGCTTCTTAACAACTTCTCTTAACTTCCTAACAACCTTGTACATGTTCGGATTACCCTTGGTTATTAAAAAAAAAAAACTTGTAAATGCTACTGCGCCTTCATGAGGATCTTCAAGTGTTGGGTTGCTAGGTATCAGTTAATAGGTTAACCAACTCACTTGTAAATGAGATATGTACTATTCTAATGAATACATGTGTCAATGAAATATATGAATATATGAATTCTTGCAAATATTTGTTTCCAAAATGATTTGATATTAACTTATAAAATAGATTTTCTGTGAAATATGCTCTTATTTATATTGATTAATTTACATGTTTTTAAATTTATTAGTTTGTATTTTGGAGAAAAAGTTGTTCATGTACGTTACTTGTTAAATAAAAAAAATATGATTATGTGCTCCCAACAATTTTTCCAAACATTTTTCTTTTTTTTTGCATTCCCTTCAAAAGCGTCTCTTCTTCGATGGAATTGGTGAATAGTTAACAATTTAAAAACTGCCATTCTTACCTTGCGGGTGAAGGTTGTTATGATCTTGGATGGTGGGGGTAATATTTTTACCAAAATCAACTACCTTCGGATTTGGCAGCGGTTGAAAATTTGGGATTCTGGATTAAGGAGTACGACGTTTATCATATATAATAGTTTGATAGATTAGTTTGGGTGGAAAATGAGTTATATTTTTTTTAAAATTTTTCTTTGTTGTTAGTTATTTTATTTCTCTCTTCGTAAAGTTTGATTCTGGCGAAGTTATCATTTGTGGTGGTTCTGCCAGTTTTTTCTGTTGGTTTGTTAAAGTCTACGCGAAAGACAAATTCATACAGAGACAACCATTGGATGTGGAGTTTGGAGTCTTCATGCATTTGTGTTTTGAGATTTGCGAAGTTAATATGGTGTTTCAAAGTCGGGTGATAACCAAAAATCGCAATAGCTTGAGTTCGGGTACGAAGAAGGAAAATAACAGATTTGTTTATCTGTTAGCGAGTAAGAAACTTATGAAGAAGAAACATCGTTAAAATTTGCTTTTTATATTTTATTGTTTTTAGCCTTTTTGTTTAGAATATATGTATATGAATTATATGATAAACTTTTGATCGAAGTGATAATAATAAATAAACGTTAATTTTTTTTGTTTTTGTGTTTTTGTTGGGCTTTTAACGAATTGTTTAAAAGATTGGCCCAATTTTTGCAAATTGGTAAAAATTAGACGAATCGAATTTTTTTGTTTTCCCAACATTATCCTAAAAGAAAAATCTTTAAACAACTAAAAGAAAAAAATAAATATCTGCTTCCGTACCTAACCTCTTATCTTACCTGTATCACTTTCACCATCTCTGGAGGCTCAAGATAGCAAAATATCTAAGAGCTTGTTCTAACGCTTCTAAGCGACCACGGCTACCAAATTGTTCCATTTGACCCTTTCACAGGTAAACTGTTGGCGAAATCTCTACTTTTTTTTGACTCGTGTGCTTTCTCTCGTGAGTTAGTTCAGATCTGAGGTTTTTTCATCTGCAATTAGGTTAGATCTGATGTATAAACTTAACTATGGTCCTTTTTTTTTTATAATATTGGGTGTCAATTGTCTGGATTTAATAGATTAGAGCTCAAATATCTTGTAAATTTGAAGTCTTTAAAGCAAAATTTATATATATCTGGTTTGGTCTTTGCTTGTGGTTCATGGTCTGCTATTTGAGCAAAGCAGTCTATACTAACAAATCGATTTAGTGTGATAGCTAATATACAGTGTTAAAGTATTCATTTTGGTGACAAAGCCTTTGGTATTTTATGCAGGAAGCATGAAGCCTGTCTTTTGTGGGAACTTTGAGTATGATGCGCGTGAGGGTGATCTCGAACGGCTATTTAGGAAATACGGCAAGGTTGAGCGGGTGGATATGAAAGCTGGTAAGCCATTCTTTTTCATTCTTCTGCCTTTTACTTAATCGATCTTTGTGCTTAACCTCGATGAACAAGCAGTATTTTAAACCACTAAGTGCGACGAGAAAGCAAAATTCAAATGCATTTCATGAAATCCACCTCCATGGTCATTCCCCAAAAAGGTTCTGGAGGACTCTCCCTTTGGAAGGAAGTACTAAACAGAGACCACATCCGCTTGGCCACGTAAAGCAGCCTGCTTGAAGTTTGGAAAGTACTTCAGAAGAGAAAGATAAAAAAATAGATTAGTGTAAAACCGCCATACTCAGCATTTTCTTTGGCGCAGGATGTGTTAATCTTGGGATGCCCATACTCCCACCAGCCAATGGATGGACCCTAGGGAAACCCATCTCCTTGTCCTCAAAACGATTCACTTTCCATGAGCAATAGCACTGCCATCTTAATTGCATTTCATTCCTCATGAATTTGCACACTTGGACATGCCTCTGGAATGAAAACATCCCGTCTGACTTCCACATTTTCAGTTGTTCCTTGACATATTAATTCCATAATGCAAGGTCTGTAACTGTTTCACTGGTCATTTGGTTTGCAGAGTTTTTTAGGCTCTAGGAATGTTCAAAATTTAATTTGTTCTAGTAGGTAAGTAAGGGTATTTGATGCCGCTGAAGGAGGGAGTACAGTCTTCAATGTTTGCTGGAGGTTCTTTACCTGTTTTACTTCCTCACTGGTCATGTACTCAGATCTATGCTTTTGGCCTTTTTTTCTCCAGGGTTTGCTTTTGTGTACATGGAAGATGAAAGGGATGCTGAAGATGCTATCCGAGCACTTGACCGCTTTGAATTTGGGCGTAAGGGACGCAGACTTCGTGTTGAATGGACAAAGGTAGGAAGACTGACCTCAGGATTTATTTTCTTTACAGACTTAATTATGTGGTTTGAGATATTGATAACATTAATGAATTGTGTATAGAGTGAACGTGGAGGTGATAGAAGATCTGGTGGTGGTTCAAGGAGATCTTCATCCAACATGAGACCTTCCAAGACTCTCTTTGTGATTAACTTTGATGCGGATAATACTAGGACCCGGGATCTAGAGAGACACTTTGAGCCGTATGGAAAAATCATTAATGTCAGGATCAGGAGGAATTTTGCATTTATCCAATTCGAGGCACAAGAGGATGCCACCAGAGCACTGGATGCTACAAATAACAGGTTTGTTCCTGTCCAATTCAGTATCTAATCGCTTCCTTTACTTGGACTCACATTTCACCTGTGTTTTTCATTCAGTAAGCTGATGGATAAGATGATCTCCGTAGAGTATGCGGTGAAGGATGATGATGCTAGAGGGAATGGACACAGTCCTGAAAGACGCCGTGATAGGTCACCTGAAAGGAGAAGGCGATCACCTAGTCCTTACAAAAGAGAAAGAGGAAGCCCTGATTATGGGCGAGGTGCTAGTCCTGTTGCTGCGTACAGAAAGGAAAGGACCAGTCCTGATTATGGGCGAAGACGTAGCCCAAGTCCTTACAAGAAATCAAGGCATGACAGTCCCGAGTATGGTCGTGACCGAAGAGGCAATGATAGCCCTCGCAGAAGGGAGAGAGTGGCAAGCCCTAAGTACAGTCGCAGTCCCAACAACAAAAGAGAGAGGATGAGCCCTGATCACAGCCCGTTTAAGAAGGAAAGTCTGAGAAACGAAAGGGGTGAAGTTGAGAGCCCAAATGAAAGGAGGGAGAGAGCAAGGTCTAGCCCTGAGAATGGACAAGTTGAAAGCCCTGGGTCTATAGGAAGAAGAGACAGCGATGGTGGGTACGATGGTGCAGAGAGCCCGATGCAGAAGAGGTTAGATGGTGAAATAGTTTCGATGCTTGTTTATTAACAGTATGAGATTATATGAATCTAAATAATTTCCTCTGTTTTTTTGTGTGGTGGCAGCCGGTCTGGTTCGCCTCCAGCTGAAGAGTGATGAAAGTAGATCCAACCATCTCTGTCAAAGTAGGATGTTGTAACTGTTTGTAGTCAACGCTTCAGTTTTTTTGTGTTTTGCTTAAATGCTTTTTGATAGAGTCGAACTCGGATCTCTTTTATTGTCGGATTGGAAGACTGTCTGTGTGCCAAAGTACTGCAAGTTTTCGTTTTTATAATCTCAGTTAGAAGTCCAATCATGAACTTGAAGACATTATAACTAAACACATGAGCATGTGGAAGAATTTGACTTGTCAATTGAGCCTACATGTTACTCTTCTTCAACTTGCTCTGTTTCTGTCTGCCCATAATTTTAGTTAAACAAAACAAACAGTATGCCGAAATTATGTAAGACAACAAGGATGAACTCTCCCAGACTCCCAAAGCTATACTATTTTTTTTGGGTGTATGTTGGCAAAAAACGAAATTAAGAAATAAAATAAAAGTTGACAATAATATATATATATATATATATGTTTTTTTTGTTTCGGGTTTTGCCGATACTGGTCGTCTAAAATATTATTTTCCGAAATGCTGCTGCAAAGTTTAATCTCTACTGGATTTCTTAAAATTTCTGCTATCTGATTTGGTATTTTCGTGATTCGTGCAAGTCGGAGTCAATTATGTGGGATTGGATTTGAAGCTTGTTTGCTGGTAAGTTTTGCCCTTTGAGCTGTCTACATATATGCAATGCTCCCAATTTTCTCTTTTTCATAATTAGGGCTCTTGATTCTTCCTAATTCTTGTATCAGTTGAAAATCTGCTTAGGATCAGTTTGGATTTGTTATTAGCTCAGATTCTGTTGTTTGGGTTTGAGAGGACGGTTTCAAGTTTCAAGCTTTTCATTCCTCTGAATCCGTCCTTCAATCTGTGTCTGCTCTCTTTGGGGCATGAACAGAGCAGCGCTCTCAGGGGCTACCGAATCAGGTATCTCATTTACTGATGCTGTTGGTCCAGAAGCTCTGACTATGCAGAGGAGCAGTAGCATCAATAATAATATGCGTATCCCAACATCGCCAATGTCTTTTTCTTCGAATAGCGTTAACATGCCGGGTTCATTGGTTCTCGATGGCTCTGCATCAATGCAACACTTACCTCAGCAACAGCAGCAAGCAGGACAAGGTTCTGTTCCTATGAGGGAAATTGATTATTCCCATGTGGATAAGAAACCCAGATTAGATGTGAAGCAAGAGGACATGTTGCAGCAACAGATTTTACAGCAGTTGATCCAGCATCAGTCCCCCACGGGAAGAAATCCGCAGTTGCAAGCTTTGCTTCAGCAGCAGAGACTGAGGAATCAGCAGCACATTCTTCAGTCCATGTCACCTTCTCAGAGACTTCAACTTCAGCAACAGCAGCAGTTGAGACAGCAACAAGGCGCTCAACAGATCCCTCCTAATGTACATCCTTATGAAGTTGGCGTTTGTGCTCGGAAATTGATGATGTACTTGTACCATCTGCAGCAACGACCTGCTGTAAGCTAATACCAATCTTTGGACTTTTAGCAATTTCATCACATCTGTTCAAGTTCTCCCATCACTGATACCTTTTTGTAGGAAAATTGCATTACCTATTGGAGGAAATTTGTGGCAGAATACTTCTCACCTCGTGCAAAGCAAAGGTTGTGCTTGTCACAGTACGAAAGTGCTGGCCACCATGCCCTTGGCATGTTTCCACAGGCAGCTCCGGTCAGTTTCTTCTTAGCTCTGTGTTTTTTGATCTTTTATGATATTGGTGTCCTGCATCACCATATTTTTTAGCTATACGCTTGTTTTCTCCACCTGTAATATTTCTGAATTTCACTACGATGATATCTTTTTAATAAGTCCGTTATTTTGTTTGCAGGATACGTGGCAGTGTGATCTTTGCAGCACCAAGTCTGGAAAGGGATTTGGTAAGAGAGTTGCAAGTTTCATTCTTGTGTAGTTTTTCTGTGCCTCCACTTGAGCACAATGAAGCAGCTTCTATTTGCTAATTGCTCTCATTTTTCTTTTTTAAAACTCTGATAATTGTTTTAGAAACTGTTTAGTCAAAATAGTAGCTAAACTGCCATCTTTTCGTGTTAAATCTGCAGAGGCAACTTTCGATGTGCTTGCCAGGCTTAATGAAATCAAATTTGCGAGTGGCATCATTGACGAGCTCTTATATCTGGACCACCCACGAGAAAACAGATTTCCCAATGGAGTGATGATGTTAGAATATAGAAAAGCAGTTCAGGAAACTGTACACGAGCAGTTTCGTGTTGTTCGTGAGGGTCATCTTCGGATCATATTCTCTCAAGATCTGAAGGTATCTAAAACACTAAATTGTGACTTTCTTCCAATTTTCTGTTGCCCTGCCTATTCACAGAACATGAAAAGCCAAGAAAAAATCAATCACCAGTGTGCTAATGCTTAGCTAATCTTGACATTGCTTGTTTCTAGATATTGTCTTGGGAGTTTTGTGCTCGGCGTCATGAAGAGCTTCTTCTTCGCAGACTTATTGCTCCTCAGGTCCTATTCTGATGGCATGACCCTTGGGTTAATTATTTGGAGTTAATACTTTCACCAAATGTTTGTGGTCAACTGTATAACTTTGTTTCCTTAAACCCTTGGCTATGAAACTGAGGATAGCTGCTACCTGGTTTCCCCTAAACAGTCTATATGTGCTTATCTTCTGTTTCCTACGACTATACGCACAAAGTTTTTAATTTACCTCTGAACATGGACATGCTGCAATGGTGTTGAAAACTGTATTGAAAACGTATTATTGGGGATGCAGGTGAACCAGTTGCTTCAGGTTGCACAGAAATGCCAGAGCACAATCTCAGAGAGTGGGTCAGAAGGAGTTTCGCAGCAGGATTTACAGTCAAACAGTAACATGTAAGTTGATCGTTAACTCTTGATTTGCCTTTCAACACCCAATATGGTGGCTGCGAACTTTTGTTTATTTTTCCATGTTCTGGCATTTGTTTTCAGTGCTCCATATCATTTTCGGGTGCTAATTTGTGTGTCAGGGTCTTGGGAGCAGGACGGCAGCTGGCAAAGTTCATGGAACTACAGTCGCTGAATGATCTTGGCTATCCAAAAAGATATATCAGAACTCTACAGGTACTTTGTAGCTTCTTTCCTAGCTGTTACTTTTTTTATCTGAAGTCTTTAGAAGTATTAATAGTGAACCATTGCGAGTGACAGATATCTGAAGTTGTCAAGAGCATGAAGGATCTGATGAATTTCACAGGCGAGAACAAAATCGGCCCTATTGGTAAGTCGAAAATTCCCATCCATAACATTCTTCTTGAATGAGACCCAAAACCGTGTTTCCCCTCTGATGTGGCTTTTACTGGAATGATACTGATTTTTATAACTCTCCTGGTGAAATTATCTGTTTGATCTTCTGACTGAATGTAAATGTTTTTCTGCCTGCTTATGTCCATTATGCAGAGGGGTTGAAACGGCTTTTGGAACAAACAGCGACAGTGAAGCTCCAGAGACAGAAAATGCAAGAGATGGAACAGTTTGGGAATAGCTCGAATGGGCCAGCTCAAGCTCAAATGGCATTAACATCAGGAACGATGAACGGCTCAACTGGCAACAACAATTTCAATAATCACCATCAAATTGTTGGCCGTGGAGCTATGAATGGGCCAGCTCAAGCTCAATTGGCGTTAACTTCAGGAACAATGAATGGCTCAACTGCCAACAACTCCAATAATCACCATCAAATTGTTGGTCGTGGAGCTATGAATGGCTCAGCTCAAGCCGCAGCAGCTCTGACCAACTACCAAAGCATGCTTATGAGGCAAAATGCTATGAATATTCCAAACTCAAATATGGGTAAACAAGAAGGGTTCCCAAGTCAGAACCCAACCCCAAACACAAACCAGAGTCCATCTTCTTCATCCCATCAGAGGCAGAACTTAGCAACAGGTGGATTTCCCAGCTCTCCTCAAATGCAACAACAACAGCACACCATGAACGGTGCTCCCAACATGCTTCCACAGAATCATCCTCATCATTTGCAACCACGACATTCACAAGGTAACAATCAGGAGCAGCAAATACTTCATCAGTTGTTGCAGGAGATGTCTGAAAACGGAGCAAGTGCGCAGCAACAAGCCTTTTCAGGTCAAAGTGGTAGCAACAGTAATGCAGAGAGAACCACAACTGCCTCCACTGCCAACATCTCAGGAGGAGGCCGAGTTCCAAGCCGCAACAACAGTTTCAAATCAGCCTCCAACAATAGCCTTCATTTGTCAGAAGATATATCGATCGATTACAGAACTATCTCATGATTTCTCAGACGACGGCTTCTTTAACAACAGCGATATCTATGGTGGCTTGTAATATCCCAACAGAACAGAGGCATTGTTGCTTTGACTTAACACAGTGAAAGACAGTTTAGGGCTTATTCTTCTCATTTAGGTTGGTTTGGTCTATGTATAGAAACCAAAGAGATATGAGACTGAAGGATTTTGTGATTTGTTTTAACTTACGACTATCTATAGTAAATTAGTAACTTTTAGCTTCTTCATTTTCCCTGTTTTAGTGATAGTAAGATGAAATCAGAGAGTATGATTTCTGCAAACACTTTCAATTAATCTTGTTCTTTTTTATGTTCTTTTCCCATAACGATCTGTTCATAGAAAAGATTTTCAAGTTACTCATCCTTATACTATTTTCAGATAGTAATATTACTATAGTTTCCAGTGGTGACCAATAGAAGAACAATAGGAATACACAGAAATTAAATGAAATGAACAAAGAGAAATTTAATAGAAAACTACTGAGGAATGAAGATGCAATCGTGTAGAGAAGGAATGAAATATGATATATGTCTTGTATTTTACCTATCTTTGAACTCCCGATTTGGGCCATAAGAGCTATCATTTGATAGGCATGTTAGGATAATAGACCTAAGTAATATATAAATGACACGAATTTATATACTAAAATTTAATTAGTTTTGAGTTGCAAGTCATGAAATTTAATATAGTATTTCAAGACGGACCGATAAGAATCATTATCTTGAAGGGGTTCGAAAGTTAGTTGGAAGTCCATGAAGCTTAACAACACATGACAAATTGCAATACAATTCGTACTACTTTTGAGCTTTTTTTCTAGAAGCTTGTCTTCCACGTATGGCCTCTTCATCGTATATGTTATCAATCGAATCATGGTACATGTTTTTTGTAGATTGGTTCTACAGCTTGAAGAAACAGATTTCCGTTTGTAAAAAGATAAGCATATCCAATCAACATAGCATCTGAGAACTTAGTTCTAAAACCAAATGATGGAGCATATACCGGATAAAAAGACTCATACCACAAATTATGCCAATAACCAAAGCACAACTCTTTGGTTTTGTTGATTTGAATTTATGAGTATCAAGATAAGAAACATTAAAAACTTAGAGACCATAATGCACCTTACCTTTTGAACATACAATTGCAAGTTTTGGTGCAAATATAGAACATATGGCAAGTATAAATAAGTATTACTATTTGAAAATGATAAGCCAATGAGAGCATACGTTAGAAGAAGGAAAACTGATGACATGTCAAGAGAATTGGCTGAGCTGACACAAGATTGAAGAAGAAGAGCTACAGTAAATAGTATAAATACAAACACTCTATTTCATATAGAAGTATCCAAAATAGAGAATTGGTGTGCTGTAACAAACTCCTGCGTGAGTTGAGGGATGAAGAACAGAGCCTGAAACTCTGGAATCTTCTTCTTGTAACGAATCTTGATAATAATCATGTCGAGTCTTCAATGGGCGACGAGTTGAACGAGACTGGCAGAGATGACAGAGATGACAGAGCGATTAGAAAGCTTAACCAAGGGATTAAAGTCGTGTAAAAGGATATTATCAACAGATTGTTGTCAAAAAAAAAAAAACATTACTTGAAAGTGTTTGCAGAAATCATAATCTAAGATTTCATCTTTCTATCACTAAAAGGGGGAAAAGTGAAGAAGATAAAAGTTCCTATAGATGGTCGTAAGTTGCAACAAATCACAAATTCCTTCATTCGTCTCATATCTCTTTGGTTGCTGTACAA
Organism: Cardamine occulta; assembly: GCA_028015245.1. Lineage (NCBI taxonomy): Eukaryota > Viridiplantae > Streptophyta > Magnoliopsida > Brassicales > Brassicaceae > Cardamine > Cardamine occulta. The sequence goes on along the minus strand of CM051388.1, from coordinate 6,645,702 downwards.
AGACCAAATCAAACCTAAATGAGAAAAAATAAGCCTAAACTGTCTTTCACTGTGTTAAGTCAAAGTAACAATGCCTCTGTTCTGTTGGGATATTACAAGCCACCATAGATATCGCTGTTGTTAAAGAACCCGTCTTCTGAGAAATCACGAGATAGTTCTGTAACCGATATATCTTCTGACAAATGAAGGTTATTATTTGAGGCTGATTTGAAACTGTTGTTGCGGCTAGGAACTCGGCCTCCTCCTGAGATGTTGGCAGTGGAGGCAGTTGTGTTTCTCTCTGCATTACTGTTGCTACCACTTTGACCTGAAAAGGCTTGTTGTTGTTGCATACTTGCTCCGTTTTCAGACATTTCCTGCAACAACTGATGAAGTATTTGCTGCTCCTGATTGTTACCTTGTGAATGTGGTGGTTGCAAATGATGAGGATAATTCTGTGGAAGCATGTTGGGAGCACCGTTCATGGTGTGCTGCTGTTGTTGCATTTGCAGAGAGCTGGGGAATCCACCTGTTGCTAAATTCTGCCTCTGATGGGACGAAGAAGATGGACTCTGGGTTGAGTTTTGAGTCCCCTCTTGTTTGCCTGTATTTGAGTTTGGGTTATGCATAGCATTTTGTCTCATAAGCATGCTTTGGTAGTTGGTCAGAGCTGCTGCGGCTTGAGCTGAGCCATTCATAGCTCCACGACCAACAATTTTATGGTGATTATTGGAGTAGTTGTTGGCAGTAGAGCCGCTCATTGTTCCTGAAGTTAAAGCCATTTGAGCTTGAGCTTGTGAATGTATAGCTCCACTGTTCCCAAGCTGCTCCATCTCTTGCATTTTCAATCTCTGGAGCTTCATTGTCGCTGTCTGTTCCAAAAGCCGTTTCAATCCCTCTGCACAAGGGACATAAACAGGTATGAAAAAGTTTTCATCAGTCAGAAACTCAATCACCGGATCAAACAGAACATATCAACAGGAGAGTTACACCAATCAGTATTATTCAAGTACAAGCCAAACCAGAGTGGCAACCTGGTTTTGGGTCTCATTCAAGAAGAATGTTTTGGATGGGAATTGTAGACTTACCAATAGGGCCGATTTTGTGCTCGCTAGTGAAATTCATCAGATCCTTCATGCTCTTGACAACTTCAGATATCTGTCACTCGCAATGGCTCACTATTAGTACTTCTTAAGACTTCAGATACAAAAGTAACAGCTAGGAAAGGAGCTAACGAGTACCTGTAGAGTTCTGATATATCGTTTTGGATAGCCAAGATCATTCAGCGACTGCAATTCCATGAACTTGGCCAGCTGCCGTCCTGCTCCCAAGACCCTGACACACAAATTAGCACCCGAAATCATATGGAGCACTGGAAACAAATGCCAGAAGATGGACAATAAAAGAATAGTCTACATCTACCATACTGGATGTAGAAAAGTAAATCAAGAGTTAAGGATCAACTTACATGTTACTATTTGACTGTAAATCTTGCTGAGAAACTCCCTCTGACCCACTCTCTAAGATCGTGCTCTGGCATTTCTGTGCAACCTGAAGCAACTGGTTCACCTGCATGCACAATAATAAGTTTTCAAAACCATTGCAGCATGTCTATTTTCAGAAGTAAAATTACAGACTTTAAGCTCATTCCTAGGAAACCAGAAGATAAGCTCATACAGATTGTTTAGCGAAACCGGGAATTAGCTATCCTCAATTTTATAACCAAGGGTTTAAGGAAACAGAATTAAACAGTCGACCACAAACGTTTTGTGTAAAGTCTTAAGTTCCTAATAATTAGCACAAGGGTCATGCCACAAGAATAGGACCTGTGGAGCAATAAGCCTGCGAAGAAGAAGCTCTTCATGACGCCGAGCACAAAACTCCCAAGACAGTATCTAGAGAGACGCAAAGTCAAGAATAACTAAGCATTAGCAGGGAAACAGAAAATTGGAAGAAAGTCACAATTTCTAACCAAAGAATTGTTCTACATACCTTCAGATCTTGAGAGAATATGATGCGAAGATGGCCCTCACGAACGACACGAAACTGCTCGTGTATAGTTTCCTGAACTGCTTTTCTATATTCTAACATCATCACTCCATTGGGAAATCTGTTTTCTCGTGGGTGATCAAGATATAAGAGCTCATCAATGATGCCACTCGCAAATTTGATTTCCATAAGCCTGGCAAGCACATCGAAAGTTGCCTCTGCGGATTTAACACGAAAAGATGGCAGTTTAGCTACTATTTTGACTAAACAGTTTTTAAAACAATGATCAGAGTTTAAAAAAAAAGAAAAAAAAAAAAGAGAGCAATTAGCAAATGGAAGCTGCTTCATTGTGCTCAAGTGGAGTCACAGAAAAACTACACAAGAATGAAAGTTGCCACTTTCTTACCAAATCCCTTTCCAGACTTGGTGCCGCAAAGATCACACTGCCACATATCCTGCAAACAAAATGAGAAGATCATAGACTTATTAAAAAGATATCATTGTAGCGAAACTCAGAAATATTCCAGGTGGAGTATTGTGCGTATGACTACGAATATGGTGATGTCGAACACCAATATCATAAAAGATAAAAAAAACACAGAGCTAAGAAGAAACTGACCGGAGCTGCCTGTGGAAACATGCCAAGGGCATGGTGGCCAGCACTTTCGTACTGTGACAAGCACAACCTTTGCTTTGTGCGAGGTGAGAAGTATTCTGCCACAAATTTCCTCCAATAGGTAATGCAATTTTCCTACAAAAAGGCATTAGTGATCGGACAAGTTGAATAGTTGATGAAATTACTAAAAGTCCAAAGATTAGAATTAGCTTACTGCAGGTCGTTGCTGCAGATGATACAAGTACATCATCAATTTCCGAGCACACACACCAACTTCATAAGGACGTACATTAGGAGGGATCTGCTGAGTGCCTTGTTGGTGTAATTGCTGTCTCAACTGCTGCTGTTGCTGAAGTTGGAGTTGAAGTCTCTGAGAAGGTGACATGGATTGAAGAATCTGCTGCTGATGCCTCAGTTTCTGCTGCTGAAGCAAAGCTTGCAACTGCGGATTCCTCCCCGTGGGGTCCTGACGCTGGATCAACTGCTGTAAAATCTGCTGCTGCAACATGTCCTCTTGCTTCACATCTAATCTAGGTTTCTTATCCACATGGGAATAATCATTTTCCCTCATAGGAACAGAACCTTGTCTTGCTTGCTGTTGCAGTTGTTGTTGCTGCTGCTGCTGCTGCTGAGGTAAGTGTTGCATTGATGCAGAGCCATCGAGAACCAATGAACCCGGCATGTTAACGCTATTCGAAGAAAAAGACATTGGCGATGTTGGGATACGCATATTATTATTGATGCTACTGCTCCTCTGCATAGTTAGAGCTTCTGAACTAACAGCATCAGTAAATGAGATACTTGATTCGGTAGCTCCTGAGACCGCTGCTCTGTTCATGCCCCAAAGAGAGCAGACACGGATTCAGAGGAATGAAAAGCTTGAAACTTGAAACCGAAACAACAGAATCTCTGGGCCAATAACAAATCCAACGTGATCCTAAGCGGATGTGCTCTAATTTCACCGATCAAACTGAGATAATTGATACAAGAATTACAACGATTCAGCTAGTTTTCAAAGGCTGAGCACAACAAAGAAGATGGGAATGTGAATTCTTCATTACACACGAAAAGCCCTAATTATCAAAAGAGCAAATTTGAACTCGTTTCAGAATCGTATATATGTAGACAATCTCAAAGTAATAAACTTACCAACTTAAACTTCAAATCGAATCGGCAACTCAAATCAAAACCCAGAAACTGTCAACGAAATCGACTTCGAATTGCACGAATCCCAAAATCAGAAAATTTTGTAAACAAAACAAGAGATTAAAGTTCACTGCCGCATTTTAGAAAAAAATATCGGCAAAACTTGGAAAAAAGAAAAGTTTTTTTCTATTTGTGAAAAATATTTACGCAAACATAACAAAATCTAACTCAAATCAAAATAAAATATACAGCACTTAAATAGTCAAAACCAGGGACAGTAAGTCAGTGACAAAATCCACAAGAATTTAGAGAAAATTCATGAAACAAAAATGTATACTGCAGTTTTTTGGTATGCTAACATTAAATTATGAAAAACAAAAATTCATGAACCTTATATCCTTTTCACAAATTGAGACCTTAGTTGAGGGAAAGAAAAAAGAAACTTGATTTATTAATTAAAATAGCTCAAAATCTTTGACTGGAAAAATACATATAGAACCGGGAATAACCGACTACACCGGTCAACTAACCAAGCCTCACCGACCTCGTGGATCAAACGACACCGACACGTGCTGATGTGGTAATAGATCTCGTGGTAGAAGTGGGACCATAGGTACGTGGTATTTATATGAATCGTTCGATCCTGCGTGCTACAACGAGATATTTATTTAAAACAGCACAACCAGATTTAAATCTGCTAGCACAAAGAAAGATATTGGCAACATTACAAGAGGGAAGATAAACAAATTTTATTGAGATTTTGAAAATATTAGGATGAATTTTAACGCTATTTAAATATATATATTATAATAAAACTAATTTATTTATTAATTTATCTTACAACTTCAGCCAATCAAGCATATTGTCCTTATCATTACTATTGAAGGAAATATTATAGGAGAGAAAGTTTATCAAGTATGTCCAATTAAATTGTGACATGTCATTTCTTTTCCTAAATTGTTGTTTATTTTTTAAATCAATGTTATAAAATTAATAAATGCATTTAAAATGAATTACATAATCGTTTTAGGTAAATTTAATAAGAAATGATATAACATATATATGTTAAAAAAAATTAATATTAAATTATATATAATCAACTTATATTCTTCATTTTTGGTTAAAAATATTGTAACATTTTTTTTCCAAGTCATCAAAAAATATTTGACAGACTAAAATTATTTTGTTGCAATGATATAGAAAATAATATATATATATATAATTGCCATATAAGTTTTATGAGAAAATAATCTTAATTAGTGTATGTTTTTTGTTTTTTTTGGATAAAACTTAATTAGTGTATGTTAAGAAAAATAATATTCATATCTTCCACCTAAATATTTCCTTACTACCTTTTGTAAAAGTAAATATTTCCTTACTATTACCATTATTTTAAGGAAAAGTCTCCCTAAGAAAAAACTAGTGTTGTTTATCATTTTTCTTAAGTTTTTTTCTATGTTTTATGATATTTTAGAAAAGGTACAATTTTAAAAAGCATATATTCAACAAATTATATTTTATAGATTATTAGTGAGGATATATGTTAATATATTATGTTAAGTATTACAACCCAACTTACATTTTTTCCTACAAATATAATTAAAACTAAAATGGTTCACAAGTTCAAACTGGATGTACACAGTCTAGAAAAATTATGTCAAACAAATAGAGTTACACATTTGATGCTAGAATATACGTCTTATATTTAAAATGCATGGAACGTAAGAAAAAGAACAAAGAAAACAATTCCTTAATATATAAAATTTGTAGATATATTTTTTTGACTCTTTTTACCATCATTATTATATAATATTTTGATATGATTATCATACAACAAACATATCATATTGAAAAATTCGAGTCACGCACAAATTTTATGAATTTGGATTTTTTTATATTCCATTAATGCCCGAAAAAATGTACTAATAACTCAAATAATTGAAGAGTTCTGGATCAAAGCTCTGCCGGAGCTTTCATATTATATGGTTTCCTTTGGAATCTCTGTTGTTTTAGATTTATTTCCAGCTCTGAAAAAGTTAATATTTCCAATTTGTTTTTGTTTTTCTTTGGTCAATTTGTGGGATACTGATAAGTGACAATCACTCAATCAGACATCCAAAATTGTGTAAATTTTTACTTGTTTTAAGTTTTTTTTTTTTGTTTTTATGGTTTATTTGAAAAGTCACGTAAGAGATTTTATACTATATAGTTACCCTCTCAACCAACACTCAAACTTAAAGAGATAAAAAGATAAGAGTATCATTTGGAACCTCTGCCTTTCGTCACTGATTCAAGCGTTACTAGGTTGTTTTAGATTCGTTTCCAACTTTGAAGAAGTTAATATTATCCTCTCTTTTTTTTTTCGTTGGATACTGACAATCAAATATCCAAAACTGTGTTTAGTGAGTCTCCCAACCAACACTCAAACTTAAAAGAGATAGAAAGATAGCGCCTAGCTCCTTTGAAATCTTCGCCTTCTATCACCGGTTCAAGCGGCTATAGTATGTTGTCTTAGATTTGTTTCCAGCTTTGAAGAAGTTAATATTACCCTTTTGTTTTTGTTTTCCCGTTTGTCAATTCGTTGCATATCAGACAGATTATTGTTGTTTTTCGAAGAGCCAAAATCAGATCTATGTTTGGTTTAGAGGAAGATTAGGGTACTCGTTTTGTTTGTTTTTTGCATGTTTATAAAATATACGCTTTGAAGAAACTGTGTTTAAAAAAAAAAAAAATGAAAAACCTGTATTTTCTGAATCCTTTTTGTCTTGTTCCTTCAGTTTTATATTTCGACTTTCACTTGGAAATACATTAAAAATAAGACAATAATTCACTTTTCCTTCGGAAAACCATTTATTTTTCTATTTATGTTTATTTTATTTTGGTTGTATCTCTTTTCCATTTTGAAAGCTTCTAGTCTCTTTTTCGATTTCCAGTTGGGTTGGATTTTTCTCTTTTGAGTATTGTAGTACTAACATTATGCAATTTTGGGGTTGTTGCAGAGAGGGAAAATGATTGGACAAGGTGTTAACATTGGTGGTGATGATGATCAAGAAGGTGCAAGGACAAAGAGAAAATATAGGCACACTACTGAACAGATTCAAGAACTTGAAAAGTTTGTTTAATTTCCTTATTTCATCATGCAACAATTCCTATTAATTGTTTGATTTTCAGTTTGAGGTATCTCTTTTCTTTGCTTTAACGTTTTTTTTTCCTTTTTCTAAATGTAGTTTCTACAAGCATTGTCCTCTTCCTAATGAGGATCAGAGGTATGAATTGGGGCAACGGCTGAATTTGGAGCCAAAACAAATAAAATTTTGGTTCCAAAACAAGAGAAACAAAGCAAAGGTACAAAACAAATACAATATGTATTCAATTGGTTGTCTTTCTTTTCATTGAACCGTATTATAGACCATTATATTAGAGTTGATAGAGCTGGTTTGTTATTGGTTTAGTTGGTTTAATGTTTTGTGTATAGTTTGGTTATCAACTCTGGTTTAGAGTCTAAGTATTTAAGCTTTGGTTTGTACAACTTTTACAATTGAATGAAGATATTTTAACATTCTTAGAGAATCTAATACACTTTCTGCCCCATTTTAATATATATATAAATAATGCTCCGTAGAGAATATGTAGTGTATTGGTTTGTGCTATTACGGTCATCGTGTCAACATCCAAATTTCAAATCCAATTGAATGCATGTTGTTCACAAAATAATATACATATATATCCATTTGTAAGTTAAATATTATTTTGTTATTTTGTTGGTAGGTATATATGTGTGCTTTATCACTTCCCACACATCCTCAAACCCGACCTTGACCTGAAAGTTGTGTTCTTTTGTTAGCAGATGCAAAGGGAGCGCGGTGAGAATAGAACTCTCACAGAAGAGCATGACAGATTGCGAGGATATCAAGAACAACTCAAACACACCATGTTACGTAGTTCATGCATCAGTTGTCGAAAGCCAACTAATACGGGAGATGTTGACTATGAGGTGCAAAAACTTTTAGTTGAGAATATTATATTGAAGCGGGAGGTAAACCAGTTTGACAATTTCCTTGGCAGTCCCATGCAATTCCCGGTTAGTCCACCTCAGGCGCTGCCTTCTTCTTCTTCTTTAAGGATCTCTAACCCTGGAAGAAATGCACCACCAGAACCTAATTCCATCATGAACGAGACGTCGATGTTCTTGGAATTTGCCACTGCGGCAATGAAGGAGTTAAGAATGCTAGGGAAAACGGACTGTCCATTTTGGACAACAAACTCATTCTCCAAGAAAGAATCACTTAACTACGAAGAGTTTAGGAGTGCTTTCAACATAAGCATAAAACCTCTTGGGTATGTTATGGAGGCTTCTAGGGAAATGGGTGACCTCATTTTTCTTTTTTTCCTTTGACACTGAAACTTTTTAAATTGGTGACCTCATTATATTTGGGCAGATTCAAGCAGAATATCAAATCATTTCTCCGTTGGTACCAAAGAGACAAGCCAAATTTCTTAGGTACTGCAAAGAGCTCAGACGAGGCTTATGGGTGATCGTAGACGTCTCTCCTACTCAAGAAAAACTGTCCAATGGTGATTGCAGCCGGCTACCCTCAGGCCTTATCATAGAAGACATGGCCAATGGTTACTCCAAGGTTACTTCTAAATCCTGTTCTTTTAACCTCAATGATAGCTTTGGTAACAAAATTTATATAGCTTAGCTCAATTTTCATATGCTTTTTGTCAAAAGTTCATGAGCTTTTGACTCAAAATGGATTGGAGATAAGTGGAGAGCCACATGTCCTTTATATATTTAGTAAACCACTTCTTATTTAAAATGTGAAGTTCGTTGAACCCGTTTGGACTTACGAGGTACTGTACCATGTTAAGAACTACGATTTTGCCAACTCAAGAGAAATTAACAAAAAATGTATTAGCCAATGTTCTTTAAATTAATTAACTTATATCTTTTTTTTAGTTTTGGTGTGAGATTTCAAGCATGCTTCTATAAAAGACTATGTTTTTTAAACTCAATTATTCATTCTAGTTTTTCTGTGAGGCACTCTTTAGTCCAAAGACTAGAACGGTTTAACACATATATAGAGATTTGGTTTCAACAGGTTACATGGATTGAGCAAGCAGGATACGAGGAGAGTCACACCCAGCAACTCTGCCGTCGTATGATTGGTTCTGGCGGGCTAGGCGCAAAGAGATGGCTGACGACACTGCAGAGACACAGCGAAACCATCTCCACTTTTACATGTATCAACATGGCTCAAATTTACCCAGGTGACTCTAATTTAAAATACTCTTTTGAATGTTGTTTCTTTTGTCAAGGAATATATTTTATTTTAGGCTAAGAACAACTAGTTAAAACTGAACTTGGTGTTCTAGAAAGTATTTGATACAAGTAAGTAGATTGAGTTGTAGAATAAGTATCATTTACCACTATTTTTAGTGACAATTCGGATCTTCACCATCTTTGGACTAGCCTTGATTGTTATATATGTTTTTGATGTAGGATTGTCATCAAAGGGTGCAAGTGAAATAGTGAGGCTAGCGCAGCGAATGGTTCTCAACTACTACACAGGTATCAACGGTTCTTCGGTGGTCAAGTGGGAGAGAATTGAAGCAAAAAACATAAAACTAATGATCCGAAGGAACGTGAATGAGTCTGGTGAGCACACTGGGATTGTGCTGAGTGCATCCACTTCTGATTGGTTTACAGTGAGGCAGCAAAAACTTTTTGATTTCCTTACCGACCTGAGTTTGAGAAACAAGTGGGATGTCTTGACCCACAATACTTCCATGGAAAGAACAATCCACATTCAAAAAGCAAAACGCCATGGAAACTACATCTCTCTTCTTAGAAACCTTGTGAGTTTTCCAAACAGAATCAGACAAACATTTTGGATGAATTCTAGTCTATTTTTCCATTAATATTTTGTGAGTTCATACAGGAGAATGGTATGCTAGTTCTGCAAGAGATTTGGAATGATGCATCAGGTGCATTGGTGGTGTACGCACCCCTGGAAACCAATTTGGTTGAGGAGGTTATGAGAGGTGAAAATGCAGATAATGTCCAGATTCTTCCTAGTGGATTCTCGATATTTCCAGACAAAGAGACTGGTGCAGGATGTTTACTGACACTTGGACTTCAGTTCTTGGTTAATAGTAACCCAACTGCACAACTCACTCAACGTTATGTCAAACTTGTCGAGGAACTCATCGCTACCACCATTGGCAGGATCAAAACCTCTTTGGGCGTACAAATATAGACATTAACTCTCATCAGTTTCTGTTGTTTGGTATTCAGTTCTGACATTGGCTTCTGCCTTTCCAGTCAAGAGACTCGTCCGGAGAAAGTTTTTTATGTGTTTGTTGATTTGCATTTGAAGGATATTTGTGTTTTTTTTTCTTTCACGGTTCTGCTCAAAGTGTTACAAACCAGAAAGTTAGAATTTCTGTATAATCCAGAATAACACCGTAGTGACAATTGGTTCATTCTGAGTTTTGAATCAACTAGAAGACGAACAAGACTTTTTCGGTGATGTCGCATCCGCAGCACCATCAGCTGTTTCTCTATCCAAGTCTTTAGCCATGGGAGTTTTTTCTGAGATTGTTGCCTCAGGTTTACCCGTTTTGGAACCATCAACCACTTCTGCATCTTCACCATAGAAAAACCCAGACGATCTCAGCTCCTTTACCATTCGAAACTCGTCATAGTGTGCACGTCTATGTTCCTTAAAACTTTCATTTTTCTCACTCTCAGAATCTGCAGTGCACAAAAACAGAGATGAAGATATGACCTGATGAAACTATGAATCACTGTTTATTTGGTTTTGCTATAAACCTTCATTTTCATCCATTGGATCTGCCTCGTCCTCTGACGAGCTCCAGTCACCAGAATCGGATCTCTGGCTGGAATTTTTACTGGAAGAAGCTACAGCATTCAAAATATTCCTTAGTTCTTCCGCACTAGGCATTTCATCAACACAGTTGTCAAACGATCTTCCTCTAGGAGACACAGAACCTGATAAAATCAACCCCGAAAGAAAAAATAAAAACTTTGTTCAGGGTCTAGCAATAGCAAGATCTGCACCAGAGTCACGCTCTCCCACTAGATAGACAACAATGCAAATCAACCAACAAAAGAGCAAAAAACAGCTAGACTATGCATAGATGGTGGTTTCCTACATGCCAGGATGCTAGAAGCATATATATAGGCAAAACAGAGAAATGGACAAACCATCATCATCAATCATCGGGTGATACGGTGTCTTTGGTTCCGTAATCTTCTGCCTTACAGGTTTGTTGGATTCATTTTCCTCTATATTAGCTTCATTCCATTGTACACGTCCCCTGGCAGAGGAATGAACATAATTAATAATACACAAGAGAGCATATAAGTGTTGCTAATACACCTAAAATAAACGTAAAGACAATGTGCTGCAGTCCTGAACTTTACATAGTAAACATCTTGAGACAAACTAAACTTCATCATCTAAATGTCATTGTAATTGTTCAGAAGCCAATACATGAGTCTTGAACCAAGGCAAAAGTAAAAGATTATACTACTCTTACTATTCACTATTCTGTTGGAATAGCGAAATCCATGAACATTATGAATAAGATCTCTCTCTCTTCCATTTTTCGTTTTCCATGAAGTAGCATAGAGAGAAAGAGAGAGAGAACTGTTTCATGCTTCCTTCAAGGGTACATATTTACAAGGCTTTTAGGTGAAGATTTAGCTCTCCAAAAAGATAATTACAGATTAATAATGGCTTTCATATAAATTTAATATTCATCCCTGGTGCAGACCATGCTAAATCTATCAGGTGAAAAGTTCAATCCAGAATTCTAACAAAGAGACTAACTACTAGACACACAAGCTGAAAGGAAACAGGGAGATGGAGAAACATACTTCATCTTGAGTTGATTATATTCTCTTTCAAGCTGACCCAAGAAAAATATTATAGCTCACCTGAGTGCAACATTACAGAAAAACTCAGCTTATGAAATGTTCTGAAACCCTTCCAAAATGAATTTGTGGAACATGGAGAAGGAAAACAATGAGAGCAAATGATCATGAACCTTAAGATAGATTCAATGTTTGGAACAACCAAGAAGAAACAAATTACTTAGCAACCAAATTCTATGGAATTCTTCAAATACAAGCAAAAAAAAAAGTCGTAAATAGTAAGATTATAACGAGAGACACAAAACACAATCCATATTCAACGAGAACCTCAAAGATACTACAGGCAACGGTCTACACATATATCCTCCATTGACATCAATACACAGAGAAATTGGTTTCAAAAACCAAAAAGACAAATAATCCCTATAGATATCGAAATCTCCGACCAAATTCAAATATACGGAAGACCAATCGCAACTGGTTTGATAAGAATTCATATTTACCTTTATTTCTAAGAGAACATCGGAACGATAAATTTGACATACCTCTACGATTCGGATCCTTTTTCTTGCTTCCAGAAATGATATGTTGACCTGTGTTTTTCTTTGTTGCTGCAAAATGGAAATTTTCAAAAAGCAGTACGATGACATAAGGTCGATAGCCGTCCGTGCATTTGACTTTGACCAAAATAGATTCTAGAGCCACGTGGTATATTATAATCCCTTGACTGGATCGTATGCGTAAGGCTAGTTCTGGATAATTTCTCAACAGTACATAAGCTTTAAATTTATATGCTCATAATTTATCACCAGAAACAATGTAGAGTCGATTAATTATGGACAAAAGCAATACAAAAAGTTGCACTGCAAGATTACAACATCAGATTAGCATTCAGAAAAATCAAATTCCGTACCTCTAACTCTGTTTCCTTGCAACTACTACACATCACTTATCCCAATTAGTAGACAACTACTTGCCTGCATATGATCAAAACCTTGCATTTGCTAAAATGTTGGATTAAATAATGATAAAAGTGGATTTAGTTTGGTGTTGCCAAACTTGCTACTGATTCTTCTGCAATCTTCCAAGCACGATTTAGAAACTCGAATGCTTTTGAAGGGTCCTCTTCAGATAGAGCAGATTTCAGGTCTGCAAAGAAGTCACCTAAAGCAGAAATAGATTCTTCTGAATCTTCAGGGTCATGATGTCCTGGTTCTTCTTCTTCATGTCCTTTTGCTTCTCCAAGTGATTCAATGCATGTATTTCTCTCTCTTGCACGTACCTCGGCTTCCAAATTTGCAGCCATGGAAATGGCTCGACGTATACACGATGGAGGTATCTACAGGCAAGCATAGATATGAGATCAGCTTCATGAGTCGACAAGTACTAGCCATATTTCAGTAACTGGGCAAGTTCTTTAAGGCCTCTAGAATGACCTACCTATGATCATTCTGCATGTCGATCTAAACTTGTGTATGAGAAAAGAGGGAGGGAGTTTACCTGGGCAAGCTGAGCAACCTTAAAACCAAAGCTCCTGCTGCAAAGACCACGCACAAGTTTATATAGGTAGGTCACATCATCATGATCAGAATCCCCTTTATCCTTCTGTGATGTCAGATATGAGACATGGTATGTCCCAACAGAACCCGAAAATCTGTTACCGATCTTTGCTATTTCAGGGTAATGTGTGACAAAAAGAACCAAACATCTCTTTTCTGCTAGGAGATGTTGTAATGTTGCATAAGCAATGGCTACACCATCGTGTGTGCTAGTGCCTCGTCCAAGCTCATCTATAATAACAAGCGAACGAGAAGAACAATTTCTGATTATATGTGACGCTTCACTTAATTCTTCTAGAAAGGTACTTCGGTCATGCTGGATACTGTCTGAAGCACCCATCCGAGTGAAAACACCATCAAGAACATGCAGCTTGCCCAATGAAGCTGGTACAAAGGAACCAACCTGGGAAACCAAAGGGAATAAGTAAGTATTAAACATATCTAAGATATGTTGACAAAGCATAAGCTTATACTGTTAATGTCTATGTTACCTGAGCCATTATGGTAATTAAAGCAACTTGACGGATATAGCAGCTCTTTCCTCCCATGTTAGGTCCGGTGATAATTTGGCAATATTCCCCTTCTGCATGCAAACTTGTGTCATTTGGGACGAAGTTATCTTGTAATATAGTCTCCAATACCTAAGAAATTTTGAAAACGAGATGAACTATATATTTCCAACTTAATTAGAAATAGAAAGAAAAAGAAAAAGAAGCGAGCGCAGATGCATACAGGATGACGACCAGACTGTATGTTTATCTCAACTGGTTCACGGTCATCCACAAACACGGGACGGACATAGTTCTGCAGAGGGAAAAATTTGAAGCGGAAAGTTAAGAATTGAAAAGCAGTGACTACAAGTACATTTGTTGTGGTTTGTTCCTTCTTTGTACCTTGTTTCTGGATAGAGGCGAGGGAGTACAAACAGTCCAGCGCAGCAAGAGCTTGAACGGCGGCCCGGAAATCTGTATAGTATCTACTGAAACTCTTGAGGAAACTATCCCACGAAGCTCGGTTCACAATGGTCAGCTGTTCAGTTGCTAGAGCTAGCTCATCCAACCCAGCTACTATTTCTGGGGGATGATATCGATTAGTCTTTTTGGTGCTATTTACTTTCACCCAATTCATAGGGACCTTGGCATCAACTGGCAGCTGTAAAAAGCCATAGTTTCAGATCAGAAATAAAGGTCTACAACTTTCAAAGATGATGGTATTATACTTGGTATAAAAGAAGATATTAGGTTCAATAACTGTGAATATTTTTTTAAAGGATATGTGCATGAGAAAGAAAGTGAGAACAGTAAGCACAAAAAGCAAATCAACACAAGCTACCTTCTTGCGGTACATAACAATACTTTTTAAGCATCCATTTAGGTGCAATTTCAAAAGGAATCAAGAAAGCTGCACTCTTGCGGTACGAAAGCATCATCTAATAAATTATGAGTTTCCAAGAGGGTACCTCTATCAAATGTGTAATTCCGGACACATGAAGAAATTCCAAATTTCGAATTGCAAGCTTCTTGCGATATGAAGCTATCGAGGAATCCAGCTTTTCCCTGACAACTAAAACTGCTTGGCGAGCTTCAGCAAGCTGTGCATAGTAAATGACACAATTAGGTTATGCAACACAAAAATCGCCACTAAAAAATTGATTCATGAAAAGCAAATCAAGGTTAAGAAGCTGTGTGATGCACAAAACATAACACAAAGAGAGCAACGTAAATAATATCAATTTCCAGACAAGATACTAACCTCAGGAAATTGGTCGCTGGAAGTGATTAGTATGTCGAGCAAGTCTCCTTGAACAACCCCTTCCTTATTCAGGGCAGAGAGAAGTTTCGCGGCATTGTCAACCACACCAGGGGATGAAACAACAGAAATCAATTTTCTCAAAAGAGAAAACTGCACCGTAGCGGATTGCATACTCCTCATTTCACAGTCTTGCTCTATGCCAAGCCGCTGAAGTTGCTTCCCCGCAAGTAAAATAGCTTCCATAACTGCGATGAACTTTTCATCCAAAAAGTTAAGACTCAGGCCTCTGATGAGGAAGAGCAGTAAAGCAAGAACTACTTAAGAGAAATAAGAGTGATAGGCAAAACTCGTATAATTCTTCAATATTTCCTGCTCTCCCCTTTGTTTCTTTTTCCTAACCAAGATAACTAAGAATTGGCATATTGAAGTTTACAGCTTTACATATGACTATCTATAAAATGAATATCATCGTGAGAAAAGAAGACAGGATACTCATCTGTCAGATGCAATTACTATGAGTTGAACTAACTTCAGTAAACACAGACACATATATAAGAGGGTAAAGGACAGGCCAAGTTTCACCTCTGTGGCTTTAGCAGTCCGATGAAAGATTCTTGTTATTCCACGTTGAATATCAGATGATCTAGCCAAAGCTGTCAAGACTGAGGAGAGCACGAGATAAAACTCAGGTGATACAACTGTTCTCTCAGAACTTTCTTCATCCAACTCATCGCTGATCTGGGAAGAACTATGAGATCCCATGCATGCAGCAATCTCAGAAACAGCATCAAGGCGAGCAGATATCATATTTCTATCGCAAAGAGGATGAGTCACCTGTTAAAATGAAAATGCTTACAAATCATGGTAAAGATCCTTTTAAAAATTTCCCTACCACTTAACAAAAAGCCCATGAAGATTCTCAGGGGTAAGTATAGAAATCTATGTCCCTCTTAGAACTGAATAATGTCAGTAAATTCTTATTTATTGATTGTAAGACGACAATGTGGTACATCCTTCCACAGCAATGACTTACTGCATCTTTAAAACTCCAAACACCAAAGAGTTGAAACAAGACCAAATATACAAAGCCCTTATGCAATAAAAGCTAAGAAGAAAAGAACATGTGTCTTACCCAGTGTCTGAGAAGTCTGGAACCATATACTGTAAGAGTGTGATTCCTATTATGGAATAAGGACCCAGATTCTGACCCGTCTGCATTATTTCTCACAACCTGAAAATAGATACAATTAATTTTAAGATTAGGACACTTAGAATTGGCTGAAGTTTTAATATTCACTGAACATCACATTGTGCATGCCAACTAAAGCAGAAAGCACCTCCAATTGTTGCAGTGTATTAGCTGAGATAGTCATCTCTGTGCTGCTTGACAAAGAGCGAAATGAAGCCCCCTCGTAAAGGATCCTTTCAAATCCAAACTGTTTGAGATGGCAAACTGTCAGGGCGAGGGCTTGAACAGTCAGATGTGGCATGTTCATAATTGTCTGCACCATCAACAGAGGAACAAATTAGCAGCAATAAATAGGGGAAGAAAAAACACTTCTTGAAAAAACTAGATGTGTTCATTTACAATCTCGCTTTAACAAAGCATCTTCAAGATGAAACAAGGCAAAAGGTTTTAGGAAATCAAATGCCATACATGAACTGCCAAGCAAGACATTCCTTCGTCAGTAACCTCCCCATTGAGCTCATTTCTTGCACTGAGATCTTCACATAATGAAATAACCTCATCTACTGCACTACCATTGCGGAAACGATCCAGTGAGGCACGTTCCACTCGAACGTTTGAGGTAGGTCCAGCATATGCCAACAAAAACTGCCAAAAAAAAGATACCAAACGAACATCTACCAGTATAATTTGTATGCACATCGAACAAGAATAAAATCTCTAGTCTTCTAAACTAATCTATATAGTAATTAACATAGAGACACAGATTTTAGTGTCAAACAGTTTATCAAGAAGGATTCAAAACTAATTCAGAAGCTAAACCGTTCAAAATTAATCAGCAATGCTTGAACTAATAACATTTACTTATACACAGACAAAAATGTACCTTTTCAGTTTGCAGTGAAAGAGGATGCCCAAGCAACAGCTCAGCTGGTGACAAGCTCAAAATCACAGCCTCTAATCCACTCCTTATGAAATTATCATTGAACTCTCCATAAACAACTTCACCAGTTGAAATCTCAACGCCAACAACCCCAAATTTAACATCAAAACTCATTTCAGTACCACAACCGAATGTTTCCGTATTAACTCTCTCATCCACAACACAAACCAAAAAATTACTCTGTGCACCAAAACCTTCTTCACCAGCACAACCACCACTTATATCCTCAGCCGCTTCAAGCGTAGCTTTAGTGTATAAAGCAGAAAGTCCCCTGAAAAAAGGACCGGACCGGTTTGAACCGTGGGACTTAATGGCTGCAGTTTCAGTCTGCTTCACCACACCAATCTTGTACCTTGCATTCACTAGTCTTCTCACATGAAAATTCAATCGAAATGTCGGTATGCTCGCCGTCATGAAGCTATGATCCATATGAGCGTAAATACCCAACACGCGAGCTGCGACCTCCGCGTCGTCTCCGAAGAACCTATACCTGTAACCAACTTCCACCATCAAAACCACATCCGGATACTTGCTCTTTAGCTCCACCACCTGATGTTCCAATGGCGTGTACTTCCTCGATGATGATGTTTCGGGAATAGATTCCTCCGGTGAAGGTTCCAGAAATCTCTGGAGAAATCTTTGGGGTAAATTGGGATCGGGTATGGGGTTTTGAGTGTGAGCAGATAGTTTAGGCTTTTTGGGTGATACGGCGGCGAGGTGGTCGGAAAGAAGCTTACGCTTTGACGGAGAAAAGGAGACAGTGGCGGATATCTTCGGTGGCGGTGTTGATGATTCGGCTACTGGATTCGGTTCATGAGTCGGAGGTGGTGGTAAGGGTTTGGGTCTGGGAGCGAAGAATCGAGAAATTGTCTGCTGCTTTTGCTTGCCCATAATTGATTCTTCGTGTTCTCCTTCGTTTGTAACAGTAAGAGAAACAGAAGGTCGTGGCTATGGTGAACTTGGTTCTCAATTTTCGCGCGCTTTCTTAGGATGCTGCTTCGTGCTAGCAATCACTCTAGTACTGAACCGCTCAATTAACAAAGTGACAAAAGCAGAGGTTCGGGGCGGTTCTAATGGGCCGGGCCTTTATAATGGGCGAAAACTATAAAATATTAAATGCATCTATCGGGCCATCGGCCGTATGATTCGAGAAGTTGTGGTAGAGACGGTGTCATATAATTTTCCGTCGAGATCACGCCTCTTTTGCCGTCGCCGCTGCGGACCGATAGATCGAAACCGAGAGAGACACACACACACACGGAGAAGAAAGTTCCGGCATTTTTTTACTGAGCGGATTCGGGAGAGAGCAAGAGAGATGGCTATGTCTCAGGTGGTGAACACTTATCCGCTTTCCAACTACAGCTTCGGAACTAAGGAACCGAAGCTGGAAAAAGATACCTCCGTCGCCGACCGACTCGCTCGTATGAAAATCAAGTACAATTCCTCTCTCCCTCATCGTGTTTTTTCTTCTTTGTTTTCTCTCTTCTTCTCGTAGCTACTACTGGAGAAGATGCCAGAAATTAAGAAAACCCTAGAAAGATCCGGCCTTTACATACTGAGAACATGATCTCTCTGTTTTTATAACTGATTTGAGAGTATTAGACGTCTTTCTGCTTATTTGCGTTCAAGCAGCTACTGAATTTACTAGCTTCTCCGTAAAATGTTTTAGGGAAAAACTCATTGCTAGCGAAACAAACCAGCGAGTTATCTTGAGCGCTCCGTTTAAATCCTAGGATTTACAGCTGATCAACTTAGATTCGTCTTGTTTACCCCAAAAAAAAAACTTAGATTCGTCTTTTAGATGGTTGGCTGGTTTGATTTCGTTTATTATCTGGGTGTTGGCTCGTTAACGAATATTGTTATACTCTTTTGGCCATTCTACACTACTAGTCAATATCAAAACTTGAACTTGATACATACATTGTTAGAAGAACATCGAAGAAAGATCTGTTTTAGTGAACAAAAAACAGCTATAGACTAGTCAACTTTCCAGTGTTTGATTTGAGAGGAGAATGGTTGTACTGTACATGTTATACAACAGTTTTATTTTGTAAACCGTCAAAAGTATCATGCTTTTGCATAGATAAATGAAGTCTTGAACTCTATATTTGTAACTTAAGACATTCTTGGAGTCTGATGACTGAATGTATCTCTTTCTATTTTCCTAATGGTGTGTTGCAGGTATATGAAAGAGGGCATGAGGACTAGCGTTGAAGGGATTTTACTGGTATGTAATTTTCAATCCCTCTATGCTTGTTATCCAACTCGTCTGTAGTTTTTATCTATGTTGTTTAACCGCACGCTGTCTTAAAATCGGTGGAACTGCTATTTGGTTCCTGAATTGTATAGCCATATTGTCATATACATAATGCCACTGAAGTATCAACTTATTTGTATTTTATCTTGGCGTTCTATGTATATATGCATTCTCTACCCAATGTATCACTTAAAACGTGGCATTAGTATAAAAACTGTGTGATATTTGACTGGAGTCATCTACTTCCTTTTCTAGTTGCCATCTCTAACTCAATTTTGAATTCTTTGAGTAACCTTATATTCCGAAGAAGATCTAATCATATAAATGGATTAATCTGCCTAATATAAAGTCTCAAGCGTTATGGATCCAGTGAGCTTTTAGTACAACTGCACTTAATAAATTCATACAAATGAACTTTTAGTAAGTGAAAGGTTTTGTACGATGCCATTTAGCAGGCATATTTGATTCTTGTTGTTGTTTTGTTTCTTTCATTGTTTGTATGCACCCTTGCCCCTTCTAAGCTTTCAATTTTTTTTCCCATGGAGTAACATCTGTTTCATATTCACACCCTCATCTCTTGACATTGTCTTGCAAAACATAAGATGCTAGTTTGACTTCCTAAAGGTAAATCTTATAAACCTATAACCCACAACCGCATGTATTTCGTTGGTGCATAAGTTAAGCAAATCATTTGTGTCGAAGTCTAGATACATAACCACATAATTTGACTTGACATTAGTTGATACCTTATGCTGGTCAACCTTTCAGGTACAAGAACACAACCATCCTCATATACTTCTCCTGCAAATTGGTAACACATTCTGCAAACTTCCAGGTGGACGCCTGAAGCCTGGAGAAAATGGTATACATCGACCTGACGTTAGTAAAACTTTCTATACTGTTGTGATCTTCTTGGTTAATTCATTTTTGGATGTACTCCGTTGTGTCTGCAGAAGTTGAAGGCCTGAAAAGAAAGTTGACCAGCAAGCTTGGAGGCAATTCAGCTGCTCTTGTACCTGACTGGAAGGTACTATCCTGGTTTCCTCTTTCTATTTCTTTTGACTGATACTGATTAGATATTTAGGTATAGATAGATGCCTTAAAAGAACTAGGTCGGTGTGGAATGTACTTGCTCTTAATGCAAACGAGAAGCAACTCAATATAGAAATCTTTTTGTTTTTACACTTAGCATGCGAGGAATGAGAGATTCATACAAGGGATTAAAGATAGTTCTGGTGTCTTTGCTAGAGAATCATATGCTTATTACATGAAGAAAGAAGACTGTTCCATGAGTCCACACATATCTGATTGAGTTACATATCTCTGTCCCTGATCTGTTGGTTTCCCTATGGGCTTTTTACCCTTTAACAGGTAGGAGAATGTGTTGCGACATGGTGGCGTCCAAACTTTGAGACCATGATGTACCCGTATTGCCCTCCTCACATCACGAAACCAAAGGTAGTAAAAAAGAAAAAAAAAACAATGTAGCTTCTCAACGTTCCTATTTACTCTTCTCCTTATATCTTCTCTTTGTGGAATGACAGGAATGCAAGAGACTCTTCATTGTTCACTTGTCTGAGAAAGAGTACTTTGCTGTGCCCAAAAACTTGAAACTCTTGGCCGTTCCTTTGTTCGAACTCTACGACAATGTTCAGGTTTTGCATTTTTTTTCCTTTCTACATGTATATCCTGATGCTATTAACCTTTTGGAAAATAGGTTTTACCCCAAACTTCTTACTGTATATTATTTTCGTGAAACAGAGATATGGACCGGTTATATCGACCATTCCTCAACAGCTATCCAGATTCCATTTCAACATGATTAGTTCATGATTATTCTACTCGGTGTTCAAGAACAAGAAACCTGTCAGATGGTATGTTACTTAGGGTACGGTAGAGAGCTGTAGCTACCGATTTAAACATGTGATTTTTGGATGGTGGGTGTGGGTTTTTACATTATAGACTTGTTGGGTTTTTATGTAGAACCAGTTCAAAAAAAAAATATATATTGCATCTCATTTCTAGAAGCATTTGTCATTATTTGACTGACCATAAAAATGTGTTTCACTCTTATTTTGGTGCCTATGTATGAAACACAAACTAGCACATGTTGTTGGATAAGTCTACGAAATACAAATATCTTTAAAAAAAAAAGACTAATGTATTATCATATTTCATTACCATTTCACAACTGGAAGTAGATGATTTCTAATTATAATCAAGACCGATCCCAAAATATTCTCGGATTATTAGGTCATCATAACATCAGTCGTTTGATGTCAGAGTCGTTTTAATAGACTTATTAATCGTGTTTCATTGGCGAATTAGCTTGACGGCAAATTATATTATTGTTTCCCACTTTCCCTCTCAATTTTCTCAACTCATTGTTTTCCACAGGGCTAGTAGAGCCAAACAAAGAAAAAACAAAATCAGAGTATTTTAAAATTTGTGACAGCCCATTTCGACCGAGACATAACGACTTCAAATTGTAAACGTTAACAATATATTCCTCAAAATAAATCTTATAATAGGTCCACTTGTAGGTGTTAATGTAATGCTTTTTGTTCTATTATCAAGAAAAAACAAAACCGTGAGAGGAATAATTACTAGCAGCAAATAGGAGCTCAATATTGGCTTCACTAAAAAATTTACATATTATTTCTAGCCAACTTTAAATTTATATTCGAAAAAAAAAGAAGCTCTAAGATAACTTAAATATATTTCAAGTACTTGGTTTCATTCTGTCTTCTTGTTATTGATGCTTTACGAAAAGATTAACAGATTGGACAATTCTCTGTAAATAATCATTATTTCATTATTCACAATCATTGAATTGAATCAGACAAGTTACTCCATCCGGATCAAGTTTTTAAGCAAAATTTCATTGACGTGATCCAAACTGAAGAACTCATTCATATATATTCTTAAATTCTTGTCGACATTTAGAGATTTTTGGATATGAAGATGTTAACTATTAATTTTGAGAAAAGGAGAAATTTAAGATGATTCTCTCATTACCTTAGAATGAATGTACACTGTGAGTTTATATACAAATGAGAGTTAGTTAGAGCTAACTGTGTATTTAATTCTAAATAACAACTCTTGTAATGATAAGCTATGCTAATATTATCTGATTAACCATTGTTACCATATTTTCTAATATCCCAATATCTGTGAAACCACCGAGTTATCCCACTTTAATTGTTCATGCATCTATTAGAATTAATATCGTAACACGTGAACTCATCCCGCTTTTGGTATTTCTTGCAACTATCTTTCTTCATCTCTATAAACTCTCCAAGGAACAAAAAGCAAGAAAATATATATCTTTTGACAAGTAGGAATCTCAAATCTGATTTACCGATTACAAATAATAATATACGATAGACCTTTTATTGCTAATTTATTTCGAGTTGGAAATCAATTTAACACAGTTTATGTATCAATAACTTAATTTTATCCAAGCAGCTATAGACTTCTGCTACACACCTAATCCATCTTCACATATTCCAATTCCAATATGACTTTTCTCCTTACTGCTTATACAAATGCATACAGTACATAGATACATGCATATATAAATACGAATTTCAACATAAATATCCCAAATTTCATGTGGGGTTATATATATATATATATATATATATATAACACTATAATATAGTACATGTCATTTGTCGTTTATTCTAAGCAGCCCCATTTGATAATTTCTTAACACTAAGTTATGTAGACTCTCTCCGTGGACCTTTGATGATATAAGTTCTCTCAATATTCAGACATGTTTTCTTCTATCAGGACAACTTAAAAACGATAGAGAAATGGCCAAGGCAAAATCTGGAGAGAGACCAAAGCAGAGACAGAGGAAAGGGTTATGGTCACCTGAAGAAGACCAGAAGCTAAGGAGCTTCATCCTCTCTCATGGCCATCCTTGCTGGACCACTGTTCCCATCAAAGCTGGTCTGGTCTCTCTTTTTATCTTCTTCTTTATTAGTTCTTTCTCTCTCAGATTGATCCTTAACTCACTCAACTTTGGTAATTTTTAATGGGATAGGGTTGCAAAGGAACGGGAAGAGCTGCAGATTAAGATGGATTAATTACCTAAGACCAGGGTTAAAGAGGGATATGATTAATGCAGAAGAAGAAGAGACCATCTTGACTTTTCACTCTTCCTTGGGTAACAAGTAAGCATAACCCTACGACCTAACCCTATTGTTTCAATAGAGGCTAGTTAGTAATTACTTAATTACAGAGAGTAACGCTTGGGTGTGACTAGGTGGTCGCAAATAGCCAAGTACTTACCGGGAAGAACAGACAACGAGATAAAGAACTATTGGCACTCTCATTTGAAAAAGAGATGGCTCAAGTCTCAGCGCTCACAAGATTCAACATCTGTTTCCACTTCTTCTTCTTCTGAATCACTTGTTACTTGCGGTAAAAGAAACTCAGAAACCTTGTTCTCGAATCACGTAATCTCCTCGCCATCAGAAGAAAGCAACATAAACACAAACCATCGATCTTTGATGCCAAGGCTTTTCTTCTCTGAGTGGTTTTCTTCTTTAGATCCCCACATCGATCATTCCTCTGATTTGACTGACTCTAAGCACAATCAAGCTCCAAAACCCCAAGGATCTGTCTCAGATTATAAACAAGTGGGTGATCTTGATCGTTTCCATTATGACGAAATGATGATCAACAACAGCAACTGGACTCTTAACGATGTCGTGTTTGGTTCGAAGCATCGAATTGATAGAGAGGCCTCAGATTGTAATTCTTCTGATGTTTTATTTTCTTCATCAACAGCGACGTAAATTACGTCTTAAGTAATGTAAATAAATTCTATAAAGACTAAGGAAACGAAAGCTAAAAATGCTCTTCTTTTTTTTTTTGTCTAAAGGGTGTATTGAATTGAATATTTGGAGAGATTTGAGTTTTAATGAGTTTTGAGATGATTTGGTGAAATTTTGATGAATTAGGAATTTTGTTATTAAATTTTCTGAAATCTCACCTAAAACCATGAGATTTTGATATTTGTATTTTTTAGTAAGAAATCCCCTCAAATCTCACCTGAAACTTTTAAATCAAATTCTAATCATGTTTTCAATAACACTGAATTTGAATATAAAATTTAAAATCATTAATCCAATAACACTGGATTTTAAAAGATATTTTAAAATTCATGTTTCAATAACACATGATTTATCACTAAAACTCAAATCTCTCCAAATACTCAGTCCAATACATCCCCTAAGGGGGTGTATTGAATTGAATATTTGGAGAGATTTGAGTTTTAATGAGTTTTGATATGATTTGGTGAAATTTTGGTGAATTAGGAATCTTGATATTAAATTTTCTGAAATCTCATCTAAAACCATGAGATTTTGGTCTTTATATTTTTTAGTAAGAAATCTCCTCAAATCTCACCTGAAACTTTTAAATCAAATTCTAATTATGTTTTCAATAACATTGGATTTGAATATAAAATTTAAAATCATTAATCCAATAACACTGGATTTTAAAAGATATTTTAAAATTCATGTTTTAATAACACATGATTTATCACTAAAACTCAAATCTCTCCAAATACTCAGTCCAATACATCCCTTAAGGGGGTGTATTGAATTGAATATTTGGAGAGATTTGAGTTTTAATGAGTTTTGAGATAATTTGGTAAAATTTTGGTGAATTAGGAATCTTGCTATTAAATTTTCTGAAATCTCATCTAAAACCATGAGATTTTGGTCTTTGTATTTTTTAGTAAGAAATCCCCTCAAATCTCACCTGAAACTTTTAAATCAAATTCTAATCATGTTTTCAATAACACTGGATTTGAATATAAAATTTAAAATCATTAATCCAATAACACTGGATTTTAAAAGATATTTGAAAATTCATGTTTCAATAACACATGATTTATCACTAAAACTCAAATCTCTCCAAATACTCAGTCCAATACATCCCCTAAGGGGGTGTATTGAATTAAATATTTGGAGAGATTTGAGTTTTAATGAGTTTTGAGATGATTTGGTGAAATTTTGGTGAATTAGGAATCTTGCTATTAAATTTTATGAAATCTCATCTAAAACCATGAGATTTTGGTCTTTGTATTTTTTAGTAAGAAATCCCCTCAAATTTCACCTGAAACTTTTAAATCAAATTCTAATCATGTTTTCAATAACAGTGGATTTGAGTATAAAATTTAAAATCATTAATCCAATAACTCTGGATTTTAAAAGATTTTTTAAAATTCATGTTTCAATAACACATGATTTATCACTAAAACTCAAATCTCTCCAAATATTCAGTCCAATACACCCCCTAAATGATTTGACATCAATAGGCAAATATCATCTTAAAACATGGAAATAGTGAAAGTTAATAAATATTTCCATTAGAAGTTGTTCTTTTTGCTCAAAAACGACTGATTTAACTAAATAGAGCTAGTTACACATAGAGATAGTGAAAGTTAATAAATATTTTACAAGTTGTTCTTTATGCTCAAAAACGGTTGATTTAACTGGAGGCTAGAGCTAACTAGAGTTACAAACTGACTTAACGATATGATCCAACAACAATATCTGAATGAGAAGATTTTAAAGGAATGGCACTGTGAACAAATAAAAGAAAATGATTTACAAGATTCATCAATATTATTGTAGATTTTACACACCAGAAGTAGCAAACTCGTAATCAGCGAAACCGTAACACAAAGTCTTTGGCTACAAATGCATCATATTATATATGAATGGACATTTGACAATAAAATGTGAGTAGAATGTGTTTTATATAGCAGAATAGCTGTAGCTAACATCATCATCATTGGAGGAGGAAGAGGAAGGAGACTTAGCAGAAACAGTGAGTACCACAAAAGCACCAAACAGAATAGTGATAATGGCCGTGAAGTTCACAAGAAATGCTTCGGATCCATACTTGTCAAGCCCTCCATTCTCCAAGAAAGTCAGCTTTTCCAGGAACCCTAAAGCTGCATTCCCAACCGCATGTATATAAGCAAAGAGGCCGAGCATTGCGTGCCATGGAAGCAGTCCACTTCTCAGATTCGATGATCCTCCTGGGAAGAAGAACACTATGAAGCTGTACACCCACTGCAATGTTCACAGCTCTTTTTCTGGTCAGGGACAATGTTTAATAGGAAAATAATTGTCTAAGGAGCAAAAGGCCATGAAATTTACCTGGAAGGCATAAAGAGAAATGACTCCAATACCAATCCATGAATGGAGACTGTAGAGATTAGGGATACCGCTTTCATTGTGGTTCTTGAAGGCTGCGCAGATGCCCCAGATCCCTAGAGTCAGAGAAATGGCATGGAGAATAAGGTGGATCAACTTCTTCACTGGTTTCTCCAGCGGAAGTGATTTGTAACTTATAATGGCTGCGTTTCCAATTTCAAACAAAACAGGTTTATGTAAAGTGATCATCATCAACGGGACTAACCCAGATCGAAATGAAAGTATACAGATGTTTTTATTGTTACCTTCTCCTCCCAAGATTATAAATCCGATGAGCATCAGAACAGGATGCAGCTGGATCACATATACAATAAAAATGGATCACATAAGAAACATAGATTGAGAATATTGTGAGACAAAAGATAACAAGCTCTTGTTTACAATCTAAATGTCTAAAAATACACTATTTAAAGAACACTGAACAAAAAGACAAGTCCCCTTTGCTTCGAGGGTTCTTCAGTTGACAAAGATTATGTCAGGTATCTGTCTAACTATCAAAAGACTCATTTTTTACAACTAAAACATAACAGGAGAACTCGGAACTAAGATCAATCGGATTTGTAAGATTACCGACAGCCATGTATTTCTTTCTCTGAACTGTGATTCTTCTTCTTGTCTTTTTCCGATTAATCTGGAAGACTGGAACCAAAAAGCTTCCTACCTCCGCTTGTGATAATCAATCAATCCTCATTTCCCAGATCCTTTTTTTCCTTTTACATTATCCATTGTGGGCCCTTCTTTGCATACACGTGGGCCTCGTTATCCCTTTAGATAGTTTCTATTCAGACGTGTAATTTTTGTAGCAGTTGACTGATATTTACGATGAACAAATGATGTTTCGCCACGTTGATATTGTGGTAGCTGGCAGCTACATCTACCCTGTGCTTCTTCTACCACCAAACCGCGATAGAACATAATGGATCTTGTTTGAGGCCCAAATGTACATTTATATTGGACCAACACGCATATTTTCAGAAATCCTTCTCAATATTCAAAACAGTTTTGGACCAGCCCACATGATATCACTTCATATCGTCTTGTTTCATGCTGTTTTTAAGCACATTCGGAACTATTAGGAGTATTTAAGTAACCGGCGATGAACAGCTTCATTGAAGTTTATAATGGGCCAATTAACGTGGACTAAAACTTTTACATTGGATAAAGATTAAACGGAGAGAGCCACGTACACAACCAAGAGCCTGATACGTGGCAACACATGGCACGTGGCATTTCCTAACAGAATACACAGCCAGAGGTGGTTCGGCTATGCGGCTATGCGGCTTCCTCCTCTGTATAAAGCTTTCAAGACGATCCTCAGAATTTTTTCAGAACCATTTTGGATGCATAGAAAAACAAAAGCCAAAGCCAGCAAAGATAATGGATCCACAAGCGCAGTTGCAACGTACTCATGGTCATCATCAAGCTGAGGAACCAATTAGGATTCACCATCCAGGTATTCTAATGTCAGAAACATATACTTTAGTATTGACAATACGAATCACATATGGAAGTTACAGAGACTAATTCATGTTTTATATGTGTTCCTCTGTTTTTGGATGCAGAGGAAGAAGAGCATCATGAGAAGGGACCATCAAAAGTTCTGAAGAAAGTCAAGGAAAAAGCAAAGAAGATAAAGAACGTTCTTACCAAAAATAAACATGGTCATGAGCACGATCGTAGAGAACACATCCCCGACGATCACGATCTAGACGAAGAAGACGATGAAGATGTCCACATAGACAAACAAATCCACGGCGGTGAACCAGGTTTGTCCTTCACTTTAATCTTTCTATTCCCAAGAACAAACTAGTAAATATTTTGGTGATAACTAACGGATTCGTTTCGGCAGCACGAGGAAAAGCTCACATTCCGGTGAAGGAAGAGATAGTACCTCCAGGCACGAAAGCTTTTCCAGTTGTGTCCTCTCCCCGCACGAAATTGTCTGAGCCAATCAGAGGAGTGGAACCAGTACACGGTTCCAGTGCCTCTCACGGTCACGAAGCACTGTCTCGTCCTGAAGAGAGAAGAGGAGCTTCTGCTCTGACACCGCATAACACGCCTGTATCTTTACTCTCTCCGACAGAAGATGTGACGAGAACGTTTGTTCCTGCTGAAAACAAGTCTGGAGACCAACGTAAGGTTAATATCGAGAGACCCAAAGGGCTGGAGGAAGATTCTGCTGCTCCGGGATCTCATGGGATGTCGAATTATCAGTCCAAAGTTACTGATCAAACCGGAAAAGGTAAGATTTTTTTCTCTTATATTTTAGGAGTTCTGATTTAGGGTTCAACTCTTTTGACCTGTGTTGTTTCTTTATCTTAGCTTCTGGAGAAATTGGAGCTGCATCGACTGTCGCAGCTCTTGGAAGGTTAGGGTTGGGAAGTGATCAACAGGAGAAGAGCTATGGCCTTGATACTAAATCGAGACCTGAAATGGACAAGCACTTGCCGGCGGGAAACTATGGATCTCAATTAGGGAAAGAAGTTCCGGCGAGAAGCCATGAATTTGATGTGAGAGCTAGGACTGATCTGGGAAAAGATTTGCCAACGGGAACTCAAGGTATACAGAAACAGAATCCTGAGGGTTTTGATTCGAAAGCTCAGGGGAGAGGAGATAAGATGCAGCAGCCGAGTCAGAGTAGCTACACTGATAAGATCGCATTAGCTACTTCGACAGTAGCTGATAAAGCTGTAGCGGCGAAGAACGCCGTCGCATCGAAGCTGGGTTACTCCGGAGAAGGCGGCCACGAGAACCGTGTAGAAGAAGAAAAGACTCCTAGCTCCGCTGGTGGATACGGGAGTAAGGTTGCAGGTATGGTGGCGCCTGTTTACGAGAAGGTCAAAGACACTGGAGCCAGCGTGATGACGAAATTGCCTCTCTCCGGCAGCGGAACCGGTACTGAGACGGGACAAGACAAGGGTGTCTCGCCCAGTGAATACATGTCGAAGAAATTAAGTCCCGGAGAGGAAGACAAGGTTTTGTCGAAGGTGGTCGCCGAAAAGCTTCATCTCGGAGGAGGAGGAGGAGGCGAGACTGTGAAGAAGGGGACAGTGACACAATCGGAGGAGGTGGAGAAAAGGCTAGGAGGATTCAGGGATCCGAAATCGGAAGAGGCAATGAAACACGGCGAGGCATTTGCGGAAGAAGGGGAAGGAGGAATGGTGGAGAAGCTGAGAGGAGCCGTTACTTCTTGGCTCGCTGGTACAACGGATGAAGTGACACAAAAGTCTACAGAGTCTGTTCAGGACTCTACACAATCACTTGGCTCCACCGTTGGTAAACGGCTCTTCCTATTAAATAGTGTTTTCAGCTTTTAGCAGTTGTAATGACTTCTTAATTTGGTGTGATGGTTAGGGAATAAAATGGGAATTCCCAGTTCGGGAGGCGATGAGGCAGGCCGACGAGGCGGCGATGGTGGGTCGTCTGTACCTTTGCAGAGTAGATTCCAAGAATCTGGAAAGTGAGATCTTTTCTAGTTGTATGTATGGTTTGTTTATGTTTTTATTTTCAGTGTGTTTGTTGTTTGATCCATGGCTTATTTTGTTGTATCACTAGTGCCATGTAAAAGTATGAATAACTTGAGATTATTACACAACTACCATCGGCTTAACAAAAAAAAACAGAGAGAAAATCGTCGACAGCAGGGTTCGAACCTGCGCGGGCGAAGCCCAACAGATTTCAAGTCTGTCTCCTTAACCACTCGGACATATCGACTTATTGTTTAATAATCCGACTGAAGAAATATTAGTCTTTATTTGAAAAGTTTACACAACAAGCTCCATGGTTTCAACTTCTATCCCAAACGGAAGTAGAAAGAAAAAAACATGTTTATAAAATGAATAAGACGACGGATAAGAATTCAGTTCTTAAACCAATAACATGGTAATTTTTTTTTGGTCAAGAGCAGGAATTAAGGATGATAGAGACATGGTTGAAAAGATCTAGAGAGCTCGGCTTTTGATAATGTCGAAGCTCATCTCGCTAGGATCAGTGGCTTGTAACTCGACCTGGATACCATCCAATTCTCTCTTGAATCTATCCTTGGAGCTCGCATACACCATCTTCATCCTCACCCTAGATGAATCTGGTGACCTATATCATCATCCAAGTTTTAAGCAATAAGGCCAAAACATAACTAACACACTTGACTTCCAATCTTATTATAACAAAATAAAAGTTCGGCCATGCCTCAAAGATGTAAAATGTGTTAACTACACGTGATTTATTCCTGATGTGGACATATAATCAAATTTAACGTCAATGTGAATTAAGATTAAAATATATATATATATATATATATATATATATATATATATATGATACCAGGCGATGAAGAAGATTTTGCTCTTCTGGCAATTTTCATTTGTGGTGAAGTCAAGATCGAAAACCGCATAGCGGCACTCGTCGGCAGGGAGGGAGGCGGTGAAATCATCGTAAGTCTCTTGCGGATTTCCTAACTTTTCGACCACCACTTGTTGCCCATCTATCCTAAATATTATGAACCGAAAGTTTCTTTTCTTCAGCTCCAAAAATTTCAGCTTGCAATTGTCCTCCACTGCCATCCCGGACGCCGCGTTCGCCTTTTCTCATTCAGACATATTAGAAGAAAAGTTATGTTGCATACCAAGAACAATATTTTCTTTTATTCCCAAGTTAGGTTTTGTGATATATGTGGCTACGTACATTAGTTATAATCCTAGTCTAGATATTGAGTTATCATGCTAATATGATTAACTAATGAACTCATAAGTGATGATACTCTATGCAAACAAATGAGGATTACGTCAATACCTTGGTAAAAATAATAACATGATTAGACAATGATTGCATCCAAAATACAGATCTTTGGATTTACGTATTTTCAAAACCAGATATAATAATTTTAAATCAAAAATACAATCGCTAATCTCAATATCGTGCATCTTTTGTTTAGAAACAACAATCCTACAACTTGATTACAAAAGAAAAAAAGAAGAGAAGAGAACAAACCATTGCTTCTGTTTAGTTAATCTCTTCTATGGTAAGACCTGAGGAAGATGGTGAGATTAGTTGTTTTGTGTGATTATTGGTCCTCTGGAAAAGAGGAAAACGGGAATGGAATTAAGGAAAAGAAGAAATGCTTTTGTGAAGAAGAGATTGATCGAGACGAACTCGGACAACAAAAGGCTCCTTAATATTGGTCTCTGATCTGTTTTTGTGATCACACCCACACGTTATTTTTCCTTTTTTTCAAACCTTAAAATCCGCCTAACCATCCCTTCTTTCAAGGCATTTTCCACTCTATTTTTAGCTTCTATTTGTGTACACCATTGCACACATTCGTCTTCATCTATTTGTCTCCATTTTTGAACATATCAACATACAATTATATTTTGCACAAACATATGAAACCAATTATCAAAATCAAAGTATAAATAATACATCAATCTTTAATGCTAATTTATGGGTAATTTCTGAAACTTTAGCATTTATCAACCCCGATATTAAAAAAAAAATCTCAACTTCCTAAACGACGTCGTGGCGTCGCATCGAGGGGGGGATTGTCAGTGAAATTGGGAAAGATCTTCCTGAGCTAATTCGTCTGTGCTAATGTAGCAGTACACCACTGGAGCAATGGCTTGTCTTAGCCAAATCTTCCTTATTCTGATGATTATGTCTTCTTCTTCTCCTTTCTGTTCTGGTGGAAGGTGCAATTCAAAATCCCTCATTTTACAATCGTATCACCAAGCTGCGATCCTTGCTTCTTCTTTCTGTCGATGAATTCGTATTTGGTTCTCATTCTGATTTTTATTCATCCATTATTCGTGATTAGCATCACTTGAATCTCCCTAGTCTGAGTTTAAAAATCCTTGCTTTTTGCTCTGAATCTGATGAATGAGATATAATAGATTTGCTAGAATGTTAATCACACTCCGGTTTCTTTAGCTTTGTTTGATTCTTGTATTTTTGTACTTTCTGCAGTCGGAAGGAACTCCGAGATAAAGACAATATGGGTAAGACACAGTCAAGTTAATCCACGTGTTACTAATGTAGTAATGTGTTTCAAATTTTGAGGGTCTGAAACTATTTGGTATGTACAGGGTCTTCCTTAACGCGGGTTCTTGTCGGAGGAAGAGTGTGATCATCTGATATCTCTGGTAAATTTCCAATCTTTCCAGTTTGAGATTTATTGGTACATTCTTCTTTTTTGTAATGGTTGTTTCTTTTCTCTAAAAAGGTTAACTCAGGGGATGCTGATGGAAAGACAAAACTTTCAAGTTCTGGGTACGTCTTAGATGTGCCGGTAAGTTCTTAGTATTTTTCAAGTTTGCAACTACCTAATCTTGACAGGTCATGTTCTTGAAACACTATGTGGTAAAGCCACTAAGTGTTGTTGAAGTAGACTCTAAGATACATGCTTGTAATTTCACGTGTACTATCTT
This sequence comes from Cardamine occulta, assembly GCA_028015245.1. Lineage (NCBI taxonomy): Eukaryota > Viridiplantae > Streptophyta > Magnoliopsida > Brassicales > Brassicaceae > Cardamine > Cardamine occulta. The sequence goes on along the minus strand of CM051388.1, from coordinate 6,612,706 downwards.
TCTCATGCATCCTTAGCGAGTCAATATAGTTGGTTTCACACCATAGTAAGTTAGAATTTAGAAAGCGATGATGGTTGAGCAGTTTCCACCTTTGTTTGCTCAAAATGGTCATAATAAGTTCTGGCTTAATTTTGATAAAGTAGGATCCAGTAATTGCTGGGATTGAGGAAAAAATATCTGCGTGGACTTTCCTCCCAAAAGGTAAGTACTAACCTTTACTTATCTTGGTTTTCAAATCTATGGAGACTTTGTGCTTGCTCTTGGAAGGCCTCTTTTCTTGGCGAAACTGTTGGCTTATGTTTGTTTCTTGATGCACATGTTTCAGAAAACAGTGACTCTATCAAGGTAAGAAGTTACACTTCTGAGCAGTCAGGAAATAAGTTGGATTATTTTGGAGAGGAATCCAGCTCGATATCGCATGAATCTCTGCTTGCAACAGTCATTCTCTACGTCTCAAACACAACTCAAGGCGGAGAGCTTCTGTTCCCAAATTCAGAGGTTGGTAATCAAAATTGTTTTGATATATAACCTGAGAAGAAAGAAGATGTCTTTGGCACAACACAAAGAATGATGAATTCATTTATCTTCAGGTGGAACTCAAAAAGAGTACTTGGTCCGAAAGTCGCAAACTGGTAGTAACATCTTAAGACCAGTGAAAGGAAATGCACTGTTCTTCAAGCAGACATTTGAATTCATCTTTAGGCGGGAACGACGGCGGAGCAGCCTTCTCTTCTCTCCACCTCTCTCTCTTCGTCTTCGCCTTCTCCTCTCTCCGTCTTCGCTCTTCTCTTCTCCTCGTTTCCTTCGCCGATTTCAACAGCTTCTTCTTCTCCTCACCGCCGACGTTTCTTCTTCTCCTTGCCGCTGCCGCTTCGTGGCTGAGAAAGTTTAGCATCGCCGACAAGAGAAAGCTATGAAGAACGGCGTCAGAAGGAACCGCCATCCTCAAGCACCCCAGCCTCCGCCGTCTCCGAAAGTCTTCAACTCGCCAGATCCGCCTCAGCCATTGATGGAACACCTCCTAAGCCGAGAAAATGAAAGCTAGAAGAACAGGGGGAGGCCAGAGCCTCGTGGGTTCGTCGTTCGTTCAAATCTCCACTGCCGTTTCATCTTAGTCCGCTGTTACTGCGGACTTGTTTGTTTAGTTTTGTGTTATCGCGGATTTATTTGTTCTTTTTTTTTATCTTACCGCGGACTTGTTTGTTAAGTTTTGTGTCGCTGCCGTTAGGTGCTGCTCGCTGCCGTCAGGTGCTGTTCGCCGCCGTCGCTGCTTCACCATCGCCTTTGATTCACCGTCGTTTCATCTTCACCTCGTTAAGGTTCGTTTGCTGAATTAATCTTATTTGGCTGCAGATTTGAAGTCTAGATCTGTTTTTTTTCTTAACCGCACACTTGTTTGAGTTGTTTATTCTTTGGATGCACAGTTGTTGTTTGTTGTGCATTATTATTTGGCTGCACATTTGTTTATAATTTGCTTCGTTTAATCTTTCACAGATCATTAACGATCGTGAGACTGAAAGATCAAAAGGATTTGGATTCGTCACCTTCAAGGATGAGAAATCGATGAAAGATGCGATCGAAGGAATGAAAGGACAAGAGCTTGACAGACGTAGCATCACCAGAGGCTCAGTCACATGGAAGCGGTGGCGGCGGAGGAGGCTGTGGTGGATACCGTAGCGGAGGTTGTGGTGGTGGTTACGGAGGAGGTGGAGGAGGATAATTTGATGTTACCGCAGATTTAATTTAGTATTTATAAGGGGTATTTATATGTTGTCGCAGATTTAATTTAGTATTGAAAATGGGTATTTATATGTTGTCGCGGATTTATTTTGCTATTGAACATTGTTTTTTTATATTGCCGCAGATTTATTTTGATGTTGAACATTGTTTTTTAATCTTTAAACATCATTCGAGATCCTCGCCTAGCATCAACAACAAACAACCATCTACACTTTTCAAACCTCCATTTTCCACATACAAGTGGAAGAAAATGAAAAAAAAAAAGACAAAACTTACGCCAAGGGGAAGAAAATGAAGAAGACAAGGTCAAAATCAGAGAGAAATGATGAAGAAAGAGGAAGATGAAGATGGTTGCCCAAAAAAAAACACTAATGGGAACGAAGTGAAGGAGAAAATGACGCCAAGGGAAAACCCTAAATCTTGTGGTCCAGATTTCATTATACAAATCTGCAGTAATTGATAACAACAAGTCTACAGCCAAAGTAAAACAAATCCACAACCAAAGAAAACAAATCCGCAGCCAGAAAAACTAAATCCGCAGCCAAAGTATAAACAATTCTGCAGCCAAAGTAAAACAAAGTGTGCGGTAACGATAAGAAAAAGTGTGCAGTAACATTACAAATAAGGCTGCCACAACAAGAGAAAATAAATGTGCAGTAACATTACAAACACATGTGCAACAACGTTACGAATAAGTGTGCAGTAACTATTAAAAAAGTGTGCGGTAATGTTAAAAAAAGTGTGCGGTAACTATAAGAAAAAGTGTGCAGTAACATTACAAATAAGTCCGCCACAACAAAAGGAAATAAATGTGCAGTAACATTACAAATATATGTGCAGCAACGTTACAAATAAGTGTGCAGTAACAAAAGCAAAATTTGTGCGGTAACTGTTAAAAAAAAGTCTGCGGCAACTATAAAAAAAAGTTTGCATTCACAGATACATTAAATCCGCCACAACAAGAGGGAATAACTGTGCGATAACATGATTTCAATAGCTGTGCAACAACGTCATAAATAAGTGTGCAGTAACATATACAAATAAGTCCACCACAAACAAGAGAAAATAAATGCGCGACAACTGTAAAAATAAATCAGCGGCGACTATTTTGAATATCTGTGCGGCTAAACAAAAAAAAAAATCTGCTATAATGTGATGAAATAAATGTGCAAAACAAACTCGCGGTTCTAAGTAACTCTGCCATAAGACAAAATAAATATGCGGAATAATAAATGTGCGGCAACATTGAAAATAAATATGCGACAACATGAAAAACAAATGTGCGAAATAAATCCGCGATAACTAAAATAAATGTGCAAAAAAATAAGTGTGCAGCAACATGATCTGCGGATTTTTGTAAAAAACGCGGTGACATTTTTGTAAATACCAAAAACTTTAGCGCACTAGAAAAAAAAAAATTTAATGGCATTTTCGAAAACTATTTTTTTCTTAACAAAAGGTTCAAGAATACTTTTGGATTAAAACACCTTAAAATCCTTAAAAAAAAGAGTTATTATAGTTATTTATGCTAAGTTATGGATCATTCTAGCTTTCGTACCTTATTTTTTTTATACGAATTTCCCTATAATTTCCGAAATCAAATATTTGCTGGATTTTGTAATTTGAGCCCAGGGTTGTTTTGTTTCCCCGTACGCCTTTATAATTTTCTTCACAGCTCTTTTGCCTCCCCTTCCGAAATTTTCTCTCATTTTTCTTTCTTCTCCTTTTTGCGTCCCATCACTTTCTCGGATTTTCTCGGCGACTTTCTTTCGTGCCAAGCTGTGCTACGCTCCGTTTTCCCACCGTCCTCCTCGCTTCTCAATCCCCCGAGGATCGCTTGTGATTGTTTCTCTTCTTCCTTTCTCCGCCCGATCTGTTTACTGTTTTTACTGGTACGTGATCGGACTACTCCGCTTTTAACCATTCTCTTATACACTAAATCGATTTGAATTCATTCCTTTGTGTATTACATACATCACTGGTGGTTTGATGAGATTTCAAACCCGGCGAAACTTTTACTTCTCTCCGCCGTTTTTATCGAGGATGATTTCAATTTCGATTTAGCTCTCTTAGGTGGTATAATCATGGAGGAATTTAGGCATCTCTGATAATTGAATTCAATTACTATTCGACTCTGTGTGATTGATTTATATAGTTGCTTAGGGGGAAATAGGTTCAGTGTATAGATTTCATAGGAATTTGTGTGTTTTGTGAATTGGATGTTTGCAGTCGAATTCAATGGAGCTGGTGAAACAAGATGGGAATGATTCACTCGACATGCTCATCAGAAGAGCTGTTGGAAAGGATCCATTTCTTTCCTTCCCTAGACCTGAAAATAATCCAGTCCAGCTCTTTCAACTTCTCCATACCTTAGAACGTCCAGGTAATGTCTCATTGTCTCTCATCTGATTGGATTTTCACATTTTCACTGACACAATACTTCTCTAGCATTGGTATAATTTGTGGATTTGTAGTTTAGTCTTGAGGGGTTTATCATATTAGGCACATTGAGTTTTCTATGGTTCATGTATTTTATTTGATGTTCTTTTTCGTTCCCAGGCTGGCCATTGCTGACTCCTTTGAAGATACAAATGCACAAGTGTGAAAAGTGCACCAGGGAGTTTTGCTCTCCTGTGAACTTTAGAAGGCATAACCGCATGCATCGCCGTCAAAGAAAGCCTGAAAAGGTTTGCTTAGTGTGAATTTAGCTGTACTATCTTGGTTTTATGTCTTTTAAAGTCTTGGTTACTTTGGTATATATTCTTCCAAGTCATCTGAATATTGTGTTTACATGTTTCCAGGATTCTGGCAAAGAGAGGGATGCGCTGGGAGCCTTTTGGAATAAGGTAGTTTTCCCTCTAGGTGTTTTCTCGCAGTTATTACCATTCGATTAGTTTTTCCATCAGGTACTGATCATGTTCAATCTCTGTCGTCATTTTCAGCTTTCTGTAATTGAGACAAAGGAAATTCTCTCGTTGAAGAGCATGATGCTGGAGGTACTATGATTTACATTGATTCTTTCCTATTTTTTGCAAAACCTTTTACTTATCTTCACCCGTTTAAAGCACATGGAGAGCGACACATATGAGTGTGGCATAGCATGTTCTTAAGTCTTCCAATTACTAATTTCATTGTTGTTTTTCACATCTTTTCTAAGGGTTTTGACTCTTTATGAATGCCTGATTGATTCTTTTCTTCATTAGTGCAAGGTGTGATATCATAATAATCACTTTTATATATGTTTCTTAGAATGCCTTATTATTTCATCAGGGTATCTCATCAGGGTTATAGGATTCATTTCCAAATAAGTACCTTTTAGTTAGAATGCAAGAGTAGACCATAACTAATTCGTATACATACCCACAGGCCTGGTGAGTATGGATACCTGATCCATGCTGTACATTTCCTGACATCCTTTCTTTAGCATTCTGCATCATGTACTTGTGTGCCTAATTAAAATGCTTTGTTGACACTTCCAACTCATGATGCTTCGTTTGGATTCTTATAGGATGTTCCTGGGCCATCAGTTGAGTCAGGACTAATGTCACTTATCGAAAAACCAGGATATACTGCTCTGCCACAATATTATCTAAGAGCTGCTTCTGACCTTCTGGTATGAATTTCATCTCTCTCTTGAAGCTTACTATTTTACCTTTCTATATAAAGTATCCGCAATGTTCAACCTCATGGCTGATATATGTTCCTGTTTCTCCAGGATCTTGTCCAGGGTAGACCACCTAGGTTTCCGATTTCTTCGGAGGAACTTTTTAGCATTCTCGATGATGCAAGTGAGAAAACTTTCCTGTCTCGTGAGGCTCAACCAATGCAAAAATACATTTTTGATGGGGAAATAGGGAAAAATGTACTGGAGGCAAAAAATGTTGTTGCTTGCGCTAGCTTCCTTCTGGAACAGCGATTGGTAAAAAATTTCCTTCAAGGTTTCACCATTTCTTTCTAGTTGGCAAAGCAAAGTGTCTTTCCTTGTGATTTATCTTTGTATTCTTAATGTCTTAATGTGAAGATTAAAGCATGGTTGGCTGACAAAGATGCGGAAGCTCTGAGGTGCCAAAATTTACTGGTTGAAGAGGAAGAAGCTGCTCAGAGAAGGTATGTGCGTATTATTTGCAATGCTAGTCATATAACGATTCTAAGTCCAATGTGTCGAGTCTTATTCATTGGTATTATATTCGGAGCAGACAGGCTGAGCTCTTGGAAAGGAAGAAGAGGAAGAAGCTAAGACAGAAAGAACAGAGAGAGAAGGACCAAAAAAAAGATGCTAAGGAAGACGGGAGTACCACTTCAGAGGAACAACAATATCCAGCTGAGTCATCAAGCCCGTTATCTGTAGCTTCTGATTCCGAGGCACAGAGATCAGATTCCATACCAATTGATGATTCTTCATCCCTTGAGGACCCTCAAGTTTTGGAAATGAATAATGAGAGAAATGGTGAATCTCAAGCACCAATGGTTGATGATGATGGCTTTGGCAATGGCCAAAACATGGAAAGGCGAAGTGGCCGTAGGCAAATGGAAAGATCACAACAGGGAATGCCAAATGGGTTCCATGCTAATCATGCGCCTAAACCCGGAGGCATGCGAAAGAATGGAACTAATAGAGACTCAAGAGGCAGTACTACTAAAGTTTGGAGCCGAAAATCCGAAATCCCCAAATTGATATCGCAACATGCAACAGTAACTCAGCTGGATCAGACAAAGAACAGTGCAGTTCTGATTGGATCGGTGAGTGTAACAATCCGAAACAGCAGTGACAGTGGAGAACTTAACCAAACCAAATGCAGTGAAGAGGAGGGAAGAACAAAGACTGTTGAGGCGAAACCCACAGCTGAGCTATCAACTGTAAAAATGTGGAGGCCAGTTAGCAGTCAGGGAAGAAAAGTCTCAACAGTCTGTGAAAACGCGGACAAAGAAGATAAGAACTCAAACCCAACTACACCCGAAGTAAAGACCGCTCATCACATTAGCTTGCAGTTTAACAACCACGAAGCTAAGGCGTTTCTTGCAAAGAGTAAAACTTCTTTTAACCTCTCTATCTATTTTAATCTCCCTATCGTTTAATTTCAATATTTTAAGTTGTATACTAAATCTGAGTGGCTTGTCAGGATGGAAGGAGGCAACCTCTGCAGAACACGTGACATTGGTTTTGTCTCAGGAAACAGACATCTTGGGCAACAACAACAGTCACGAATCCTCAAATGGTGTTATAACCGCAAGACCAAAGCTGAGGATGAAACCTGAAAAGGGAACGAAGGTAAAATACGTTCCGAAACAGAGGATTCCCTGAAAACTTGAAACGAAAAGAGCAGCTTGATTCTGGACCAGAGTATCATTCTTTTTAGGTATACCAAAAATGCAGTTTTAGCGAGAGAGACAGATCTTTTCTTTTGCTTTTAGAGAGATTTTTTCCCCATTTTAAGAGTCTTCATTCTTTTTTTTTTACTTCTTCGTTCTCTCGATAGAAAGAGATTTATTTATTATTTTGTTGACCTTTTTTCCATCGTGAGGGTTTAAACTTGAAGCTTTGATGAAATGGGCTTTCTGATTTTTTGTGTAATAAATTTATTTCTCAACACCCTCCATTTAGAGCTCTCTTGACTCTCGAATTTAAAACGTGGAGACGAATTAAAATTGTATTTGTATTTAGCTAATAAAAAAATGTAATTCAGCGAAGGAATGACTTAGTTATAATATAGAAAAGATGTTTATGTTTATATTTAACCATAACCAAGAAAGAATACAGTCTCTTTTTCTCAATGGTGAAGAGTATGAAGACCAACATTATGTTAAGACTATTTTATAAAATATCAGTACAAAGTACAAAGACACCTACAATGCAAAGCTATATATATGTATATTTGTTAGACCCCCATCTCTTACCATATCACTGAATTGCTTCCCATGTAACATGTCAGAGGTAACGAAGAAGATAAAATGCTTTATTTGGTCAATTTTGTCAAGTGAATCCAGAGCGTAACACCGGAAAGAAACTCCAACTGTTTCCTGGACTGTGATCATCTTTTCCGGCGACCTTCTCATTCGCCCACCACTCTGATCTAACTTTCTCTATTATCTCTTCGTTTGTGTTATCAAACTTGAATTCTTTGCTTGACCCTAGCGAAAACGATCTTAGCTTCTGACTCTGTTCACTCTCTGTTTCTCCCAACGTTTTATAACCGTTCGGTCTATTTAAATGGTCGCCGCTCGCTCTTTCATGTGAACCGGATCGGTTTAGCTTGCTTGCAAGACAACGTGCAACGTCTTCACCGGTCAACTCGAAAGAAACTCTGTGAGCAACCGTGACACCTTCATCATGTCTTGATGACCCGTGGTCTGAATTACCTAAAGACGCAATCTCACAGATCTGACTATCCAAAAGGCTGCCTTCAAGTGGTGTGAGAGCACCAGAAGCAAGCTTTGAGCTAACTCCTCCACCACCACCATCAGGAGTCAAAGCACCTGAACCCAACCTTGAACCTTGACCTGCAGGTGTAATGGAACCAGAACCAAATCTTGATCCCCATTTACGCGCTGTGAAATGCTCAAACCCAAGAAACTTTGGAGGTTCACCGATACGCAACTCAATGATGGAGCATTTCCCTGGGTAAGGAGAAGATGTACCTGAACCAGGTGAGATTAGATTACCACCTGGACTTCCAGGATACACTTGATGAGACTTAAACTCGTAATGCGCAGCTGAAAACTTCTGAATCATTCCCCCACTGTTCCTTCGAGTCCGTTCAAGTGAAGATGTAAGTAACTGAGCAAAAGGTACTTCAGGAGAAGAAGGTGATTCAGGAGGTGGCGTGAATGGCGCAGTGGATGGTTCAGTTGTGAAAGCAGAGAACACTGGTGGAGTCACGGGTTGAGTTTCATTAGCGTAAGGTCCAATAGTAAAGACTGATGGTCGTTCATTGACGCTTAGGGAGAGTAGATGACTAGGACCAGGAGTATGTGACACAGATGGAGGACCTGATGGTAAAAACGATGCAGGAGATGAAGGAGGAGCTATAAAAGGAAAGAATATTGAACTTGAATTGCTTGATGAGTTTTGGACTGGAGCCACCGGAGCTCCGGATGTAGCCGGTTCGGGTGCGTGGCCTATACGCTTGTTGTTCTTCTTCTTGGATCCAAAACACCAGTACCATCTCCACCAGCTTCCCCATTTTTTTTCCTGAATGTCAACAACATAACAAGCAATAACAAAAACATATTAATAAGTAACGTAAACTTTAATTAATTAATTCCGTCACGTAACACTTCCAAAAACATATAAATCTCAAAATTCTCACTTTCACATAAATCATTTCTCTGAACAATTAACCAAATATAAAAAATGGAATAACGATCTACAGTAAGAAACGTCGGTAAAGCTAGCAAAGATTAGTACTGATCTATGATGACCACACACAAGAAAAAACATATTTACATTCAGAGAACAAAAAAAAAGAGAGAGAGATGATAATACCTGCACCGACGACGGTTGTATTCTAGACTCGGCGGAGACGATGGCGGAAGCGGCGGCGTTCACCGTCTCGACGCTATTATTGGCACTCCTCATATATTACAGAGCAACAATCAAGAACATCAATTTTCAAAAGAACATCCAGATTTACAACTTTCAACAACTTGGAGCTCAGCAATAACTAAGGTAGAGAATTTTTCCCGGTAAAATCAAAATCCGAAAAGAGAATGTAAAAAAAGAATCAAATCAAAGAAGAGAATAAATAAGCATTTGGCATTTTATTATGGATGATGGCAGAGCCGCTTCTCTCTCTCACCGGTCCTTGTCTTTTACAGTTTTCATTCAATTTCCCACGAGATGTTGCCACGTCATCTTAGTTTACGGTTCGGACCCACGCGCTTCCATTTTTTTATTTTTTTCCCCTTTTTTAAAAAATATTCGCAATTATTGTAATGTTAATATTAAATTCATTGTGATTATTGCTAAAAATAATTTGGAAAGGAACCAACAAAAAAACACTTAAAAAGGGAGCGTAACGCATATAGTGATGAGTCCCCAATGCAGACAAATGGCTTTCTTCGATTTTTAAAAGGCAAAATTGAAAAAATTGTGATGACAAAAGTAATTACCCTCGTTTTGTCAATGTAATTACATGGAATTGCCACTCAGTTATGACTGGCGTCGCGAAACTCGTGAGTTGTGTGGCGTCTTTTAAGATAAATGCGCCGCTGAAATTTTCCGTTCGTTCGCGAGACCCTCGTGACTTACATTCGTTTTTCTCTAAGTAATTTATTAGCTTTCATATGTAGACATAAATGTTTTTTGGGTTATAATGACAATTTTTTTTAGTTTGCATAAGTATCATACACTTCGAGTATCTTTTAAGTTTCGATAAGGATAGCATAAATACTTTTATCTAATGCTTTATTTGATCGTTTTTTTTTGGTTTCGCATACCTTGTTTAATGTCCGTTTAGTCATTTATTTGCTTGGTTACTTGTTCAATTAATTTAGTCATTTTTCTTAGTTGCTAGTCTTAGTAGTTTCGAAAACCCAAAACCTACGACCTTTAAACACTCTACATCGATTTCAATTCTGTTAATCCTGTGTAGGGATGTTAGAAATGGGTTTTAAGTTTTTAACCCATTAGGTATTCATTATCCATGTAAAATTTCAAACTCATTACCCTACTAATTGAAACCAAAAACTGGTGGACTTAAAATGGGCGGATACCCATACTAATAGGGTTTTATATAGATTTATCCTATTGAATTCTGGGTATCCACTAGGTTATTTTAAAAATCTGATGTCTAACACAATATTGTTATATAATTATATTATTTAATAATATTTTTAAAAACAATATTTAAAACCACAAAATCATATAATACATTTAAAAACAGATAATATTTTTTTACCAAAACTGCAAGATCACGTAATATTAGATTTTTGCCAAATTTGTAAAATCGTGGAATACGTTTATGGGTTAAAACAACAAAATCTTAGAATTAAGTTCTTTTTCTTTTTCAAAAACATGAAATTGTACTTTTGACGGAAAATCGTGAAATGACTTCTTCCACCAAAAATGAAAAAATGTATTTATAATTTAATGTTGAAATTTTATAAATTTATGTTGATGTATATATTTAAAAAAAAAAGAAATTAAATCAAAAACACAAAAAAAAAAAATCGGGTATCCGTAGGTAAACCCGAAAACCACATGTTTTTCTGGATTACCCTATTCGGATTTCGGGTTTTGAAAACGAACTTAAAACGGACAGGCTCAAAACAGATTCGGATCGAACTGTGTTTTTTTAACCCATGGCAACATCCTAATCATGTGTTTAGTCTCTTGGGTTTTTGGAACTCGGTAACCTAGATACTTCCGTGTACTTCATCACATACTTGTGAGCTAATCTTAGCGGCCGGGTTATTACTTGATCCACATAATATTTGAAAATTGGAGTAATGTTTTTGGTATATCATTGGGTATTTCAACTGTACATAGATAGTTCCACTGATCCCGATATATATTGTGATCTAAATTGGAAGTTAGGATTGCTCTTCTACATTTAAAATTATATTTTTGATCTTTGTCAGCCAAGAAACAGGTCTGCTTTTTAACCAAAAAAAACAGGTCTGTCGATCTATCTAAAACTCACAGGTATTGCAATATAAATATGAAGATAAGAAAGTGCCCGATACATACATATATCGTGACTACTAGATGCATCAATCATATGTCTAGTTATTTTTTTTTTCTACCTTTCCATCATTTTTCACTTACTTTTTTTACAGTATATGTATACTAATTTCCTATGTGTACACTAATTTCCCGAATCATGTAGACTTTATTCTATCGATACAATAAAAAAAAACTGTTATTTTGTGTAAATGAAAATTGTATATATTTGTGCATATTGTTCTCTAGAATCTCTACATATAAAACAAAACAAAAATGGATATATTAAGATGACTCTTCGTCTACACAAGAGATAGACACATACCTAGCTAGTTTCTTTGAAAAAGAGACGATATTTGCTTTAAAGACTTTAGAATATTTGATTGGTGTTTTGAAATGGACAGATTTAATCTAAAACACTCTTAAAATGACCGATTCACTCTATAAATTATCGGCCGTCACAAAGAATAAAAGGTTTATAAATTATCGATCAATTTAGACGTACGGTTGAGGTGGATGGCAAGTGGAACGGTTGTGAACGCTCTTGAAACAAACTAAGTAGTTGACTTTTCTAATTATTACTTTTAGTTTGTTTAAATATTATTATTATACACTTGAAACTAGAATCAGGAGGAGATGTTACTGCTCTTAGCCGCCATACGTAGGTAATGGCAGATCTTCAAAGATGTATCAGTTATGATTTTGTAGGGTTTGTGAACGATTAAATTAAACCAAAGCAAGAAACAAAAGATTTGAGAGGGTGGTTTCGTCAAATTGATTTTGCACACAATGAAAAAGGAAGAGAAGGGCTCATGGGCTAAGAGAGCGCACGTGTGCAATGCATTTCCTTCAACTTTTTCTTTTGTTGAGTTGCATAGTGACTTTTACGTGTACCCCTCGTGCGTGCGTACGAATGCGACCCTTTACCAGTTTACCTTTCTTCTTCTCTTAAGACATTCACTTTTAAAGGTATTTATATACTATAGCTAATCTATAAACATAAGTAGAAATTAAGGAAATGATAGAGAAAATCGATAAAATCACGTTTTGAACATTCTTACTTTATCGTTTATTTGAAGCATCGGGTGTTTTCCAATAACCATCTAATGTTCTCATAAATGATTGGACAAGTAGTTAAATTATACTTTATATTATATTTTTTTATATTAACAAGTGAATTAAACAAGCTAGGCTTACCTCTACTGATGGAGAATTCATATATTTGAATTATGTAACTAGTCTCGCAACGTGTCAATAGTAAATGGATACGTACATTTAGATACAAAAATATAAAGGGTCATAAACTATAAATGGTATGTTACGAACAAAATTTTACCTCCAAAGGTGGTCATCCACTGGCAGTCACATGCTTATCTACTAGACATTGAACATGATAAAAAGTGCCAAATAAGTGAAATAATCAATGAGAATCTTCATTCATATAAATAAAAACATTTCGAGCCTATGACCTAGCTAGCTACTCTACTACATGTATATGCCAATTGGATATATTAATTTATTTTAAAAGCGTGACCATTAATTTGACAAATAGAAAAAAATAGTTTAGAATTTATAAGTTGAGGAAAGTTATAATGATTGGTAGGGAGAGACTCAAAAAGAAAAAGAATGGGTATGGCCGAATGGGCCCTATTTCCCCCAACATCCCACATGCACACTTCCTATCTCCATTCTCTTTCATTTATATCTTCCATTCTAATTTATCAATTTCTGTTCACAGTTTCACTTATCTCATCTCATTAATTCATTGATTGTGCTATGGAGTATTAATCTAGGATTCGTGCTTTTTCTTTAAATACTGTGATGTATACGAGTTTTCCATTTCATTGAATGTGAACGGCTCTTTGATTCTTTGAGTTTACATGATGTATGTATGAGTCTCTTAGTTACCGTTAGACTAAAAGTAAGATAGGTTTGAGTTTAATTTCACAAAAAACAATTTGTTGTCTGGGATATATGATACTATTGACTAATTATATTACAATGATGATCAAACCCATTAAACCACGTAAGTAGAAATCTTTAAACTTTTGCCACAAAAATTTATAAATAGGTTTTAGTTTTTACCGGATGTTTGTGTGTTTTTAACCTCAAATAGAAAATAGATTACTTTTGAGTTTTGATCTTGGTTGTCCAATGCGAGGACTTGCTTAATATTAAGATGCAAAAAGTGAGATTAAGGCCCAAATATATAAAGCCCAATTTTACTATAACTTAGAACTCTCTTATTTGGGCCTTTTGTGATAGAATTCCGTACAAGTTTATCAACCAACGGGTAAAATAATGTAAAATACGAGGGGCACAAAATTTAAGTCCAAATAGTTGATACCCGAAAAAGATATACATAAATAGTACAAGGATCTAATCGTAAATAAATAATAGATAAGTCAGTTTTAAACCCTGTAAAAACCCTAGCTTTAAACACTTGTATAAAAACACTTGAAGGCGCAGCTTCATGGTAATTCGTCATTCTCTGTCTTTGAAAGCTCCTCGCCTTGCTATTCGCAGTTTCTCTAGTCTCAAGCAAAGATGAGACCTCCTCTAACTGGTAAGAACCCTAGCCGCCATTTTTTTGTCTTCTCCATTGTTTGTATTTAAGATAACAATGGCGACTGTATTCACGCGCACATTCTAAGTTAGTTTAGTCTGAAGTATCTGTCTTTAGCTGAACTGATTGTCAAGAACTGTCTTGGGTTTTGACTGATTCATATCGGATTTAAGAGCTTATGGTATAAGTTTTATATGAACATGGTGGAGTCTCTGCTGAATGGTGTGTTGTGTTCAGGAAGCGGTGGTTATGGTGGACGAGGCGGCGGTGGTTTCAGTGGTGGTCGTGGCTCTTCCGGAGGTAGAGGCCGTGGCCGTGGTGGCGACCGTGGTGGCCGCGGCCGTGGTGGACCACCAAGAGGCCGTGGTGGCCGCATGGGCAGAGGAGGACCATCAGGAGGCCGTGGAGGGATGAAGGGAGGAAGCAAAGTGATTGTGGAGCCTCACAGACACGGAGGAGTGTTCATTGCAAAGGGTAAAGAAGATGCTCTTGTTACTAAGAACTTGGTTCCTGGGGAAGCTGTCTACAATGAGAAGAGAATCTCTGTTCAGGTATTATTGAGGATTGATTGATTGTTTGTATTTGCTTTCTTGGATGAATTTGCTCTTAATGGTTTTGTGATTGAATCTACAGAATGAAGATGGAACTAAGGTTGAATACAGAGTTTGGAATCCCTTCCGTTCTAAGTTAGCAGCTGCTATTCTTGGTGGTGTTGATAACATATGGATTGTAAGTTCTATATTGTGTGAATCTTATTGTTGCTGTTGTTTGTGAGACTTGGTTCATGTATTGATTGTTTTTCTCCGCTTCTATGTAGAAACCTGGTGCTAAAGTTCTATACCTTGGTGCTGCTTCTGGAACCACAGTCTCTCATGTGTCTGATCTTGTTGGCCCTGTAAGCAAAACTCAGCCTTGTTATCAGATTATATGGTACTTCCAGGTTTAGATATCTATTGGAGTTCGGCTTATATCTTGCTTTTGTGATCTGGTAGGAGGGATGTGTTTACGCTGTTGAGTTTTCTCATAGAAGTGGTAGAGATTTGGTGAACATGGCTAAGAAGAGAACCAATGTGATTCCAATCATTGAAGATGCTAGACACCCTGCTAAATACAGAATGCTTGTAGGCATGGTTGATGTTATCTTCTCTGATGTTGCTCAGCCAGATCAGGTTTGTTTCCTTTTAATTTCACAATGAATGTCTGAAGATTCTTAAGATTTTTCTAATAGTTGTATTTGATAACTG
Organism: Cardamine occulta; assembly: GCA_028015245.1. Classification (NCBI taxonomy): domain Eukaryota; kingdom Viridiplantae; phylum Streptophyta; class Magnoliopsida; order Brassicales; family Brassicaceae; genus Cardamine; species Cardamine occulta. Next base: position 6,597,495 of record CM051388.1, on the reverse strand, counting down.
CAAATGCTGATCTTACTTGGATTCCCCTTCAGATCATTATGGGTGATGCAAACTCCAAGTTTCTGATGCTTAAGAGCTTTTTTTTGCTTCGTTGCAAAGTAGTTTATGTTTCGGATTTTTGTATATATTTTTTGGTGCATGAGAATTGAGATAGTAACCAAAGTAAAAACCAAATCTCTATGGATTTGTTTCTTACCATGTCGTATTTTACTCCAAGAATAGTGTCAAATCTTAGTCCGTTTTCATTTCTCTGTTTTAGTTGTTGGGATGCATATCCTACCCAACTTTCTACTGCCATTCACCTCTACTTGTCCCAAGTTTTCAAATGTCATTCAGCTTGTGGGTTGCGTCTATTATAGTTGCATTTGTTCGTTTATGAATTTTTCTTTGCTTTTTAAACTGTACAGGCTAGGATCTTGGCTCTTAATGCGTCATACTTCCTGAAAACAGGAGGTCACTTTGTGATCTCGATCAAGGTCAGTAGCAGTCTAAACTTTGATCCATGATTTGTAAGTCCTGACAAAGATTAGTAAACATGTAGTGTCTCTCTGTGTTTTGCAGGCAAACTGTATTGACTCAACGGTTGCAGCAGAAGTTGTGTTCCAGAGCGAAGTGAAGAAGCTGCAATTGGAGCAATTCAGGCCAGCTGAGCAAGTGACGCTTGAGCCGTTCGAGCGTGACCATGCTTGTGTCGTTGGTGGCTACCGTATGCCTAAGAAGCCGAAAGCTGCTACTGCTGCCTAGAATAAGTTTCCACTTTTTGTGTACCCAGTTCCTCAGATTTTGCTCTTTCCTCTGTCTTCATTAGAATCTGTAGGGGTTTAGGTTTTATCCAAACTTGAGTTTGTAATGGCTTCCAACACTAACTTTTTCACCAAGGTTTTGCTTATTTTATTGAATTTCGTCATCTGTTACATTTATTTCTTTAAAACAATATGAATTAATGAAGGATTAAGAACTTAAAAAAAAAATCAAAGTGTTGATTTAACTTAATCTAGTATCGTAAGTCACCATAAAAAAAACGAATTTTCAATACACCATAAAGAACTTTTAACTTCTGATTCCCATGATCACAATTAAATATACAGTAAAAATTGTTTTCCACTACAAAAGTGTAAAAGGCTTACTGGAAAATCTACAATTTTCATAAATCATTTACTCAAGGTTTGGAAGGATATTTTCATAAATCATTTGTTCTTTTTTGGGTACTTTTGTGGGGTTAACACAAGCAATTGTACCTAACATTTTGGTATGCTTCAATTGAAACTTTTGTTCTTTTTTTTTTTCCTTTAAGAAAGAAAGTAACAAAAAGTGGCGTTACATAACTGATTTAACAGTTTCCTACAGCCTAAACAGAATTACTGATGGTGCCAAGCCAATGATAAGCAAACAAACAAAAACCGAGATCAGCTACATTTTCTTATAAGCTAAACACACACAAAAAAAAAAGCCTCAGTCACGCAACAGTTACATCCTTCTTCGATGTCGTTTCACTCCCTCCCCATTTTTTCATACGTTCCATCGTCTCCTCCACCTGTTCATATCACAGTTTTTTTTTTGTTTACATTCAATTTGATCACAAGAACCAAAACTCAACATCAATGAACAAGTGTATATTGGTATGGTTTTTATATTTCAGGTTCTTACCTCTTTATTCCAGTTTGTCTTATACAGAACAAACAACAGTAACAACGTTTGAAGCGCTGTCCCTGCTATCATTCCAGACCAAAGTCCCTGAAAACATTATAATATAAGCTTAACTGATATTAAGCTCATTTCAGTCCATTCCCTTAATTTACTTACCATCACTCCAAAGTTTGCTTTATAACCAAGAAGATAGCCAAAGGGAAGGCCAAAAATGTAGTAACAACCCAAGTTGATATATGCCACTAAGCCTTGCCAACCGCCTCCAACAGCCACACCTGTAATAAGATGAACAGGTTATGATCTGATGAGATTTCTCCAGTTTGGATTTGATGGACATGAGTTTTAGATTATTGTACCGGAAACAACTGGCTGCACGCTGTTGAGAACCATGGTTACTCCTAGAAGATAAGCTAGCTTAGACACAGCTCGTTGAATGACTTTGCTGCTTGTGAAAATGACGGCAAAATGGTCTCTGGCTACTATGACAGCAACCATAAAGACAAGACCGATGAGGAGAGACTCGAAGACCGTGACATAGACAGAGTATTTAGCTGCTCGTGGACGGCCTAGGCCAAGCTCATTGGAGACACGGACACTAATAGTACACAAGTAGTATATAAATTGGATTAGTGATCAGCTGAACTAAATAGCAAGCAAAAAAAAATAACGTTTGTGTCAGCTTGTTGTTCTACCTTATAGCAGCGTTAATTCCAATGAACACCATAGCCTCCACACCGTTGAGATTCATGCTGAAGAAGTAAAATCCAAAGCGTGAAAATGTTAAAAGAGTGGATACAATAAGCATTCCAAGTTTTTTGAGAGGTAAAAATGTTAGTGAAACTCACCATATAGAAAGTGAATCAACAGCGACAACAGCATTGTCAAGGTGACCCGTAAGGATGATAATACTCATCATATACCAAATCTCAAGACAAAGCATAACAGCTGATGCAATTGAGAGTCTTACAAAAGCCCAAATCTCTTTAAAAGCCAACCAAGATAAACCAGTCCAGCCTTCATTACACCAACCAATCACATAAACGATTTGAGCAATTGTTGTTCCCCAGTTAGTGAGATTAAAGGCCAAAGCATAGTAACGTGTAGGAGAAGAGCCACAAATCCAATCCAAGCAATAGCTACAACTTTGCTCTGTGCTTGAAGGAACTTGGAAGTTGGGAAATTGAAAGCTAGTGAGAAGAGTTGAGGTATGGTTAGAAGTGTGAATTCACCAGCTGGAACCGCAATCTCTTCAGCTTGACCGAGGAATCTCAGAATCGGAGTGGCAAAGATGTAAATAGGAAGGAGAAAAATGCAAGAAACGAATAAGATAATCCAAGATCTCTGCATATAAACACCTAACATATTGACTTGACCAGCTCCAAATGCTTGACCACACAGTGTTTCAAGTGCACTTCCCATCCCAAGCTACATTTTCAGAGTCACAAATGAGTATATTTATCGAAAGAGACAGTCACGAATTCAAGAACAGCAACAGAGATGCATGGCAATAAAGAAAAGAGTACCAAGAAGCCGAAGGAGAAGGTGCCGATGACAGAGAGAGAGATGGAGACGGCGGAGAGCTCGATCTCGCCGATATGACCGACAAAGATATTAGTGATGGAGCTAACACCGTATTGGCAGATGATGTTAAACCCCACAGGAGCAGCGATCATCCACATCTTGGCTGACTCTGTAGACAAAACTCGCTTCACATCGTTCCAGCTTCTCGCCGGAGCATAATCATCCTCTACCTCGCCACCGTGAGCAAGAAACGGCGTCGTCGGATCCATCTCTCTCTCTCAGTCAATGTTGGTTGCGGACTTAAGGGTTGGTTTATATAACAAACCGTTGAATCATGCACTTCTCTCTCTCTCTCTCTGTTTCTTTTAAATTACAAGAAAAATATCCTAATGATAATTATTAGTGAATAAACATTGAAGCAAACTAATATTTTATACTTTTTTTGGCATTTATATCATTTGAAAAAAATCCTTGAAATCTGGATATGACGATAGTTTCACCATGCAATTACCAAATCACAACTATGACTCACTTTCTGGACAAATATCTTATTTTTCCTTTTTCTGAATATAATTGAACATGAAATGTAAAGTATCTGTTTTAACAAAAAAAAAAGAAAAGAAATGTAATGTATCGGTCTTTGACTATGTCTCAGAAAATTGTAGATCAATATGTAACATTGTTGTGTAACGTGAAATAAAATATTTTGTTTATTATCTATTTTGTTTGGTAGTAAATTTATTGAATCTGCACTGCCTAATAGTATGTGTATAATCTAAAAATAGGAGAAATAGATATTATCGAGAATTATTAGAGCACAAAGTTTTGACTGTTTAGATTTTGGGAAAAGTGATAATTAAAGGAAAGATTGAAAACAAAAGAAGTAGATTAGGTTGGTGCGGCTAACCAGTGGTTCATGAGCCACCACGTTGGCGTATCAAAAGCCCATAGAAATTATTCGAAGCATCCAAATGAACTTAAAAGAGAAACCACTCTCCCGGTTCCAGACATGATGGCGTCGTGTCTCTCTTATATGCTTTCCTTTATTCCTCAAAAGACAGTATTTACTAGGGTGAGATGTAGGTAGAGAAAAATCACGTGAAAATTGTTAATACTTTATTTATCATGTTTCTGTCGATTATTATATATAAAAAAAACATTAGAAAACCAAGTTAAACTCACTGCGGCATTTGGTGAAAATTTAAATAACGATCTGTCATATTTAAAATTCAAAAAAATCCTGAACAAACAGAAATCTACATTTGACTCTACTGTTACACTTGGTTAAGGTAGTCACAAAAAAACTTCCCAAGATAGCTGGAAGCCAATACAATGAATACATAAGTTAGGAAAATTGTTTAATCTGCTAAGCTCAGATAAAAATGGAAATTGGGTACCGCAAGACTCAAGTGGAAAGTTGCCGTTTCCAAAAGTAGATGGTGCCGTTTAGTGTTTTATAATAATGCTTCTAGAAAGCCAAAAAGTGAGTTACGTAACGTAAGGTAAAATGAATAATATCGGTAGAAGAGTCGGGGAAGGGAGATCTTTATAACTTGTGTTTGTTTCTACGGAAACTACATGGTCCACTGGTCCACCTTTCTTTATTTGTCTTCGTCGTGTTGTATTTATTTCCCTGTTTCATATATTAATGTACCTTTTGTCATCAACCCTGCTAAGTGTCAACCAAGCCAAGCCAATTCATCAGTAACGGCCCGGCCCAGTATTGGGCTTTAACAGTCACCAGTAGTATCAATGCCTAGATTTTGAAATGGGCCAATATTTTAAAATGAACTCAGGTCAGTTACTTGATGAGTTGATGTAAAGCTAAACTCCGTTAAGCGTCAATGGCCTTGATAAAAGGGCTACTTAAGCTATAAGCCAATTCAGGTTCATCTTCTTCTCGTTTTGATGTTTCTTGTTAGCCAACAAAATATTTTATTAGAAAAACATATAATCGTTACTAGGTTGGCGAGTGACCTTTTAGAACATATAATTATTAGCCTCATCAATGAAGTTGCAAGCTTTGCCAAATCTTACGAAGGTGATCATTTTAAATTCTTATCCACAATCCTTTGTCTTAAATCTTAATCCAGGAATCGCTTACAAAACATAGATGGAATCAAAGTTAACTTAGCGCTATACATAACTGTGATTTAGAATAAGGGTTTTTAATAGAATGCTTGGAGTTGGAAAATTAGTATAGGTCTCTTTCCTGTGATGTGATTCAGAGTTGTCCACCGTCTTGTCCACATGAGGAGCCACTAAAAATTCCACGAGGCCATGTCTCTATTTGACCATTGACTTTTCTAACCACAGCAGTCATAATCGCAATTTATTAAATATTTTATTTTTTATTTGATCTGATTGATCTCAGATCGATGGCGGTTTTGAGTTCTGATCGGTTGACTTTTATATTTAGTTGGTACAATGTGTTGGTACAGCCTGGTTCAATATGTCGGTTTACAGAACAATATTTGTAAGGCATTTAGCCCCTTTGCCGAAACCTAATCTAAGAAAAACTTTACCAATCTCTCTCTCTCTCTGTTCCTCCTTGACTCTGAATCGCGTACACGCTTATCATCAAATCTAGGAGCCCTAAGGTGATTCTTCGTTTCTCGGTGGTACTCTAGAAGGATTAACTGACTTTATTCGTCCTGTTACATAATAAAATCGGTCCATCTTTGATTTCTATATGGTTGTTCTTTGATGTCCACACGATTCGATTTTGGACGTAAGCTTCCGCTTGGCATGGCAGATCCTATTTGGATTGATTTCTGGGAAGATCTTGTTTCTGTATCGATTAGTGATAATAATTGCTGAGACAACAGAAGAAGAAGAAGGACAGATCGCTAATTTGTGACTCATCCATACTTGTGAAAGTCATATATATATATCGTTCTGGTTTCTCTTGAAATCACTGGCTTATGGATCTGGCCTGAGCTAGTGTTCTCAAATCTGAGCTGTCTTCTACCTTTCTTTTGACGCTTTTGTTCTGAAATCTGAGCTCTTTGAAATGAAGTTTTCTCTCATGTGACTTGGTCTTCGCTGAAGATAAATAGGCAGTATCATTTGGCCATGGGCTTTTGTTGTTTTTATGGCTTTCTTACGGAGATTGTTGCTTTCTTCAGGTGAGGATTACATCCTTAGCGAAAATTAAGTGAGGAAAAAGAAAAACGAATTCTTGTTGTGGATAGGAGTGCACTGAAAGTATGACAAGCGCTGGCAGTGTAGAGATCAAGGCTACCATCGATACAGGTCTTCCATGGAAAATGGTGGCTAAAGGTAGCAGGAGTTCCACAAGGCGTACTAAGAAACAATTTGCACCAGCTGCAACCCCAGAGATTGAGGCAGCAGCTGAAGGAGATTCTGAATCGGATAAGGTTTTCGTCAGTTTCATCTTCCATTCTGTTCAGAATCGGAATGTTTGTTGGTCTCTTGATATAATGCTTTGATTCTTTCCATTATGGCAGCTTGGCGTTTCTGTTCGAGGAAGAGTTGAGCATGTTCCGATTAAGAAACGGAGATTTATGGTCCCTTCTCCATCATCTTTGAATAGGTCCTCTACTCGCCGTGAAGGCTCACAACATCGTGCTGAGGTTAACCATGCTCTACCTGTTTCAAGGTTAAACCCTAATTTAATGGGACAGAAAACAGAGGAAGTCTCTGATGATAAACCCGATTGCAGCAGTCATGACTTCTCTGGTATTAAGATACTTGCAGAAGTTGCTTGCAGTAGTGGAATGAGTTGTGATATTGCATCCGTAGTAGACAGTTACCCTGTCGAACCGGTTCAGCAGCAAAATGCTTTGACCTTATCTATTAATGTGGAAGGAAATGATTTATCAACTGGCACTGTTGATGTCTCTGGGAAAGATACTACGATTGAATCCAGTGACAAGGTTGGGGAAATCATTGTGCCTCAAAAAATTCTGGTTGATCAGAGTGAAGAGCATAGTATAGTAGCATCTAGTGGTATGATAGTGGCTCAGAACATCAGCATTGCTGTTTCAAATGAATCTTCAACAGAAAGTACAAAGGAAAATATGGAAGTAGGTGATAGTGGAAATTTAGCACCTCAGAGTAGGACTGTCACTGTGTCAGAACATTTATCTGATGATGAGCGCACTGGAAAGGGTAAGATCTCTGAATGCCTTACAGATGATAGGTTACATTGGGATTTAAATCTTCCAACAGATGCATGGGGTCAACCTTGTGACGGAGTCGATGAAGCATCCAGAAGATATTCTGACGGAGAAGTCACTGAGTCTGTTAAAGAGAGTGGACATGTTGATGGTAGTAAGGACTCCGCTACTGGCCTGATGGCATCAGATGTGCATGTGAATTCTTCATCCCCATCTGGACCTAAGGCTGAAACCTCTGCTAGAAATGAGAAGGAGTGCCAATCTGGTTATGATTCTCAGTTCGAGGATGGAGAGTTGAGAGAACCATATCCTTGGGAAGAAAACGAGGGTGATAGTGAAGATGTTGAACAAGTGGATTATGGGTCTGAGCCGGAGAATGAGCGATTCTACTCTTTGGCTGAAAGTAATGAGAATAAGCTAGACGTTGACAAAGGAATCTTGGCAGAGACAAAGTGTGGAGCTGTGAAGTCTGAATCTGGCAATGTGCATGAAGGAAGTAGCGATACAGAGAAGCATGTTGTGGTTTGCATGAATGATTCACATTCTAAAGGTTCTTCTCCGTCAAGGAGCTTCGGGTCAAGACTATTCAAGCCTTCACATGAAACCATTCCAAGGAGAAGGCAAGTTCTCATTTCATTCTATATTTTGTTCCAAATATTGGTTCTTTTGCTAATGAAAGTGATCTCCCTATTTCAGGCCTGGGAGTTACGAAGAGTTGAGTGAGAGGAACGTTGGTCCAAGTAAGTTTGTAGGGAGAGACAGATCAGGGATGCGTATGCGAAGCAGGAGTCCTGTGAAAGGACAATTTGGTGGCTGGGATTCCAAACGTCGCTTCTCCCCACCTATTTACAAAGGTGGTCCATATGGTTTTGGACGTCCACATCCTAAAACCATTGTGGAGGGCCGAGCTATGATGAATAGCTTTGATCAGCCAGGGCCAGGTCCACAGGGCTATGTTCGTAGGCAGTTCTCAAATGGAGGATACCGGGATCGGTTCAGAAGGTTCCCAGATAGTGGTGGGAATCGTGATTTCAGAGGCGTAGATCGTCCCTTCCCTCCCGGGGATGCTAATGACTATCCAAGTCGCATGCACAACAACCGGATAAACAGAAGGAGAGAGAGAAGCAATTCCCCTCCAGTATTCAGGAGATTGCATGACCCCCAGTCACGGTCCAGGTCCAGAAGCCGTTCCCCAGGCCCATGGAACAGGCGGAACAGGTCTCCTCCCGGTTTCAGGGGCGATGAAAACAGGATGGAGAGATTGAGGTTTCCGTTCCAGACAGGCTTTCCGCTGGATCAAGAGATGGGATTCATGTCGCCGCCAAGAAACCTGCGAAACTCGAGATATTTTGATGGTAGAAACAATGATGGTGCAGGTGGGGAGAATCATCATAATAACTTGAGGGGAAGAACATCGCCACCAGGAAGAATGTTTAGACCAGAGCAGAGATTTGACAACATGAGAAGGGTGAATTCAGAGAACAACCATTTCAGACCATTTATGCGCCATAATAATAATAGAAGGTTTGTTGATGGTGGTGTAAGCCGAGGAGGCGGGTGTAAGTATGAGGCAGCAGAGGAGGAGACGAATGGGAACAGGTATGAGATGGTACACCGGCCTCCTCAGCGTTTAGAGGCAGTGGAAGAAGACGGTGATAACATCCGACGGTTCAGATTAAACGCAGAACAACAACAACAACACTCTGTTATTCCCAACAACAATAACAACAACGAGACGTCATAACAATTAAAATAAAACAAACACTTGGGTTTTTTTTTGGGGGGAGGGGACACCAGAGTTTTAGTGATGCAGAAGTTGCTTTGTGTTTGTGATGTTTTCTTCTGGCTTAGGTTTTAGATTTTGCTGCTGTGTTTTTTCGCTGCGCTCTTTTCCTTTCTTGGAAAGTAGTTTTGTAATTTCTTGTTTGGCTAAAGCTTGGATGCTATGCTCGTCTCTTCAAAAGTAAATGATCATGTGGTTGATTGTGCGAAGTTGTAAACAAAAAAAAGTAATAAGATAAACGTATTGGGACCATACATCTGGAGTTCTGTTCAAAAAATCTAGAGCAAACGGTTTAGTTTTTCTAATATTGAGCGAGACATTTTGAACGAAATGGTTATAACTAGTTTTGATGGGAGCTTTAGTAACTTGTGGAAGAGCTGCTGTCGAGGAGGCGTCGAAGGAAAAAGAAGATGAAGAGAGAAAAAGAGAGAGAGAGAGAAAGAGAAATTTAGGCCATTAGACCGGGTTTTGATTTAATTTTTTTTTTTTTTTTTGTCAAATAGCATTTTCATTTATCTTAAAACTCCATCAATGGAGGATCCAGTTACAGATGATAGAGCGGATTTAGCTAGTGAATCAGCGCTCATATTACTTAATCTAGAAATGTAAGCAAAGCGAATAGACAGGAAATAGACTTGGAGCTGAGCGATATCTCTGAGGATTCCTCGAAGCTCCTTGACTTCCTTCCTTTTGCTGATTAGAGAGATGGGACTTGCGAGTCCGAATAAACCATCATCGAAGAGATGGAAGATGAGCCAGCTAAATTAGCTGCAAAAGATAGAGCCTCACGCAGCGCCAATGCTTCTGCCATTAAAGCTGAGCCAACAAAGGGGCGAGTTGTCGTGAACTGTGCTATCTTATCATTTGTGTCGGTCTGAAGAATCCAGCTCATTCCGCACCATCCTGTGGTTGAGTTCCATGCCGCATCAACGTAGCATTTCGTATTTCCCACCGCTGCTGCTGGGACTGCTATACTCCTGAGCACCTTACTCTGTTTCGGGAGCTCTGTTTGTGCTTCCTGCCAGTCTTTGGCTGCTTTAATTGCGTTGAGGATGATAAGTTCCTCATCTGTTGATGTGTTCTCACACAGGAGGAGATTTCTTGCCTTCCATAAAAATCACAACACCCACGGTACCAGTGGGGAAATTGATAGTCCCAAGGGCGGTAGAGAAACTCCCTTCCAGGTAGCCTCCAGCAGCGCCTTCATCGTGTCCACGTGTAGTGCCTCTGGCTTTCGAGTGACTGGGGTTATGTTCCAGACCCGCTGGGCGAGTCTGCACTTTAGGAAAATGTGGACTTCATCCTCCCTTTCACCACAGAGCTTGCAGCAGAGGGACTCTGTTATCCCGCGCTTTAGGAGGTTTGTTCCAACTGGTAGGGCTCCTCGGGTTGCTTTCCACAAGAAGGTTTTGAGTTTTGGAGAGAGCTTCTGCTTCCAGATATGCCTGTTCCAATTGAACGTATTTGGAGCGGTCTGGTTCTTCTGTAGCTTTGCGCATACATACCCCGACTTTGAGGAGTAGTGGCCAGATTTCTCATGGGTCCAGATACGCAAGTCTGGAGCTGGAGAGGAACTAGTTATGAGTGATCGTATTGGTGCCTCATACTGAGGTAGTAGGTCCCTGATTACACAGGTATTCCAATCATTGGTGTCGGGATTAAGGAGGTCTGCAACTCTTAGCTGTATATTAGCCTCCTTTGGTGGGCCTATTGGTGCCATAGGATTATCCAGTGATAGCCAATGATTATACCAGACCGAAATGTCTGCTCCATTTCCCACCGACCATCCTAGGCCCTGTCTAAGAAGCTCCCTACCGAGCAGAATACCCCTCCACCCGTGTGAGGCTAATGTTGGTGTTTTGAAGGCCTCCATGAAAGGGATTGAGTGGCAGTATTTTCCAAGTAGGGTCTGTGCTAGTAAGGAGTGTGGGTTTTGGATGATTCTCCAGCTGATCTTCGCAAGGAGTGCTTCGTTAAAGAGCCTTGTCTCTTTGCCTCCTTTGAGCCTTTTGTCCCTTTTGTTCTTCTCTTGCCTTGTCTCTTTCTGTCTACAGGGGCTTCCGTAAATGTTCCTAGCCTGAGAGAGAGAGGGGGGCGCTCCCTAGTTTGGATGGGGTTTTGTTCAGTCCCGCCTCTTTGTTCTGGGGGGTTCTCCTCTCCGTTTGTTTTGGACAGGAGGAGGTCTTGTCCTCCCTGTTCCTGTTCCTGGTTGCTGCCTACTCCCGCATACATGACTTCAACCTCCTGCAATCTACCTGAATCCCAACTGCCATGTTTGGAGGTCGGGGAGGGCCCCGGGTTGGACGGGAGGGAGAGTCTTTCGAAGGCAGGGCGTCTTTCTCTCGAACCACTATATTCCCCATTTGGGGCCTGATCCCAGTTGTGGCCTGTAGCCTCCCTAGTTCCCCTTTGTGACGGAGTATGAGAGGGAGGGGTGGCCTGGCAGGGGGGTGGTTGTTCTTCTTTTTTTGAGCCCCGTTGAACTGTATGCTGGCTGCTCCTTGCCGAGTCCTCTATCTCTTTAGCTCTGTGGCTGGTGTGGTGATCGTGGGAATGGGGGCCCAGATTCGAGTTACTATCAGGGACCCTTCTAGCGGAGTAGATGTTAGGATGTCTCTCCCTTGATCGGTCTCTGTAGCTCTGGAAATCCTTCTCTGGTGCTCTGTTTTGGCTTGCAGTTCTGCCTGAGCTTCCTGCATACCGGGGAGGGGGAGGTAGTAGGTAGTCCCTGGCTGGGGAAAGTCGCCGGGGTCTTTCCCCTGGTGGGTAACCGTTGGAGGGGTGGTAGTGAGAGGAGTCCCTGCTACGGCCTCTGTTAGCATCGATATATCCTCTGTTTTCACGACCCCCACGGCTTCCGGACTCTCTAAGGGATCTCTTTTCCTCCCTGCGTCTCCTGGTATCATCTAACCTGCTCAGAGTTTGTTCTTGGTTTATTCCTTTAGTTTTGGGGCTCCTGCCCACGTCTCTCTCCAGATATGGGCAATCTTTCTTCTCGTGGAAAAGGGAGAAGCAGAGGAAGCAGTGCTTCTCCACTTTTTCGTAAGCTAGTTCCACCGTGGTGACTTCGCCGGAGGGAATCCTGATATCCATTGACATCTCCAGAGGTTGTAAGCAATCAATCTCAACTCTGAACCTTGCATGTTCGATGTCCCTTTCGGAGATGAATCCCAGCTCAGCCCCTATCGTTCTGATAGATTGGTCTGTCCAGTGATGTGGCGGTATGCCAACAATCCTAATCCAAAAGGTAATTTTTGAGGGAAAGGATGGAGACACGATGGGTTCCCACCTCTGCAGAATCAGCATCCACTTCTTGTAGTGGTAGGGAGACTTGTTGAGCACCAAAAGTAATTCTTCCTCAGTCTCGAATCTGAACTGGAAGGTGTCGTGTCCTAGTTCTCTTCCGAAGACTCTGCCTTCTAGGTTCCAGAACATCGGCATAAAGTCGAGGACTGCTCTTAGTTTTTGGACTCCTGGGTTCGTGACCCTGCCCACTAGCGACCTCCTGTTCTCCGTTATGAGGGCGGAGTTGTCGCTTTCAGGGATGCGCACTGGGGAGCAGCGCTTTGTTTTGAGGGGGGGGGGTGGTAGCTACCCATTTCCCTTTTTCTTCTCTGGTATATCTGTGTGACATTTTAGCTCCGAAATCGACCCTGTATACAGCGGTGAGTGAAAGTGCTCTAGTATTTCACCTGAATCCGACCACAGAGGTGTCGACTCGGGACAAAAAACGAGTACTCTCAGACAAGCGACCTCAGGGGCGAGGGAAAATAGCGGGATCCTCAGCGATGAGGTAGGTAGATATCTATTCTTCCTTCAGTGTTGAAGTACAGAGGCAGACGACGGTTTGGTAGGAAAGAGATGCGGAGAGAGCGCCATCCCGGAGCAGCAGCAAGACGAGAAAATTACCTTGATTTAATTTTTTTTAATTAGCAAAATGGTCTAGGTTTAGATCCGATTTGATTTTAGGTTTAAGATTGGCTATGGGTCTTGGGGAATTTTACCGAATTTTGATATAAAGAAAAAAAAAAGAAATTAGGTTTTATAACGATGAGGATATGTATTGGGTAATTAATTTTGAGGAGGAGGGCATCTTAGAATCTGACCGTCCCCACCACTGCCGCATCAGTTTCTTTCTTCATCTCCCACGTCTGATATTGAAAATCGGGTGAAGGATATAATTCATCGCTTCAAATCAAAATCTTAAAACTTGTAGTTATCTCGAAGAGATCTAGCAGCAGTTGGATTTGTGCAAGGAAAGTGTATCTGCTACGAGTCTTTAGGTTTCCTTCTTCACCAAAGCTGTAGAGAGAATCTGCGAGCTCTCTTTGGGCGGAATTAGGGTTAGGATTTTCTGGTAAAGAGTAATCTATGGCGGAGGTTGTTCTGCACATATACGATGTGACTAATAGTGGATCGGAAAAGACTAACAACACCATTGTTCAGATCAACAGGTTCTTCAAGGACGGTATTGGTCTAGGCTGCATATTCCACAGCGCCATTCAGGTACTCCACTGCTTCGTTCTTCGACGAGGTCTCTGCTTGCTTTTGTATGCATGAGTGGATTTGGTTTCTGCGTTGTGTATATGTATGTGGAATTGGAGAATTTGACGGCATTATGTGCAAAGCGATGCTACTTATTGTTTGATATGCGAGGCTATACTTTAATGGTTAATTTATGGTCCTAGAGTTTTCTGTAAGATCTGGAATTGAAGTTCCCTTGTATTCTCTCCACTCAGGATCTTTTATTTCCAAGTACTTTTGGTAACGTCTCATAAGATAATCAATGCGCTATATTGATGAAGGACTCTCTGGAGACTTTTCAAAATCAATGATGGCTCATGTTTACTTCATTGATCTTTGACCTTGGACCACTCTCCCATTCAAAGTCATGATAACTTTGTGAAATCAGAAATTAGATCTGTGCTAAATCAACCAAACTACCAACAATTGACTTTAGGTTTCCAAGTTATTGTTAATGATTCCATGTCTTAGATTTGTATATGTAATATAACATTTGATTATTCTTGTTCATGGTTTTGTTATTCTCTTGTGCCTTTTAAATGATACTATTGATTCGCAGGGAAGAGTAATTTACTGGCATATCTTATGAATTTGTGCAGGTATATGGAGATGATGAATGGTCTTATGGGTATTGTGAACACGGAACTGGTGTATTCAGCTGTCCTAGAGGCAAGAATCCAAAGTTCACATATCGTGAGAAAGTTGTTCTTGGGAGGACAGATTGCACAATCTTCATGGTAAATCAGATCATGCGTGAGCTCAGTAGGCAATGGCCAGGAAATACATATGATTTACTGTCAAAAAATTGCAATCACTTCTGCAATGTGCTCTGTGACCGGCTTGGTGTGCCAAAGATCCCAGGTAAAGCTATTATTTGGGAATGCACTGAAAGTATGACAAACACTGGCAGTGTAGAGATCAAGGCTACCATTGATACAGGTCTTCCTTGGAAAACGGCAGTTAAAGGTAGCAGGAGTTCGACAAGGCGTACTAAGAAACAAGTTGCACAAACTGCAACCCCAGATATCGAGGCAGAATACAAGAGTTCAGCAGGTACGACAACAGCAGGAGATTCAGAATCGGAAAAGGTCTTCGTCACTTTCATCTCCCATTATGTTCTGCTATCTTCCCTGATTCTGAAGGATTTTGGTTCGTCTCGTTATTTTAATGCTTGATTGTTTCTATTATGGCAGCTTGGCGTTTCTGTTCTGGGCCAGCAGTTCGCAGAAAGAGTTGAGCATGTTCCAATAAAGAAACGGAGATTTATGGTTCCCTCTCAATCACCTTTGAATAGGTCCTCTGCTTGCAGTGAAGACTCACAACATCGTGCAGAGGTCAACCATACTCTGCCTGTTTCAAGGTTAAACCCTAATCTAATGGGACGGAAAACAGCAGAAGTCTCCAACGATAAACCCGATTGCAGCAGTCATGACTTCTCTGGTATTAAGATACTTGCAGAAGTTGCTTGCAGTAGTGGAATGAGTTGTGATATTGCATCCGTAGTAGACAGTTACCCTGTCGAACCGGTTCAGCAGCAAAATGCTTTGACCTTATCTATTAATGTGGAAGGAAATGATTTATCAACTGGCACTGTTGATGTCTCTGGGAAAGATACTACGATTGAATCCAGTGACAAGGTTGGGGAAATCATTGTGCCTCAAAAAATTCTGGTTGATCAGAGTGAAGAGCATAGTATAGTAGCATCTAGTGGTATGATAGTGGCTCAGAACATCAGCATTGCTGTTTCAAATGAATCTTCAACAGAAAGTACAAAGGAAAATATGGAAGTAGGTGATAGTGGAAATTTAGCACCTCAGAGTAGGACTGTCACTGTGTCAGAACATTTATCTGATGATGAGCGCACTGGAAAGGGTAAGATCTCTGAATGCCTTACAGATGATAGGTTACATTGGGATTTAAATCTTCCAACAGATGCATGGGGTCAACCTTGTGACGGAGTCGATGAAGCATCCAGAAGATATTCTGACGGAGAAGTCACTGAGTCTGTTAAAGAGAGTGGACATGTTGATGGTAGTAAGGACTCCGCTACTGGCCTGATGGCATCAGATGTGCATGTGAATTCTTCATCCCCATCTGGACCTAAGGCTGAAACCTCTGCTAGAAATGAGAAGGAGTGCCAATCTGGTTATGATTCTCAGTTCGAGGATGGAGAGTTGAGAGAACCATATCCTTGGGAAGATAACGAGGGTGATAGTGAAGATGTTGAACAAGTGGATTATGGGTCTGAGCCGGAGAATGAGCGATTCTACTCTTTGGCTGAAAGTAATGAGAATAAGCTAGACGTTGACAAAGGAATCTTGGCAGAGACAAAGTGTGGAGCTGTGAAGTCTGAATCTGGCAATGTGCATGAAGGAAGTAGCGATACAGAGAAGCATGTTGTGGTTTGCATGAATGATTCACATTCTAAAGGTTCTTCTCCGTCAAGGAGCTTCGGGTCAAGACCATTCAAGCCTTCACATGAAACCATTCCAAGGAGAAGGCAAGTTCTCATTTCATTCTTTATTTTGTTCCAAATATTGGTTCTTTTGCTAATTAAAGTGATCTCCCTGTTTCAGGCCTGGTAGTTACGAAGAGTTGAGTGAGTGGAACGCTGGTCCAAGTAAGTTTGTAGGGAGAGACAGATCAGGGATGCGTATGAGAAGCAAGAGTCCTGTGAAAGGACAGTTTGGCGGCTGGGATTCCAAACGTCGTTTCTCCCCACCTATTTACAAAGGTGGTCCATATGGTTTTGGACGTTCACGTCCTAAAACCATTGTAGAGGGCCGAGATATGATGAATGACTTTGATCAGCCAGGGCGAGGGCGAGGGCGAGGGCCAGGTCCACAGGGCTATGTTCGTAGGCAGTTCTCAAATCGAGGATACCGAGGTCGGTTCAGAAGGTTCCCAGATGGCGGTGGGTATAGTGATTTCAGAGGTGTAGATCGTCCCTTCCCTTCTAGGGATGCTAACGAGTATCGAAGTCGCATGCACAACAATCGGATGAATGGTAGGAGAGAGAGAAGCAACTCCCCTCCTGTCTTCAGTAGATTGCATGACCCTCAATCACGGTCCAGGTCCAGAAGCCGTTCCCCAGGGTCATGGAACGGGCGAAACAGATCTCCTCCCGGGTTCAGGGGAGATGAAAACAAGATGGAGAGAGTGAGGTATCCTTTCCCGAAACGGTTTCCGCTGGAGCAAGAGATGGGATTCATGTCGCCGCCAAAAAACCAGCGAAACTCTAGATTTTTCGATGGCCGAAACAATGATGGTGCAGGTGGGGAGAATCATCAGAATAACTTGAGGGGAAGAACATCGCCACCAGGAAGGATGTTTAGACCAGAGCAGAGATTTGACAGCATGAGAAGGGTGAATTCGGAGAACAATCATTTCAGACCATTTATGCGCCATAGTAATAATAACAATAATAGAAGGTTTGTTGATGGTGGTGGAATCCGAGGTGGTGGGTGTAGGTATGAGGCAGCTGAGGAGGAGACGAATGGAAACAGGTATGAGATGGTACACCGTCCTCCTCGGGGTTTAGTGGCAGTGGAAGAAGACGGTGATGACATTCGAGGGTTCAGATTAAACGCAGAACAACAACACACTGTTGTTTCCAACAATAATAACAGCAACGAGACGTCATAGCATATAAAATATAACACTTATTTGTTTTGGTAGATTCTTTTTTTCATCTTTTTGGTGGTTACCAGAGTTTTAGGGATGCAGAAGTTACCTGGTGTTTATGATGTTTTCTTCTAGTTTAGGGTTTAGAGTTTCCATAAGAGAGCTAGATTTTGCTGCTGTGTTTGTTCACTGCTGCTCTCTTTTCCTTCTTGGAAAGTAGTTTTGTTGAAAGGAAAAAAAATTAAATCTTTCCGCAATTTTTTGTCTGGCTAAAGCTCATGTCCATAACAAGTATTGGGACCATAACATCAAACTGGATTTCCATGAGCCAAACGGATCAGTTTTTCTGATATTGAGTGAGACACTTTGATCCAAATATCTGAACGAAATGGTTAAAAAGCGGAGATGATGGAAACATGAACTGGACGCAGGATATGCTTCTGAGACCATCTCTTTAGTAAATGTATCCTCTATAATTAATTTATTTTATAGTTTTTTACTTCTCCAGCCTGATAAACGATAGATTTACGAATTAGATTCTGTATAAGGGTTATGTACACCTTATCCAAAGAGTATGTATGTAACACCAATATCCATTTCAAACAAGAGCATGGTTGTAGTCATGGTAATGGAATGTCTTGTAGATGAAGTGTGATAGCCACTTGGAAGCCGCAAAACTTAAAACAGCCGCCACAACCACCACAATTCTTGCTACATTCGACATTGTGATTTGTTTCGTCACGGCCATAACTCCAATCAAAGCCACCGATGCGATTTGTAATATCACCTCTAGTGCGTTGAGATATTTGTGAGCCTTCTTGCAGCTGCTGCAGTTCTCCACATGCGACCAATACCTTAAAAAAATCATGTAGGCAGAAGCCCAAAACTTTTTATTTAGGATGTCTAATTAGAACTAGTTTTAATCAAAACTCACAAGGGACCTATAGTAACCTGTCGAAGAGCTGTTCTTGAGGAGGCGTAGGAGGAAGAAGAGATGGATCAAACTTTCCTCTCCAATCAACCTGAGCCCTGCTGTAGTTGTTAAACCATCTCCTGAATGTAACCACATTAGCGTCTGATTTCGTTGGGATAAAGCAAGCTTTTTGCCAGTTTTCAGGGCCCCTCTCCAGTATCTTTCGCTCCTGCACACATTCCGTTACAAAACACAAATCACTCTGGTACATTGATCAGCCTCTACTTAGTGTACTCACAACAGTGTGTGGAGAATGTAGACTCGGAATTACCTCGACATGAAGGAGGTGTAAATCTGAGTCTAGAATCGTGTTTTGACCAATGTGGAACACCCATCTAGGAACAATCTTATCAATAAATAAGCCAAAATTTCTCGGGAACGTCCATATCAGCCTACTGCGACCTGGGCTGACCGGAATGCATATAAAGATCAAAGACAATCTGCGCTTCGACACTGCCGCCTGGATGCAGAACCATACGGTCAGGGAAATAAAAGATGTGAATCTAAAGAAGATACATGTTTATTTGCTTAAAGATATATGACCTTGTCAGATGTAACTGGTGCGGGAAACTCGTTTCCCTGCTCTGGTAGAGGGTCTGTCGAAGAGCGATAGACACATGGTGCAATAAAATTAGAAAAACCCCATTCTTGTTTTGAAAAGAACCCTTTGCTGTCTAATTTTTTAACGTTAATTTCAAGTGGTTTCCCCCTTCTCTGTCAATCTTCTCTGCAAGGAAGTCTGAGAGTTGATACATGGATCTAAAACACATATCAGATAGATAGACTGTTTGAAATGCAAATGATTTAATATGCCTTTTGGTTTAGGAAACCGCATTAGTCCATAATGTGCATAAGGAACATGAGCTGGGTCCATGAGGTTTTCCACCAAAACATCGTACCTAAAAGATTACAGATTTACACCTTGTGCTAAGACATGAATGGAGAAGAAACATGTATTCGTTAGGGACTATAGAATGATAAAAGAAGGGAGATACCCGTAAGGAATATCGCGATTCGCCATCAACTTAGTGAACGATGGGTCTTCTAACTCTGGAATGTAAGGAGGCTTATTGGTTTCAATAATGTTTTTGTACTTTGGATCACTGTTTGGCCAAAACCAAATGATCTCATGCTGCACTGTACTTGGGTAAACAGCTACACAAGCTTTCTTAGAAGTGTGGACCTGATTAACAATTATCAAATCATCATTGATCCAACCAAACACACAAAAAAGACTTTGACTTTATCTTCTTCAATTCCTAACCAATCAATCCAAACAAATATTTGAATCTATACCATATGAATCATCATCAATAGCTATCAAAATGAAGGAAATGAGATAAATTGATGTACCGGAGGTCCATCAGGAGGAGCTTGAGGAATGAGTTTGCAGTCGCCAGAGCCATTAAAGCACCATCCATGGTAAACACACTGCAACCTTCCCCACTGATCAATCCTTCCATCAGACAAAGGAGCAAGGCGATGAGGACACGTTTCGTCCATCACTTTCCATTGATTCTCGTTCCTGTCCCACCAAACCACTAAATCAATCCCCATAACTTTCTTCCCCTGTGGAACCTTCTTGTCAAGATCGCAAATTGGCATCACTGGGTACCAATTAGCGTACCAATCGAACTTATCCGACCCGGATTCGAATCGGGTTTCAGATTCTGGTGGAGAACTCGTTGGGGTAGCTGTTGATGATGGTGATGATACTGCGGTTGTGAATCGAGTGGATATTGGCGGTGAGGATTTGCCGATAAGGGAATTCGGAGAAATGGGTAGTCTTGGATTAGAGAGGGAATTTCTGAATCGAGGTTTGGGTTTGAGAATTCGGGGAGATGGAACAGTGCAAGCTACAAGAGCACCTTCCATGGTTGAATATTTGCTTTGTGGTGAACGAAAGGTGAGAAATGAAAATGAAGGACTTTTTTACATTTTGTACAGTTTTTATTTCATGGCGTCAAATTAAAAAAAAAGTTTCAATTTTAATCCAACGGTTTAGATTAATAGCTGATGATGTCCCCCTTTTTTATTGTTAATAACGGTTTCGCCATAGAATCGAAAACCACCTAAGTTTTCTTTTTCTTTAATCAATCGAATTCTTAAAAAAAAAAAAAATCATGACAAAGAAAACAAAAATTCATGCATTTTTGAAGAGTCTTGTCCCTCTTCTAACTATGATTATGTCGATTCATAGTAACCATTCTCTCATTCCTTGGTAGAACCTCCTTTGGACGTTCCATCTCAACTGTCAAAATCATAAATTTTTAGAGACATAAAAAGATTCTAAAGGATAATGGTTATTCCAACTTAGATAGTGAATTCAAAGCCATATGTTAGAGTTTCATTTCAAGAAAAGTTTTGAGTTGAAATCTCATTCAATTCATTTATCTAATAAATAGATGGATGAGTTGAATAATTTTTATTTGTAATTTTTTTAGTTATCTGAGTTGAATTATTTTCCAAAAAAATTATTTTTCTAAATGGTAAAAATTTAGAGAAATGTTTTATTCATTCAACTAATTGTACAACTATTTGCACCCGTAGACATTTCATGGTTAAATGAAAATTGAACCGGGTTCATTGGAAGAGAAGAAGTGTCGGTTGAGTAAACAAAACGACGTCGGTTGCTCGAAGAAGAAGTAAAGGAAGCAAAGAAAAAGCGAGGGCACAGGGGTCATTTCATGGGATCCCCACCACTGCCGCATCAGTTTCTTTCTCCATCTCCCACGTCCGATATTGAAAAATCGGGTGAAGGATAAACTAACGAGATCAAAATCCTAAAACTTGTAGTCATCTCGAAGAGATCTAGCAGCAGTGGGATTTGTTGAAAGAAAGTGTATCTGGTACGAGTCTTTTGGTTTCCTTCTCCACAAAAGCTGTAGCTGCGAGCTCCTTTTGCTAGGAATTAGGGTTCGTCGGATTTTCTGCTAAACAAGGAATCAATGGCGGAGGTTGTTCTGCACATATACGATGTAACGAATAGTGGATCGGAAAAGACTAACAACACCATTGTTCAGATCAACAGGTTCTTCAAGGACGGTATCGGTCTTGGCGGCATATTCCACAGCGCCATTCAGGTTAGCTTCACTGCCTCGATCTTCTACGAGGTCTCTGCTTGCTTTTGTGTACACGAGTTGATTTGGTTTCTATTTTGTGTGTATGTATGTGGAAATGGAGAATTTGACGGCATGTTGTGCAAGCGATGCTACTTATTGTTTCATCTGTGAGGCTCTAGTGTATTGGTTTTTTTATTGTCCTGGAATTGAAGTTCCCTTTTATTCTTTCCTCTCTGGATTTTGTAATTCCTTGTAATTTTTGGTAACTTTCCATAAGATAATGAACTACGATATATTGATAAAGAGACTCTCTCCAGACTTTTCAAAATCAATGATGGCTCATGTTTTTACTTCATTGATTTTTGACCTAGGATCAGTTTCCCACTCGAGTCATGATAATTTGGTGAACTTAGAAATTAGTTATGTGCGTAATCAACGAAACTACCAGCGCTTGACTTTAGGTATCCAAGTTATTGCGAATGATTCTCTGTCTTAGATTTGTATATGTAATATAACATTTGATCATTCTTGTTTATGGTTTTGTTATTTTCTTGTGCCGTTTAGATGATACTATTGATTTGCAGGGAAGAGTAATTTACTGGCATATCTTATGAATTTGTGCAGGTATATGGAGACGATGAATGGTCTTATGGGTATTGTGAACAAGGAACTGGTGTATTCAGCTGTCCAAGTGGCAAGAATCCTATGTACACATATCGTGAGAAAATTGTTCTTGGGAAGACAGATTGCACAATCTTCATGGTAAATCAGATCATGCGAGAGCTCAGTAGGCAATGGCCAGGACATATATATGATTTATTGTCAAAAAATTGCAATCACTTCTGCGATGTGCTCTGTGACCGGCTTGGTGTGTCAAAGATCCCAGGTAAAGCCATTATTTTGGAATCATTGTGTGTGTATATGTGTGTGTTGGTATTCAAGGCTGAAGTGACTGCTTGGGTTCTGCCTCTTAATAGGTTGGGTGAATCGCTTTGCACATGCTGGCGACACAGCTTTGGAAGTGGCGGGAAACACAGCAATGCGGGTGGGTTCTCTCTCTTTCTGCTTTGCTTTGACCATGCTGCTTCTTTCTTTTATCTGAGTGCAGCACCATGGTTTTTTTCAAATCTTGTGAATTTGGATTTTGCAGATAAAGCAAGCCAAAACTGAACTAGTGTCAGCTAGTAAAGTGGCTTATCGCTTCCTTTCAAATGTTACCTCAAACGTAACAAATGGCTCCAATGGCTCTCCACAACGGCCGGGAAGCCTTAACAATTCAGACAATGGGAACTTGAGATTTCAAGGTAGTTGGCTCAAAGGCTTACTTAACACTGCTAAACCCTCCACAAGTGCAGAGATAAGGAACAAAGATGAAGATGCAAATCATGCAACCACCAATCAGAAAAAACAAAGCCGTGACTCTGATGTTTTACTGTTTCAGTAGCAAACGTACCAACCCATCATTATGCATTCGGTTAACTTGTATATCCACTGATCTAAAAGTTACTCATCTGTTTCCATTACTTTGTACCACCATTGGAACCCGATATGTCATTTTCTTTCATCAAGAACGTGTGATTTTGTTAAGAAGTTTGTTTTTTTCATCACATTGTTCTTAGCATATGAGCGGAATACAATTCAAATGGTTTTGATAAAAAAATGTGAAAAAGATAGGTCCAATTCAGCTATGAAGAGATTTCAACATGTATGATTGATTACAAACTCAAAATGCGTCTTATTAATACAGGAAAGAAAAAAGAGGAGAAGGTCTAACGTCGAGAAAACAAGACAGAGCATTCACACCGAAGCAACCAAACGGGATTATTTTGGCAAACCAAATGCGGGAAGAGTGGCATTTGTCATCCCCGGAACATCCCATTGAACACAAAGGCGTTCCCATCAGCGTTTTCAGATATCTGTAGAGACGAGACAGCCTGAGCAGCAATCAAATCAGCTGATATTCCCATGTTGTTATCCCAAGCATCCCTAGTGAATGGCGACCAGTTACTACTATCTCCTAGTCCATAACCGCTTGACACAAAGCCAATCCCTTGAACTGCATAGCTAGCACAGCTTTGGCGAGGAACATAGCTGCTTCTTTCATCTCTAAACAGATCCATCGTGAAGCTGTTTTCTTCCCCAAACATGACCCGAGATGAGTCATCAGAATCTTCGCCCAGTAGAACGTGCAGAGCAACAGCTTCTGCAATTGCAGCCCCTTCTTCATCCAACCTTTGTTGTTCTTCCAATTTCTTCTGCTTCTTCTTCTCCAGCTCAGCCCGGATGGCTGCAGAAGTAGCAAGAGCTTTCTCAAGACGTCTCTTTTTCTTCTCAGCTTGTTTGATACGATCAAATTCATCTTTACCATGTTTCTTCTTCACTTTCCTAGCGACTGGCTGAACTTGCTTGCACACTGTGTTATCCATACTTACTTGCTATAATTCTATAACTCTTTAACTAAATAAATGCACTAAACACGTCGTAGAGAATCTCGAGAACTACACCCACTCTGGTATATAGGAATACCTCATCGTGCGGACAATACAATCCCAAAATGAAACAACTGGAGACAACTTAAGAGAGACGTTATAAGAATTTGCAGACTTATCATTTGGAATCATTCGCCCTCCTTTCCTACACCCCTTAGACTCGCCCATTTTCTGCATTGACAATTACTTAGATTAGCTTACACTTGCTAAGGAGAAACAATTGTATTCAAACTTTATTTCTAGATGCAAAATATGCCACTAAAATTTCACCAAGCAAGCAAAACAATTGTTCTAGGGACCTAAAAAGACACCAAGTCCTAAAGAAGAAACAGATTTAAACACAGTCAGTCAGATGTACCACACAAATCAAAGCCTAATCTCGATGATGATTGAAACCCTAATTTCCCAGATTAGGACCAAACTTGAAGAATTAATGTAAAAATCTACGAATACAAAGGGCATCTGTAAAAACAAAGGAATTCCACAGATCTTTCTTTAATCCTCGGCTAACAACTCAATAAGACTAATGGATCAAAATTACACGAAAACAACCCACAGAAACCAGATCTGCCTCAAAAACTCATGTCACATCAAAATTCAACCTCAATTTAACAAGACCACAACAAAAATAAGCCGATTGAATCGACTAATTGGGTTTGAAGCCACAAATAAGCATTGATTTGGATCGAAAACTACCCTCAAAAGAAGTCAATTCTAATTCTATAAACAAAATCAATTGAAATTGAAGGTAATCGGAGCAACAAGATGATGAAATTGGATCCAAACCTCTACAAAATGGCATAGAAGCAGCTGCCTCAAAGAACTCCTCTAGTTTTAATCGGATAGTACAGAGAGAGAAACTAAAACGCGGAAGTAACGTTGCTGTTTAGATGCAGAGGAGAGAAAACGAGAAGAAAGAGAGAATTTTTTGTCAGATGGACTGTATTTTAAAGAGATGGAGATGGGAGCAGAGGATAATAGTACAAGAAGAAACGGAGCGAGTATCTAATAGAAACACGACACGTGTCGAATTATCTCTTACTTTTTTAATAGTGTAAGTTTCCAAATGGGACTTTGAGACTTGGCCGGTGCGACCTGGTCTAGTCGAGTATTGTGGGACCCATCATACGTAATAGCCGTTAGATTCGATGTGGGCTTTCCTTATTTTCGCCGGTTTAGATTATTAACAGCCGTTAGATTCGATGTCTAAATGGCTTAATTTTCTCTTATTACGGTTCCAACTTTGCAAAATTTAGATTTATTTCATTGAATTTCAAACTGTTACAAGTGTCATGTTATCTAACATTACAATATAAGCTTTACTATTTTCCCTAATAAAAATGGGCTTAATTGTTATCAACTTGACTTAGCTTTGTGCTTTGAGTTTGATAATATAGAATTCCTACTAGAATAGAGAGATCACCGTTGGATTGGTTTAATACTTTAAACCTTTTCCCCATCGATTCACATAAGTTCACTTAGAAAATTTTGAATTATTTATTCAACAATAACAATTATGAACCGTCCCATTTACTAGCCATATGAATTTTTAAATAACTAAACATTCATTAACTTAGTCATTCGAACCTGAGTAGGGAGGGGGCCACGTAAAATAGCAAACCTGAAGGAAAAAGCGAGGGTAAAAGAGTCATTTCGTGGGATCCCCACCACCACCACCGCCGCACCAGTTTGAAATTGAGAAATCGGGAGAAGAAGAGATAAAAATTAGTTTTGCTTTTTTAGAGTCATTTTGGAGAGATCTAGTAGTTGGATTTGTTGAAGGAAAGTGGATTTGGTACGA
The DNA here is from genome assembly GCA_028015245.1 of Cardamine occulta. Taxonomy (NCBI): domain Eukaryota; kingdom Viridiplantae; phylum Streptophyta; class Magnoliopsida; order Brassicales; family Brassicaceae; genus Cardamine; species Cardamine occulta. The sequence goes on along the minus strand of CM051388.1, from coordinate 6,571,929 downwards.
TTCGTTAGGTCTCCTTCTTCACCGAAGCTATAGAGAGAATCTGCGAGCTCTTTTTGCTAGGAATTAGCGTTCGTCGGATTTTCTGCTAAACAAGGAATCAATGGCGGAGGTTGTTCTGCACATATACGATGTGACAAACAGTGGATCGGAAAAGACTAACAACACCATTGTTCAGATCAACAGGTTCTTCAAGGACGGTATCGGTCTTGGCGGCATATTCCACAGCGCCATTCAGGTACTCCACTGCTTCGATCTTCGACGAGGTCTCTGCTTACTTTTGTGTACATGAGTGGATTTGGTTTCTGTGTTGTGTGTATGTATGTGGAATTGGAGAATTTGACGGCATGATGTGCAAATGATGCTACTTTTGGTTTCATCTGTTGTGAGGCTCTAGTTTAATGGTTTACTATGGTCCTACAGGTCTCTGAAAGATCTGAAATTTAAGTTCCCATTTCTTCTCCTCAACTCAGGATCTTGTGTTTCCTAGTACTTTTGGTAACTTTTCATAGGATCATGAATGCGATATATTGACTAATGGCTCTCTGGGGACTGGTCAAAAGTAATGATGGCTCACGTTTACTTCATTGATCTTTGACCTTGCCAAATATAATTGCAAAGATTACTTTCCTATTTGACTTTAGGTGTCCAAGTTAATGCTAATGCTTCTATGTCTTAGGCCTGTGTATAGCATTTGATTCTCTTTAGTTTTCTTGTGCCTTTTTAGATTCAAAGGGAAGAGTAATTGACTGGCATATTTTATGAATTTGTGCAGGTGTATGGAGAGGATGAATGGTCTTATGGGTATTGTGAACAAGGAACTGGTGTATTCAGCTGCCCTAGTGGCAAGAATCCTATGTACACCTATCGTGAGAAAATCGTCCTTGGGAGGACAGATTGCACAATCTTCATGGTAAATCAGATGTTGCGTGAGCTCAGCAGGGAATGGCCAGGACACACATATGATTTGTTGTCAAAAAATTGTAATCACTTCTGCGATGTACTCTGTGACCGACTTGGTGTGCCAAAGATCCCAGGTAAAGCCATTATTTGGGATTCAGGCTGTGTGTGTGTGTATGTTGGTCTTTAAGGCTTATGTTGCTTGGGTTCTGTCTCTTAACAGGTTGGGTGAATCGCTTTGCCCATGCTGGCGACACAGCCTTGGAAGTAGCAGGAAACACAGCTATGCGGGTGGGTTCTCTTTCGTTTTGCATCTTTGCCACCTAAATGCATCATATGTAATGGGTGTTCAAATCTTGTAAATTGGGATTTTGCAGATGAAGCAAGCCAAAACTGAACTTGTGTCAGCTAGTAAAGTGGCTTATCGCTTTCTCTCAAATGTTACCTCGAACGTCACCAATGGCTCTAATGGCTCCAATGGTTCTTCGCAAAGGTCGGGAAGTATCAACAATTCAGACAACGGCAACTTGAGATTTCAAGGTAGTTGGTTCAAAGGCCTTCTTAACACTGCCAAACCCTCCACAAGCACAGAGATAGGGAACAAAGATGAAGATGCAAATCATACAATCAACAATCAGAAAAAGCAAAGCCGTGACTCTGATGTTCTACTGTTTCAGTAACAACCGTACCAATTCACCATTATGCATTTCGTTAACTGTAAATCCACTGCTACACGCACTTTTCTTCTCCTCTGTACCCATTACTTTGTATCAACTTTGGACCCAATCATTTTTTTTTCTGATTTTCAGTAGAATGTGTGCCTCTTGGTAAGATCATACTCGACACTTTGTTACTGCCAAATCTTAACATATTCATACCGTTTAAAGGGTTTAGTATTCTCAACACACTATAAATTGGGATTGAATTAGTTGCTGCTAATTAGATAATGATGAGATTCAGAAAGTATGCTGTTTATATATAACTCAGAAGGCACTTGTGATGTTACAGATAGAGAAAGCCAAAGATAAACAACAAAGAAATCCAAAATAACGAAAATATTGCAACTCCTATCATAGCAAACACTTGTTTTACCAACAGAATTTGGCACCATGGCATTTGTCATCCCCGGAACATCGTTTCGAAGACAAAAGCGTTCCTATCAGCGTTCTCAGATATCTGAAGTGACGAAACCGCCTGAGCAGCCATCAAATCCGCAGATATTCCCATGTTGTTATCCCAAACATCCCTCATGAATGGCTTATATGACACTGACCAGTTACTGTCTCCTAGTCCATAACACCCAATCCCTTTAACTGTATAACTGCCGCAAGTTTCGCGAGGAACATAGTTGGTTCTTTCACATGTAAACAGATCAATCTTGAAACCCTTTTCTTCGCCAAGCATGACCCGAGATGTATCATCAGAATCTTCGCCCAGTAGAACGTGGAGAGCCACAGCTTCTGCTATTGCAGCCCCTTCTTCATCTAACCTTTGTTGTTCTTCCAACCTCTTCTGCTTCTTCTTCTCCAGCTCAGCCCGAATGGCTGCAGAAGTAGCAAGAGCTTTCTCCAAACGTCTCTTTTTCTTCTCAGCTTGTTTGACACGATCAAATTCATCTTTACCATGCTTCTTCACTTTCCTAGCGACTGGTTGAACTTGCTTGCACACTGTGTGATCCATACTTACTTGCTTTATAGTTTCTATAATTCTAACTAAACAAATCTACTAAACTCGCTGGCTTAGAGGATTTCAAAGACTACAACCACTCTGGTATATAAGAATACCTCATCGTGCGGATAATACAATCCCAAAATGAAACAACTGGAGACAACTTAAGAGAGACGTTGTAAGAATTTGCAGACTCGCCCATTTTCTGCATTGACAATTAGTTAGATTAGTTTATGCTGGATAATTCCAACATCTTCGAGAAGAAGTTATCTATTAATCAAGTATGATTAATAGATATTAGATAAATACAAATAAGTTTAGGTTTATCTAGAGAAAAGTTTTAGATTTATCTAGAAAGGTTTTGTGTTTATCTAATCCTAATAGAATTAGGAGATGTCTAATTCTATATAAATAGAGAGTCTATGGAGAGGTGTTCCATATCACAAACTAAAGAGAGTCCTTAGAGAGTTGTTCTAAGAGACTAAGTGAGTTTGAGATGTAAGAACTACGTAGGCTTGATCCCTTCTAAAGGGTACGTACGTAGGCAACCTTGTGTTTTAGGTGCAGCCATCCAATAATATATATGAAATTTAACATGGTATCAAAGCGGTCTTATCGAAAGAATACTCGAGAAATCGAAACTTCAATCAAAGGAGTTGATTGTCAAGCCTCATTAAAGGAGAATTCATCGAAGAAGAAGATCCATGAGACCTGATCGACCGATCGCAGAGTTGATCGACCGATCGCAGAGTTGATAAACCGATCGTAATGCCGCCGTCAGAGGAAAGCAGTTCGAAAACTGAATCAGACGGACAGAGGCGAATATCTGTCAAAACAGAGTTTTTTTTACGGAACAGAGGTGCTGTTCAAGAAAGAAAACATAGATCACGAAGCTTTCGGAGAGACGAAAAGCTTTCGAGCAAAGAGGTTCGCTTCTATCAAAACAGAGTTTTCTTTGCGAAACAGGTGCTGTTCAAGAAAGAAAACAAAAGCTTAAGGAGGAGATCAAAAAAGCAAAGTTGGAGTTCTAGAGATAACACTTCCCAGAATTCATGTTGGAATTAAGGGGGAGAATGTTGGATAATTCTAGAAAGGTTTTGTGTTTATCTAATCCTAATAGAATTAGGAGATGTCTAATTCTATATAAATAGAGAGTCTATGGAGAGGTGTTCTATATCACAAACTAAAGAGAGTCCTTAGAGAGTTGTTCTAAGAGACTAAGTGAGTTTGAGATGTAAGAACTACGTAGGCTTGATCCCCTCTAAAGGGTACGTAGGCAACCTTGTGTTTTAGGTGCAGCCATCCAATAATATATATGAAATTTAACATGGTATCAAAGCGGTCTTATCGAAAGAATACTCGAGAAATCGAAACTTCAATCAAAGGAGTTGATTGTCAAGCCTCATTAAAGGAGAATTCATCGAAGAAGAAGATCCATGAGACCTGATCGACCGATCGCAGAGTTGATCGACCGATCGCAGAGTTGATCGACCGATCGTAGGCGAACTGAAGCCGTCAGCTGGAGAGAAGCAGTTCGGCAAACTGAATCAGACGGACAGAGGCGAATATCTGTCAAAACAGAGTTTTTTTTACGGAACAGAGGTGCTGTTCAAGAAAGAAAACATAGATCACGAAGCTTTCGGAGAGACGAAAAGCTTTTAAAAACAAAAGGCGAAGTTCGCTTCTATCAAAACAGAGTTTTCTTTGCGAACAGAGGTGCTGTTCAAGAAAGAAAACAAAAGCTGAAGGGGGAGATCAAGAAGGCAAAGTTGGAGGTCTAGAGATAACACTTCCCAGAAATCATGTTGGAATTAAGGGGGAGAATGTTGGATAATTCCAACATCTTCTAGAAGAAGTTATCTATTAATCAAGTATGATTAATAGATATTAGATAAATACAAATAAGTTTAGGTTTATCTAGAGAAAAGTTTTAGATTTATCTAGAAAGGTTTTGTGTTTATCTAATCCTAATAGAATTAGGAGATGTCTAATTCTATATAAATAGAGAGTCTATGGAGAGGTGTTCCATATCACAAACTAAAGAGAGTCTTTAGAGAGTTGTTCTAAGAGACTAAGTGAGTTTGAGATGTAAGAACTATGTGGGCTTGATCCCCTCTAAAGGGTACGTAGGCAACCTTGTGTTTAAGGTGCAGCCATCCAATAATATATTGAATTTACAGTTTAAAGTTGTAATGGAGAAACACAGAAGCCTATGCAGAACAATCAAAATCTTAAAACAAAGTCATAGTTCAATTCAAACTTGTAAATGCAAAACATGCCACCAACTAAGCAGAAAAATAGCAAATGAGCACATGATTGAGTAACACCAAGTCTCCTAAAGAAGTAAAACAAAATCAGCCAATGATGTATATAGATTTGAACATAGTCAACAACAACCCAAGAGAGAAGATACATCACATTAACTAAAGCCTGATCATTTCGATGAATATTGAAACCTATGCGCTTACAGAGAGCAAAAGAGTCAATTCTACACCAAATCACAGTGCGTAAGAGAAACAAGATCGCTGAGAACTAACAAATGGATGAAACTACAAGCAAGAAAGCAGATCTACCTCAGAAACTCATGCTGCATCAGAATTCAATCGTCTAATTAGGTTAATAGCATTCAAATCTGAGGAAGCTAATAAACAAACTTTCACAAAAAGAAGTCAATTGGATTGAAGATCTATGGAAATTGGATCCAAACCTTTACAGAATGGCATAGAAGCAGCTGCCTCAAAGAACTCAAGATACAACTTTTTTGGATAATTTTGGATCCAGAAGAAAAGTTGAGATGGAACGCGAGAGATAGTTCAAGAAACGTTGGCCGTCTTGTTATCATCCAATATGAAAATGCCACGTGTCAAATGGTTTCAACAGTTTCCATTGGGACACAAAGACTTGACCGGTACAACCTCGTCTGTCGGCGTGTCCGCTAGGCCTGTCCATTTCAAGAATAAACATATTATTCGACTATTTCAAACTCTTTCTTATCCGATATGGGACCAAAAAATCGAATAATTGATATTCATCTATCCAAATCTCTCATAATTCCGATGATCAGTCATCTACAAGATCATATATTTCGTATAGCAAGGATAAAAACTGTGGATTATTTTGCGTATTTTATTATGTCATGTATCCAAATATATTAGATTTTTTTAAAACGAATTAATTCTTATAAGGATACGGGTAATATATCTAAAAATTTGAAATGATAGATTGGATCAGATGATTTGTTATGAAATGGATGAGCATAGTGCCTCCTTCATAACAAAGCTAATAAGCTATTAACATCTATGAGGTTTTTGTTAGAACGGCTAAGATTTCGGTTCCAACTTTAAAAAAATTTGATGTCAGAACCAGAATGCAGATGTGTTAATTTTATCATAACACAAAAAACTTTTATTAGTCTCCTATATAAAATCGGGGTCAATTTACACCTAAAGACTAAAGTTATCAACTTGGCAAATTATAAACCCTATTAGCAATTTCTTTCACTTCAAATCTAATAAGAGGGTTAGATAGTCTTGCATAAGCGTTTTCAAGAATGCTCGGCGTTTGCCTAAGAATCCGGATTTGAAGTTACCAAATTCTGAGGAGTAGGTATCAATTTAGGCCTAATTTTGTTAATGGATGGATATAGAATGCTCCGCTTTTGAACGAGTCTTTTGTCTCTTTGATGGGTAAGACTTTTTTTTTTTGTTTTTTAATTTTTAAAAACTTTCAGTGGAGTTGAGTTTAAGTGTCGCTAAGACACGTTGCAAAATGGGGCACCTTAATTATTATTTGTTGTTTGGAAATGGACATTGCAAAACGCGCGAGTTTTTTTTTTGTTTTTCGTATTGTGATAGTCAAATTATCGTCATTTTAGTTAGTTTTTTTTTTTTTAATCGTCATTATGGTTGGTGGATTGGCCACAAGGCATAGCATTCGTCCACGAATGTATCTTGACTTTACAAAAACTATAAAACGAAAATGTGTAGTATATGGATTAATCCGTGTTAATTGGTTATTATTATTGGAGCTTCGTCGTGAAAAGCGTACCGAACTTCCTATTTGTGCAAATAGAAAGCTATTTATCATCGACTTTCTGTAGCACTTTGTGTCCTTATCTAATTATACCTCCACGCCACCTCATAGTAATTATCAAAAACAAAACAAAAAATTAAAATAATAGAAAGGTAGAGAGGTAGAAGTAGTCTTTGATCTGTGTTAACATATTAGTTACATACTAATTATGCCTCCACGCCACTTTTCACCATTTCAGTTAGGAACTTGAATTTGGTGGGAGAGATAACAAAGGTGGGAGTCGCGAGACCATTAGCCTACATTGCATATCTTTGACCAATCACGTTTGGTTAATTCAAAATGATTCGAAGATAAAAGTAATAACTAACATATGTATATATATATATATCTCTTTTTTTGTTTTGCTAAAAGGGTTATGTATATATATCTCACTAATATAAATAATCAAATAATTATTTTCCTTATCCCTTGGGATTTTATTTTGATAGTGTCGTGGGAGTGTACATAATAACTTCCACTTAGAATTGGTGAACATGAGGAAATATTGTGATGTCTCCACTCAGTGAAATGAAAGTGAACTTATATTGGACAGTCACGTAACAAGTAACACGTTTCAATAACTCTCTACCTTCAAAAGTCATTTCCTTTTGATGATGTCACCCGCCATTCAAGTAATGTTTCTATAGATCACTCGAGCAGTCCATATTGTAATGCCTTCATAAGACAAAGTATATGTCCCCTATCCATTAATTAAGAAGTAAGTCTGGTAGAAATCGTTTTCGTGTTGCAACCGTATTCATTTTCACACTCTTTCTTAAAAAAATAGCATTATTTTGTAAGTTACTCATTACGTGATTGTAGCAATAGATTTCAACTTTATCTTTTGAGAACTTTTATAATTCCAAATTAAGTCGTTACACGCAACGAGGGCGTCTAACTTCCATGATCTCGCGAAGAAGCGGCCATACTGTGGACGTTAGCGCATATGTAATGCAAACATTAATTAACGAACAGAAGAAAAATCCAGAAACATCAATTTAGGTCGATGTCATTTGATTTATCCGATATAAGAGATTTATGTTCACTTATCCTTTATGTTTTATTTATAAATGTCACTGAAATTAATTAACAAAGCAATATGCAAAGGAAATGATCAAATGGGAGCAAAGAAAAACATATGGTTTAAATAAAACGAAACCTAATTCAGCACAATTGGTTTCGGTGTGGGTTAGTGTATAATAGGACGAGCAATAGTTTTGTGTGTAAGCTTAAAATCAGTGTCAAACTAGCATAATGCTTTCCTTCGATTCTTATATCGATGTATCTTTACTTTTGAATTTTACATAAATCTTTTGATATTATAATTCTTTTTTTGGTATTAACCCATTAACATCACGAAATACTAAAAAGAGCTGTTATGATTTGTAAAGAAAACTTGTTTTTGACTTCTTTTAACAAAAAACCTTTTAGATATATAGATGATTGTATGTATACAAACACATGGTCTAAATGGTAACTATGGAATTTAGTGAAGAAAATGATAGTGAAATCAGGTGGAAAGCTTATGGTGTGTTTTTTTTTCCCACAAAAACTGACAGATAACCTAAATAACATAATAAAATAAAACAAAAAGCATTCTCACGAATAGTTGAAAAATTTATGAGAATAAAATTTCCTCGGAAAATAACGGATAATTAATCTAGCTGAACAGCCAGTTGGTTATATTTTTGGTACAGTATAGTGAACTAGCCATATCTGTGAGTTTCATGTTGTACTGCTGGCAACGACAAAACAACTATGTAATATATCAATCGTTACTACATTTGCTTACACGCACAATTGCAGGAAATTAGAGGGTATAAATAAAAATGAAAGGCTGCTAATTATAATATGCCAAATTTCTATTAAAAAAATATTCATCATACTCAAAATCGGCATATATGATTTTATCAACATAGACCGTATTCATATGATCATGACAAAACACAAAAAAAAAAAAGGACTGAAAACTTGTTTTTAGTCATTTGTGGTCAAGAACTCGACCCCGAACCCGAGCCCTTTTTGTATGATTTGATTCTCCTACTTATCTCCTTCTCTAACTCTTCATTTCCTCCAACTTGTTCCAATTCCTAAAATCAGCAAATGAAAATGATTAAAAGGCAACATGAAGAAGAGAACTAATCAAAGCAAGTCGAGAAACTTACCTTGGGTCCAAGAAACAGTCCATATGGTACACCATTGAATTTGTCAGTGTGATGTAGCTGAAACAACATAATCAAGCACCAGATTATTAAAATGAAGCGTTGTAGTTATATTGTTGACCGAGTTATAATAACTAAAGTTACCTGATGAGCAGCGGCGACCTTACGGAGGTAAGGGACGTCGGCGATGGGACCTACAGGGAAGCGCTTGTGCACCAGACCATCGTGGACAAACATGTAGGCGATCCCAAACACCGTTATTCCTAACCCCTGTTACCAAAAAGAGACAACACAACAAAGTAAGAGCAAAATTAAGCCACCAGGACCAGGTCATCTGTATTAATGATTCCAAAACGGGTCATTTGTCATCACATGTATGTTCTAATTCTTTATTATAGTAATACAACTACTACAGAGAGAGACGGAAGATACTGGAAGAAAGATACGTTAATTAAATTCGTTTCAACGCCGGAGATCTCAGTCCACAAATCGAGAGCAAAAAAATAATAATACTATTTCTTCCAGCTTATGGGCCACATTAAGTAGCGATTAAACTAAAACGCCAGCGAAATCTCCTAATTATGGTGATTTAATTAACTATAGAGTCAAACAAAGACTTTGTGAGTTTAGAGTTTAGACCAATGAGAGAGGGACTTACGGCGCCAAAGCAGAGACCAGGAACGAGTCCTTTATTGAAGAATCCATAAGAGAGGAGTCCAATCGCAGGAACAGCGTTTACTATTGCGAACACATCGTTTAACTCAAACGCACCTTCTCTTGGTCTGTGATGAGACTGCAAGTTGAAAGAAAACGAAATTGGCTACTCCACATGAGAAAGAAAATTCAAAAGCTTAGAATTAAACCTCATGCATGTTCCAAAGAGAAGCGTGCCAGAGAGCTCTATGAGCCCATCTAGCCCAGAATTCCATGCCCACCTGGATTCCATAAATTGAGTAAATCTCAGCCAAACTTGTGTCGATGAATCGGAAAATTTTGGGATAAGATTTTGATAACTTACAGCAGCACCAACAGAGAGAGCAAATGTACCGAACATCTCCGCTATTGGGATCTCACCATCTCCCTAAAACAAACAAACCATGTGGAATTTCAAAATCGGATCAAAGGAAAATGAGGTTTTGATTTTTTTTGTTACCTCCATTTGCCATGAGAATCTGTAGTAAACAGCCATCACAGCCATGGACGTGATACCCAAGCTCGACATCATAGCAGCTACTAAATACGTGAACCTCTCCGATTTCTTCCTCTCTAATTTCTCCGCTAAACGCAACGCCAGTAACTCGGGGTCTATGGCGGTTGAGCTCGTGCTCTCTGGTGGCTCATCGTTATCGATAGGAGAGCTCTGCTTTCGCTCCTCCACGACGTAACAGACGGAGAAGCCTTTGAATCGGAGAGATGGAGATAATCCGGCTACGGATTTTGGGTGGAGTAGGCGTAAGCTGGAAGAGGAGGAGGATGAGGAGAAAGAGCGGTGGAGTGGATTGAATGTTACGGCGGTTGAGAGTCCTGCCGCCATGGAAGGAGGAGCTCTGAGACCTGTTTTTTAGTGAGGGCTTGGTTTCCTCTACTGCCGAGGTTTTTTAACTTTTAATGCGAGAGAGAAAGAGAGAAAGAGATGTGGTGTGTAAATGCAAGTAAGGCCACAATTTAGTTTCGGGTCTTTTATGCTTTTCAAAATAACATTTTTGATTTTTTGGATTAAAATAAGCAAATTACAAGTGAAGAACGGTTAAGTTTCGTGTGACCAAAATTGCCCTCAAATGTTTTGTTTTTTATCTTTTTAATTTTTTTTTTTTTGTTTTTTTTTTCCTGTCATCCAATTGGCTCTGATCGGTCACACTTAGTATTAAGTTGAATGGGATATGAATATTATATGGGTGTCAGTGACTATGCTAGAACGACCGGTGGCATAGTCAGGCTTTAGCCGAGGTGCCTATTTCTTATTCAATAACCGATAGGCTGGATAAAAAAATAGGGTTGAGGAGGGGATGCAATTTAGTATAATTTGCTCTAAAATTAATGGGGCAAAAATTATATATTTTATATAGAAAATTAAATGTAAAAAAATTATTTATTTATTTACCAAAAAATCTTGTTTATTATAACAAAATTTTATTAAATTTAAATAATTAGAAAATAATATATTTAAATGGAAGGAAACTATATAAAAGATTTTTTACCAAACTATTGTTTTCACATCTAAAAGAAAGGCTTTAATAATTAGAAAATAATAGATTTAAATGGAAGGACACTATATAAAAGATTTTTTACTAAAAATTGTTTTTTTTACATCTAAGAAATAGAGAGAGTAAACGTATGTGGAAATCTAGTATTTTTACACCTGGTTGTGGATTCATTTCCAAAAAGTATAATTTTTATTATTCTAGATTATGGATGTACATTTTTAAGACGCTACATCACGATACATGTTGTCATGTTGAGACTTGTATTGTGATTGTCATAGTTCATGTATTGCGGGTTAGATTGTCCAGATCCATTCGTTTAAAACGTCATTTGTAAAAATTTAGATCACATGATGAATAATGATGTATATCTAAGATGTTTGGACTATACCTTAAAATGTGGGTCGAAATGGCATAAACGTAAAAACACAGAAAAAGCGATGGTGAAAGATGAGAAAGAAATACCCAAAAACAAAAAGTTAGGCTTCAAACAAGAAAGGAAAGCAACAAGTTCCTTCCAAGTTACAACCATTTATGAGGCTGATGATGCCATATGGGCTTTTTCTACGTGTCACTTCGCTATTCGCTGAGACAAATCCTCGTAGGATCTTTGAAATTTTGATTTACTTCTTATTTTTTTATTTCCCATTTTGGGACCCCAAAATGTAATAGAGAATGATACAAAGCTGGTGACTGCAACTTGGATCATTGACCTTAAGCTACACTCTTCTGCTAATGTTAAGAATTTACGTTTGCTAATGCCTTTTAACTTCACAACAACAGTATACATTATAACCATGTCCTTGTGTATTTTTTCATACCAAGCATTGTTGCTCGATATGTTATCTCGTTCTTTTCTGATGCTGGTTTTAGCTTGATTTGGTACAGCTTCGGCCACAGTTTTCACGTTACTGCAAAGCAAATTATCGAGACTCAAAAGGTTATGACTATGACGCGAGGTCGAGTGATCAAACCCAAGGGACCAAACGAGAATTATTACCAAAGATGCGCTGCTTGACGCTGTCCCATGCTATGCCATTCAAGACATCAATACCCTATAGTGATGACAAGATTAAGGTAAAGGAAAATAGAGTTTTGAAGATGACTTATTAAGATACAAAACTTGTCAACTTCAGAATAAAACTCACCCTATGTCCAGATTTCAGCAATCCTCGACTGTGAAAGGTTGTCAGAAATGAAGAAAAAGAGGATCAGTGGTATAACACAGTGGTCTATCCTAAACAAAGATATGTTAAGAAACAATAACCTTAAATTTGGAAGCAGTATCCATCCAAGCAGCGCTCCATCCTTGGGTGAAATTCTAGCAATACAATCAGACTGCAACAGAAAGATACACAAAAATAGTTTCTGATATCTCAACGAGAGAGAGTGAATGAAGCTTACTGCACCAGTATGGTTTCACATATTGAAATTTTGAAGGCATCATATCACAGTTTTGCTTAGTTTGTGTGACAATAATTTTTTTCCAGATGTCACAATAAATAGATGTAAATATCAGAAACAGTTGGAATACCTGCCACACGTTTGCCCAGACTTCATTGTTTATGTACTCGAGTTCATTAAGGTAACGCACCTCACGGCCATTATATCTGACCGTATGCTTATCAGTAACTGCAGAGAAGAGACACCATAAAATGCTAATTCTACTCTCTATAAAATAAGTAAGAACGTGGCTCAAGGGCACAAAAACTTAATGAGTATAGGTGAGACAACTTTCATTGTTCGAGGATCCATCCGGTATAGTGTAGAAGTGCCATCACTTCCAAACAACACTTTTCCATCGGTAGCCAGTCCCCATCCATCTTTCATATGATGTTTAAATGGTTTTACCTAGAGTGAGATAAAATGCTTAACATAATAGTGTATGGCGATACTCGTCCATCATAAAGCGTTAAAGCCATGGACAGAGGTTAACTTAACTAAAACGCTACAACAAATGAAGGAAAAAATAAGAAACTCAGTCACTAGACATGAATCCATATCCCCAACCTATGACAAAGATATTTCCTCTAATTTATAGGCTTATAGCAAGCAGGCTGACTTAGACGATTTGCTTGACCGTGATGATTAATAGCTTCTTTTTTTTTCCGTCAAACTATGCAAACAAAAAGAGTATGAAAAGGATAAGACTAGTACAAACTTTGCTTAAGTTGCGAAGATCATATGTGAAACCTGTGTTCGTCAACCATGCCACTTGAAAGAGCCTACAACACACATAAAACCGTGGATCAGAATACTATTTAAACTGTTAAAATGATTGTCAGTTGGGAAATGAATCAGCAATACGACCGAATAAGCAAAAGAAACTCGTGTTATGAATTAGAAACTAGTTTCATGAAAGATGAGGCCCACCTTTCTCCAAGAAGTGTTAAACCCTCTCCAAAGTATGAATCGTCCATTTTTTCAAGAATTTCAACCTATGCAAGGGAGAAACAAAAAAAAAAAACTAAGTCTTTCAACAAAGTAAGAAAATTTCAAATCAACCAATTCAAATAAGGCTTATGTGCATGATGAACTCCATAATGTTGGTCACACGGCTGATCATCAAATCAATAAACCAAAAATTCTAATTCATCAGCGTAGTTCAATCAACACTCAATTAATTTCACTCTCTTTTGCAAAATTGCAATCACTCTGTCATTCTCTATCTTCAATTACACAGAAACCTATTTGACAATTGGCTAACATGTTTGGTATAGTCCACAAGAGAGCACCTAATAGGCTAATACAACAAGTTTCATCAAACCACACATATGAAAACTATACCTTTCCTGTTCGTAGAGACACTTTCCTCACTGAAGACTGTCAGAAAAGGAAAACAAATCAGAACAGATCAAACTCTAGCAAAAACATTTATGAAGAGAATTCAAAACGAATGAATCAATCACCTGCCGGTATAGACCAGTTGATTCAAACAGTGTATCGTCTCCCGCATAAAGCAGACCCTGCGGCCAGTGAACAAGAATTCAAACATTCAGTTATACCGAAATTCGAAAATGAGATGACTATAGTCGAACACAATTCAAGGGAGAACAAAAAAAACCTGAGTAAACGCGTAAGGATCATGAGGAAACTCAGCAACTACTTCAATTTCATAGATCCTACGGGAGAGATCCAGCGAACCAGATGATTTTCCCCAGCTGTTGAATGGCATGAAGAATAGGAAAATAGCGCCGGAGAAGAGAGCAAGAGGAATCATCATCGAGATCCTCCTCCGAGAAATGAATCGGCAAGATGGAGAAGGGGCAGGAAGAGAATGAATCATGGTTCGCTTCGTTTGTCTCTTATAAGGCGATCTAGTCGCCATCAAACTTCATTCGCCGTCGTCGTTGTAAATGGAAATTGCCGTCAGTCAAATTTACAATTAAGTTTGATTTTTTAGCTCAGACCAGTCTTTGGCCACGTAATTTTCAGACATACCATTACAAATGTTTTTGTCTCATTGACCATTGTGTTGTTAAATTACTTTTTTTGGGAAAATCGAAAAACAAAATATTTCAGACTTTTTTTTTTCAAATCTATCTTCCACGTATAAAAAATGCAAGATTATCATTAAATTCTTCATCTACCTTTAATCTTTCTATAAGATATACTAGATCGCATTGCCATTTTTATATAAAATTACAAGTATGTTGACTAAATCCGAATCTGAATGTGGACAATCTTTTTAATGTGATAATAAAGTATACAAATATACTTGTTTGTAACATCATAATAAATAAATAAACATTTTCGAATAACTGTGAAGTCTAGACTTTTCAATTTGAACACAACCCTAAAGGTATTCAACTACGGTACATCTTCATAAACAATATGGAGATCCAATAAGTTTTAATTTAGGACACAACAAACTCTAAGTATCGATATGAGAACATAACTTAAAAGTCAAAAATTGCAATAAATCAGACTAAAACATGGAACAAAACTTCCGTCCTCGTTCTGGCCACTTACCCGGGTTTCCTCCCCCGTGGTTTCCCAGCCGGCCTTTTTCCTTTCTCGCCTTTCTTACCGGTGGGCTTCTGACCGTTCCTACCCGGCTTGCCACCTCCGCGCTTCCTAGCATCACTCTTCATTCTTCTATCCACTCTCTTCTGTCCTTTCCCAACCTTAACCCCAACTCCTTTCTTAGACACAACCAGTTCTTTCTTAGGTTTCCTTGGCTCTGCTGCTTTTTTGTATAGCTTGTCTATCATCTTGTCCTTTGAACGGTCTGCTATATCCGCTGTGTCAGATATTGCGTTTGCCTTCTTCCTCACTTTCTCCAATCTTTTCTGAGCAGCT
Source organism: Cardamine occulta (assembly GCA_028015245.1). Taxonomy (NCBI): domain Eukaryota; kingdom Viridiplantae; phylum Streptophyta; class Magnoliopsida; order Brassicales; family Brassicaceae; genus Cardamine; species Cardamine occulta. The sequence continues at coordinate 6,556,628 of CM051388.1, read as the reverse complement.
CGCTTCTTCCTTGCCTTGGCTTCTGCCACTTTCTTGGCTGGACGAGCATTAATCTCTCTGAACTGAGCTTTCATTGCATTAACTTCTTCTTTAGTAATAGGTTTCATTGGTTGTCTGTGCTGCTTCTCGTCATCCAAAAACCATTTGGGTAAACCTTCGTCTTCATACATGTATTTGTTATATGCATCATCAAGCATCTCTTCTCTCTGCTTCTTCCTTAGCATTTTCTTGGCACATGCCAATATCTCAGCCTTTGTATGAACATCATCATCAGAGGATGAATCAGAATCTGAATCTGTGGCTGGTGCAGGGACGACCTCGAAATCTTCCTCCTTCTTAAAGCTTTTGGGCAAGCTCTGATCAGACAACACGCTTGCTTTCGACTCCTTCTGCTTTGACTTGTCATGTTTAGACAGATTTTTGCTCTTTTTCTCAATTGGTGTTTTGTCTTCAATGCCATCTTTTCCCAAGTCTCCTTCTTCCACAGCTTCTGCAAATATATCCTGACTGAACCATTGGTTGGATATTTCCTCCTTTGTTTGGACCTCTCCATCATCAAGTGGTACAACAAGAGGGTTTGCCTCATCCTTCTCTTCATTCAAATCTGAATCATAATCCAGTTTCATTTCTTCATCTCCATCACCATCCTCCAGCTTTTCAGCATGGGCCTGCCTAGCCCGCTTCCTTTGCTTTGCGCTTCCTTCTTTCTTCTCCATATACCGCTTATATGTCTCATCAAAAATCTCTTCCATTTGTTCAGTGTATCTGTAATGTTAAAAAAAGACTATAAGAATCAGAAAAAAAAGAAACTACACAAACTTGAGTAATGTATAACATTCTTGACAGAGAACTTTATAATCTACAGAAAAAGTAAGCAGTTAGCAGCCTGACCTCTGACGTTCTTCATCAGAATCTATTTCACTGTCCTTGGAGTCATCTGAAGCTCCCTCACCACGGTCTTCGTTCTCACTGTCCTCGGCATTGCCATTATCATCCTCGCCATTGTCGACTGCCATTAGATCTTTCTTTCCCTGGAAAGAATCGATAAATGAAAATATTTGTCTTTACAAGCTCAATCAGAATGGAATCATATGTTTAACCAATTGATTTGACAAAAATGATGCTCTTCAACCTCTGAAACAGCAATTCAAGCTTCCTTCGAATACCAGTTATATAAAAAAAAATCAACACAGATATTGGATACAAAAAATGGAAGTACCTTGATAGCAGAAAGAGAGAACAAATCATGGTCTACATATTCATCTTCAAGTATATCCATCTGTGGACCAGTCGCCTTCCGTGTTTTATCCTGGCAAATCATATTGAATTAAGCGAAGGAAGAATGAGGTCTAAAATATCCATCAACCATCACCAGGCCACTAACCACAACATAAAAAAGTGCTCTAAATGAAGTAATTCAAGACCTTCGGAATGCTCATATCATTTTGGCACCAAGCTCAAATGATTCCGTAAGCAAAGGGCATCAGTTTTGCTTAGGCATGAGTACAAATTGTTCTTTGGAGTATATTAAATAGGCTAAGACATACTAAATTTGATCCTGTCATGACCCAATTAAGTTTCATTTCTGGGTGATTTACCAGAAATCAGTGGAAAGCAACTGATTATAACATCTACCATTCGCAACAACACCCTTATCTAATTTACTAAAAGAAAAAGGACATTTTGAACTATCAAAGACTTGGGAAGCGAATAGACAGGTTATTATCAAAGATAAAAAATAACCTTAGCCCGTCGTTTTGCAAGAAGCTTCTTTGCCTGTTTCTTCTTACGGTCGGCTGTGTTTGTCAGCTCTTCCAATTCATTGAGTAGTTTATCATCATCATTTTCCTCATCTTCTACGCCCACATCAGGCTCCTTTTTAGTAATTTCCTTTTTCTCAGGAGTCAGAGCTTTCCTGAGTTGCATTCGCCATCTACAAGACAAATGGAGTTTGATGTGGGTTAGGTAACTAATATAATTTCCAGACGCATGGATGGTTGACAGCAAATAACAAAGTTTTAACAAAACCAGTAGCTTCCCTCATACCAATACTAACACCCATGCACACTTGTTTACCCATTTCACACAATGCAATATCTGGTTGAGCATTCAAAGTTTTCATCAGAACAGCATAGGTAAAAACTTATAATTGCTAAGAAAACCATTCTTCACCCAACCCATATCTAAGTAATTCTACAACAGTTGAGTTTGTTATAAGCAAAGCTCCACCACGTTCCCAGAAAAGCTAAGATACTTCAAAGTTTGAGAAAAAGGTCCATGATGGATCAAGTGATGCAGTTCTTACTTTAGGATATACTTGAAGTCATTTTTCCCCAAGACAGGAAGGTCGTCACATAGAATTTTAATCTGCATCCAGAAAAATAAAAAGTTACCAGTTAGTGGACGTTATAAATCCTGGATTAGTAAAGATATGGCAGATTAGAAACAGTACCTCCTCTGTTGTCAAATCATGTTCTTTTAAAGGTAAAGATGCTTCATCATCAAAGGATATGGAAGTAACCGTGCCAAGAATCTCAAGAGGTTTTTCAGACCAGATGAAATCAGCAGCAGATGTAACTTTTCTCAAAATGGACTCTCCATCTTCATACCTGTATATAAATTCCCATTTATGAAAGTTCTTACATAACGCAGGAAAAAATAGATAGTTGATGTTGCCTACCCATGACGGTTTCTCTTCTGTTTTGTTTTTTTTCCAAGCACATCCAACACCTACAAACACAACAAGTAACAGACCAACTTTAAGGGAAATGAAAGAGTTGCAGAAACCACTCCAAAAATGCCATAAAAGACACAATGATGACCTTTCTCGTGGGATCTGCTGTCTCCTTAAAGAGATCTCTATAATCAAGAATACGAGGATCAATCTTGCCAGGAGCTTTGTATCCCAAACCCACAATATATGTTTCTGCAGATGCAGAACGACTAGCCGGCGGCTTAAACACTTCAACCTTATCAAACAGCTGCGCCAAAGAAAAAAAGCACCAGTAAGATGAAGAACCTGGAACACTTATCATCCGCATGAAAATCCGAGTAATACAGTACCTCTTTAACACACCATTGCACAGAACTGTAATCTCGAGACCTGAAAACCTAATAAAAAGAAGACACATAAAGCAATAGTTGAGAAAATGTTACATCAAAACACATCACAGGAAGGCATAAGCTCAATCGCAGAAAAAACAAATTCAAATATGTCAATCCGAAAGTGAAGTATATCTCAGAATCAAACCTTGGTGATTAAATTCCCTTTAGGAGCTAAGAACTGTGTTGCTAACTTCACAGAATCAATAACCAAAGCGTTCTGAGTCACAGCCTCTTGCGCCCACGCACCACCAACATTCGGAGAGCCATCGTGCAGAACCAGATTGAAAGCTCTAACACCATGCTGCTCCATCACTTGCTTGATCTTCGATTTGCACTCGGTCAGCGTGATATCCTGCTGGAGAGTGACACAGCCATGGATGGGGGCAATCGGAACAAGATCGATTCCGAGAACGAGGCTGCCGACGGGAACTTTCTGGACGGCGACCTGCATCCAACCACCGGGGGCGGCGCAGAGATCGAGAACGGCATGGGCAGAGTTGAGAAGAGAAAACTTGGCGTCAATCTGGATAAGCTTGTAAGAAGCTCGAGAACGGAATCCACGCTCCTTAGCGAGACGGTAGAACTTATCCAAACGATGCTTTCCTTTGACTTTACCCATGGTGAGATTTTTCTAGGTTTCGTTCTGGTTCAAACGCGCGAAGTCCGAGAGAGAAATAGCAAATATAAGAGCAGAAGCTAGGGTTTAGGGTTTACTGCGCCTCGATCTCAATTTTATTGGGCCTTTCATATTCTTTCTAATGGGCCTCTTAAATAGCCCACCTGGCTGCCCTCGAGGAGCTGCTGGGGTGATGTAATTTCAGGCCTGTTTCGTAAATGGTCTCGCTGCGCTAGCTTGAGTCTACTTTAGCATTAACCAATGGTCTTTATTTTCGGTTTAGAATTGACCGATGGTCTGCATTACTAATTCAATACCGATGGTCTGAATACTCAAAATATTAGAATCACAATAGTGACACAGACGCATGTAATAACCCTATTAAGATTTTATTTAGTTTTGGAACAATATTCGAATTTAACTTTGAATCGTACGAAGTGAGTCACCCGCAGTGTAAGAAATATCCAATATACGTTTCCTTGACATTATTTTACCGATCCAAAATTTCTAAACAAAACAGATTTTGTCGACAGCCAAGACGTGTTATTCTTAAAAGGCAAGCCGCTTAATATCTCATTTCGACAAGGAACAATTTTCCATGACTGATCAGAGTAAGAAACGGGTATTTCAACACTAATTCTGCAATTAGGGTTTGTTTGTTTGAAGTTTGAACCAAAGCGAAGGGTAAATAGATATTAGCTTATAGATTCTTGATTTGCATTAAACAAACAAAACTAAAGCCAAAAACAAAACTGTTCTTCCATGGTCGTATAGTAACAACAAATTTTTTAAGGGAAACCTGAACCAGATGGCACTGCTGCGTTGTAACCACCTGCACCACGGCCAAAGCCAGGCCTACCACCACTTCCCTGTAACAACAACAAAACACACAACTTACTGTTAGACAAATCTCTCAATTAACTAGCTAAAAGACAAGGCCAGATCATCCATAAATAAGCTTCCTGGCTCAGTAAATTAAGAGTGATGGTGAGTGAGAGATTTACTTGGAAAGACGGCTGGAAATCAGCTGGAGCTCCACCCTTTTCGCCACCAAAGTCACCACCTCGTGGCCCTCCACGGTAGCCATCACGGTCACCAAATCTGGGATGGTCTCCTTCAAAGCGAGGTGGTCCTCTGAAACAAACGCCAAAACCATGATCATTGAATCAGAATTTGCCAATCCCTCGCACAAGACAAGTTAATGAATTAAATGATGAAACAAAGAGTAGAAAATTTTACCTAGAGCGATCACCAGGTGGGCCACCAAAGGGACGGCCACCGGGCTTAGCAGACTTCTTCAAAGTAGCAGGAACAACATCTGATGGAAGGTTGAGATAAGTTCTCAAGAACTCAATCCCTTCATTTGTCAAAAACCAATAATAATGCATCCACGCAAATGTCTCCCTAACGTATTCCTTGGATTTGAAACTCTGCATGAGCTTGATCACTTGCAAGTTTGGCACATCAATCAACGGATGCTTTGCCAGATTGAAATCCTTCTTTGCATAGCATACTCCTTCTGCAAAAACCCATGAAGATGATCATTTAGTATCTATACAACTAAGAAGTAAGAAGAACATAATACTACAGATAATAATAAACCACCCATTAGTTATAAAGCAATCTAAGATATAGAGATTCATAATCTTCAAGATCCAGCATTTACATAAGCCAATATTCTAAAATGTCTCTAAACCTTGAATGCGAGGTGAAAAAAACACTAGTTTCAGGCTTTCAGCTATATTCATATCTAAAACTGTTGGCCTTAATTTAATCTAATTGTTTCTCACTACAAGCTTAGATTCGAAGAGCACTACAAATACGTAACGGGCTAAGCCTATTTCCACTAGCAGAATTGGAGAAAGTCGAGAATTATGAGGCAAATATAAAATGTAATACTCACAAACCTTTGAAAAGGTATTTGCAGATCTCTCTGCGATTGTTCTCTGAGATAATCTGACAACAGGACGAACAAGATCACAATTTATAGTCTGATAAGTTATTTAATTACATCAAGTAAAGATATAACGTATATTGAGAAACAGAGCAAAAGTAGAGTCCATACCATCGTCTTGTTGTGAAAAGAGGCACTGAGCTGAAGCAAAGGCAAAATAGGGTTTTCTAAGGATAAAGACGATTATATTATATATTACGGATTTGGGCTTTAATTGGGCCTATAATCGTAATAATTGTTTGCTACACAATGCTGGGTCTTAAATGGTCGAGTTAAATGGTTAACCGGTTCCAAATTAGATTTCTGACTCTCATCGTAAAAATGAATTTGAGAATCATCTACATATCTGTTTAAGCTGAGGTTTTATTCTAAATTGTAAATGACTTATTCAACATTGTCAATGTCAGGTTTTATTTGTCAACCAATAGAAATACAATTATATTCTAGGATTTGTCTAATGTTCTTGTATATGGTGCTTAGCTTACCGTTGATTATTTTCACCCAAATTCCCAGCAAAACTTGTAAGTAAACATTTCCAGATTTTTTTTATTTATCACCCAAATTTCACACGTCACGTAATGAAGTGATGGGACAAGTCGGCCACAATAACGTACAAGTCTTTAACAATGTTTTCAAGATAAAACCATTTCGTCTCAACCACTCATATTGCTTCCTCTGTTCCTCCAGCCGACATTACGGTCGGCCAATGGATCCAATCTTGATAGTGTGCAAATAAAGCTCTGGTAGAGTTTTGATTCAGTAAGCTACTCAAGCTGAGGAGCACAATCTCAAAGATGAGGGAGTATGGGTCTGTTTATTTGTTTAGTTGTCATTTCCATCCAAGTAGTTCATCCAAATAATCCATCTGCATAATCCATTTTAATGATGTTTGTTTTTATTTTGGGTTATTCATTTGGCTAATCCATTTGAATGAATCTTTATTTGTTTGCTTAGTTGTTGTAAATTTTCATCTCCATCTAAATGCTTTTAATAAGAAAATAATTAATATACTCATGCTTTAATATAATCATATTTTTAACTTTAACCTTAATCATATTAATTTTAATTCTTGATTTAACATATATTTATAACTAAATACTTTTCAAATTATTACTTTTGATATTTATAAATTTATTTTTCTCACATAAAATTCATGTAAATTTATAAATAAAATTTCAAAGCTGCATTTATAAATTGGTTTACAAAAAATAAGTTTACAAGCCAACAACACTTAAAATTTGGATTAAACATACGAAATATCACAATCTTTAGTCTTCTGCATTTGATCCACCGATGTTGCAAGAACTTTACTATTGTTAAGTTTCCCAGCTGAATCTGCATTCACAAGACTAACCTCAGAATCATCATCTACACAAAATAAATGTCACAAACAAAAGATGAAACTGAGCAAAATCAACAAATCAAACATAAATAGAACAAGATCACCATTAGAAACTGAAACATACATGTTAATATGGAAGTCTAGTTCCTCTCGCCATTTCTATGGTGATAGAATCATGGATAGCCTTCATCACTCTATCACCAGCCAGTATGTATGGAACATGCTCAACATTTTCATCACCATGCTGTTCATACGCTTCCACTGTTTCCCAATGTGCAAAATTACAATCTTTTTGCTTTGAATCTCGGATAAAATTATGGAGAGCCATTGTTGTTGTCACTATCTTGACCCATTTCTTCAGCTCATACTTGGGGTGTTTCCTGTCTAAAGTCCTCCATTTAGCCTTCCATACACCAAAGGTTCTCTCAATTACCGATCTCAAACTAGAATGCTTGCGGTTAAACAATTCCCTATTGTTAGTCGGTGGTCCTCCTCTATTGAACTGATCTAAGTGGTATCTAGTTTTACGATGAGGGCATAGGTAACCATTTCTTGTTGGGTAACTGAGTCGACTAAAAAGTACTTTCCAGATGGAGGATGAGGAAAAGAAGCTTCTTGTGTAGCACAATAGCACAATATGTTAGGATCTTTGTGTCATGTGCTCTCCCGGGAACCCCAACATAAGCATATATGAATCTCATACTCAAATTACACATAGCTAACACATTCATAGTTGCTTCTGCCTATAAATGGTTCAACATTCCCAGATGGTGGACGAACTGGCACATGAGTACCATCAATAACACCAATACAGTCCTTAAAATAAGGCCAATACCGCGGACTATCTACTAGAACATGACTAGGACTTGCAAACTCATCCCTGGTGGGTTTCACAATATCTGCTGCGAGTTTTAAGAGAGAACTTAGAACCTGATCTAACTTTCTTTTCACTGTCTCATCAAGCTATGAACAATATAGTTTTGAATTCAAGAAAACAATCTATGAACACACCGTTCCAGAAACTCTCAATCCAAAAGTTATGAAAATTTCACTCTTTGAATCAAGAAAAGTTTGGTTTCAACAACAAATTAAGCTTTAATAAGCATCAATCAATCTCACGGAGTCTTACATAAACTCTAACAGAGATTCAAAATGCAAATATACTCAAAGCATATCTCTCAACAAACAACACCGGAAAAGTAACTCACATATGTATCATGAACAGCCAAATATGGTTATAATGAAACTATCAAACGATGGAATCAACCGATGGAATCAACAAACGAGAGACTAGAAACAACACAACATCAAACGAGACTATCAAACGATGGAATCAACAAAACTATGAAGAATCAAAGACACAAAACAATAACAAACCACACGAATCAGAGATTCAGAGATTGAATTCAGCAAAACCAAAGACTAGAAACAGCGTGAAATCACCAAATCTAAAAGCGTATCAAGCTTTCATCAATTGTAAAAGACTCCAGACACATAATCAATTTAGAAGGCAACCCCAAATCAAATTCTCTATTATCGATTACAATCAAGCTCTGAAACCCACTAGCTAGATCAAAACTACTTGCCTTCTCTACAGCGACGATGACGAAGGAGAGCTCTGATGATAGAGCTGATGACTCAGAGAAATCCAGATGAGAGATCGAGAGAAAATAGGGTTTAGATCGAGAGAAATCAAAATCGCGAAGAAAAGAAAGAGAAAAAGTTTCATGTGTAATTTTTGAGTTAAGTGATAGGCATATTTGTCATTTGCATTTTTGACTGATTCAGATCCAGTCAAATGATCCAAATCGGATCAGCTAGCTGAATCTAAAACTTTTGCCTAAATTTTTGAAACTCAATCAGATGGTTCATTTGAATGATATACATTTTGCACACTAAACAAACATGAATTATCATCTTCATTTGACTGAATCATCTGAATGAGCAAACAAACATACCCTATGTTAAGTAGATTAAATGGAAACTTACACCGTGCATCTCAAAAAGCGTATCAACAGCTTCCTTGTTTCTCAAGTTTCCTATTCTTGATTTAAATTCATTTTCCCGAACGCCAAGATCAAAACATGATATGCAATTATTATTTTTTAAGTATACCGTTGAAGTTAGTGTAATAAAATAAAAGATTTGAGTAGTGATTGAGTCAGGAAGCCAGCTTGGTCGGGACAAAAATTTGCTAAACAAAATGGGATTCAGAGAAAGTAGTTCACGGGCGACCAATAAAATTAACGTGCATGTCCGTGATCTCATGAATACAAACGAGAAGTATCATATTGTATGTCAACTTGACCACAAAATATTTATTAATTTCTACTTTGTTTTTGTCAACATCGTGAATGCCTACTTGTTAACCAAAAAAGCCCAAAACATTTATTTTTTTTAACATTGTTACTGGCCAAAAACAAAACAGCTCAGTGTTATTTTTTGGATAACCGGACGCATGAATTGATGGTCCCAAAGTTGATGAAGTCTAGGATCTGCAACAGTATTGGATGAAAATTATCATCGCTTAAAGATACGTCCACTAAACTAACACAAAATAGCTAAATGGAGCTCGATATCTTGAATCCAAATCACAACTGAGAATAGGTAAACAAGACTAGCGTATTTTATTTGTGTATACTCTTAGAACAATAAACTAATGTGGTTTTTCAGAGGAGATGAAGATCATGTGGACCCGTGACGATCTCTTTTGTGTCCTAGCTACAAAATACGCGAACATGGTTCTCCTATCCATTAGTCCAATTGATTCTCTATATTCCTTACCCACGTATCATTATTTAAGTCAATCATACATCAAATAGTTATCTTGGTTTTCTAATGACATTATGAGAAGACCAATGAACAATACGAGAGGGAAAATGTAGTTTATCATTTTAAACTTATCCATCAATAAATTGATTCATTGTGTATATACCATGAAGTCTGAAGAAACACGAAACCCTTTACACAAATTTAGCAAAAAAAACAAAAAAAGGGGAAAAAATTATCTTTTGGAACACGAAACTCTTTTGAGTAGAACAACAAAACACAAAACACGATATAGTACGAAGAACCCTAATAACACATAAACATTAAACCACCTCTCACTTTCATGAATCCCTTTCTTGTCTAACACGTCACCTCCAGTAATCAAGCATCCTTTCACAGCACTTTCCCCAAACCAGACCATGCACTTGTTGTGCAGACACGAGTACTCATTTATCAGAAGTGCGTCCAACGCATACTTGTACATTGAGAAGAAATACATGACGAGCCAGTACTTAGGAAGACTCTCTTTAGAGATGAAGTAACCAGAGAACAAGAAGAAAGCCGCGAGAAGAACGGTCACTAGAGATGTTCCAGCAATGTAGTTAGGCGCGAGAGAGCTCAAGAAAAGCACAAAAGAGTTTGCCATTAGGACAATGATCCAGATCACGAGTACAAAGTAGGCGAAAGCTTGCCATGAAGGGCAGAGACCTACAAGGAAATATAGTGAGACAGAGTAGATGATTGCTATGAGGAGCAAGTAGGGCAAGAAAACGAATGTGTTTGCAAGAATGTGAGAGGAGACTCTGTAGAGTCCGCTCGAAGTTTCACGGAGAAGAATAGGCCGTTCATCAATGAATATTGGAAGGGTTTGGGTGGTGGAGGAGAGGAGGAATGTGAGGGTAAACGCGAAAAGTCCAAATCGCTTCTGGATTCCTTCTTTGCCGGTTCCAATGTTGAGGTATATAGTGCCTAAGACAAGACCGACTACTAGAGCTTCTAAGATGTTGGTTAGTAGCAATTGCCTCGTCCGGTATATGTTCTTCCAGAATCTTCTCGAAAGAAGGCTTATTTCGGTGATTCTCGAGCTTTTATATCGAACAATGCTCTGTTTTGTGTTCTGTTTGTGACTTTCGGAGCAGTGGTCAGGGAGAGTAATGTTGGCATTTTCGTAGGAAAGGTCTTGAAGTATCTCCATAGTGTACTCAAGAGAATTGAGCTTAGGAGGAACCGTGAATCCCTTGGAGAACAAGAAAGCTTCGAGTAAATCAACCCTTCCATGGTATACAACGGTTCCTTTGGAAAGAAGTAACATGCGATCTATGAGAGACAGTATCTTGAAGCTAGGTTGGTGTATGGACAAGATCACGGTCCGTTGTCTCGACGTAGAAATAAGCTTGAGGATCTGAACCACGTCGAAAGCGGATTTACTGTCTAAACCCGATGTGGGTTCATCGAGGAGTAGAAATTCCGGATCGTGAAGAAGACTTAGACCAATAGAAACCCTCCTGCGTTCACCACCGGACAAGCCTTGACCAAGTCTTGTATGTGCAAGATGTGTTAGGTTAAGTTCTTTGAGGAGAGATGCGACGGCATTATAGACTTTTGATGGGCTTTTCGGGAGCAATAGGGAGGCGGAGAAAGTGAAGGTCTCGGAGACGGTGAGGAGAGGGAAGAAAGCGTCGTGTTGAGGAACGTAGGAAGAGATTTTGCGGTAAGAAGAAGGGTTGATAGGTATGGAGTTTAGAAGGATTGAGCCTGAGGTAGGGGAGATTCTTGCGGCGAGGATGTCGAGGAGAGTTGATTTTCCGGCACCGCTAGGGCCAACAATGGCGAGTATTTGGGAAGGATGAGAGGTGACATTGATGTTGCGGAGGATGTAGGAAGGTTGCTCCGCGGTGAGGAAGAGCGTTGAAAGAGGTTTGGTGTAGGAGATGGAAGAGGTGGTTAAAGTATATGAATCCATTTTGGGAGAGATGTTTAAAGGTTTGAGAAGGGAAGAGAGTGTTGCAAGGAGAATTTATGGATGCTGAAGTTTGGAATGTTTTGTATTTTCCTATGAAAATGACAATTTTGTAGCCTTTTTGTTCTTTTTTTTTTCTTTGACCTTTTGATGAATTATTTTGTTTTGGTTTCTTTTGGTGAATGATTTCGTCCTTTTCTTTCATTTTGGATTTTGCGTTACATTGAACTCATCATAGTTGTGGTCATGCGGCGATGTAAAAACGATGCCATGGCGAGGCAAGAGAGAAGAATCAAATTGGATTGGCAACGAAAAAAAGATACAAGGATGATAAGAGATTATTATAGCTAGTCCAAATTTAAAAAGTTTTTAAACGAAAAAATCCAAATTAAGATGGAGCTGTTTAATGAGAGTTACATCCAGAAACGAAAATCCATATATATTCTCATGAATAAAGCAGACTTACAGTTACATAAATTATATATCAACTAAATATGTGGGTTAAAGTGAATATTGTTGAGAAAACGAGAAGAAGAATCCAAAGGGGAATGCAGGTACGGTCACGGGGCTGCTGTTTTTCTATGACTATAAACTCCCTCATGCCTTTGTATTCTTATTACACAGAAAATTGCACATCACCTAATCTGTTCTCCTAATTTGTTTGCACACACATCGCCAAACCAATTTTTATAATTCTTTACTAATGATGTGAGGGAGTTTCTAAAAAGCAAATAAATAGCTGTCACTTGGTTATACCTTAGCCTAGGTAAGTGAGGTTGCATTTTTTTGACGTATATGCAAATGAATCAATTTTAGAAGTTTTTTTTTTTTTTTTTTTTAACGGACCTTCATTCATTCATTTACTCAAGCTCTCTTAAAGAGACAATGTTTGTGAGTACAATGAAAAAGATAAGAGAAGAAAAATTAATACAATAAAATAGAAGCATTTTGAAACCCGAAAAGCATCTTGATTGAGTTATGGTTGGAAGTAACAAAACCAAGTTGATAGGTAGCTTTCTTGTAGTGCACGGTTGGGTTGGGATTGTAAAGCAGCTAGAGCCGGTTTGCTGCGATCCAAACCTGCGAGTCGTGCTCTGAGTAAGACCTGGATTTCCTTTATCAATAGAGCTGACGTTTTGGAGACTTGAGAATGAAGCCTAGAATTCCTTTCTTTCCAGATAAAGTAGAGAGTGGCTTGGAAAACTAACTTGCAAATCACAATTTTAGAATTTACTCGGTAAAACAATTGTAAATGGCACATTTTTCTTCGAATTTGAACGAAAACGTTCAAACAGAATATTTTTCATCATTACCAACTTGTTATACATATACAATATATTTATATAGTTTTGTTAGTATATAATTCTGCTTTGGCCATCAATATTCATATCTTTTCCTAAATTTCTAGGGATAAGAAAGAAAAAAAAAAAAAAAAGAGAGAAACCAACAACAATAAAGCACAGGCATAAATATTGACCTAAAGTAAAGATCTAACGCTAATGGGCCTTTTGGAGAAAATATATAAGCCCATTGGATTTGGAAATTGAATGTGGATCAAATCTAATCAATATAGAAGAAAATGAGTCAACAAGGTGAGAAGAAACAAACCGGTGCAAAGCAAAACAATAATTTTTTCCATTTGAAACAAACTAATATAACCAAATATGTATGGCTGATAAATTTAACACTTATGTGAATTTAATTTGATATGAATTCATTTTTTATATTATATGATTCCCAGTCATGTTTCAAATAATATGTAAAGCTTATTCCAAACCAACGAGATAAATTGGGCCAATTTCACGGTGTACCAATGCCAAAAGATAAATAACATATCATTCAAGGAAATGCAATTGCAAAACCAAAAGGGTGTTGTTTGTAAATTACCCAAAACAGAAAATATCAAACTGAAATGAATGTGTGAGTAAGAGTTCGAATGGTCAAGGCCCGACAATGGAAGAGGATGGACCAGGCCAGGGTGTATGACGATAACGACGTCTCGGCTAAAAGCTGAAGCCACCCTCCGCGCCTGGGTCCCATAACGGCTGGTCCCCGTCCACAACACTATAGTTTCTCATGTACTTTCTCAAGGAAACACCTCTTTCTCCTTTACTACTATTCCTTCATTTTTTTGCAGCTTCCAACATGAATCATGTCATAACTGTCCCAACAAATAGAAAATGAAAAGTCTTATATATAGCTATGTTTTTGTATCTTTACTCCTTGTTTCTTCTCACTTCCGTGTTATTCCCTCTGGGCCAGGCCCAGAACATAAGCGGTTAAGCAACCGCTTAAAACCACCAAGTTATTTTATATTTTTTAGAGCTACCAAATTTTATTTTTATGATAATGAATATATCTCAAAGACTAAAATTTTAGTTTTTAACTAAATAATTGTTATTTTAGAAATAATTAATATATTTATATATATTTTTATACAATTTTAAACTTAATATCTTTTAAATTTTTAAATAATAAATACAAAAAAAGCCACAAATATTTTTTCTGATTCGGACCACCATTTTTGTTGGACATGCATTGATTTCCCAATAGTAGTTTATTTTTCGAAAAATCTGATTTTTCTTTTCGTGGCATACGTTACATATATAATATTACCTAAAGTAAAAATACATTAATGTAATCTCCTTGGTTGAGCGTATACGGATTTAGGATATATAGAGAGACAAATGATCCGGACGTCTACCATGGTAGCATGTATTAGTAATTAGTATAGTGTCAGCGTCACTTAATTTGAATGTGATATAGTGCGAGTGTGAATTATATATGACAAAAATATACTACATTTTTTTAATGATAAAAGGGTTAAAATATACTACATTGCTAATCCATGCATATAAAACAAAATTGAATGAGTTACCGTCCTACGAGTGCATAACACTTTCCTTAGACACTTTCATAGTTGGTAAAATTAGATTATAATATAATGTTATATATATTCATGTCACCAAAATTATTTTACTTTCATTTCTTAAAAGATAAAAAGAAGAACACCCCCTCTTTTTTTTATAAAGGGTTTAAGAAGAACACCTTTTTCTATCGTATCTTCTCTTTTCTTGCGAGCAAATCTTGATTATTAATTGATTGTAATTTAGGTAATCTTTATAGATGTTCAAACTTTAAATAACTTCAATAATGATATTTGTGCATTTATATTAGTTTTAATAGGTCATCATAGCTCTAGAAAGCTGTATATGCCTCTGTAATTGTATATAATGTTATTGAATAAGGATGCTACTCTATCCATTTTAATTATATACCTTTCTGAGTTCTACTAATCCATTTTTTTCAGAATGTAGGGAGATAAGGCTCTGAGTAATTAAGCCATTTTTAGAAGTAATTAATTGAAGAAATAAATACAACCTAAAAATGTTGTTGTATAAAAGAATGAATATAATTATATATTTGCGAGGTAATACAATCTTAAAAAAATGTAGTCGACGGTTCATTGCATATACACAAGCTTTTTGTTTTTTGCCCAAAAAAAATAAATAATACACAAGCTTTAAAGCAAAGAAACCACCGGCAATTTAATTACCGCTCTAAATCACTAATTACCACCATTTGTTAATTTATTCGAGAAGCTATAATGGATTCCAAGGTATTAGTAATTTATTTTATACATTATCTTCACATGTAACGTGCCTATTTAACGAGAATATGATTCCTTAAGATTCATGCACAAACACAAATCAAATCCGGGACTTTAAGTTGGAA
This sequence comes from Cardamine occulta, assembly GCA_028015245.1. Taxonomy (NCBI): domain Eukaryota; kingdom Viridiplantae; phylum Streptophyta; class Magnoliopsida; order Brassicales; family Brassicaceae; genus Cardamine; species Cardamine occulta. The sequence goes on along the minus strand of CM051388.1, from coordinate 6,541,147 downwards.
AAAAGGAACATATTATACGAACCGCACACTTATTAAGTTAAATAGGTCCAATTCCAATATGAAAATAAAACTCAACTAACCTTTAGGTTTCGGTAAGAAAAATATCTAAAGTAATAAATTAGTCACTTGATAGTTTGTTTTTTTTTTGTTAGAAGTCACTTGATAGTTGATACTATAAATAACATCATTCGACTTATGTATATATATATATATATATATTTGATTAAAATTATCGACTTGTGTATTCCAATATCTCCACCACACATATGTTATGTATGTGTGTATATCTATACTACAATTTATAGGGTGATTAAGTTGGAGTATGAATCTTACAACATTGTTGGCTTGGATGCTTTAAAAAAGTTTTAAAGCATAATTGCTTAACATAATACTAGTGGACTTCTTAAAGAACAATATGATTGAAAATAAAGAATGAAATGAGTAAAAGAAAATAAGACGAAAAGAGGAAGAAGGTGGAGATGGGGAACGCAAGGGAAGTGATTGGAAAGTAATGGAATATCCGTTTGTGCTTAGACATTGGTGGAAGCTGACACTAAGAAACCACCCCTCCAATCATTTCATATCACGACGAGTATATTTTTCAAATAGCTTTCACTCTGTACCTATTCTATGTTTTACATATATTGTTAGGAATCACACATAAAAAATGAGAATATGAGAGCTATAGTAATCTATAGAGCAATATCGAAACTCACTTGTAATTAGGGAAAAGTATAAACATTTTTTTGTTGGGTGGGGCTACCCTTTGTGCTTTTGGATTTTAATATATGCGTTTATTTACCCCACCATTTATATCTTCTTTTAAGTGTTTATATTATTAATTTTTAAATGGACCTAAGTTTTTTTTTTTTTCCTGCCATATACTAGAACTTCTCCCCTAGACTTCAACTTTTATTTCTCTTGGTAATCATAAACTTTCTACATTTACGATCCATATTTTGCTTGAATTAGGTATTAGAACATGTATACTGGGCAGTACTGGTTCCAGATTTAAACTTGGAATCTGGTCTTACGCGACCTATCATTTCCAAAATAATTTCATTCAATAACCAGTTGAACGACTTACTCCGATAGTTTCAATTTTTGTTTCTCGTTCATATTCATACTTTCGATTTAGTCTATAAGCAGGATTAGTCAAATACTGCAACTATGTTACGACTGTTGGCTATCAAAACACAGTAAGATTAATGTACAAATTGCCGTAACAAGTTCTTTTTATCAACCGCACATATTATTGCATTGACTAATTCTTCACTTTAATCTCGATCCATAATTGCATTTAAAGAGTATTAAAAGCCGCCATTAAACTAAAACTTTATTAAAGTAGGGAGGGATATATTTCTTTTCTATAAAAAAACAGAAATAAGAAAAACAACTTAATTTAAATCCAAATTAATCACTCAAATAAAAAATTGATACCGTTATAAATACTCACTCTACAAATACAAAGTACATATAATGAATATTGGCAGAGTCATTAATCATTGATTCGTAATACAATACTGAATCGTACACAATCCAATAAACCACCCTACCCTCTTCTATAAATGTCCCTCACAACACAATCTCTTCTTCCACCAAATTATTACTGATTTTTTTTTTTTTTTAAATAACTTTTATTTTATTTATTAACTCTCGTAAACACATGCAGACAATGGAAGGAAGACAATATTACCAAGAGACCAGAAACACGAGCTCCATGGTGGTGGTGGTGCCTCACTCGCCGTGGCACTCTCCAGTTCCTTATCTCTTCGGTGGTTTGGCCGCCATGTTGGCTCTCATCGCCCTAGCTCTTCTCATTCTCGCCTGTTCCTACTGGAGACTCTCCGCCTCCGCTCAGAGAGATCTTGAGGCCGGAGATGATGCCAAACCCGAAAATGATACTCACAAGTTGCCGGAGAAGTTTCTCGTTATCATGGCTGGCGATGTCAAACCCACTTACTTGGCTACGCCAGCTACTCTGTCTGAGCAAAGCTGTACTTGCGGCGATCATAAGGAAGAAGGAAAAGGGTAGTGGTCAGGTGGTGCGGCAGATCACTGGAGGTTATGGTAAACCCTCCCTCATATTTTGAAAACAGAGCAATAATTTTGTTTGTCGCAATTTTTTTTCCACTATTTTTCCCATTTTGTGGATCATGAAGGAAAATCCGATTAATGTAGATTTTATGAGAATTTGAAGAGATGACTAGTAAGTTTTCGAGGGTTTTATGTTCGTGAATCCTTAGTTTGATTTCAATTTGGAAGTAACATTATTTCATAAATATGACTCTTGAATTAACTTTACAAAAAAAAAAAATGAAAAATGATGCTAAAGGAAGAAGGAGATAGATGTCATCAGGTGAAAAAGCTTGAAGGGATGTGCCAGCATTGGCACGTGCCGAATATTAAGCTAATCCGTTGCGGCGAGCCGAAGTTGAGAATTATTCTCTTTGCACCTTTATTCCTTAGTTTCTAAATATAACATGAAAGTTTTATCAAGAACAAATACCCGCCTCAAGTATACATTTTCTTTCGGCATATCCATTTAGCTTTATAACGTTTCTCTGAAATCGAAGAAGCATTAGCGTTACCGATGGACAAATAACTTTAACTAAAAAAATCGTTGGACAAGTATCTTTTTGATGATCAGTACGTACAACGTGAATAGTCTGACATATATTTTGGATGGAGGAGACTACTGCGACTAAAACTGAATTATTGGCTTTTTTAGTATGGGCAAATTGTAAGTCATTTCCTTTATGGCTTTATATTGTCCAGTTCTTACAATGTTTATATGAACGTATATATGCAACAAAAGAGATCGCAAATGATGCAAATCTAACTGAAAAAAACCAACTATTGTAAAAAATCTGTATTCAATCTTGTGAAACGAAATACCATCTAGACTGACAATTAGTTATTTCCCCGTACCCCAACTCGTAACAAAAAATGTGATCTAAGAAAATAATAATAGCACCTAAACATATAGATCAACACATTAACTTATAGAATCGATTGTGACAATACAAGGGTGACAAGTTTTACAAAGAACGAGTAGATCTGTACAGATTCATCATTCGACAGAATAAATACATTTTAAATAACAATTAAGGAAAAGTATAGCAAGAACTTTCCACGATTTGTATCGCATCAAGCATCATACTAAATACGATATGAATTACCGGAAAAAAAAAGTTTGTATATCTTACATAGCTGACTAATTGCAGCGGTTGAAAATGTTGAGGGGGCTAGAGACAGAAATGATCCATCATGTGGAAGACAACATCCTTGCCATCAGAATTTAACCAATATGTTTTCACCTACATATTACAGAAAACATTATGTTAAATGCTCTTAACAAAACCGCTTTTTAGTTCAAAAGTTCCGACTATTAAACTTGCCTGGATGGTACTATGAGCAACGTATCGTTGCTTACTATTGTGAAAGCTGACATCTACTCTTTCCCAAGATAATTGACCAAGTCCATGTATCATTTCCTCTACATTCCACAAAAAACAATAACAAGAGGAAGTTTATGATGCTACAGATATAAAGAAGACCAACGGGCTTATAGATCTACCGCACTTCCAGAAAATCTGATAGAAAATACCATTATTTCTATCAAATCTTGAAAAATAATAAAGTTGAGAAATGGAGCAAACCTTCAAGTTCAGTGTTTTGCTCTGTGACTACTGTCGAAGTTGACTGGCAACTACCATTTTTAACATTTCCATCTTCTACGTATACAATGTGTGGATAGTTTGGATCAGTTGCTATAAGATTTGGCTGGAAGATGAGAATAGATAAGGGTTATTCATAAATCCCCGACATCATTAAACATGTCCACAAAATATAACAAGTTAACACGTACCTTTGGGAGCTCATTTGGACGGCGAATTGAAGATGTCCTCCATCCAACCATAGCTTTGTCGTTAGTGAAGGTAAACTCTCGCAAACGATAGAAATGTGGAAAACCATTAACAGTTACTTAGAAAAATGTTTTTTTTCAGGGAAGGATACAATCAAAATTTACGTTTGCATATGCCACCCGACGCTTGAAAGCATGTAATGCTGATCTGTTGAGGTCATAAGAAGAGATGAGTACATCTCAATCTGCAAGTCACCAAATGAAAACACCCAGAAACAGAAGCATTTACATGAACTTTAGGTCACCAGAATCTGTAGCCATCCGGATAAGAAGAGGAGGATTTCCATCATCTTTGTCCACAAGAAACAAATGCTTTCCAGTCCTCCCAGCAGCTAAGTGTGCAGTTTGGGAAGCTGTTCGTTCAAGAAACGGAAGGCCACAAAGAATCGGGAACTGAACGAAAGAAGACAGGAGTAAGTATGTCACACAGAAACATATGATCTACCTACCTATACAAACCTTACAGAAACATTTGACCTAGAGATGCCATCTAAAACATTAATTCACCTGTCTATGTCCTCTTGAACCAAGATGAGGCGTTGCGAAAGTTATAAAGTTCATAGGTTCTAACCCAGCAATTTCGCCTCCTCTTACTCTCTTTCCCTTTGAAGGAGAGTCCAAAGAGTCGGCTTCCCCGGGTTGTTCATAGAGCTTCCCTATGGCATATCTTGCAACAAGACCTCCTAATGAATGAGCCACAAAAGAGATCTTCTTCAACCCACTTCTATGCTTAACAACAGCCAAAACCTTCACAAGATTTCAAACATAGAAATCAAAAACCAATAACAAAAATCACCAAGCAAATTCAAGTTGCAGTAAAGAGAAACAACAATGGTGTCAAATACCTCATTAGCTAGCCTTTCACCCATCATATCAACACCATCAAATGTCAACGTCGCATTATTACTCTCGCTACCTGCTTCACCAATACCCATCAAAATCAAGAAATCCTAAACTACAGAGTATTACGAATGAAGAAGATTCAAACAGCAATCTCTATAGGTTAAGAAACACGCACGGTGCACAAGTACTTTTTCCGGGAACCTCTTCACGAACTGCTCCGCCGCATATTTCCAATCCGCCGCACTAAATCATGATCCAAAATCAGGATTAGCAAAGTCTATCATCTGAAATTCATTTTTGAAGCTCTTTTAATTGTATGTATACCTTCCAACGAAATGATCATTACAACTAAATGATCAGGCTTCTCAGCAGACTCCATGACAGCCGCATCGAAAAAATCCTCTCCGCCGTTGTCGATCTCCGTCTTCAGCTCCCTTTTGCCCCGATTCATAGCAAAGCAACCAATTCCAAGGCGATTCATCCACTCCATTTTATCGAGATTCTTTGGTTGCCGGAACTGGTGTTGACTTGGCTGAATAAATGGAGGAGGAGACGGAATCAAATCGGGGATTGAGATTTGGAATCGGGACAAGGACGTGATCATGTGGAAGTAAAAGGACGCAATTACAAGGAAGCAGCCAAGTGACAAGTCGCTTAACTTTTCCGGTGAAGAAATGTTTTTACATTTGCTGCTCTTGCGGAGGCTCTGAAACCTCTTAAATAAGAACCAGTTTTGAAGGGAGGTGAAAATGAGGGGTTGGGAGAAGGGTTGTTAGCATTAAAAAATTATAAACTGTACTCGTAAACGTGGTTTAAAAACCCCTCCCTTATAAACTGGTTCTTATTTAAGAGCTTTTAGAATTGGTTTTTAACAAAGATTTTTAACCGTAGTGGTGAAACATCAAAAAACTTTATAGATATATTTTTAAAAAATATTTATAGAGGAAAAATAATTAAATACTACAAATAAATAAATAAACTGTAATTTTGGAAGACTTAACAAGAATCTACGATATATAAAATTCTGTTAATGTCTCATTAAAATGTAGAGATGTGTTTCACTGCAATTATACTTATATTTAGTAATTAAAATGAAATGAAGATAAAATATAAGAAAGATTAAAAAAAAAAGTTATAACAGTTACATCTTATCCAATAAATTTTCAATATCTCAATAAAATGTAGAGATTTATTTCATTCAAATTATTTTTGTCATGTTTGCTTTACTCTGTCTAATTAATTGTTTGTATTTCTTATTTGTTAAATTATCTCAATAATCAATTATCTGCATGTTTTCACATACTATGCATGGCAAAAAAGTTGATATCAAAATCTCAAACAATTGAACCTCTTTCCCCGTTTTTAAAATTTATTTCAATTTGTCTTCTTATGTGATTGCTCCATTCAATCCTGTTTTTTTTTATGCATTCCATTCAATCCTGTTTTTCGACCTTTTTTTCATCCCTGCCTATTTAGATTTATCTTTATTTTGTCATTGCCTGAATCAAATTGATCACATGTAAAGTGATTTTAGGAGTGCACATTTATACATTTGATTCAATGAAAGTGACATTTTTTTAACTACGAAACATAGAGTTTTATGATATTATAATAGAGTTTTTGTAAATTAGAAAACACTTATGTGTGACGACATAAGAGGTTGAGTTTACACCAATGTGTATGACGACAGAGTGAACATCCCAAAAAAAAATTGTACAAAATAAATAGAAAAACCACATCATGCAAAAGAGAAAGAAGAAAAGGACCATGTATACGGGAAGATTATTTTCCCCTAGTTTAAAAAGAAATAATTTTGTGACTGCAAAAATGGGTTGGCATATTGGAGTGTTCCGATGACGACCCAACCAATTACCCATATCAGCCTCTCTAATACGGACAACATTAGCGTTCACGGGACAACGCATTACACAATCATATTCATATCCCTTCAATAATACAATCCATAATTATCCTCAATCACTTTTTTCTCTAACTTGTAATATAACAAAAAAAAAAAACAATCCTTCGTCACATTGGGTAATCCCCGTTACGCGGTTATAAAATTTTAGTATTCTAAACATAATTATAAAAATGTATGTCTATAGGCTAACTCTCTACATTTTCCTAAAGTTTTTGTTAAAAAAATTCTATCATTTCATATTGCCGATAATATTCTGACATAAAAATAAGGAAAACAATAGTGAAAATTGAGAAAAAAAAACAACACCTGATTGATGATTTCCAAGATTTTTAATATTATATACTTTTAACAGCAAAAATCCAATTTAAACTAATCACCTAGATTTTGACCCAAAAAAAAAAACTAATCACCTAGATTTTATTTTTATTATGCTGATTTTTTTAATTAGTAAATCATTGACTTCTTTGCAATGAGGAGAAATAGATTTTAAACAAAAATAATAATTGGAAAAAAAACCTACAACCATAGTAAAGTGACTTTCAAAATATTGAGTTTAAAGAAAACAATAAAAGAAGTGGGCAATTAAGTTTTTAAAGGCTGTAGAGAAAAAAAATAGGAATGAAAAGTCTGATCAGAAAATTTTTTGCTGTTAAAACTTTGAAATGAAATGACAATTTTCAAAGCTTCAACCAATCATTCTCTGGGTAATCCCCCATTACCCGGTTATAAAATAGACAGAGCCGCTAAAAAAAACTGAGATTTGTATCCATACATTTCCTACTCAATTTATCTTTTCCTTTTTTTCTGCATATTTAAATAACACACTTGAACCTCCGAAACCATTAGCACCTACAAAACAATAAAATCTCAAAAAAGAGAGAGGATGAACTCATCCTATTTACGAGTAATATTACTCTTAGGTGCCATTAATCTCGTCGTTTCTGTATCAATAACCAATGCTATAACACTCGGTCATATGTTCGGAATATGTAGGGCGTTGTGTCCGGGATGTGACCACGACTCCTTACAGTTCTTGTTCCGACACAACTTGGTCCGTGCCCAAAGATTGGAACCTCCTTTGATGTGGGACCTCGGACTCCAGCACTACGCTCAGCAGTGGGCTAATCAAAGAAAGGGGGATTGTGCTATGAGACACTCTTTCACAAACGGAGGGTTTTCTCTCGGCGAGAACATCTACTGGGGATACGGCGCCAACTGGTCTCCGGCCGATGCGGTGGTTGCGTGGGCGAGCGAGAAGAGGTTTTATCATTACCGCTCCAACTCGTGCGACCCTGGGCAGATGTGTGGCCATTACACACAGATCGTGTGGAAGAACACGAGGAAGGTCGGGTGCGCACGTGTGGTTTGCAACAATGGTGGAATCTTCATGACTTGTAACTATGATCCTCCCGGTATCTACATCGGCCAGAAACCTTATTGATCATCATTCATCTATTCATATTCTCTTTGGTCTTATTTTTAGAAATTATTATTATGTCTTTTTAAAAAGGATATTAGGTGGGTGTATCGTGTAAGTGCATTTACGGTTTTCTATATACCCGTAAGAATGCCCAATACACAAAGTATTTATAAAATATAAAGATTTTTTAAAGAAAAAATTCCAAATGCAAACTGCAAAATATATATATAGTTGGTGTTTTAACATTGACATATGTTTGATAAGGTACGAAGAGAAAACTTGTGTTTTCTTTCTTTAAATACTATCAAGCATAAAGTTTTCTTTGAGATAATCAAAACTTTATTCAATATAGATATGGTTGTCTCTTCTCGTTATGTACTTAATTACTATAGTTGTTTCATTCAATCCGCGAATGAGTGCCACGTCTTATTAGGGCCAAAAAATTGTAATATTTAATTACTTCTTATGATCTTAGAAATTTAATGAAACCATATGGAGGGTCTTTTTTTTTTCTTTTATATGGAGGGTCTTTGTATACCAATATAAAATTCATTTGGGGACATGAGTCACATGGCCATTACAAAATAAAAAGTAGAAACGACGATTTGTTCATACCACCAACATAAGATTCATACGATGACAAATTTTAAAAGAAACAAAAATAAGAAGAGTATTTAAAAACATATATTAAGAAATCCCCAACGATTTTAGTTTAAAAAAAAAGTGTTAGACAAAGTTAGTAAGGCTTCTCGCCAACGTAGTTACCCGGAGGGTCGTAGTTGCACGTGATAAAAACTCCTGCGCCGTTCTCGCAGACAACACGAGCGCAACCTAGCCGCTTGGTGTCACGCCACACGATCTGAGTGTAGTGACCGCACATACCGTCCCCTTCACATGAGTTGGTCATGTGGTTGTAGGATCTAGCTTCCACGGTCCATGACTCCACTGCGAAAGTCGATGTCCAATCTGAGCCACTTCCCCAGAACAAGTTCTCACCGTATGGACCGGTCGAGTGGGTTAGGGAGCAGTCGTACCGCCTCTGGTTAGCCCACCATGTTGCGTAGCTTGCGATCTTGCTGTCCCACACCAATGGAGGCAGACCTGTTGGGAATGAAATTATTTAAATCAATACAACACTACTAACATTTTAATTTGATCCCAATTCCCACATTTATACTAACTATGTTACATCCACGTGATCGTTTTTTAGGGTAGTCGTGTATATAATAAGACATATCCTAGGATTTGGAGACCTTTTGAATCGGATATACCCAGGGCAACAAAAACAAAAAAAAAGGCACCTAAGGTTTTAGAGATCTAATTTTTTTTTTTAATCTGGCCTTTATATAAGAATATATCAGAGTAAGGAATTTTCTTTGTTAATATTCAGTTTTATACAAAAAATATCCCTAAGATAATCCTTTAAAGAAACTCTTCACTACAAAACTTTTCAACCATTAGTTAGATCGTTAGCAATTGTAACAAAAAGTATCATTTAGTAGATTAAACAAAAAAAGTAAATAATAAAATGTAAGAGAATGATCCCAAACAAAAATATGTTGACGTTTTATCGTTTTTTTTTTTTTGGTTTCCCATCTTATAATTTCTTATGGATATGACATCAAATGTTACGAGTTCATTCCAGGTGACCTTTTCTGCTGTTTGTGCTGATGCATAGTCTTATCTACAATCGCATATTGTCTTAATTTTATAATTAAATATATATAAATACGCACCTAGGCCGTCTCGGGCAGCATTATGTGGATCAAGAAATTGTCGTTCGAACGAGCCAGTGGGTGGTTGGTAGGTGGGAGGAGGAGGATAGACGATAGGTTTGGGGCTGGGACTTGGGAGCGGCCTTGGCTTTGCGACATATGGATGAGGGCTTGGGGTTGTAGGTAGCCGTGGACGGTAGTAGTCTGCATGAACGGCTTGGATGGCGACCAAGAGAAGGGCAATTGCGAAGACTTTTGCTCGGGTTGATGTTGTGGTCGCCATCTTTTTCCTTGTAGAGTGACTCCAAAGATTTTCTTTTGAAAGGTGGAAGAAAAATGACTTGATGTGGTGATTACTTATATGTTTATTCTGGGCTACAACTAAATGATGACAATGCAATTTGGTAATGTCATTGTCAACTAGAAGTGGCTTCCATGTTCGATTATGGTTTCCACTTTATGTTTCGCTTTGGTAAAGGAGAGTTAGAGATATTTTAACCGTGTAATTAGTTTTTTTTTTTCCAATTGGATACATATTTGTCTTTAGGACTAAAGAAAAACAAAATAGACTGAAGTATTAGAAAATATTACTATAAATGTGAAGCTTTAGAACAGAAAAAAACTACAAAATGTGAGTTTTTTTTTTTTTTTTTTGGTTGAGTACAAAAGGTGAGGTTTGATGTATTAGTTGGAATTTTTGCAAAGATATATAAGTTGATTTCTTTTTTAAGTATCAAGTGTCCTTGGACAAAAAATGATATAAAATGGATTTATATGGGATCGAATTGATGAAGAACAAGAATAGAATTGATCAATGGTTCTAAAATTTAGTCGGTCTATATCACTTGATTATATATATAATCGCTGTTTCCTCCAATTTTATTTGACACAAAAAGAAAGTCTTGGTAGTGCACTCTCAAGCTCAACGAAGTTGACTTTGTGAGTTTGTGGAGTTGCCGGCCCAAAATCTAGTAAATTTTACAATATGGATAAAGGGGTTCGAGAAAATATTTTATCTGAAAAAGATAATCCATCCAAAAATAAGCCATATTTTAATTGGTTTAAATAAAATTTACTTTAATTTTATATTTAAAATGCCGATCAATTTTTTAAAAATAAAATTAAAACCAAAAAAATATCGGATCAAAAACTTAACTTTATTTAAAATTAGATTATTAGTTCAAATTGAAAATGTATCATATCATTCATAATCTTTAACAAAACAAATCATTCATAATATCTTAAGTTTTATTTTATATACTATTTTTCAAAAATCAAGAACCTAAAAAACCGTAAAAGACAAAATTCGGATTCAACATATCTCTATTAATCATTTAAATCCACGTATTCTGGTTCTGGAGATAATTTTCTTTGAAATCAAAAGAACAAAACAAAATAAAATAAAAAATGAAATAGACTTTATTTAATATAAAAGCAGCTCTACGTGGAACGTACGGCCACGATTTTATATCACACTCCGAACAGCCACATCGGGGGGAGTGGCGTGAATGATTTGGAGAATGTCGTAGTGGGGCCCTCGCTTATCTGCCGAGTGTCGACACGTGACTAGCACGGCAGCTCCACCGTAGACTTGACCACATCCTACCACATAAAACTAAACAAACTCAGTCACACCGAGGTTTGACCCATTGACCAAACAGAATTAAAGACCAAGGAGACTCGGTCGAGACAACCAAAATCACTTGCGTCGCCGGCGGAGTTTACTCAAGCGGTATTCTCACCGGACACGTATGTGCTCTCTCGCTTGCTTGCTAATCCCTTCTTTTTTGGGGGGGGGGGGTCTATCTGAAGTCTTCTACGTTTTGGCCGAGGATTTGTTTACGGTTTTTTTCGGGGATGTGGATGATTTTTTATTTCTGTACTTGTGTTGTTTGCAGATCTAAGTACAATTAAGGTTTAAAGATTAGAGGTAATCATATGAAGAGAAACTTAGAGGAGAACGGTGAGGACCAGCCTGAGCGAAAGCGTCCTGCTCTTGCTAGGTATTTATCTCTTCATCTTCTCTGATTCCCCCGATTGTTTATGGAATTTTATAAACAATGAAGACTTTTTCTGGTCTTTTGCTCTTTTTGCGTAGAGTGATTGTTGAGGCTTTGAAAGTCGACAGTTTGCAGAAACTTTGCTCGTCTTTGGAACCTATCGTTCGCCGAGTTGTAAGATCTCTTTGCTTTTCTCGGGACAAAAGTGGTCTGTTTTTGTTGTATTCTTGTTCTCGTCTCTTTAGAAAGTTAGTTATGTTTAGGTAAGAATCAGTTTTCTTTTGTTTAAGGCCTTAGTATGGTATTACTGCTGAGCAGGTTAGTGAGGAAGTGGAACGTGCTTTGGCAAAATTAGCCCCAGCTAGGCTTACTGGATGGTAACACCTTATGTGCTTACTATAACTTAGTGGCCTCTTAGATACTGTATATCCTGAAATTTTCTGACTACATTGCAGTTCTGGGTCTTCTCCGAAACGAATTGGAGGTTCAGATGGCCGGAACTTGCAACTGCATTTCAAGTCTAGGTTATCTCTTCCGTTATTCACTGGAGGAAGAGTGGAAGGAGAGCAAGGTGCTGCAATCCATGTTGTATTGATTGATGCAAACACTGGTCGTCCTGTAACATTTGGACCAGAAGCTTCATTGAAGCTTGATGTTGTTGTGCTTGGGGGTGACTTTAACAACGAAGATGATAAAGATTGGACTCAGGAAGAATTTGAAAGCCATGTTGTTAAAGAGCGTGAAGGAAAGAGACCATTGCTTACTGGAGACTTGTATGTTGTTCTCAAGGAAGGGGTAGGCACTTTAAGGGAGCTATTTTTCACTGATAATTCGAGCTGGATTCGAAGTCGCAAGTTTAGACTTGGTTTAAGGGTTGCCTCTGGGTGCTCTGATGGCATACGCGTACGCGAGGCAAAGACGGAAGCTTTTGCTGTTAGAGATCAGAGGGGTGAATGTATGTGTTTTCTTTTTTTTTCTTTATCTCTTTGTACTTTGTGATGTTATTTTCTTCTGACTGGATGCGTTGTTGGATTGTTACGTGCAGTGTACAAGAAGCATTATCCACCTGGTTTGAATGATGAGGTATGGAGGTTGGAAAAGATTGGTAAAGACGGGGCGTTCCATAAGAAGCTAACCACTGCAGGAATAGTCACTGTGGAAGACTTTTTGAGAAAATTGGTCAGGGATTCTGCAAAACTACGAGCTGTAAGGGCCTATAACGCCAAGCTCATTAATATAGTGTATGTTAATATTCATTTGATTTATGCTTATGAATAACTATACTTATCTGATGTGTGTCTAGCTTCTTGGAAGTGGCATGTCAAACAAGATGTGGGATGTGCTAGTGGAGCATGCAAAAACATGTGTCCTTAGCGGTAAGCTTTATATCTACTATGCTGAAGATACAAGGACTGTCGGTGTTGTGTTCAATAACATCTATGAGTTAAATGGCCTCATTTCTGGAGACCAATACTTATCTGCTGATTCACTTTCTGACAACCAAAAGGTTATTATATTCTCCTTAAATTTTGGCACGTATTTGTTCTATGCTGATTGGTATTTTTGTTCTGGAAAACTTTGATTTGCGCATCTTTGTTGTAGTGATGTTTGATTCTGTATTTCAATTCTGTTGTATGTATGTATGCTAGTATTAAAATTATGGTGTTTGATTCTGAAAGGTATATGTGGATGGACTGGTGAAGAAAGCATATGAAAATTGGAACGAAGTCCTAGAGTATGAAGGCAAATCTCTTTTAAACTTCAATCAGCCTGAGATGTTGGATATTTCTCAGAATGATCCAGTAGTGGCTCTGGCAAATTACTCTACCAACGTCGCCGCTGACCATCCACTGCAGATGACAGTGCCTCCTAATCAGTATCCAGTGCTTTCAGAATTCTCAATTGGAGGTTGGAAAATCATTCCCTTATAGATTACTAAATCTCTTAGATTTTGTGTCCTTAGTTCTGCATCATAAGTTTATATCTTTACTGTAGGGTATAATCAAACGTTGGCAACAGCCCAGCCTCATAACCCACAAGCACAGTTCGATATAATTTTGCAGCAGGATCAGTTTATAGGACATCAACATCAAACTCAAACCACCATAGAGAATGAAAATGTAACTGGGTTGGGTCTTGGTTCTCCACAGTCAGCCACTGGCGGGTACCAAGACATCAAATCTTCTATTAGTCCTTTTGAAGACTGGAAAAACCAGCGTGAGAACGGCTTTTTCTCAGAGGAAGAGATCCGGTTAACAAGCCATGAAATGTTAGAGAACGAGGAAATGCAACAGCTGCTCCATCTCTTCAGCGTGGGGGAAAATGAGGAAGATGGGTTTGCTTTGCCATCGTTTATGCATAATACACCGATGATGCACGGATATAAGGACCGTGGGCGATCAGGAAAAGCCTCTGCTGGGTGGCTAAAGATAAAAGCTGCAATGAGATGGGTATTCTTCATAAGGAGGAAAGCTGCTGAGAGGAGAGCACAGATTGTGGAGCTTGATGATGGTGAATGAATAGTCAGGTTGCTTGCTAGAGTATAGAAGCCCTGTACAGTTTAGGTAAATACATCAACATCACTTGCCGATATGGTTTCACATCTTCAGCCATAGTTATTACTTTTTGGGCTTTTGTTTGCGTCATTTAGTTGATTAGACAGGAACATTACTTGTACTGAACCCCTCGCTCTCATATCCAACTTATAACATACATATTCGAGATGATGTTTATTTCTTCAGAGAATTGGAATATCTTTAGCTCTTAATAAATAACTTAAGAATCAAAGCCATAATTCTTAAGCAAAACCGTTCAGATTGGAGATCAATTGTTCCATGAATCTTTGCAACAGCTTCAATGATCCTCTAAGATTTTAGCGGTTTTTGCCTTTGGAATGAGAGAAAAAAAGGGCTAAGATGAGTAAAGAGGATATGGAGATCCTCTGCTTTCTTCTCTTGAGATAGAAACTCAGAGAGGTTTGATATGGCTTGTTTCTTGATGCTTAGAGCATCTGGGGAATCGGGGATGTTGAAGCATCTTCAAGAATACAGTAGAGTATTGAAATAGAATCTTCCGGGTTCTTGGCTTCTAAAGCTTGAGCTAAAGACTGTTGTCGCAGGAAACAACAAAACCATGATTAGTTATCAGTGTAAAATCACATCCCTGCAACAGAAAGAATCATAAATCTATTAATACAGAGAAAAAAAGGCTGCAAATTTTCTATTCAACCTGGATAGGTTAACAAACTAGAACAGGAGATTGAATTGTGCATGAAGAATGAGGAAAATGGATCACATGAAACTACTTCCAGGACAATAATCGATGACCAAGCCCAAAAGATGAAGACTAACATTCAGCAGCAAGACCAAAGCTGTGAAACTTGCTGATTTATAAAAGACGAACTAATTTATGGGCTTATAAGCCCACTAATCTCTTCTATTGATAGGCCTCTATAAAAACACAGACTAGATGCCCAACTTGTGGAAAAACATTGTAGAAAAGAAAATTCATCTCAACTTAAAACTAGGAGAACCAAACAAGAAGATATTCAGATCATGCAGCACGAAACATGTTTACATAGTTAAGTGTATAAAGAAAAAGAGATATTAGGTTCGGTAAATCTATGTATAGTTAAACTATAAGAATTTGTTAAACTGTAATATAAGAGTGATGAGATCCTAGGTCAACGGAGTAACACTTTGATAGTAACCTTTAGGTTCCATGGGAAAGACAAGGGAATTGTTTGTTTTTTTTTTTTTGCGGCAATGACAAGAGAATTAGTTTGCTAATTTTATTTATGAAAAAATGAAATTTTTATGTTTTTTTCTATTGCTTATTTATTTTGTAGTATCTCTTTATGGTTAACGCCATTGGTGGAAAGGAGAACCTTTTGTATGGTTCTTAGAATTTGTATGAAATGAAGTATGTTTGAGAAAGAAAAAATTAGACTATTTTGTCTTAATTTGACTAACTCTCAATTTTTTTTCTTTTGATATAAACAAACTCTTAAATTTTGAATCAACGGTAACTGTTATTCCCTTCATTCCATTTTATAAGAAGTTTTGGCTAAAAGCACGCATATTAAGAAATCTATTTTTCTTTACAAAATTATCATTTAATGTTTTACTTTAAATTCATTCAACCAATCAAAATTTAAGTTTTGCATAAAAACTTACAAAATATATAATAAAATGAAACAACAAAAATAGGCTAAAACACCTTATAAAATGGAACGGAAGAAGTATTTAATTTTGAAAAACTCATTTATTTCTGAGCTACATATTAAATTTAATATAAGATTTAACATTTTATATGAAGTATATTTCCGCAAAACATAATGGAATTTAATTTTGTAAATTTTAGTTTACGTTCCTGTGGGGACTTCTTCTAAGAAGGCTGCATTTGGATTCTTGTTGATATGAAACTTGTCAATAACTATAGTCATCACACACAGAGCCATGCCAAGAGTTTGAGAGACCTAAGGCAGAAAAAATCTCATTATATATATATATATATTTTATTTTTTACGGTAAAATATATATCATAACTAAACTTTAACATATTTTTTATAATAAAGTAGAGATAATAAATCCTATTTTTTATGAAAAATATAATTTTTTAGAAATTGTGTAGATATTTTATGAAGAATATAAGAAAGTAGAAATTTTTTAAGTTATAAAACATTTCTTAAGGTATAGAATATAAATTATACTATTTTGTAATCTATATGTAATTCATAATATTTAATCTATAAAAATACCAAAATTTAAGATAAACTTTGTAAAATATTAAAAAGAATTAACACTATTTTTAGTATATGAAATAAAAATTTAAATTCAAGAAAATTATACATATTTTATATATATATACCAAAATATTTTTAAAAATTTGGGGCCCTAAAATTTGTCTAATATTCCGGGGCCCTAGGCGAATGCCTTTTTCAAACCTCTATAGGCACGGCTCTGATCACACAATTAGGGAGATCTTAGCTGTGTCCCATACACCCATCAATAAAAAGCGACGAATTGGTCAAATTAAATAAATGTATTTAAAAAAAATGAAGACATAAGCAAAACCCGCGTCTCCAACTCCAAAGCCATCACTTTCCATCTTCCAGCTGTCCGAATCAGGACGCGCCTTTGTCTTCACCAAACCCCATCGTCCAGGGCAAAATATTCGGGATCCGAGATCCGATATGGGATCCGCTCCGATCCGATCCGAAAAATCGGATATCCGTGATGTCCAGATCCGGATATTTTATTTTAAAAATCCGGATATCCGGATCTGATCCGGATCCGTTTTATGAATAGTTTTTATTTAAAATATATGTATAATATTTATATATATACTATATAATAGCTTGAATTTGATGTAAAATATCACAAAAATAAATTTTATTTGAATTTTTTGTGTATTTTAAAAATCTTACATAGTAAATATGTTCTAAAATGTTTATAAAAATTAATTTAAAATATTTTATATGATATTTTTATTTTTTAATTTATTTTTAATAAATTTATATTATTATTTTAAGATTTTAAGCTATTTTTGGCGGATCCGGATATCCGCGGATATTGATGGATCCGGATCCGGATAATTATTTCTTAGATCCGACGAATCCGGATACCCTAAAAATTCCGGATATCCGATCCGTGTCCACCCCTAGTTACTATATATTGAACCAAGTCTACCTCACCAAAACCCAACAAATCTACTCTCAATATTAAACCCACTAAAACTTTGTTTATCAATCAGCAATGGCGAACATCGTGGTTCCTCTGCTCGCTGCTCTAATGATTTGCTCTGTTTCCGCAAATTTTCAACAAGACGTAGAGATAACTTGGGGAGATGGACGTGGGCAGATTACAAACAACGGCGATCTTCTCACACTCTCTCTCGAAAAATCTTCCGGCTCAGGATTCCAATCCAAGAATGAATATTTGTTCGGTAAAATCGACATGCAGATCAAGCTCGTCGCCGGAAACTCTGCCGGAACAGTCACTGCTTACTATGTATGTCTCTTTCCTTTATTGTTGTACTATTTTAAAATTTTAGAGTGATTGGCTAAATGGGTTTTGTTGCCTTTACAAATACAGTTGAAGTCCCCTGGATCTACATGGGACGAGATTGATTTCGAGTTCTTGGGAAATCTAAGTGGCGATCCTTACACACTTCATACCAATGTCTTTACGCAAGGCAAAGGTGATAGAGAACAACAGTTCAAACTCTGGTTCGATCCCACTACTGATTTTCACACTTACTCCATCCTCTGGAACCCACAACGCATCATGTAAGTGACCGAAACTACATCAACTAAATCTGAAAAAGGTTTAAAATGAGTACATACTTTTGTTTCTAAATCCAAAATTTATTTTTAAACAAGTTTAAGGATATCTTAATTAAGTAGCTCACCCGAACCAAACAATCCATCCATAGATTAGGTTTTTCTTTGGTTACTTTTTATTTATAAACCAAAACCTAACGAAAACTAAATAAAAAATGAACCGACTCTAATCTTGTTTTTTTCCTCTATTTAGATTCTCCGTGGATGGAACTCCGATAAGAGAATTCAAGAACATGGAATCTCAAGGGACTCTGTTCCCTAAAAACCAGCCGATGAGAATGTACTCGAGTCTATGGAACGCCGAAGACTGGGCCACAAGGGGTGGTCTGGTCAAAACCGACTGGTCTAAAGCTCCTTTCACAGCTTCGTACAGCGGCTTCAACGAAGAAGCTTGCGTCGTGATCAACAGCCAGTCGTCATGCCCTAACGGGTCAGGACAAGGGAGTAGTGGTTCATGGCTCTCACAGGAGTTAGACTCGACGGGTCAAGAACGGATGAGATGGGTGCAGCGTAACTACATGATCTACAATTACTGTACTGACGCTAAGAGATTCCCTCAAGGTCTTCCACGAGAGTGCCTAGCTGCGTAAAGCTTTTAAACAAAAAGATAAAAAGCCATACAAAATAATACTATTCTTTAATTCATCACATATATAAAATATCTAGTGTTTGGTCACATCTATAATTACATGTGTATTTAAAATTATTTTATCACGTTACAAAATGGAAAAAGTTTAAACGGTGAAAAAAAAAATGAAAAGTGAAAACATTGAACGGACGAGCAGAAAAATTAGTCATAGACCTATGTGCTAACAAATAGAAGTTATAAAACAAAAGAAAAACAGAAACCGGAGTTTATTTGATGAGGAGATATATATGGTTCAACCGTTCACCCAGCTCTATGGTCTCAACAATTTGTCAACAACCATTTTTATCTACTGTCAGAGAAGTAAAGTATTTCATTTTGTTTTGATATGAGTAAACACCAAAAAGTTACTGAACATCATTTTCTGAAATACCTAATTCCTATTATTGATTCCTCAAGAAAAAAAGAATATAAGCTACTTGACTATTAAATAACCTGGTATAATCCTTCAACCGTTCTAATTTGTAAATCGCGTTCTGATCTAAAGTCTAAACTAATGTTTCGCAAAAAAACAATTAATAAATTTTGTTTGGTGACAGATACAGACAATTAATCTATTGAAAAAAACTTTAGACACCAAAAAAATCCCATGAACCTGTCTACGCTGAACCCTGTAAGGTCGAATAATTCTGAATTTAAATATTATTACATACAAAGTTTAAGACCACCACGTCGATAATGTGCCTCCACGAAAACCTCTCTATATAACCTCTTAGTTCCAACTCATCCAAATCCATCGACAAACACTTATCTCTCACAGCGAGAAACAACAGAGAACCGGGGATAAAATGGCGGTTTTCACAACCAAAGAGCCTCTGTTGTTGTCTCTCCTCCTCGCCATTGGCTTCTTTGTGGTGGCTGCATCAGCTGGAAGTTTCTACGAGAGCTTTGATATCACTTGGGGTGATGGTCGTGCCAACATATTCGAGAATGGACAGCTTCTCACTTGCACTCTTGACAAGATATCCGGCTCAGGTTTTCAATCCAAGAAGGAATACTTGTTCGGTAAGATCGACATGAAGCTCAAGCTTGTCGCTGGAAACTCTGCTGGCACAGTCACCGCCTACTACGTAAGGGTTCTTGATTGATTCTTTATATCTTTAAAAAGATCGGTAATAAATGAAGTTAACTCCTAATGTTATTTATACATGTTGTTGCAGCTTTCGTCTAAAGGCGCGACATGGGATGAGATTGACTTCGAATTCTTGGGAAATGTCACAGGACACCCTTACACTATCCACACTAATGTGTTCACCGGAGGTAAAGGGAATCGCGAGATGCAGTTCCATCTCTGGTTCGATCCCACCCTAGATTTCCACACCTACACCGTCCACTGGAACCCTCTTAACATCATGTGAGTCAATAATCTATATATCAAGAAATAAACTGCAGAAATGCTAGTATATAAGGATATGAGTAAATAGTCTAGTAATTGGTTTGATATGTTCCCTTTTTCTAAGCAGACAAATCTTAATTAGACTGAAAACTGCAAAAGATCAGGTTTTCTTGACATTTAGAATGTCTACTGTTATTATTTTATACGTTTCTTGGCATTAATGTTGGTTTCTTGTGTCTGAAGCTTCCTTGTGGATGGAATTCCAATTCGAGTGTTCAAGAACAACGAGAACGATGGGGTGGCTTACCCTAAGAGCCAACCGATGAAGATATACTCAAGCCTCTGGGAAGCTGATGACTGGGCGACAGAAGGCGGTCGTGTGAAGATCGACTGGAGCAACGCACCATTCAGTGCCTCATACAGAAACTTCGACGACCAGAGCTCATGCAGCAGGACATCAAACTTAACATGGGTGACTTGCGACGCAGACAACAACTCGTGGATGTGGACCTCTCTAGATTCCCGCCAGTACGGACAGATGAAGTGGGTGCAAGACGAATTCATGATCTACAATTATTGTACCGATTTTAAGAGGTTCCCTCAGGGCCTCCCCAAGGAGTGTTTCCTTTGATCCTCCTATGGGAATTTTCAAGCACTTCCCTCAATAACTTTCTTCTTTTCTCTTGTTTTATTTCATTCTTGTGATGTTACTTTGATTTATTTATTTTTCTTTCTTTTGGTGTTTCTGAGATACGATAATATACACGTATATGTAATATTGCTTCGAAAATAAAAGTTGCAGTCGGTAATACATCTGTATATCTCGCAATGTTTGACTGTTTATTTTGCGTGAAATCTAAGCAGTCAATATGCTTAAAAAAATACACACGGAAAGAAATACAACAATAAAAAAAAAACAATTGAATCATCTATTTATTTATACTAAAGAAAACTCTTAGCTAATCAAGTTATCTCCAATAAAAAAAATGGATATAAAAGTGTATTGCAAAATTGTCACGAACATGATAGATCTATAGAAATTTCAAAGAATCTAAAATTGTTAGTTTATTCAGAAATTTTCAGATTAATTAAACGAATACAATTGATATTTTTAATATTTTTATATCACTCATAATTGGTTTAATTCAAATGTAAAGCTCTTGACATGCTTATACTGTATTTTGCAGAAATAGAGAAGGTATGTTTGGTTTCAAAGTTTAATGCATGCGTTAGTTGGTCCAACTAACTAATAGGGCCTCACATTAATGACTTTTAGAGCCACCATTAGGAAATGAACTTTTTGGACAGTCCAATTTAAAGCACAGAACATGTCTCAATACCTCTTCACTTTCTCTTCGACAATGATCTTTCAAGCTAAATTTGTATTTCAATATCCAAGATCAGTTCATATAATTCAGTTGAATTTTCAGAACTCGCACGTTTGTTCAAGTCTCCATAATGTCCATTCCACTCATCCCATCCATTTTTTCGACAAAGAACATTCAATAATAATTTTTTTTTTTAAAGAACATTCAATAAAATAAAATAAATCTAATCTCAACACCGAATTTTCATAACTAAATCTCAAAAAATATGAAGCTTTGGTTTGGGTGTATTATCCGTGCATGGTAAGTTTACGTGAAACTCTTTAACAAGAAGTATGTTCACCTCCGAGCTTAAGCAGACGTTTCAATGATACCTGGATACCCCATGCTAAATCTAAAAAAAATACAAATAAAACGAACTAGTGTCCAAACAATAATGTAGGCACTTATTTAATAATATATTATAAAAAAAAAAGACAAATTTTCATTTTTGTATGGATAACGAAAATAGGTCCAGACAAACTTAACTCGTGTTTATTTTCTGTACCTAAAACACTAGTTAAGTTTAGGTTTAGGATATAATTAAGATAGTCATTTTCCGTCTTAATTACTTTCTGGTTTAAGTCAAATCACCTCATTTAAAGCTACTCGTGAAATATATCAACACATCATCATATCTATGTCCATTGGAGATGGAGTCGACCGTGAAGATGGAGACAAAATATTCTGATTTTTCACGATTAAGAAAATGAACCAAATTGTTTCAGTTTTCTTATGATACAATTTTGCATAAGGTTGTAAAATCCAGAAACTATGAGGTATAAACTTTCTGAATATAACTTTGTTCACAATGTACAACAAAATGAACTCACTAATCATATATTATGAGAGGGGAATGCAATTATGCAAACATGGAGATTCCCGGCTAACTATCACTTTCAGAGATAAAGACAGACAATTAATTAGAAGGTCCTAATGGATCAAAATCATTAGAAGCTGTTAGTTCATCAACATTCAATGCCAAACAAGAAGTCCAACTGTATTTAATTTCAATTTTACTCGTACAATTATAAAAGTGATCTGCAAATCATATATAATAATAACAATTATATATATATATATATATATTTATCCACCTGCCAAATCCTCTCAACTCCTAGCCATTCTATATATTATATACAGTTACAATTTTATGTTACAGCCTTTCTATACATCTAAAATTAATGATATAAGAGAAAGAGTGAGAGAGAGAGAGACAGGGATAATACGAGTAGTGAATATTCCTTGAGGAAGAAGGTGGGAGAGAAAAGAGATGGTGAGACTGAGAGAAACAGAAGTGATCTTGAGACTATGTATCGTCTTTCTTCTTCTCATCACTTCTTGTTTGGTCGGTTTGGATTCTCAGACCAAAAAGATATCTTTAATCGAAAAGAAAGTCACTTTCAGAGATTTGTTTGCTCTGCAGTAAGTCCATTTTCCTTAATTTGATCAATTAGATTACATGTAATGTAACTAACAATCTCATCTCTCTTCTCAAAAAAAAATCTCATCTCTACATACAATATTAATATCGTGAGACAATTGTAAGAAAAAACAAACCTTGAAATTAAACCCTTAATACTCCTTTTTATACTAGAGCACTAGATCTATATGTATTTAAAACTTTACTGAAAATAAATTTGATAGGTTTGAGTTTTTATGGGCGGTAGATAAAAAAAGGTTTCACAGTTTTTTTAAGGACCTTGTTTACTTTTAGTAACAACTCCTGTTTTGGTTAATTGAAGAATCTGGAGGAAAATGTGTCTTTTGTTCTTTAACCAAAAAAAAAATGTATCTTTTTGTACTGTGGGGACTGTTACTTTTTGTTTTCTTTCTTTCTTGTTAACAAATCTTCATAATATCATTACACAAAAAGTTAGATGTAAGTTTACATTTTAGAATATGTTTGTGTGTTGTTTATAATTTTAACTAAAAATGTGTGTGTATATGCATGACAGGGTTGAGTTATACATAGATGTTGTGGTCGCTGCATATAATTTGGTTCATTTAGCGCTTGATTGGTACGGTATTGAACAAAAGACCTCCAATTCTAAATGGCTCTCTTACCTCTTGGATCAGGTATGAATAACTCACTTACAATTTAGATTATCTTTGAATTATGCTGTGTATGTTTGATATAATTGATATAGACGGCGGCGTACGTGGTGTTCGCCGGGACATCCGGGGCGGCTCAACACTCATTGCTGGTGATAACGGGTTCGAGGGAGCTTCAGTGGATGAAGTGGTGCTCCAAGTTCACAAGGTTCTGCATTCAGATCGGAAGTGCCATCGTCTTAAACTACGCCGCCGCGGCTCTCATGCTCATCCTTTCCTCCCTCTCTGCCTTCAATCTCTTTCGCCTCTATTCCCCTAAACGTTTTTTCCATTTAAAATCCTCCTCCTAATTTATTACTGTCTTAATCATTTTCTTAATCCGGAATAATGTCGATCAATGTGAAGAAAAAAGTTGATTGACTATTAAATTTTAATTTGTGTGATCTTTCACTATAAACAATAAATATCATCAATTTCTTGCTTGAAAAATAGGTGTATACGTAGTGCGTACGTACGTCTAAACTTTACTTTTGTCAAAGTACTAAAATTAATAAGTTTTCCATGTGTTTTTTTTTTCCTTTTGGTATTTTATATTAAGTTGCTAGACCAACTTTCCAGTCGTACTAAAATTTAGGATCGGCTCTAAACTATGGAAGAAAAAAGATGATTAAGGAGCCTTTGCTAGATGGATCAAGAAGCTTAAAGATGATTAAAGAGGTTGGATATTACCAAAAAGGGAGATAATGAAGATAGGAGTAAGGAGCTCGTCTATGAAGGTTTAGAGAGAAAGATAGAAGAAGAATGAAAAGTTAGGATATAAGTTTTTGGTTTAGGATTACGCTTATTTACCACTTATGTGCACATGCACTTTGACATCACCCACATACATGCACTTAGACAAACACATGTGAAGATCTCGGCCATTGATTAAAGATGCCATTTCGATGTCTCTCCGATTTATGGATTACCAGTATAATTCTTTGAAAAGTCATATTTCATTACTTCTCACGCTTCTATGATTTACATACTCGATCATTCGACTCATGCTTAAAATTAACTGTTGATCTGGGTTCTTATAAGAAAATCTGTTTCTTGTCAACCTTAGATTCAATTCTTCCCAGATCTTTCGACTTTCATCATTGAACAATCATATAAACCCTGCCACTTCTTCACCTTTATTATTCACACTCAGTCATATTGCTTTAAACTTCTTTTGATGGAAGTCATATTAATGGCATCACGTTTGTCGAGCATAACGTTTGTCTCACATGAATTCGACAAGATATTGACTGTAAAGAAAAATATATTTTGACTGTATATTAGTCGAATAACTCCACAAAATGTTGACTGTATTTCAGTTTAAAAAGTACTAATATCAAAATTTAATTTATTTCCTTTTTGGCGACAAAAAATAAAATATGTATTCCTTTTTTGGTCAACCATTTATTTCCTCTAATTTTGACCAATATATTTATGAAGTATATGATTTATTTCCTTTGTTTTTTTTTTTGGTCAAACACAAATATATATATATATTTTAATTTTGTTAATCCAAAATAAATTTTTCATATGAAGTTTGAATTACTTACCAGTTTTTTTTTACAATTTCTTTATAAAAGTACTACTCCCTATAAGTTACAAATTTATAATCATTTTATGGTTGTCCACTTGTCCGGCAGAGTGCGTATTCTTTTGTTTTTTGTTTGTGGAAAGAAAATATTGCGTGCTTTGTTACCGAGAGATATTATAGGAAACGATTCAATGGCGAACTAAAATATAGAAACATATAGAAACAGAAAGATAGGCACTATACACGACTTCCATAATATGTAACATGACATGAGTATAAGTTTATAACCTGATACAACCCGCATTTTCAAAGCTTGTTTTATACTATTACTGTCATTTGATATATTTTATTTTCTCTCTAAAAGTCCAAAAATATATGTTTCCCAAAAAAAAGAAAAGAAAAGTTTATCGAAGGAAACAAAAAAAAAGAAGCTATCCAAAGTGTATAATTTGAGAGAAACCCCCTTGTATTCTCTTTATCTACGTTCTCTCGTTTTCTCCAAGACCATCACAATTTACAAGCTTGCTTCTTTTTTCCTCTTTTCTCTCTGAAATTTTCCGGGAAAACGAGAGACTCGTCATTCAAGAAGACTCTGAAAAAATCTTCAAATCAATTGATTGAGCAAGACACATCAATCAAATCCCTTCGTTTCTCAAAATCCTATATATATATATATATTCTTTAGCCGTAAAGTAATCACCTTTTCAACTACCCCAGAGAAGCTCCATAAAAGTCCTCTGTTTCACACCTCTATCTCTCTCTCAGAACAATGAAAGAATACTGGACGTATTTGGCTTCACTGCTCGGCGTTTTAGCCTTTTGCCGGAGCCTAATGAATTCAGTATTCCCACCGGAGCTCCGTTTCGCCTTCTTGAAACTCTTCAACAGATTCTTCAAACTCTTCTCCACCTACTCTTACTTCGACATAACGGAGATTGACGGCGTTAACACCAACGAGCTTTACAATGCCGTCCAGCTTTACCTCAGCTCTTCCATCTCCGTCGCTGCAAACCGTCTCAGTCTCACACGAGCCGTTAACTCCTCCGCCATCACATTCGGCCTTTCCAACAACGACTCAATCGTCGACACTTACAACGCCGTCACCGTCGTTTGGGAACACATAGTTACACAGAGACAAACTCAGACCTTCGCTTGGAGAGCAATACCGGAGGAGAAGCGAGGATTTACTCTCCGGATCAAGAAGAAAGACAAGAACTTAATCCTAAATTCTTACTTGGATTACATCATGGAGAAAGCTAACGAGATTCGCCGGAAGAATCAAGATCGGCTTCTTTACACGAATTCACGAGGTGGGTCTCTTGATTCAAGAGGTCTTCCTTGGGAATCTGTTCCCTTTAAGCATCCGAGTACTTTCGATACTCTCGCCATGGATCCGTTTAAGAAGCAACAGATCATGGACGATCTCACAGATTTCACTAAGTGTCAATCGTTATACCAGAAAATGGGTCGGGCTTGGAAAAGAGGTTACTTGCTTTACGGACCTCCCGGAACCGGAAAATCGAGCATGATCGCCGCCATGGCTAACTATCTCCGGTACGACATTTACGATCTTGAGCTCACTGAGGTCAAAAGCAACTCGGAATTGAGGAAACTGTTGATGAAGACGAGCTCCAAGTCGATAATTGTGATCGAGGATATTGATTGTTCGATCAATTTAACGATTCGGAAGAAGATGCAGATCCCTTGTAGCTATAATGGACTCGAGACGTTAACCGGGTTTGGTTTAAGCGAGGATTCCGGTAATGGGAACACGATTACGCTCTCCGGTTTGCTTAATTTCACTGATGGGCTTTGGTCTTGTTGTGGCAGCGAGAAGATATTTGTGTTCACGACCAATCACATTGAGAAGCTTGATCCTGCGTTGCTCAGAAGTGGAAGAATGGATATGCTTATAGACATGAGCTATTGTACATTTCCTTCGTTGAAGATCTTGCTGAAGAATTACTTGGGGTATGAGGAAGATGATTTGAACGACGACGTTTTCAAGGAGATGGAGGAAGTGGTGGATAAAGCGGAGATTACGCCGGCTGACATAAGCGAGTCTCTGATTAAGAACCGAAGCGACAGAGAGGGAGCTGTATCGGAGCTATTGAGGAATTTGAGAAGTAGAGCGGAGTTCAATGAGGAGGATGAGAAATTCTTTAATAAAAACAAAAAGAATGGGAAATTGAGGGGTCAAAATGGAAGCTTGACGGTGGCTGATGACGTGAAAGAGCAGGAGAAGAGGGCTTTGAACAGTCCTTATGCAGAAGAGAACGAAGAAAAAGAAGATAAACAAGAGATTGAGGATAACATTTGCAAAAACAGTGAAGATTAAGTGCTTTATCTAATTATGCTTCATTGTTCTTAGGTTTCTAACATTCCATGTTTACACAATGTGAAAGTTGTGGTATTTCTTATTTTTCTCCATTTTGGGTAGTCAACCTTTTTAAGCGAGCTAAAGTGAAAGAAGAAGAGAAAAAAAAGAGCTAGAAAGTTAATTAACAAGCGGTGGTGACTAAGATTTTTGTATGTGGGGATCGGAAAATGCAAAGAGATAATCGGTTACCCAGTGGCATATGATTTGGTGTTATTATAATAGTAGTTGCCATTCGTGTTTTGCGAAGTGGTACATATGTAGTTTAGTAGTTTTCAACTTATCTTATTAGTGTAAATAGTTTACTAACTAAAGGTTGAGTTTTAAAATTTCGCTCTCTAACTTTTCATATAATACAAGTCTACATATTCTATTTATAAAACAAAGTATATAATAATCTTTTATTACATTTTTTTGCAAATGTATTTGTATAATATTGAAATAATTTGAAAATGAATTTACTATAAAATATCAGATTCTAATTACGTAAATATTTTTTAAAATTATACTTATATATAAATTGATGTAAAATTTTAATTATATATATCAAATCTAATCTAACATATCCCACTTTAACTTTAACGTCCAAATTCTATTTTTAAAATTCTAATTCCATGTGTTTAGAAGGTAAAATTTTCTTTCATCTTGACCATATGGCCATTGCTCTAAATGCTCTAAAGTTATTAATCATTTTATGAGTAAGTGACCTGTTTTTTTCCTATTTTTTTTTTTTAATCGTCAACCTATTTTTTTCCTAATTAAATGGGATTTGTTTTTTATCAAGTAGGTTGTCGTAAAAAGGGATGACCCATTGGATAAAATCAATGCCTTGTCAATGTCAAAGTACAAATACAGGAAGAATTGTTTAGCCTGAAGACCAAACATTGATAGTTGACATATTGTATCTTGGATTTTCTTGCCATTGTGGACTCATCACGCATTTGAACTTTTTAAATATGACTCACCCATATGAAATTTTGTCATAATATGGTGCCGGTTTTTATATTTCTTACTTTATCTCTAATATATAGAGTTAATTATATAAGCAACAACGTTTATGCTTCTGTCAATTGATAAAGTGACCAACCAAATTGGATCTGTCCATCGATTCTATTAATTGAGTTATGAGTGTATTGTGCATAGATAACAAAAATACTACAGTGAGTATTTTATTCGCTAATATGGTTAGATTTGGATGTCTCTAGTCACATTACCACAAACAGAATAAGAGTTAAAGTTTCCGCAAGAGATAAAATAACAAATTATAATGTCGTGAAATAATAATTGTGTACGAGAAAATATCCAAAAAGACAAATGAAAAGCTATTAATACCTTTTGGATTTGGTGAGAAATAAAAGAAAGATTTGATTTAGATATGT
Organism: Cardamine occulta; assembly: GCA_028015245.1. NCBI lineage: Eukaryota > Viridiplantae > Streptophyta > Magnoliopsida > Brassicales > Brassicaceae > Cardamine > Cardamine occulta. The sequence goes on along the minus strand of CM051388.1, from coordinate 6,512,250 downwards.
GAGTTGGAGATGATGCACCAACATTAGGCTTTTGTCGGAAAAGCCGAGAAAACTATAAGACTTCTTAAGCCCATTTTAATATCTGACGTGTACTCATACTTCTACTTTTCTTGGATGTATATGATTCGAATTATCCAAATTTGTCGAATAGAGTAATAAAATTTTTGTACTTAAACGGATAAGGAACGGTATCGGGATGGCTACGAATTATTTGCTGTAGCTGAAGTATATGCGTCAATAGTTAAAATTTAAAATTTATCTATAAGATTTTAAAAATAATTAAAGAATTTATAAAATTATCTAAACTTTTTTAAAGTTATCCCAATATTTCTAAAAATTATCTAAAAGACTATTCTTAATTATTTTCAATAACGTATAATTATACAAACTCAAAACTAATTTTTCCTTTTAAAATATATTTAGTTAATAATCTGTTATATTCTAAACAGTAAACACGGTGGAAGCCACCTTAGCCTATTATTATTGGTTATATTTGAGTTCACTAATGTTTCTATACCCTAAAGTTTAGGGTTCAAATTACACGAAATTTTCAACGTGGTGCAGGTTACTGTTTGGTCTGAATGTCATCATTAAGAAAAACACAAAACATTAACAATTTGTGTTTTTATTTTATTTTATCTAACGGCACCGTTCTGCACCTCCAAATTATGAGTTGAAGCCCATGAACAAGATTAAAGCCCAGTAAAAACCCCCAATCAATTTTAAAAGCCCGTTGAAGAGTGACGTATATTTAAACGTCACAGGTCAATTTAACAGCGTCGTCAAACAATGTTAGCAACTCCGACTAGATTCGTTGCTCTAACAAACCCACTCCGACCTTCTCATAAGATTCCGATCTCCATTTCTTCCTTTCTCAAAGGTTTCCCTCAGAAATCATTGATCAGAGCTTCAGCAAATCTCCGACTTGTTGCCACGATGTCGACCCCTTCCGCCGCCGTCAGAGGATCAATCACTCACGTCATATTCGACATGGATGGTCTCCTTCTCGGTAACTTCATCGTCCTCGATCTTTGCTTATTGTTGATTTGTGTGAGTGCCATTGATGTTGTTAGTTAGCAGTGAAGTGAACTTTTTTGTTTGTTTGTTTTTGCTTCGATTTCATCAAGCATCTGTTTTGAATGTGCTTCGTTGTTTGATCGGGAATATCAACTGATAAACGAGGTTGGAAACTTTTAAGGGTTTTTTTAGGCATCTGGTTTCTCTAGTTTCAAATTCTCAGAGCTTCATTGATCCATCAAGTGGAATATCATCAAGTCTTAGTCAAGAAATTTTAGCTGAGTCTCTATCAATTTTGAAGTCTCTATTTTGAATCTCATTGACAAAATTTGTGAGCATACTTAGAGGCTAATATGTCTACTGTTGTGTTGGCAGACACGGAGACGTTTTACACGGAGGTTCAGGAAAAGACACTTGCTAGATACAATAAAACATTTGATTGGTCTTTGAAGGCGAAGATGATGGGGAGAAAAGCCATTGAAGCTGCTAGGCTTTTTGTTGATGAAAGTGGCATCAGTGACTCTCTTTCAGCTGAAGAGTTCATTGTTGAGAGAGAGTCAATGTTGCAAGACCTCTTCCCCACAAGTGACCTAATGCCAGGTACAATTCGCATTCCTCTCAATCAATGAATTTAGTCCCTCTTGATTAGGGTATTCATTTCGTTTGATAAACATATACATGTCTTTAAAGTCAGTTTTTTTTTGTAATCCATTTGATTCAGCTTCTGATTTATACTCTTCCAGTCACTATTCACTGAAGAACACAAGCACCTAGTCTTCTTTTCGCTGTCATGATCCAACATTGTTCCTCTAATGCAGGAGCTAGTCGACTTCTCAGACATCTCCATGGGAAAGGAATTCCAATTTGCGTGGCCACGGGGTATCTCTTTCTGAATCAGCGCGTCTATTTCTTATAAATAGATCACTGAGTTGAGCTTCTTTTTTATGGATTTATCGTTTTGGCATCTCTGTTCTGATTCAGTAGCTTCTTGTTGATGTAGTACCCACACACGACATTTTGAACTAAAAACACAAAGACACCGTGAGCTTTTCTCGTTGATGCATCACATAGTGCGGGGAGATGACCCAGAGGTGAAGCAAGGGAAGCCCGCTCCAGACGGCTTTCTTGCTGCATCTAGAAGATTTGAGGTACAGATGGATGGTCATTAAAACTATACATATAACCATAGTATCTAAATAAAACACAGCTGAATTTTTTGTAAACTTACTGTCTCTCTCTTCTTTGCGGATTTCGTAGGACGGTCCTGTAGATCCACAAAAGGTTCTGGTGTTTGAAGATGCGCCTTCTGGAGTCCAGGCAGCTAAAAACGCTGGAATGTAAGTGTATTTCTTGTAATAGTTTCCAAGTTCTCTCAGTTAGTGATTCCTAAAAGGCTAAATCGCTGTCTTTGAATGGTGTGTGCACAGGAATGTGATAATGGTACCGGATCCAAGACTAGATGAATCCTACTGCAATGTTGCGGACCAAGTTCTAGCCTCTCTGCTAGATTTCAAACCAGAGGAATGGGGCTTACCTTCCTTCCAGGATTCACTTAACTAAGACCATCAAAGCTTTACGGGCAACGATAACGATACTTGACTCGTTGACTTTGATTCTTTTATCATTCAGGCTCTACCCCCTTGACTAGAAAGATCGTTCAAACTATATTCTTTATTGGGGATATTTAAATTAATAATTTCCTTTTTATATGTACGTTCATGATTTAATATACATGTCGGTTGCCAAATTCATAAGCCAAGTTTTTGCTAGGATTTTCTTAGAAACCGACATGATTGGTACGTGAAGTTGAATGATAAAATCAAACTCTGTTGTATATCCAAACCAAATTGCAACTTTATCTACTAGAAGAAACTTCTGTGATTGCGACAGGCGAATACAATATTTCTTACGTTTTATTTTATTTTTGTGTCGGCAATTAACATCTATACTAGGCCTGGGCTTATGGATCTGTTTGTTCGGTTCGGAATAATCCGAACAAATCGATTTCGGACACCGACCAAAATCAACCAACAAACCGATCGGATTGAATTCAAAATTGGAATCGGATCTCGGTTTAGTTCGGTTCGGAACCCAACATCTGATTAAAATACCGATTAAATTTCCCTTAACCAGTTTTCTAATTTCTAAATCAAAAGTTCTAAACCCAAACCAAAACCCAAACCAAATCATCATATCTCATTTCGACACAATCTCATTTTCTTCTCAGCTCTCATTTTCGACACCCAACACGACGAAACCGTGTTCTTCAGCCGTGGATCCAATCTTCACAAATTCTCCTAAATTTCTTTTGATTCAACACGAGAAAAGGCAAGTCGAATCTCTTCTCCATTTGGATCTCAATATCTCTGCATCGTTTCTTAGTTCTAACCCTAATCAAAAATTTCATTTTTTTAAATTTGGGGGTTTTGAAAACTAATTTGATTTAGGGGTTTTCTATGTCGTATTTAATGAAGATTAGCTATTAATTTCTAGTTTTCATGGTTTGATTTTGTTAATTTTCATTCCCGAAATTGAAACCCTAATCCAAAATTTTTGATTTGGGGGTTTTGAAAACTAATTTGTTTTAGGGGTTTTCTATGTCGTATTTAACGAAGATTAGTTATTAATTTCTAGTTTTCATGGTTTGATTTTGTTAATTTTAATTTCCGAAATTGAAACCCTAATCCAAAATTTTCGATTTTCAGTTTGAGGGTTTTTTTTAATTCTAATTACTTATGTGGGTTAGAACTATGTTATTTAACACGGATTAGGTTTTAGTTTCATGTTTATGTGAGTAGATTTTTATGAATTTCAAATTGTAACTTGAAACCCTATTCGGAAATTTAGAAATTTCGAAAAGGGATTTTTAATTCTACTTACGTAGTATGGTTTTAGATGTTTAGTAATTAGTATGCTTGATTTAACATGTATTTGATTTTTTAAAACCTTAGTATAACTCTGATTATTTTTCAAGTACTAATCAGATTGACTTTTTTTATTTGTAGATGGCTTCTTCTCCAGGCAGAGGTGAACCAGAACCTGATATTGACTCATCTGTTCAGCTTGGAAGCAAGAGGAAGACACGACCAAGTGATGCTGCTCTGCCACCGAAGCCTAAAAAGATCTATCCGAAACGAGTTAAGTGTTGGGAGCATTTCATTCATAGGGCAGATGATCCAAGTAAGTCTAATTGTAAGCATTGTGGTCATGAGATAGGTTGTGACTCTAAGTCATCTGGAACAAGTGCGATGAATGGCCACCTTAGTAGATGTAAGTTGGCTATAGATTATGAGGGTAGAGAGAGACATAAGATATTGGCTGGTGATAGTAGTGGCAAGATGAAGCTTGTTTTGTATGATCCTGATCGGTTTAGGAAATCAGTTAACAGGTTAGTTGTAGTCAATGAGTTATCTTTCTCATTTGTTGAATCAGACGGATGGAAAGAGGTTTGTTTTGATATGTTGCCTATGTACAAGACATTCTCTAGAAGAACATGTACTAGGGATATAGCTACAATGTATCTGGAAGAGAAGGCAACATTGAAAGAGTTATTTGGAGTTGAGAAGAAAATTTTTTCTCTCACCACAGATATATGGGTGTCGCCCACAACTTCCTGCAATTACATGGTGGTGACAGGGCACTGGATTGATGAGGAATGGGAAATGCAGAAAGGAACCCCCCCCTTTTAAAATAACAAAAAAAAAAAAAAAAAAAGAAAACTGATTGAGGTGTGTAGAGGGAGGTATTGAAAAGGTTTTTCAGCATTACGGTTGATAATGCAAAGAACAATGATGAGGCTTTGAAGACTTTCATCAATTATCTTCGTGAAAAGGAGCACAAACCCTTTTTTTTTTAATGGAGATCTGCTTCTATATGCTGTTGTGCTCACATTCTCAACCATATTGTGGGAGATGGTCTAAAAAAAGCTAAGTCTAGTATAGTTGCTATTAGGAATGCATTTAAATATGTTAGGTCTTCTTTTACAAGGCTGATGTCTTTCCAGTTGCGGTATGATACAGGTAAGGTCACTAGAGGTAGCTTACCTTTAGACTGTGTAATAAGATGGAATTCAACCTACCTAATGTTGACTGCTGCTATTAAACATAGAGCTGCTTTTGAAAGGATGTTGAGTGAAGACAAGCTCTACTGTGATTACTCCTTGGAGGAAGATGAAACGTCAAAGGTGAAACGATTTGGTCCACCAGAAGCTACTAGTTGGGAAGAAGTAGAGATGAAGATGGTTGTGAAAGGATGGATTCAATATACAACAAGCTAACCAGCATAAGGAGTACTGAAGATATCTTTAGTGAGTTAGACATCTATTTGGCAGAGAAAACTGAGATCCGAGCAGACAACAGTTTGGGTATGCCTTATAATATTCTATCATGGTGGAAGAAAAACACGTCCAAGTTTCCTATCTTATCAGAAATGGCTAGAGATGTTCTAGCAATTCAAGTATCTTTAGTAGCTTCAGAGTCTGCATTTAGTACTAGTGGCCGAGTGTTGGATCCTTATAGGAGCTCTCTAACTTCTTATATGGTGGAGGTTTTGATTTGCACACAACAGTGGTTGCGATGTGCCTATAAATCTCAAGTCGAAGTTGCTAACTTGGTCCAAATGTTAGAAGAAGTTGAGTTCCTTGAATCACTAGGTAAATAATAAGTAATATAACTTTATGTGTCTTTGTTTTCTTCTCTTGGATCTGTTGGTAACTTGCTGTATTTTTGTCTATGTTTTTGTAGATTCTCGGAATTCAATGGCAACCCCTCAGTGATTCTTGTTCGTAGGGAAGGTAACTATGTTCTCCTTTGTTTAGTACTTTAGTTTAATTTCAGAATTTCCTTGCTTAGTCAATGTTTAATAGTTTATACATTTGTTTATTTTGACAAGTTGATGTCTGATGGTATTGTTTTTTAAACTTTTTTTCCTGGATCCAGCCTTCACAGAGCTGCTGCTATTTTGTCTTTTTTTTGGTGCGGATTGCAGCGTGTAATAGACCTAACTCTACCATTAGGTGCTTGGGGAGGCTTACAAACTATTAATCTAACCATTTACCATCTTTGATTTGTATTTTGTAATGAATACTTGTTGTGGGGTTTCAAACTACAAGTATTCATTACAAGTATCAATCCTTTTGTGTATTTCACTCTTTTTGTGTATGTATTTGGTTAGGTGTTACTCCTGGTTAGTTAAAGATCAATATTTTGGTTCATTTATGCTTGTAATCGGGTTTAAAAAACCGACTAATGTAAATGACAGATTTTTCGGAACTGTTTAAATTAGCTAAAACCGAACCGAATAATAGGTAAACCGAACCGAATAAACCGAATTTTTTTCGTGTCTATTTCAGATCAAATACACCATTCCAATTAAATCGGATAACCGATTATACCAAACCGAAAAACCCGTTTCAACCGATAGCACAGGCTTAATCTATACTATTAATCGAGTAAAAGGGGCAACATTTTGCTGAGCCATTTAAGCCGTTTAGCAGTATTTACGATTTATGCCACTGTCTTTACATGTTGAGAAAAAAAAATTAAAAAATAAAAAAGGACAAAATTGGTAAACTAGATTTGTTCGAAGCCGATCAAAACTAAGAAGAGAATCGGATCTTTTATCCGACCCAATGAACTAAGCGCGGATCCCTTCTGTGTCATGGTTTCTTCAATTTTCTCTCTTTCTCACCCCTCTTTTTCTCCCTGGCTTCGAGAATCAATGTTCTTCTTCTTCTTCTTTTTCTCCCTGATAACGCTGTTTTCATTCTCTGAATTCGTTTGTTTGAGCGACGAAGAGTGTAAAAAAAAAGTATGGAGGAAGAACATCACGAGCTTTAAGGTGGAGAAATCTCTGAAATTGGCAAGATAGATGTTCTCGATCCGGATATCATCGATATGTCTGTCGCCGATGATGAGACTGTTAAGTTGGACATGATGAGTTCTGAGTTCCTAATCTATGTTTGGTTTCCGTAATTTTGCTCTAATTTCTTATTGATTTGGTAATGAATCGGTTTTGGTTTATGTTCTTTGCAAGCGGAGAGATAAAGCTGACGCGGAGAGAAATCATACAATCAATTTCACAGAGATGATTCACACTGCAAGTTTCATATATGATGACGTGTTAGTGTGATATGCGAAGATGTGAATTTCATTCATGTTTATGATGATTAGTATGTTGATTCTGGAAATTAATGTTTGGTTTGGTTAAAACTCTCTGTGAAATTGCAGGAAATGAATCAGTTCACTAGCTGTTTTCTAATTAATGTTTGGTTTTTGTTTTTCTTTTCGATTGTTCAGAGAGACACAAATGGACTAGCCAACGAAAATACAGAGCTGAAACTCAGGTTGCAAGCAATGGAGCAACAAGCTCAGCTTCGGAATGGTAATCAGAAATCAGAACTCAAAAGCTAATTCCTTTGGTGATATTAATCTGACTCTTTGATCTTCTTCAATCTAATGATTCTTCATTGTTTAATTCTCTGATTTTGTGTGAAACTTTCTGAGTTTTTTTCCTAGGTCGGCTTTTGTTTTTTTGCAGGATGGTTCTCGAGCAGCAAAAGCCTTCTCAAGGGTTAGATGTGTAAACTACGGTGAGGAAACTTAAGTGACTAATAAGCCGACACATGAGTTGAGAATTTTTTGGAGATTCTTCATTGTTTCAACATTTTTGGTATTCCATCTATAGGAACTTCAATCTGTACAAAGTCAACTTGCAGCGGAACAATGAAGATGTTCCAACTAGAGGTAATTAGAACCGTTACCAAGAAAGTCACTTTTCTTTCCCTTTTAGAATCTTTTTTGTAAGTTCCGGATTGATATTTGAATCTCGAGATGGTTAAGCAATAACGATATTTGATCAAATGCTAACAAAACTCGCTTTAAGTGACTGCAGATTGAAGTTGCAGAGCTAAGACAAAAGTTTCAGACAATGGAAACACTTCAAAAGGAAGTCGAACTCCACCGTCAAAAAGTTGTTGCATCTGAACAAGCTGCAATGAATATGAATCCTATAAGCTCTTAAGACTTTTTGTGACTTTGGCTAATAAAATTCATTGTTTGTTGCAGATTCTCACAGCTTTTGCCAACACATTCCACGCATTGCAGCCCCTTAAGATTCTTGCTTTCAGGTTAGGATACAAACCTGTTTCTCACCAGTGAGCTTCGGTTGATGATTGTTGGGAATCATTCTGTGCTTATGCAGGTTATTACTGGATATTTGCTAGCAGGAACTGTAATTGAGCCTTGAGGATTGAACTTATCAGCGAGGTGGTCCAGGTATACTATGTGCTTGGGTCTTTTGTTCAGTCCCAATAACCTTGGTTGCCGGATTCCTTTTTAATGTCTCGAATGTTTAGTTAGGTTAGCATTAGTGTAGGAACTATTTCTTCTGAGGGTCTTTGACTAAGATATTACACACATCAAGACATTAGTAATGATTCATCGTTGACAATGAAAACAAAAGACTAATGTATTGGGTACAGACATATCGACTGTGCTTCAATTTACGATAACGAGAAAGAGGTAAAAATTTCCTATTTGGATTACAATTTTTCTGTTTTAAATTTCATTTGACAATAGACATGATTTTTAATTCCCAATTGAGCTTTGTTATGTTTTAGCCTCTTTGCTTCTATTGAAACAGTTATATGAATGTTTGTCCTGCTTCTACTTATTTCGTTACTATGATTCCATTTATTTAGATTGGTAATATACTGAAGGGATAGAGGAACTATGCTCCAATTTGGAAGTGTCTGATGAGATTTTTACAATGAAGGTGAGCCATCATTACTCTTTCCCGATTTATTTATCAGAGTTAGAACATATAACTATTCTTATTTGTGATGACACATTTTATTTTTTATATTTGATTCATTAGAATGAACATAGTGGTGATCAGGATGCATTAAAGGAATAGGGTAAACAATGCAAAAAGAAATTATTTGATCTCAACTGGACTTCAGAAGGGACCCATGGCCCAACGTGTCTGAAAACGCAAAAGACCTTATCAGGAAAATGCTTTATCCTGACCAAAAGTGTCGTCTCACAGCTCAGCGAGTGCTAGGTACAGTTTCATAGTTTCTAATTTTGCAATTTGCTTGTGTTTTTATATGGAATCTAAGACAGACAGAGAGTAATAATCAGTATTTGCTACGTTTTGCCAGATCATCAGTGGTTACAGAATGCAAAGACAGCTCCCAATGAATCATTGGGTGAAACAGTAAGGGCAAGGCTGAAGCAGTTCACCGTCATTAACAAGCTCAAGAAACGAGCACTCACGGTAAAATACATATCCTTTATAAACTAAAAGAACAATAACATATATATATAGATATATATCTTGTGATCTAAAAAGCCTAACCATAGTTACGTTTGGTCTTTTTTTATGTTTTCGCGATAGGTTATTGCTGAGCATTTATCAGATGAAGAAGCTTCTGGTATAAGAGAAGGGTTCCAAGGACACAAGCCAAAGAGGGAATATTAACATTGACGAACTAAAGATCGGGTTACAGAAACTTGGTCAGGCCATTCCCCAGGATGATTTACAAATTCTAGCACAAATTCTGATGGATTGACTTTTGCTTTTTATTCATTCCAAACTTTTAGTTGTACTTTTAAAAGAAGAACTGCGAAAAATTCTTTTCTTCGGTGCCTGTCCAAACGAAGTATACAAGTCAAATAAAGATTTCAAAAAATCCCTAACTAACATATGTACTAAAATCATCAATGTGGTTCTAAGATTATTCCACAAATATTTTACCAACAAATTGTTATTTTTTCTATTATTTTCTAACAAAAAACTAGATTTTTTCAGTATTAATTTATATTTATTCCGACACTTTTTCTATATTTCACCAAAAATTTTTTTAGCAATTTCTTTAATCAATAACATTAATGATAAGTTTAAACTGGAATGTTGAATCTATTTTCTATCCTCAATGTGGTTTAAGCCAAAATAATTCAGATTATAGTTACAAGGTTTGTAGGTTTAAAAATATTTATCAATCAGTTATATGAAATAATTATTTTATTGTTTATATTTAACCCCGTTTAACATGGGATTTTTTTTTGTTTCTTTTTAGATAAAATATTAGTTTCAAGTAATGTCAATAATGTATGTCGCTTATCTTATGAAGTTTACAAATTATCATGTCGATCGAACTGCATTTGACTATTACAATTAAATTGCAGATTCATTGTTTCATAGCCATGTTGTCAGTCCGGACGTCACAAAGAGTTATCAAAAGACATGATATTTTTAAACTGCTTTACCTCGGGCTCCAGACACATCTTAATTTCTATCTAGAATTTCATAGTAATGAAAAATATTTTTAATTTAGAAAATATGAAAACTACCTAAAATACCAACATAACTTAAATCAATCCCTCAACTAACAATTATACTCTTCTCACCTAAACAAAATTTAGACATTAATTAACATAAGAAACACACATTTATAATAAAGAAATTATTGCACCCGGGCACCCGCACAGATTACCAATCTAGTACTTACATAATCGGAATCCAAGTCAACACACACACTTAATTCCATTCGTTAGTCGTTACTCATTATTATTACTTATTTATATATCATCGTTAATGAAAATTTCATGCTAGGTAGATTTATTTCCGTATGTATATAGCTTTATTAGTAGAAGTGATTTTGGAGCAGATAGTTTTATAATTAAAGAGAACGCAAAGTTTGGTGACATTTTACTCTATATAGAGATTGGGTCTAAGCATTCACATGCTCTTCCTATGAACCGTCCAACATCAAAATTACTAACGTGCGCTTCGTATCAAAGTTTACATAGATTTGGCAAACTTTAGTTTATTCTCTTGAAAACTATATGCTTAATTTTTGTTGTTTCTAGTAAAGAATCGCACACCCATCAGTTTCCGATATATGTGAGCCAACCCATATTTAATCAGCGGTTGATTAGAGAGGACGTTATAGAAATTAGACAGGAGCAGATTCAAAAATTATCTTTAACCACTACTAATTAATTAAGTACGTACCCATATAAAAACCTTTACAAAATTACACTAATTTAAAATATATATGTCCTAACCTACATCCGTCACTGGTTATAAACATTGTGAGATGAACCATGTAATTGGTTTATTCCCCAAAGAAAATTTGTTTAATGGTGAAAGTCACGTACAAATTAATATGCGTTTTTAAATTCGTGTGACAATTCACAACAATGATAATAGCACAATCGTTCTATGTTGTGGTCAGGTTAAAAGTAATCTCACCAAAAATAATAATATTAGATGCATGAATCACTGATGGTATAAGATATGGTACCTTGCCTGTGCAAAAGCAATAGAGTCATTGAAGTATTAAGCAATGATTTCTATTAAATAATACAAAGTCAAAAACGCCTATTACATCATACATATATCAACTCATGAAATACATAAATCACACATCAACTTGATCAATCCATAGATTCTTATATACGTTCCATCTTCTCAACCGGCCAAGAATTTCTAATATATATATACCCACAAGTCCTTAAAATCCTTATACACACAATCTCCCTCTATCTGTTTCTCTTTTTCCTGACGAAAACATCAAGCCATACGAATCAAGAACACTGCATCTTTGTCTTAATTATGGAGAAGGATATATGCAAGAAAGGACCAAAAATCTCGAGAAACACATCGGTCGGATACTACTATGAGCGGAGTTCAGAGGGTGTTCCGTTCAAGTGGGAGATGCAGCCAGGGACTCCCATCAAAACTCAGCCGCAGGAGATTCTTCCTCCATTAAGTCCTCCTCCGGCGATGCTTAACCTCGGCCTCTCCAAGCCATCCTTCTCCGTAGAAGAGCCAAAGCACTCTGTGTTGCTGAAGCTGCGGAACTGGAAACATCTTCCTTGCAAGAGATATTTCTCTAGATTGACTAACAAAAAGGTTTTGTCCTCGATTTGTTTGTACCTTGAGAAACACTAGATAGGCAATAATGGGCCTAAATTGTTTTTTTTTTCTTATAAAAACTTACTCTATTATAGCTGACTTTTCTTATTAAGTATATTAACATAGTTTTTAAACAACGTACATTATGATTTTTTTGGTTAATAAAAAATAAATAACTTGCCAAAAAATAAAAATAATAACGTGTTGGAAAAAAATTAAAATTGCATATTTTTTCTTCTAAATAGTTTATCAGTAAATCTAATGAACCAATTTCAAAATAAACCAGAGATAATTGTTTATAAGAAAATAGAAAATAGTTTCTAAAAATATTTTGATTGTGTATATTTTGATTTTTTTTGCCTACAAAAGTTCATATTAATTGAAAGTAGAAATGTCAAGTTATACAATAGTCAAGTCAAAGGGTCTACAAAAGAGAATTAAAATTACTAACGTGCTTTGTTTTTTGTTAAAAGTTAAAATAATATGTTTCCTGAAAAACAGAAGAATAGAAAGACAAGATTACGGATTGACAAAAAAAAAAGAAAAAAAAAAAAGAAAGACAAGATTACGTCATGTTCATGAACTCTGGAACAATACATTTCGAACTGAAAGCAATCGAAATCATATTCCTTCGGCTTTGTTTGTCAGAAATATCAACGCACTGATGAAAACTCTGTCCAAGGGAGAAGCTGCTAAGATTTTCTCAGTAGTTTCATCAGAATCATATTCCATCCATTTCATGGAAACTATATTATAACTCTTTTTTTTGTTTGTTTCATAACATTTGAACTTTTTTTAATATCTTTTATGTACTGAAAAGTATTATAGTTAGTATCAATACAATGTAAACTTTCAGAAAATTTATTTTATCAATCTCTCCACTGTAAAAAGCATACTTTTGACGTTAAAGTTACAAAAATCATCTTACTTACCACTAAATCTTAAACACTCATCTAACTAACCATAATAACTCATTATTTTATCCTATCAAATACAACATTTATCTTATCTTTTGCCTCTGCTCGTGGCAACTCGAATAATTTGTTGGATTCTCGCGCTTCAATGTCTTTTCTCGTTTATTCATTTTTTTGTTGGATTTTGTTCAGTTCTTGCTATTTTTGTTTATGTTAGATTTTTGGTATTTATGTCAAAAACTTAAAATGGTATAAATACATAACATTGTTACCACAAAAAAAAACATGTATATACAATTACAAAATATAAGACATGACCGGGGATTTGGGAATATTTTGCTTAGATGTAAAAAAAAAAAGAATATTTTGATTATTAACAATATTTTGATTTTTAAATATCTTGTTTTTATTTTTGTTTTGGAAATTTTTGTTCAGTTCCATTCCGTCTTATCAATGTTTCCATTTTGAAGTTTAAATAGAACGTAAATAAAAATATTTTCTTTTTGCTTCCGAATCCCCATCCCGTTTTCATTCCAGCAAAATTAACTCTCCAATTTTGTTTTGCCATCCCTACAAAAAGTAAACGATGAGATATTAAATGAAGAAAGATGGATCTAACGACCAACGCTTCCTCCGGATCCAGAGTTAATGCTCACCCAACTCTGTACTTCCAGACTATCTACGTTTCTTTCTATATAAATGGGACAAAAAGATTGATAGTTATCATTTTGGATACTCTGATGAAGAGTGTTTTAACTCTTTTCTTTTGAAAATTTCGCCTCATTAATAGAACTCATCGGCTGCTTTTTTCAATCATTCATTTTAAAAAGAAAATCTCATCAAAAAAAATTCTGAAATATCGTTTCTCTTCAACAACTTCTCAAATGGTAAGTGGATCATTCTCTATCATACACTAGCACTTTTTGCATACATATTTTATACTTTTGTAATCTTAAAAAAACTTGAATAGTTCCAATCATCGTATGCAATCTAATTAAGTTTCGTCTTACTTTTTACAACCCAAAATCCTAAAATCTTTATGAAATCATGGAGTTGTTTGGTACGTTCTATACTTCTATCAATACTTGTTGTACTGCTGATACATCTCCTTAATCATGTCATTTTTTAATCAAGCCATTTAAGATGAAATGAGATTTTCGTTGACTATATAGTTAGTTATATATGAGTATGGATAGGAACCATGTTGGGCGGTTTTCAGACGTGATCAGTAATGGTGATTAATTTGAAGCCAGGAAACAACGACTTTTGGGCAATTAATAAGGTGTTTCAAGTTTAAACTTATAGATTAAATTTTCTTTTGTTGTTGTTGTTGTGTGAAGGCAGAAGAAGAAGAAATGAGAAGGCACTTTGTGTTGGTCAAACCTTTTTCGTTGGAAGATGAGAAAGAATATGAGCACACAACTTCGAATATCCTCCGCAGGATCTCCAGCCTCTTTAAGAACGTACGCCCAGGATCCGATCTCACCAATTTTCAGGTGTAATTTCTTAAGACCTTCTTGAAGTAAACAACATCGACCATTGCGTATATTTTTTTCTAAACAAAAAATATATTTTTATAGTGAGGAAAAAGAAAATGATGTTTATGTTAAAACATATGATATTAATTGGAGTATATATAAATTATCTAATAAAATATTTTGCATGAAATATGAAAAGATACGATCAATATAATAAAGAACAAACTTACGATATTAATGTTTGGCTCTTTTTTAGTATGAAACTATTAATACCGTTGTCTTCATAAGTAGGCAGACTATTGGCAGTACGCACAATGCATGAAATTCAACTCTCCATCTATTTTTTCCTTCTATATATACACATCCATTTTGTTTAGATTTTCATTTTTGAATTTTTCTTGATGAAGTCATTTTTGAAATTAGTTAGAGAGAGGTATTAACTATATTTAGTTACAGAAAAAAAAAAGTTAGTTACATACTTACATTATAGAAAAGGGAAAGAACACTATATATTAAATAGTTAGTAGTTTTTTTTTTTGATAAAAGTAAAGAGTTAGTAGTTACATTATAGGGTCTATACCATATATATGCAACTCTTCTTTTTTTTTTTTTGGTAAACTATACACTAAACGTAAAATTATACATCAATCTCGCTAACAGTTGAACATTTATTAATTTATTATATGCGCACAAATCACGACATTTTCAATTTAAATTATTTTAGATGATGATTGATGACTATATATTTTCTCTTTAAGAGTTATTAATATATTTTTTTTAAACGTAAAGCTGCCACCTCAGATGAATCTACCAAGATCATCCCTGCAAAGTTACGGCGAGGTAATCTACAGCTTCGGTGGTCACGATCTGCTTGGCGAATGCAGCCGCCGCGACCTTCCCATCGAACGGCTCAAATCGGTGGTGACGTGGAACATATCCACACTCCGTCCGTTGGTCTGTGGCATGTCTCCGTACAACCCCGTTCTTGGCGAGACTCACCACGTTTCCAACGGTCACATCAACGTCCTCACCGAACAAGTATAATCATACTCATCCGTCATTACAAATATATACGAAACATATATTTTGTAGGAAAATTTCAATAGAAAACGACAATCTATTTTGATATGCTTATAAATATAATTAACTCTACGTACTAACAATAAAAAAAAACGTTTTCTAAATTGGTAATGAGTCCGAATATTAAACTATATATATATATATATATTAGAATATTAAACTATTGAAAGTTACAACATGGTATCTATCGTTAATTTCAGGTATCGCATCATCCTCCGGTGTCCGCACTTCATGCCACTCACGAGAAGGAAAATATTGACGTAACATGGTGTCAATACTTCACTCCTAAATTTCGTGGTATGTTTTTTAAAGATGTAACAGTCATTTTGTTTCTGCTACTGCTACATCCGAATTATCTCAAAACCAAGTCTAATTTTTGAATAAATCCGTCAAAGAACACAACCATTTCGAACATGCTTCCCTTTTACTTTAACCGAATCATTTTGATCTTGTCTTGTTTCAACATCTAATTTCTGCATGTACTCGTTTAATGGGTCATAAAGGTAGTTACGTGGAAGTTGAGGTAAAGGGAAAAAGGGTATTGAGACTTCTGAATAGAGCAGAGACTTATGAGATGGACCAACCGAGATTAATTATGAATTTCTTACCACCGGGAGCTTACTGGACTGGAAAAATTAAGATAAAGTGCCCGGAGACCAGTCTCGAAGCTGAACTAAACTTAATCTCCGATTCCTTCATCGAAAGATTTAGAGGCAACAACAATAGATCAATTAAAGGAAAGATCATTGAATCTTCCTCTGGTCGTCAGCTCTACGACATCTTTGGCCATTGGGACAGGTAAAAATATGAATCATAAAGTCATTACAGCTATCAAGAACATCAGAAGCTGTGATCTCATTAACATATACCATAATGTTACAGAACAGTAACGGCGAAAAATCTGAAGACGGGTGAGCTCGAGGTTATTTACAATGCCAAGGAGAATATCACAAGACTCAAACCTCCAATTGTCAAGAATCCGAAGGAGGTAATGGAGAGCGAAACGGCGATCGTGTGGAGTGAAGTAAGTGAAGGAATACTGAAGAAAGAGTGGGATAGAGCAAGCAAAGCTAAGAGAGCTGTGGAGGAGAAGCAGAGAGAATCTCTGAAACAGAGAGAGGCTTCTAGGCAGTCATGGGTTCCCAAACATTTCTCCGTGGTTAAAGACGGTAAAGACTGGGACTGCACACCGCTACAGCCCACAGTTCCTCGGGCTCCACTCATCATCACAGAGGCACAAGGAGAAATCGTAAACCAGTTCCAAGATTCCAACACTATGTGTTGATAATAGCTTAAGTTATTACAATTCCATATAGCATAAACCAATTGATAACGATCGAACTTGCGGGGGAATCGCAAAGTCAAATTCTTATACCAAAATTTTCTGCTCTAATTGCATGTAACCGGGCTTTCAGTTTCATTAAGAAACATCAAATTCAAACAATCATTTCAATTTCTTCAGAAAATTTACAGTATCTAAAAGATCCATCTCTGAGACATATCTAAGACATAAATAGGTCCAAGAATCGTGTGTTTTGGTTCATGAATCTTCTCTTAGACAACTGTGCTTGTGTAGTTCGGGAAGATGTTGACCAATGTATCGAGAGTATCGGGATGGAACTTTCTTGCAAACAGATAACAAGGCCGTCTAATCCCGTTCCATGTACAAGGCCAATGCAGCTCATCTCCATGCTTCAAAACCATAAGTAAATGTGTTACAGAGAGAGAAAGAGAGAATAGAAGCTGCGAGGGAGAGCTACAAGATCATACCTTGCCAACGCTTGTGACGTGTACACTCATGTCCTCGGACTGCACAAGCGAGAAAAGAAAAAGTATACTAAGATGCTGATTGTGGACAATTTTCAAGAGATTACGTTTTGAAACATACCGTGACATTTTTCATAAACTCTAATGAAATCTCTTGTGCTCCGTATGTCTTTGGATGCCACCTTCGTTCAGACCAATCAACAAACGTCACTGACCAGTTTGAGATCCCCATGGGATCAAGCATCTGAAAGAAAAGCCAGCAAATCAACAAAGTGTTTCAGCATGAAGAAAGCTTAAAAGATTGCAAAATATGGGGTGTGAATAAGAATAGCCTCACATTGAAGAATGTTGGCAAGTAATGTTCATCGGCAATGCAGTTCTTGTCGGCCTCTATCCCGGGCTAAATTTAATAGAAACTCAAAGTCAGAATCAAAACCAAGAACCAAGAGAAATGAAAACTTTTATATCAAAAGATCCGCGAGCAAAAACTATGATATGAAATCCAAAAATGTTCAGCTGTAAGACAAACTTACTCCACAATACTCGCGGAATTTCAAGTAGTAAAGACCATCTGCCATCACTATAAGCGCATGTTGTCGCTTCATTGTAAACCACTGGCAAGAAGAAAAGACAAAAATTACACAACAAAGGGTTACAAAAACTCTCTTTGTTGTTTTGTGTTATCGCAGTAGCAGCATACTGATAAAGACAAGCTCTTAGAAGATTGAAGCTTGTCTTTACCTGAGCACCCTTTCTAAAATCTTCCTTGGAGATTTCTGGTAACATGTGTTCCATATGTCTACCGGTCCCATGTGGACCAGGATCCACAAAACTTGAGAAACATAAAGATAATTGAAGCTTGTGTCAGTGAATATTACTGGAGAAATCAAACTTTCTTGTTTTTGTTTTGTTTTGTTTTAAGAGAGTAATTTACCTCTCAATGAAGCTAACATTGGAGTACAGCAAATATCTATAGGTGTAATCAAAAGTATGCAATGGAATACAACTGCGTGGAAAATTTGATTAGTGCAGAAAATCATAATTAGGACACTTGAACAACATTGAAATCATTACCTCTCCGAAAGAAGAACAAAGTGTTGGTTGTCGGGATCTTCAAGAGCGCTAACTAGTAACCGCTTCTCAGCATCAACCATAGAAATCCTTCCCCAAGTGACCTCATCACTGTGAATCTCCCGATCAGAAAAGTGACGGCTGATGTGAACTGGTCGTTCCTTTGACGGGTGGATGTATATGGAAAACTTCCCATCATGACCCTTCACAACACCAAAACCTCAATAAATCAGTGAAAAATGTAGCTAAAACTTGGACTTTGGTCGATGTGTTTGTTACCTCGAAAAATTCATCCCAGAGCTTCTCGAATGGCAAAGTACCAGGAGTCAAGAACAAGAAAGCTATTTTGGAGTTCTCGGTAAGGAAGGGAGGCGTTCTTAGTATGTCTCTGACCACTGCTCGAGCTGCTATCTCCTCATCAGTGAATTTCCTGACATGAACAGGTAGCCACGCGGAGAGAGCATCCTCGCAGCCTTTGGTGCTATAGAGACCGTGACACGAGGAGCTTTTGCTGTGTTTCGGGTACATATGGGTACAGATCATAAGTATGCTGGTCACTGAAACTGTCAAAACCACCCATAAGGGCTTCTTCAGAGATGTGTGGTGACGTGGCCCCTGATAATTCTTCTGCATCTCACCCATTGAAACTAATCACCCACTAAACACCTCCCCCTCTCCCTTCTAATTGAAAGGCATACAAAGATTTAATCTTTTTTCACCTCTGCATATACTTTTTTTAGATTGACATTGCCTGAAAAGAAAAGATTCAGCTTTTATTGATCTAATAATGAAGAACAAAGACTTTCAGACATGACCAGGAAAACACAGAGAGATTAAGTAAAGTTTCAAACTAACTTAAGATTAAGAAAGAAGCAATAAGCAAAATGCACGTTGTTCCCGTGATACGGGAGTGCAGAACATTCCTCACAAACACTCTCTCGCACACGTACAAGCTTAACAAGTCCTAAGTCTCGTGATTATTACTCCGACCAAACCAAAATCAAAAGCTACAAATCCTAGATTCAACTTTCCAGCAACTAACTACACAACACTGGAGACACTGTGGCGAGCATTAATAGTCAAAAAGAGTCGAATACAGTTCACCTCGAGCTGAATCGTAACAGTAGAATGCAGAAAGACAGAATCTTTTTCCGAACCCAGATCTCAAAAAAGTCGATTTTGATCCTCTTTACTAAGATCTAGGGCAAGAAAATAAAACCCAGAAGAGTGATTCAACGAATGTGAGGTCCAAAGAGAGAGAGACGCCCAGAGGGAAAGTTTCTTTTTATTTTTGCTTTAAACAAAAAAAATATTTAATCCTATAAACATACACACATGACACAAGTAAGTGTTAATGGAAAGATGATTCAGATCGTTTACCTTTGTTTTATACTTGAGAAATTCCACTGATTCGTTTTCTCTCTCGCTCTCTTTTGGGTTTGATATAAAGAATTGGAGAAGTTCCAGTGATCGAATTCGATACCACACAGAACAATATTAAACACTGGGTTTCCATTTTCTCCAATAATTTCTAGTTATTTAACTATTAATATAAAATTCTCAATGGATCTACATTTCTATTTTCTTTTGGATTTGAGTTGGCTTCACGACTCTAGAACCTTTTTAAATTAAATAAAACTTTTTATTAGTATGGGCAATGGAAAGAAAATACTCCAAGTGGTATCAAAATAACAAATGTAGCTCTGTCATCGCACTTGGCTCTTCAGGACAGTCGCCGGTTTGCTCCTTCCACGACGGCGGGAAATCTGCTTATGAACATAATTTAATTTAATGTTGTCTCCTAATTTAGTTTTGTTTTAGTAGTAGTTGTTGTTCTTGTCCATTTTGTTGTTGTTGCCCATTAGGCCATTATCAGTCTTTATAAAGTCGAGTATTTAAATTAAATTTTCTAAGAGTAAATTGGTGATATATAACACTAAAAAGGCCACATTTTTAAAAATTAACATAAATTTGAGAAATTAGGGAGATTACCTTTGAAGCACTTAGAAATGAATGCGGCATGAGCGTGGTACATGGAAATTCGAGGCGTACCAAAGCATCATGAGCCAAAAATGTACAAAAGCATAAAAGATTTGACTATAAAGAGTTGTAAGCAATAATGAGATGGAAACTTGGCATAACATCACGAAGATGACGACAGCTCGGTGTTTGTTGCTCTGCACATGATTATAAAAAGGTACTAGTTATGTTCATGGACGCAAGTGAATATGGAGGTTTTTAGATCGACAAAAATAGGCATTAACCATAAACCAAAATATGGCTTCCATTAGATTTTCTTTGTATTTAGTACTAGACTACTTGTATATGACTTATGGAAAAAATTTCTTTGTGCAAGTAGAATATGTTTTTTTGTTGCTTGTGGAAAGTTCTTTATACAAGTATAAATACTAAGAAATTTCCATTTATTTAGATGTGGATGGATAAATTCATAGTGGGTCTTTTTTTTCCCCCTCCAACAAAAATTAAATTGAAGATAGATACATACCGTCTGCAAATTATTACGTTGAAGCCACAAAAGTGCCGCATTCCACAACATCGCATTCACAGTAGTTTAGAGTATGCAAAAAGTCAAACAAGATAACTTTCTAAAAGAATTTCAGTTTTAGATCAGGAAAATCATTTGGATTAGTTTCAACTTTCAAACCAACAAAATCGGAAATTATAAAGGACAACCAAATATTTATGGTAATGATATAAGTGCATCTTAATCATAGCCAAAGACCAAAATCATGAGAAAATCCTCATGAGAAGTAATCCAAAATCTAAAAAAGTTTAAACGGATATTTATTCCTAAAGTATGACTAAGTGTTAATAAACACAAGTGACTAGAACAAAAATGAAAAAACAAAAAGAAATGCTACTCCATAATGCTCAAAAAGTAATTTTAAATAGAAGAAATAAAACTTTGGTTAACCGATAATAAAAAGTCAAACTCCATAAACTTCGCGGAAAAAAGAAAGAAGCGTAATGGTGGAAATAGGGATTTTTATTTGCCATTACCGGAAAAAAATCCAAACATATAAAAATCCCACTGACTTAGCCAAAGATGGTCACTTTTTAGACCTCAGTACCCTCTCTCTCTCCTCCTTGTCTCTCTGAGCACCAGAATCTAGGGTTTCTATACAGTGAATCTTTTGCTTCCTCCTCAATAATCAATCAATCGCCTTCTCGTAAGTCTCTCTCACTTCTCTGCTCTCTATTTAGATAAACCTCATTTCTATGGCTTTTTTGGGATTGAAAGTCTCCATTTTTTTTTTCTGTTCCTACTTACACTCTGTTTCTTCTCTCTATCTCTCTCTGCCTCTCGTTTGGGTTTCTCTGTTTTTTTCTCTAATGCGAGGACCATTTACATAGTCATGTATATCTGCGTGTAGATATGTCATAGGCTTTAAGTTTGTTGCTCTTGTTTGTTCTGTCTTTTTTTACTTAAAGTTGTAAACTTTAAGCACTCGATTTATATTTCTGCGGAATTTTGATCACTGTAAGGATGTATAAACTTGACTTCTGATTAGAAGCTATGTGTCATTTGCTTATTTGCCATGGTAGTAGATGAATTAGCTTGTTTAAATTGCATTTTTGTTTTCTAGTGAGTTTGATTTCATTGGTGAATAAAGAGAGGTTTTTGCTTCAGGTAGTTGTGGTAAATCTCCCTTCTTGGTGTAGAAGAAGACTAAGAAAAGCTATATCTTTGAACCAATGGCGACTGAGAATCCTATTAGGATGTCTGGAAGCAATGAAAGATGGTCTAATTCTAGGCAAGGTTCTGTTCCTAATCGAAGTGGAAGTGCTCCACCGAGCATGGAGGGATCTTTTCTAGCTGTAGATAATCTATTGTCACGACAGGGCGGCTCAGGTTATAATAACTTGAAGCTACCGAGTTACGGGTTTGAGGAGCCTTTGACCACTCATCCTTCTTATGCTTCTAGAAACAACCTTAACCGCATACCTTCTCCACCAATTTACTACCCTACTGAGTATCAGTTCATTGACAATCGTGTAGGTAGATTTAGAAGTAGCCGGGGATTGAGTAAAGTTAATTCTCCCATTCATATTTCTCAAGGTACACTTTCTACTCATAAGGAAGTGCCTGAGGATGAAGGCTCTCAACAGTTATCAGTTAATAGTGTTTCAGATAGGACAAATGGGTTGGACATTCCTCTTTCACCTGCATCTCAAGGTTTAGTAGATTCCAGGCAGGTTAGTCTAAGCTTTCTTGCCCTCCTCATTAATATTCTGGTTGTGAGTAGTGTAGTGTTCATTCCTTTTCTCGACTTTCATTGAAAATTTTCCATTTTCTTACTCTTGAGCCCTGTAATAAGTTACAATTGAATATCTTTTCGTTGCAGGATGATAATTCTTCTGGGCCGACCCCTCAACATAGTCGGTCTAACTCTTCAAATGGTGAAATGAACACAGCGGATGAGAGTGCTAACTTCTCAGAGGTGTCAGATGATGTCGGGGTTAAAGATAATGCTGCTTCAACGACGAGAGCTTCCATTGGCAATGAGAAGAGTCCTGATGAATCGACTATCATCTCCAAAAT
This sequence comes from Cardamine occulta, assembly GCA_028015245.1. NCBI lineage: Eukaryota > Viridiplantae > Streptophyta > Magnoliopsida > Brassicales > Brassicaceae > Cardamine > Cardamine occulta. The sequence goes on along the minus strand of CM051388.1, from coordinate 6,489,436 downwards.
GAAGAATACTAACATATCTGGATCCGGTACGGCTAAATACCCTCGAGAACCTAGGTTTGCAAGGCCAGAAAGGCCGCTGTATCAACAGCAAAATAGTGTAACCTGGGTTCAAGCTGGTGGCAAAATGGGTTCTCATGGTGTAAATGATGTAGTTACTGGGACAGGTCAGTTTCTTTATGGACAACCTTACAAGTTCTCAGGTGATGGTCAGCCTATGCTTCAGTCTTCAGGTTTTACGCCGCCTCCGGTTTACGCTGCTGCTACCCAAACTACTTATTTGAATTCACCAGCTCATGTCTATAACATGCAGTCTACTGCTGTTTATTCTCCACAATATGGTTACGGACCATACACTAACATGATCCCACAATTTATACCTGGATACCCTTCACATGCTTCTGTTCCACTTATGGTCAATCCAGATTTTATTCCTCAGCTACCTGGGCCAAGTGCGGGAAGTGTAGTCCACGGAGGTGAAATGCAGTATGCTGAGAAGCTCTATGTTCCACCGGGGCAACCTTCTTTTCCAGATCCTATGTATATGCAGTACTGTCAACAGTCATTTGGGCAGATGGACCCGCTGGCTCCTAGGAACCACAAGAATGCTCCTGAGCCTCAGAAAGATGATCCAAAGTTCGTACGACAAATAAGAGGGCCAAGTAACTCTAATATGGGTAGAATGGGAATGGGTCTTAATTGTTATGGAATCCAGCCAAATATGGGCATTATGGTCCAGTATCTGCCCACACAGATCGGCCCTCCTCTTTCACCGGGTTCTGTACCCTACGTAGAGGCATATCCTGGATGGCAGCCGCAGGGGAGTTTGGAAGGTGCCAATGGCCCGCGGTTGTGCAATTTTCTTGAAGAGCTGAAATCTGGGAAAGGCAGGAGGTTTGATTTATCTGACATCACAGGACACATTGTTGAGTTCAGGCAAGTTTGTATTTTTCTTTCACAAGTCTTTTCTTGGGTTTCTTCTCAATCATGTGATAACAAACTTGAGCAAAATCTTGTTTCCTTTCAGTGCGGATCAGCATGGGAGCCGATTCATTCAGCAAAAGCTTGAGAATTGTAATCCAGAAGAAAAAGCAGCTGTCTTTAGGGAAGTTCTTCCTCATGCTTGCAAACTAATGACAGATGTGTTTGGAAATTATGTCATTCAGAAGGTTCGTTCCTACTCGATCCTATGTCTTACAGTGTCTTGTCCAATAGACTCTATCCCTTTTATTGATTATTGCGATATCTTTTTCAGTTTTTCGAATACGGAAACTCAGCACAGAGAAAGGATCTCGCGGATCAACTCATGGGACAGATAGTACCACTTAGTCTGCAGATGTATGGTTGTCGCGTGATACAAAAGGTACAGAAGTCACTAAATTTTGTTTGGACTTGAACTTTGTTAAAACGATCGACTCCTGAGTGAAACTTTGTTGTGGTGTTAGGCTCTTGATGTCATAGAACCTGATCAGAGAGTTCGTTTAGCTCGTGAACTTGACGGGCAGGTTTTGAGATGTGTTCGAGACCAAAATGGAAACCATGTGATCCAGAAATGCATCGAAAACATCCCGGCAGACAGAATTGGGTTCATGTTATATGCATTCCGTGGACAAGTTTCCTCGCTCTCTATGCATCCTTATGGTTGCCGTGTCATACAGGTACTGAGAACTTATCTGAACCACTGTTTTTTTCCTTCTCTTTTTCTTGGTTTCGCTCATTGTTACTCTAGCAAAATACGTGTTCACATTTTCTTTTCCCTTCTGTATAGAGGCTTTTGGAGCGTTGCTCTAATGAGCATCAGTGTAGGTTCATTATCGAGGAGATACTGGAATCAGTGTGCGTCCTTTCAAAAGACCAATATGGCAATTATGTCACACAGGTCTGTCATACCATTTTAAACTTACTAATCATTTACAACTGAAGTAAAATCAAATCAAAATCCCAAAGTTCAAGTCATCAAACTAAACCGATCACCACTTAACACCAATATTGCTATTTGGCAGCATGTCTTGGAAAAAGGGACATCTGAAGAAAGAGAGAGAATCGTGAGAAAACTATCAGGGTTTATCGTGCAACTTAGCCTACATAAATTTGCATCAAATGTTATAGAGAAGTGTCTGGAGTATGGTGGTCGAATTGAGCGGGACCTCATCATCAAAGAGATTGCAGGGCCTGACGAGAGCTATGATAGTCTATTGGTGAGCTTACGAACCAAACCTGATACATTTTTGTTCTTAACTGATTGGATATTAACTCTAGCCTCCTTCTAACAGATGATGATGAAGGACCAGTATGGAAACTATGTGGTGCAGAAGATATTTGAGACATGTACGGTTGATCAGCGTGCAACATTGTTCAGCCGAGTGAGGATGCATGCATCTGCTCTGAAGAAATACACATATGGGAAACATATTGTTACTCGTTTGGAACAACCCTTTGGTGAAGGTACTAAAATTCCTCAACTGTAGTCAAAAGTTCGAATAGGTAGGATTTTCTCTTGAAGTTCTACACGGGATTATATAGGCTGAAACGGGGAGAAATAATCTTTGTATGCTAAAAATGATCGGTGAGTCACTCGAGATTGACATGTGTATATAAAGGTGGGGTACCTGGTTATATTAGGGAGAAACAAGGGTAGCACAAGACTGAACAAACTTAAATGATTGGTATGTGGATCAAGAGTGATAAATTTTGGTTGTTTCTGCAGAAAATCAAGAATTGAGATGATGAGTGGCTCTTCTGATTTGAAGTTAGTGGCTGACTCAGATTTACTCGAAGAATTTGCTTTTCATGAAAGCTGGATATTCATTGGGAAGGTTTTAGATTATTGTGAAAGATGTTGTTACTTGGGATTTTATCATAGCCGTTGTGATGATTGTGTGGCATGTTCGTAAATATTCATAAATGTATCAGTAGTTTACCCGTTCTTGTAACTGGTTGGTTTGTGGATTTTCACCAATACAATTCAAAAACTTTCTAGACAGTATTGTTGAAGCCAACCTTTATATGCTAATCATGACATAAACTTGAACGTGAACAGTCACAATGAATCCCATTATCTTCTCATTACCAAATTTCATTATACAGATTTTTATAGCATTTTCATCCTTGTGTCTTTGCTTGAGCTAATATTTTTTCATTCTCTACCAGGAGGATCTAAAGTATGACATGATCGAAAGAGAATCTTGTCATTATCACATGACAATAATCGAAACACCACACAAAAAATTGAGACCAAAGGAGCCTCCAAATCACTATTTCCAACTTAACCAAAGAGATCGAATCCGAAATCTCCTTCTTCCTCTTCTGATTCTTCTTTCTTCTTCTCATCTTCCTTAGGAGCGGAAGCAGCTTCACCTGCACCACCTCCACCTCCACCCGAGGCAGCTCCTCCACCGACAGCACCACCGACAATCACCTACTCCAACACAATTTGATTCTAAACGTTATAAATAACACAAACGCCCACAAGAGATTACAATGCAATTATTCACTGATCTACTAAATTCACTAATTTTGACTTGTGGTGTTTAGATTAGCATTTGACGCAAAATCACATTTGATACAATGTATAAGATGGCCTTATTATTCTATCCTAGTTCATCTGAGAATAATCAATGACCAAATCTCACTAATGCTTAATAATAACTCTGAATGAATCATTCATCTGAAATTCCAATTAAACAAACGTTGATCATACTTTAACCAGCTCACTAGTGAGGTCCAAGTCTTACACAGTGATTCCCATTTCAAAGATACGTGATCTTAAAATGTAAGCGCGATCCAGCAAGAGAGACTTATACCTGACATACGGCGGAGGTAGGGGAGACAAGAGAAAATGAAGACTGAACGCCACCGGAGCAATCGGCGGAGAGAGCAGCTTGGACGAGCTTGCGCTGGAGCTCGTAGGTAGAAGAAGCGGAAGCTTCAAGGTCTCCTTCGTGTTGCTTAGCGGTCCAGGATCCGCCGCCATTCCTGCACACGAACGTGAATACTCCCATCTTCTTCTCTGTCTGCTAAAATCTATGGAGACTGTTAGAGATTTCTGGAAAATATGCTGATTGAGTGGTAATGTGTTTATATATGATGATGATGATTGATGAACGAAGCTCAAACTGAAACTAAGAACCCTACTTAGAGGTCTCTTTGCGTAAAAGACTGTTTTATCCATTGTGGACTAATAGGCCTCAAATGGGCCGCATTGGAATCATTGAATTGTTAAATTTCTTTACGCATATATGATTTTATCTTTGTCTTCTTACAGTTAAAGTAATATTTTACATTTGGTAAGTCAGGTTTTTCAAATATAATTCCAAAAATAATAAGCAAGATATCTCAAGTTTCAACTAAAAAATGTAAATATTGGCGTCGATAAGGTCAAGAGATGTGGCGTTTATGACTTTTTGAGAATGAGTGGACAAATAAGACTTTACTATTTTGGTCAAGTCTTTTCTAAAATTAAATTACTGGAATTGGACGTTAATCTTCCTGATTTTAGCCTCAGTCGTTGACTTTTTATCCCTTTCCTTCCTTTTCCATTGCCGTATATATGGAACAAAAAATAGACATAATTTCAACACGTGAAAGAGAGGACTATTGACAATGGGGAATAAGAAAAATCTCGGATCTGTGATCTTCTTCTGGACTCTGCTCGTTGCAGTAGTCGCCATAGCCACCGAGCATCGTCCCATTGAGAGGACTAAAGGCATCAATGGTCTCGACAAGCTCATTATCCGCGACCGTCACGGCCGATCTGTTGAGGTAACTGACTCTTACGGTTTGGTTTAAATCTGTTCATTGTCATGTAAAGCAAAAACTTGGTTTTACTCTTTTTTTATAGATTTGATTCAGTTTTGTTTGTTTTGTTCAGGTTTATTTGTATGGAGGTCAAGTGACTTCTTGGAAGAATGAGAAGCAAGAGGAGTTACTTGTTATGAGTAGCAAGGTAACTTCAGATTCACTTTATCTCCTTTTTGACATCATTAGATTGTTCTCTGAATTCTATAATCAATTCTAAAATTGTTGACTAAGTAAATTATGCTAAGATGAATATGAGCTCCAAGAAAGAGAGATCTGAAATCATGTGTAATATATAATTGTGCAGGCTATATTCAATCCTCCAACAGCCATTCGTGGAGGAATTCCAGTATTGTTTCCGCAAGTATGTGATTTCACTATTTCAGATGTACTTTTTTATATAACTTTTCTTTTTAATTGAATGGTACAATAATGAAATGCTTTTTTTGTGTAAGTGCAGTACAGTAACACTGGTCCACTTCCCTCACATGGATTTGTTAGAAATAGGTTCTGGGAAGTTGAGGCTAATCCACCTCCTTTGATATCAAATTGTTCTTCTCATGCTTTTGTTGACCTCATCCTAAGATCATCCGATGATGATTTGAAGATCTGGCCTCACAAGTTAGATTCTTGAAACCCCTCTCGCTCTCTTTTTGAATTTTACAGATATTTTGGTAAGGAATATTTCAATAGAATTTGGAGCCTGTTTTGACCTCTGTATCTATTTCAGGTTTGAGTATCGACTGAGAGTAACAATAGGAGTTAAAGGAGATTTGACGTTGACATCTCGTGTTAAGAATTCTGATACAAAACCATTTAACTTCACATTTGCTTTTCACCCCTATTTCGCTGTTTCTGATATCAGGTAATTGAGGGAGTCATCATCATCTTTTTGATTTAAATACGCACTTCTTGTTTTTTTGGTGTTAGTATAGTTATATATTAGCTGCTTGTTTTCAGTGAAGTCCAGGTCGAAGGATTGTCAAATTTGGATTACCTTGACCAACAAAAGAACAGAACACGTTTCACCGATCATGAGAAAACTATAACCTTTACATCCCAAGTAAGCTTTTTTCCTGTTTGCCAATTCCACCTGTTATTTCATATTTCATTACTAACAAAAAAAAAACACTTTCAAAAATAGATTGACAGGCTTTATCTAAGCACTCCAGATACAATCAGAATCGTGGACCACAAGAAAAAGAAGACGATTGTGGTACGCAAGGAGGGACAAGTTGATGCTGGTAATTAAATTACTTAGATTTGTATGCATACATAGACACAAAAACAGATTGTTTTTAGTACTAATGATGGATGGATCATTTCTAGTGGTGTGGAATCCATGGGATAAGAAAGTATCGGACTTGGGAGTTGAAGACTACAGGCGTTTTGTGACCGTGGAAAGCGCGGCTGTGGCGAAACCGATCACAGTGAATCCCGGTGAAGAGTGGAAAGGAATACTCCAAGTGTATGTGGTTCCTTCAAGTTGCTTCAATGGAAAACATGACTCCAAAAAATCATGCATTGATCATCCTCATGTCTTGAAAACTTAAAAAACCTGTCTTCTTAATGTATACGTATGTTCCCGAAAACATCAATTGGTTTTTTTTTTTCTTTGTAATTTTAGGATTCGTGAATCCTGTTAATAAAGTTAAAAGTGGTTTGATTTTGATGGGGTACAATCATTTGATTTTGGTTATTCGATTAATCACTCTGATTATAGCAAAGTTGATTAGAATAATTAGATTAGCCGATGAATCAGTTTGATTATTAAGCAATCTACTCTATTATTTTTATTTTTATTTTTTATGAGAGTTTGTCGTATTAATTAATAAAGTAAAAAATCTTGGCCACAAAAATGAAATCATCGCCAAGACGTATTATCATCCACCAATGAAAAGATCTCTGTTTTCACTTGGTGGTCTCTTCTCACCAAACATCAATTCCAGAATTTCCTGGGAAAAGAAGAAACTCAATCCAGCCAATTTCTCCCAATCTTCAGCCTTTCTCTTCGATAAGCTTTTTGTATTTTCAGATGGGTTCGGTTTCGGGCCAAACTCGAATTGCTATAATGAACCTCTCGCTCTCATCGGCCGAGACGAATCCTAATTTTCGCTCGTCGCTTCTCAATTCTAAGGTAATTGTTTTCAGTTCGTCAGACTTCACTAGACAATGACTTTTTTTTTTTTTTTTTTTCTGATTTCTTCTTCGCTTGTGTTTATCTATCGAGCCAGAACGCAATTTCAGATAGTTGTGTGGTATCTTCAAAATGCAGTACATTTCTCAGGGGTCAATCTCAAAGAATACATTTTTCTTTGGTTCATCAAACTCGACCTTTAAAAAAACGGGCAGGTACATGCTTTGTATTCGTATTGATTTGTAAACCATACCAATCTCTTAGAACTTTAGATTCTTGTAATTTGGTGTAGTAATAGTTCACGTGGTATCGCCGAGATGCGTCATGCCGTTGACGGAAGAGAATGTGGAGAGAGTGCTGGACGAAGTACGGCCATCTCTAATGGCCGACGGAGGAAACGTTGCGTTGCACGAAATCGACGGACTTGTGGTGGTTCTAAAGCTACAAGGAGCTTGTGGCTCGTGTCCTAGCTCATCCATGACGTTGAAGATGGGAATCGAGAGTCGTCTCCGAGACAAGATCCCAGAAATCATGGCCGTTGAGCAGTTTCTTGAATCCGACACAGGGTTAGAGCTGAACGAGGAGAACATTGAAAAGGTTAGATTTTTAAAAGTATAGGGTGAAATTGAAGTTTTGTGTTATTTTAAATTTAGCCTCTTGGTTTTGAAGTTAAGCTCAATGGCCCTCTTGGTTTGTTTTCAATTTAGGTTCTTTCTGAGCTACGGCCGTACCTATCGGGTACTGGAGGTGGGGGGCTTGAGCTGGTTCAGATCGATGGTTATGTGGTCAAGGTTCGGCTCACTGGACCAGCTGCTGGAGTCATGACTGTTCGTGTCGCGTTGACTCAAAAATTGAGGGAAACAATTCCTTCAATCGGTGCAGTCCAGCTTCTAGAGTGACTGACTTTTTTTTTTTTTTTTGCAACTTCTATTGATTCATCTACAAGGCCTATTTTTTATTCAATATAAGTATTTCCAGATTATAGAATTAGTTCAATAACCCATTTCTATTGACGAACAAATTAAGAAAATAAAATTAAATAGCATATAACATCTTGTGAGCTCTAGTTTAATTATCCCATGTAAAACAGATGAAAAACATTTTTTTTTACCTTTGTAGATGAAGGACATTTCATCTCTTTTTTTAGTAGCAAAGTTTTAAATGATTCATTACTTGATAACACAATAAACTAACGAAAAGCTTGTGACAAAAGTAAAACAATATAATGAGTATGACGTGTTTCAGGAATGATTTTAGATTTCATGAATAAAACAATATAATGAGTATGGCAATAAAATATTAGGAATGATTTTAAATTTTATTTGAGAACAATATTGAACATCAAATTCCGTAATTTTACTTTCAGAAACAAAATGATGGTAATCGGATTTGAAGGAGCTATTTATGTGTCTTCTTTTAGTAATTTATCTCCTTAAATAAATTATCCTCTAAATATTCATTTATATCGTATACTTGGTGTACAAGGGATACTCTCAGTATTTAAGTCTGACGAGATGACGACGATACACAGTTTAGAATTTGAACAATGTCACAGCTTATAATCAGCCGAATCTTCAAACCCTCTGAAAGGAACAGAGGAAGAAAGTTTGTCTGTGTTATTTATCAAATAATAAGAACCTTACAATATATACTGAGCTCAAACAAATCTTAAGCTATCAAGTGCAGTAAATACAATACACGATATTATACGATGTTTCTGATTTTGTTGTTATCTCTTTGACCCAATAATCACTGGAGAGATTAGCTAATTAATCGGGAGATCGTCAAATCTCCAACACCCCCCCCCCTCAAATTGGAGCATACAGATTCTGTATGCCTAACTTGTTGTGGAAAGAAGTAAACCCGTCCTGTCCAATGGATTTTGTGAAAATATCCGCTAACTGAATGCGAGTACTAACATGTCGTGTGACCAGGTTACCTGAAACAATTTCATCGCGAACAAAGTGACAATCCATCTCGATGTGCTTAGTGTGCTCATGAAAAACAGGGCTCGTTGCAATGTGAATCGTTGACTTGCTATCACAACACATAGTCATAGGCTGGTCATGTCGAACTCCCAGCACGAGTAGTAATTGCTTCAACCATTTGAGTTCTTTCATAAGATATGCCATTGCCCGATACTCTGCTTCAGCAGACGACATACTCACTGTCTTTTGTTTCCAAGTTTTCCAAGAGATAGGCGAGTCACCGAGCTGCACTATATAACCTGTCACCGAACGTCTTGTTAGAGGGCAAGTTCCCCAATCTGAATCACACCACCCTGTGATTCGAAAATCTCCATCGCTTTGGAGTAAAACTCCTTGTCCCGAATCAGATTTAAGGTATCTCACTACTCGCAATGCGGCCTCCCAATGATCTGCACGGGGTTTCTGCATAAACTGGGCTAAAACATGGACTGAGTATGCTAAATCTGGCCGCGTAACAACTAGGTAAATCAGTCTGCCGAGCAGTCGTCGATATTGCAGCGGATCCGGTAACAGTGGGGAGGTAGACAATGCGAGCTTGTTGTTCTGTTCCAAAGGAAAGCTCGCCGGTTTAGCACCCAACAGACCTGTTTCGGCAATGATGTCTAAGGCGTATTTCCGTTGACAAATGTAGATCCCTGTAGAGTTTCGAGCAACCTCTATTCCCAGAAAATACTTGAGCGGTCCCAAATCCTTCATGTGAAAGCACTTAGACAAGTAATCTTTAAATTCTTGTGTGGCTTTAATGTTGTTTCCCGTAATCACTAGATCATCAACATAGATCAAAATTTGAATTTGAACAGGACCCCGGTTCAAAGTAAACAAAGAGTAATCTGCCAATGACTGTTTGAAACCATACTTCTTCAAGGCTGTAGTTAACTTTTCAAACCAGCATCGCGGTGCTTGTTTAAGACCGTACAACGATTTAGAAGCCGACATACCTTGTTTGGATCCTCAAAGTGAAAACCAGGTGGAAGTTTCATATACACCTCTTCGTCAAGGTCTCCATGTAGAAACGCGTTGTGAACATCCATTTGATGGATTTCCCAACCGCGTTTGGCAGCAACATCCAAGAAAGTTCTAACTGTCCCCATTTTCACTACAGGAGCAAAGGTTTCTCCATAGTCTTCTCCTTCAATCTGCTTGTTTCCAAGTGCAACCAAACGCGCTTTATACCTTTCAATCGTACCATCAGAGTTATGTTTGATTTTATAAACCCATTGACATCCAATGGCTCTTTTTCCCGGTGGTAAATCCTCTATTGTCCATGTCTTATTTTCTTCCTGAGCATCAATTTCAGTTCCCATGGCCTTTCTCCATCTCTCATCCGTGACAGCCTGCTTATACGTCTGAGGTTCTGTGGTGTTTAAGATCGCAGCCACGTAAGCAATATGAGATGCTGAGAAACGATTTTTTCCTTTGCTCTACTCGTTTCAGCAGCATCACATGTCGCTGAATTACAAACATAATCTTTCAAATGCACTGACGGTTATGTTTGTCTTTGGCTCTGGTGAATTGAAACTGGGTTCGGTTGGGGCATTGGTGCAGCAGCCGGTACAACCATTGGAGGAGCTGCAGGCGGAGGAATTGTGGTCGGAGTAGCTGTTGTGTCTGTCGGAGGCAACACCGAACTGAAAGTATCACCGACAGTTGGTGGTCTTGGCTCAGCATCTTCGTTACGAACTGGTTCAGGAGGAGACAATGGATTATTGGGAATAATTGGATTAGTGTTATTGGGCCTGTACTTGGGCCCAATTCACTTTCTTCTAAAAACAAACCAGGCGTAAAAGGAGCCCTTAAATTATTCTCATTTTTGTCTTCAATACGCTCAGATGTTCCCGAATGTGCAGAGTAGGGAAATTCATCTTCTGAAAATACAACATCCCTTGACACGAAGAATTTTTCTTCTTCAAGATCAAACAACCTCCAGTCTTTCTTTCCGTAAGGATAACCTACGAAGATGCATTTTCGAGTTTTTGACACAAACTTATCTCCTCCACGAGCTTGGTTATGAGCATAACACAAACTCCCGAACACACGCAGGTGAGAGTACAGGGGTGGCTTGTTATACAATTTTTCATACGGCGTGACATTATCCAAGAGAGCAGTAGGTGTCCGGTTGATCAAATACGCAGCAGTCAATACACACTCGCCCCAAAACTCTATTGGAAGATAAGCTTGAAACCGCAAGGCCCTTGCAACATTCAAGATATGACGGTGCTTCCTTTCAGCTCGCCTGTTCTGCTCAGGCGTTCCAACACAAGAGGTTTCATGAAAAATCCCTTGTTGTTGAAAATATGTTGTAAGACACAAAAATTTCGAACCATTGTCACTTCTAACCGTAAGAACCTTTGCCTCTAACTGTCGTTCTGTCATTGCAAAGAAATTTCGCAAATGAGTAGGTGCTTCGGTGTTATCATTGAGCAAATACAACCAAACGGCTATCGAATAGTCATCAACAATGGTCAAGAAGTATCTTGCACCACAATGTGACCGTGTTCTATATGGCCTCCATATATCGCAATGTATTAACTCAAACGGTTTTGATGCTTTATTAATACTCAAAGGAAAACAATTTCTTGTTTGTTTAGCGCGAAGACAAATATCACACGCTTTATTAAAATTCGCAGAAGAAACAGAAATATCCGGAAGTAAACCAACAACTTTTGCAGATGGATGCCCCATCCTATTATGTCACAACTCGTACTTAGCCTCCTCCTTGATTGTGACTGACGCAACAATCTCCGTACTACAGAAGTGAAAGGTTTCACCTACTCTCCTACCCGCTCCAATCACTGTCCTCGAAATGCGGTCATGTACCACAAGAAAGCGATCAACTATTTGTAGTACACAACGGTTCTCATCCATCAACTGTCCAAGTGATATCAAATCGGACTGAAATTCTTCAACGTAAAAAACTGATTTCAAAACCAAATCAGACCCAAGACTAATTGTTCCTTCTTTCACTGATACCCTTTCTCTACCATCTGCTAAAATAACCAACACTGGAGCCATGTCTCTAACATTTGTTAAAATATCGATCTTTCCCGTCAAATGATGAGATGCTCCAGTGTCCAATATCCAAGTAGGAAAAGAAGTCTTACTTGTCAACTTTTCAGTTTCGACATCACGTCCTCTATTAAGGATGGTTTTGATCATACGCCACTGATTCTCGGGCAAATTCACACCATCTCGATCTTTGTCCGTGAGAACAAAGTTTGCATGTTCTTGAGTTTCGATGTTCGGAACGTAAACTCTGTTTGCGTATTGAGGCACTCCCCGACCTCTTCCACCACTCGTACTTCCACCTCTGCCTCTTCCTTGCACTATTCGGCTCCTAGGCCTGTCACCCCACCATTCTGGATAGCCGATTAAGGCATAGCAGCTGTCAGAAGCATGTCCTCTGCGATTACAATGTTTGCACATCATGCCCTTGTCTTTGTCATCTCCTCTCAGCTGTGTCTGATTGGAACGAGGATGCACATATGCCGCAAAAGCACTCATAACCGTCTGATCTTCTTGTTGTTTAGTTCCACATCGAATGAGATCTTCCTCTTGTCTCACAATGTTGTACATTTCTTCTAGCGACTGCACCGGCACGTGAGAAACTAGACTCGATCGCACAGTTCTAAACAGAGTGTCATCAAGTCCAAAGAGAAACTGATGCACTTTATCCTCCTCTCGATCTTGTTCTTGCACAGTCTCGAGATTACACTCGCATTTCCCACATTTGCACACTCGCAGAGGTCGATGGTTAGCCATACTGTCCCAAATTTTTGCTAACTTACCTTAGTAAGTCTCAATAGTAAGCCCTCTCTGTCTGCAGCTCGCCAGTTCAGCCTTTATCTGCTGAATTTTTGGTCCATTCATCACATAAAATCGTTTTTTCAAGTGATCCCATAGATCCTTTGCCACATCTCGGTGGGAGATGTTTGATCGCAGCACTGGATCTATTGTCATCTTTATCCAAGACACAAGAAGTGCCTGAATCGTCCACCAATCTTCAAGATCTGGTGATCCTTCGTCTAGTCGTTTAATCGTGCCATCGAGAAAACCAAACTTTTTGTGTGAGCACAGCGCCGTCTTCATGCCACACGCCCACTCATCATAATTAGTTCCTTTTAGCAGAGGATGAGAAATCACAGCCCTTGGATTATTAGTCGATGTCAAATCATAAGGAGAAATCGTTCTCCTTACTTCGGTCGTTGTGGTCGGAGTCATTGTGGTCGGGTTCGTTGTGGTCGGGCTCGTTTCAGCCATGTTCCAATCAAAGTCAAACGTAAGAAATTTTTTTGGAAAATAAATGTTTCAGGCTCTGATACCATGAAAAGAACAGAGGAAGAAAGTTTATCTGTGTTATTTATCAAAGAACGAGAACCTTACAATATATATTGAGCTCAAGAAAATCTTAAGCTATCAAGTGCAGTAAATACAATATACGATATTATACGATGTTCCTGATTTTGTGGTTATCTCCTCGACCCAATAATCACTGGAGAGATTAGCTAATTAATTGGGAGATCGTCAAATCTCCAACACCCTCCGTCTGCAAAAAATTCCTCGTAAGCTTCTCTTGGTTTTTGTTTTAACTTTGTCTTCTTGTTGTCTCTGACTTGTTGAACATTGTATGGCAGAGACACACAAACGTTCGTCTCTTCTCAGCTACACCTCACGCGAGCGGGTTGGATCCGGACGATAAGACTAAAGTGAATCGGCCCTTCTCGTCTAAACCAGCCTACATGTTTCTATTGATTGACTACATCCTTAACATCCCAAATTCTTGTCCGGATGGTCGCTTTACAACATATGATTCCTCCGAGGCAAAGGAAGTCACGATTTATGACAAGAAACTCATGGAGGAGGTCTGTGATGCGATGACTGTCGGATTTTCACGTGATGGATTGCGAGTCAAGCTTGAGGGCAACTGCAACGATGATTTCTTATGTCTCGTAATCTTTTACAAGCCCACTGACCCCAATCTAGAAGACGTGACCGTCCATTTACCTCCTCTACCCAGAGGTTCCCAAATCCAAAGCCTGGCCATGTCCTCTTTACATACCCGAGATAAACATTGGGTAGTGGCTGTCAAGTTATCGGGATCTCGGTTGAGTCTCTGTATACCTTTTGGAAGCTCTAAATGGAGCAACGTTAATGCCATGCCTCAGTCTATAAACCCTTTGTCGAGCCTCATGTTCTCCAAGAGAGATCAAAGGTTCTACATTCCAACTCCCGGAGGCAACCTCTTGTGCTCTTTGGATCTCCATCCTAAGAAGGATGTCCTACCCGAGTTCATCAGCTTGGAATTTGACGATCTTCCAATGTCAGTGTTGGGGGAGTTGGCTGACGTGAGTTCATGTTCCAGGACAGACCACCTTGTGGAATCACCAACCGGCCAACTTTTCCTTGTCAAATGGTATAGTATCTAATTAATTAGATAGCTAATGTTTTTATAACTTATATACAAAAAAATTTGATTTCCTTGGGTGAGTTACCATTTTTTTTGCTTGAGTATGTTAATTAGCTCTATCATGTTTTTGCAGGTACGGAGAGGATTTGGGTGACTATGACGATGACGATGATGATAATATGAGTACATTGATGCACGTAACAAAAAAGTTCATGGTGTAAAAGACAATGATCTACACATAAGACATTGGAGATCTTTGCATTTTTGTTGGTCATAGTGAGGCTTTCTGCGTCCCGGCTAGTTTTTCCCCTGGACTCAAGCCTAACTGCATCTATTTTGTGGGCTACAACTAGAGCCAGTTTTGAGAAATTCAGGACCTCAAACGAAAATATTTTTTTAAAGTGCTTAATAGAAAAAAAAAATTGAGTTTCTACAAAACTAAAGTTAAAATAAAAGTACAATGATATCTTTTAAAAAATATAACAATAATTTAAAACTTCTAAAAAATAACTTTTTTGCATTTTTTCTGCGAAATCATCCATCAAACTTGTATAATCGAGGTTTTTAACCATGGTCTTTTCTATCGATAACATAGCTAATCCGTTTAACCTTTTTTTCTGACATAGTTGACCGTAATGAAGACTTTATCAACTTCAACTTAAAAAAACTTCTTTCAGCCGAGGCAACTGAAACCGGAATAGTGAGCATTATCTTATAAGCAACCCATATATTTGGATAAGAATCCTTCTATCTCTCTAAAAATTCTAATACCCCTGCAGTCTTCTTCAAATTCTTTGGTAGAACTTCTCTAAAAACTTTTATTTCTAGAAATAAATCATTCCCATCAATATCTGAAATCGTTCCATGCTTAAGAAAAACTTCAAGGTTAAGGCAAGATGTCTTCAAACTATCTTCATTCGCTGAGTTGAGCTTTCGTAAACTAAACAAAAATCCAAAAATATTTTCATACTTTTGAATTTGTTCTAACCTTGTTTGAAAAGAAACTAGAGCTTGATCTATGATTTTGATGAAATTATTAATTCTAAAATCCTCCTCCAAGCTTAGAACGAGTCGAGCATCATCAGTTTTTTCTGGTTCCTCATCATAATGATGTTTTCTTCTAATAAAGCGCTTGCTCTTCTTTTGAAACACATGTTCAATATTCATATGAACTGCAAGTTTTAAAGCTTCATTTTTTGCTTTTTGAAAACCTGATTCTCTATACTTTTGGAAAAAAAAAACTAGCGTCTTGCTTACCGTATTCACGACAAACAGAATATCATACCATATCACCATACCAAACAAAAAAAAGGAGTAAGTCACGTAAAGAAGGAGTTGGAAAGTCAGAGATTAACCTAAATTTTCCTTTTTAAAACTAAATAATATAATGTAATATTTACATAATAATAATTTGAGATCCACACAATGTATGACCTCTATATATATTAATGGCCCATTTGTGTTAGTTTTTTTTGGACATTAATTAAATATATATACATATGTGTATATGGAAAAAAAATTATGGGACCCCTTAAAAAGTGAAACCTCATTCAAATGTTTTATTTCCATGCACTCAGCGCCTTTCATGTTTATGATCCCACCACTAAAACTTGCACCACTTTCCTCAAAGAAGATGACGTACCAATAAGTAAATTTGAATTCCCTTACTGGCCTTCTCCAAATTTCTCTCCACTGGCTCCTAATTAATTAATTAGGCTCTTGGACGTGTGTTTGCTTCACTAATGTTATCTCTGTTTTTGCTTTCCCGTGCTATCATTTAGATCCAGCGTTCTCTTTCAATTTATATTTAATGAAATTTACGATATATTCAAGAGATTATCATTTCTACGATTCCAACAAATTTATGTATACTACCTTAAATTTCATACACTCTTCTCTCCGATGTGTTTAGACTTTAGAGGGTTCGGTTTTGATGATAAAAAGAAGAAATACTTCGAGACAGATAGGATTTGAATGATACGCTGAGTTAAAAGACTGCATGAACCATCTAAACCAGGACAAATGCCCACATGAAAGCTCTGTTTTCTTAAGTCTATGTTCGAGCATTTTTTTTCATACGGGTGCGAGAGAGTAATTGAAGGGCGAGAAAAAAAAAAAATCACACTCTAATCTCTAAATTACTATAAATACACTTTGGCACAAATTTAAGAATTAAAATTAGACACGTTTTAAGTAAGTAAGACACATTTTGGCAAAAAAAAAAAGGGTAAATTATTTATTCCCTTACATAAGTTATCCTCTAAATATTCATATTTAATGTGTACTTGGTGTGCAAGCTGTAGCACCCTCTGTATTAAGTCTAAACATAGATAGAGAAGACGGAAGACACACACGACTAATCACAATCCCATCAGATAGTTTAGGGTTTCAACAATGTCCCAGCTTAATATTATCAGCAGACTGTTCAAGCCCTCTGTCTGCAAATTTCTCGTAAGCTTATATATTGCTATGAAATAATTTGGTATTTTTCCTTCTACTTTTTTGTTCTTATTTCCTTATTTCTTCAACGTACCTATACATGGTAGAGACACAAGAACGTTCGTCTATTCTCGTCTACAACTTACACAAACATCGGGTTGGATTCAGATGTTATCGCTAAACTACAATCCCCGATCGATTGCTCCTTCTCGTCCACACCAACCTACCCGTTTCTGTTGATAGACTACGTTCTTAATATCCCAGACTCTCCTGATGGTCGCGTCATTAGGACTTACGTAACAGGTGACCCTGATCACGTCCCCAAGGCAACAAAAATCTTGATTAGGGACAAGAAACTGGAGGAGGAGGTCTGTCATGCATTGACTGTAGGATTTTCACATCATGGGTTGGGTTTCAAGCTTTCAAAAAATTCTCTTGATATCATCATCGATGACCCGGAATTATCACCCGCATGCGTTCATTTACCTCCTCTACCTACCGGTTTCCGAATCCAAAGCCTGGCCATATCGTCCTCTTCAAATGACCTAAATAATAGTGAAGACTGGGTCGTTGGTGTCAAGTCCTGGGGATCTAAGCTGAGTCTCTTTAGGCCTGGTCATCAGTGGATCAACACAAAAGTCTCGCCAGAGTTTATAAACCCTTTCTCGAGTCTCATGTATTCCAAGAAAGATCAAAGGTTCTACATTCCATCTCCTGGAGGTGATTACTTGTGCGCCTTGGATCTCTACTTCAAGGAAGGCGACCAACCCGAGTTCATTCGCGTGATTGATAGTATTCCAGATTCGGTTGTACCTGAGCTGGCCTGGCTAAATTCCTCGTCCAGGACAGATTACTTGGTGGAGTCACCCTATGGTGAACAATTCCTCGTCAAGTGGTATATATACAAACTATTGGGGTCATTCCACATTTGATTTGGGAATAACTTTTTTTTTGTTCTAAGTGGCTCACTAGACACAAAAAAAGGTGAAATTAATATATGTAATTTCATTTGTTTTTAGGTACGGCAACAGCACAATGCACAATCACAACAAAGTGGAAACACTCGTGCACATGGCATCACAGTTCATGGTGTTTAGAGCGGAGGAATCATGGGATGAAAAGTATGTGAATTACACACAAGACATTGGAGATCTTTGCATCTTTCTTGGACATAGTGAGGCCTTCTGCATCCCGGCCAGCTCGTGCCCCGGGCTCAAGCCTAACTGCATCTATTTTGTTGGCTATAACTTTGGTGTTTATGATCTTTCCACCAAAACTTGCACTACCTTCTACACAGAAGCTGACGTTCCATTAAGGAACTTGGAATTCCCTTACTGGCCTCCTCCAGTTTCTCTCTACTCCTAATTAATATTTTTGTTTCTTTAGTGTTTATGGTGTTTTCTTCCCTTATATGCTAATATCTAAATACCTTTTAATCTAAGAGTTCAATGAAATTTATTATATATGTGTGGTATTTTTATTTTTATTTTACTATAATTGTGTAGTGTTTTTTTTTATAAGAAGTTATTATCTGCTTTGGTATTCCTAAGTAAACCTAGAAGACAATATATATTAATTGACTACCTCCTCAATGTCTAAAAAACCATTATACCATCAATAAGCCATGTTAAAAATATTAATTATGTCAATGTCGAGCGGTGACTGCCTACTACACTATTATTATTTTTTGTTAAAAGATTTCCTATTAAAGTTTTCGGAGAAGTAAAATACATCGATTCCACTTTAAGGCCCATTTTATTTTGTTAGCCCAAACATAA
The DNA here is from genome assembly GCA_028015245.1 of Cardamine occulta. NCBI lineage: Eukaryota > Viridiplantae > Streptophyta > Magnoliopsida > Brassicales > Brassicaceae > Cardamine > Cardamine occulta. Next base: position 6,470,896 of record CM051388.1, on the reverse strand, counting down.
AAGGGATAAAACCCACTAAGAGTTTGTTTATCACTCAAAGCAGTCGAGAGAGGAGGACCACAATGATTTCCATAGTCTTCTAGGATTTCAGAGGGGGAGAAACAAGAGTCCTCATGTTGCCGGAGCTGTCGTCATTATATTCCTCTCACAAGTTTATATTCCTTCACTTCTTCGTGGCCTTGTAGAATCTCCATTCGATGTCGAAGGGGGATATAGAGGCATACAACACTTGCAAGTAACAATGAAAATAAGCCACATGTTCTACTAGATAACTGCTCTTTATTAAGACGTTATATATTTTCATATCTTTGTATATTCCATAAAAAAAAATTGAAATGGGTTATATATTTGCTTATTTCCTTAAAAAAAAGAGTTGCTATCTCGATCGATAAAGATTCTTCTACATTAATTGTGGACTTGGTGGCCAAGGCGTGTCCTCTTTATTACTCTGAAGCGAGACGGAGAAGATGGAAGAGACAGACGACCAATCAATCACCAACATAGTTTAGGATTTTTGACGATGTCTCAGCTCATTAACCGACTCTTGAAGCCATCTCTCTCCAAAAATGTCTTCGTAAGTTTTTTTCTTTTTTTGGTCATTGTAAGTTCTTGGTTTTTTATGCAATACCTAGTGTTTCTTTTTGGTTCTTACTTATTGTATGATTACTTGTATATGGCATGCATGCATGCAGAGACACAACAGTAAGATTCGGATGTTCTCCTCTAAGCCGACATACTCGTACATGTTGATTGACCACCTCATTAACGCCAAACAGTGTTCTAATGATCAAGTATACTACGATGATAAATATAAAACGAAGCTCGTGATTAAGGACAAGGGATTCGCAGAGGAGGTCCGAGAGGTGATGACTCGTGGATTTTCACATAAAGATAGATGGAGAGTAAACTTAAAGAAATCTGAAGATAATTCCACAAGTCTCATGCTGGTCAGTAACACATCATCTGACCTGGTGAAATATCAGCTGCCTCCTCTGTGTAGTAGTTCTCGAATCCAGAATGTGGCAATATCCAACTCTCCTGACATAAAGAAGAAGGATTTGGTAGTGGCGGTCAAGTTCTTGGGATCTGATGTGAGTTTGTGCAAGCCCTTCAGCGACTCTGACTCTGGATGGATCAACATCAATACCTCTGGCTCTGTACACCCTTTCTCGAGTCTAGTGTATTCAAAGAAAAATAAAAAGTTTGTCACTGTTAGTCCTTCTGGGGAGTCCTTGTGGTATGTGGATCTCCACTTCAACAAGGAGAAGGATGTCCGCACAGACTTTTCCTATGTGTTTTTTGAGGAGGACCCTCTTCAAAAGTTGTACAAGACAGATTTGGAAGAATACATATGGCGTTCCAGAACGGACCACCTGGTTGAGTCACCCTCCGGTGAACATTTCCTCGTCAAGTGGTATGTATTTGTTTATTTGTTTCAAATATGTAAGCACAAGTTTGAAACATATAGATATCTTATTTGCAGGTTCGGCAAGGACGTGAAGGAGGACAAAAAAACCTTCCATGGAACACATGGGTTTTTGGTGTTTAGAGTGGATACAGTTTGCGGTGACTTGATTAACACGAATGATATTGGAGATCTTTGTATCTTTCTCGGACATAGTGAAGCATTCTGTGTCCCGGCAAGCTCGACCCCTGGACTCAGGCCTAACTCCATCTATTATGTGGGCTGTAACTTTGGTGTTCACGATATCGCAACCGAAATTAGCACTACCTTCTACACAAAAGATAAAGTTCCATTAATGTCCACTGAATTCCCTTACTGGCCTCGTCCTTTCTCTTACTAGTGACTTAATTTGATATATTATCGGATGTCTATTATATTGGGTGGCTCTTGTGCCCTGCATTTTAATTTGCTCTTTTTTTTTGGTTACTAGTTATTGTTTTTGGTTCGTAGATCGCTGATATTTGAAATAAAACATGCTGCTCTCATTTCATAAGTAAACATGGGATTCCACTTCTTATGCATTTGACGGTTTCTACTGATGGGTTCTTTCTTAATCACAACTCAGACTACAAGAAAAAAAAAAACATAACTTATGGGCAAAAAGGCTAATCAGAAATCACCACCAGAGTAGTTGTGTATTAGAAAGAATGAAAGAATAATTAATCAAAGTAAAATTCTGAAACCAAACCAAAACAAAATTACCAAGAGGGAGAGAGAAATAGAGAGAGCTTATTAGCTGAGATGTTTGTTACTCTAGAGAAGCATATGATGATGGTTGTTTTGTTGCTGACCAGCTGAGCCTGGCGGAGGTGGGAGTGCAAGGAAAGGGTCTCCAAAAGGATTCGAAGGAGAAGGACCTGCTGAGAACTGATGATGATTATGATGATGATCATGAGGACGAGTGTAATTGTAGGGACTCTGATGCATCATCATCATCTGTTGTTGCTGTTGTTGTTGCATTGCCATTTGAACGTTAGTGGGAGGAGCAATGTTGTTGGACATTGCAAAGGGATCTTGTTGCATCTCGAATGGGTTCGGTGGTGCTGCTGCTGCTGCTGTGTCTATGCCACCATGTCCATAGCCAGCATTGGTTAGTTGGATCTGTCTCCTAGCTGAATCATCCTCGTACAGACTGTCAAGCAATAGATTGTCGAATCCTCCTGCCTATAAAATACAACAAGATAAAACAAACACATGTGAGTTTTGAGGTTAGAAACAGAGAGAGTTTCATATTTATATAGATGTGGTGTTAGACTTAATTACAAGTTTGGTGGTTGGTGCAGGGCGAGGATTGTTGTTGTTGTTGTTGTTCTGATGAGTGACCAGTGCCAGTTCCCAACCGGATCCACCAGTTTCTATTAAGCTTAAACTGTTTGATGGGCCTGGTGCTTCTTGACCTGCAGAGACCAATAACAAAAATTTCAACAATTTCATTTCTTGCTCCATTAGTGTTAACAATGTTTACATAAAGTAGTCTCTAGTTTTGGTCAAGAATCATTTTTTTGCTACCTGGTGGATATATTGCAAGAGCCAATGCATTGCGGTCCTCTATCTCTGCGGCTTTTGGGTTTATCTCACCCAGGCCCTGTGAAGGAGAAGAAAAGGTTGAGACTTTGGCCAAAAGAGATATGATATGTGTCGAAGAAGATTCACCAGAAGATCATTGGTGTCTATCAAGAATGAAGGTTTAGCATCTTCTTCTTCTATTTTTTCTTTGTCCTCTTCCTCTTCTTCGATAAGAGGTTGGTCGCCTTCGGTGTTTTCATTTTGATTTTCGGCTTCTGCAGGTTCTTCAGGCTGTGCAGAGTGTTCTTCTTCTTCTTTTTCTTCTTCATCCTCCTCTTTTTCTTGATACTCCTGTTAAAAAATACAACCAAAATGCCAACCATAAGAAGACTTATAGTGGAGCAACATCAACCAAATATGATGTGAGTAAAACTTTGTACCAGCTTTTTCTGTACAGAACCACTTTGAGGCGCTTCTTTGATGTAATCTTCCATTGTTGCAAGAAAAGATGGAGGAGGCTGAAATAAGCTTTAGATATTAGGTCTTTTGAGGTGATCAATCTCACATCATTGATCTCAAAGTTAAGAACGAACCTGTCTCAAGGTTGGGAACTGAAAGTTTCTCGCGAGCTCTAGACCTTTGCAGTTTTCATAAAAATCAGCCAGATTTTCAGCCTGTACAATAGAAAACATCAATAGGCAAGCTTAGTGAAGATCAAGACTTAGTCTATATAGCTTTACCTGTTGGCCAGCTCGTTTGTATATATTTAGAGCTTTAACTGCATCATGTCTTGACATCTCAAAGAACTGAATCAAGAACAGAGATATATACTTCATTTATTAGTAACATTCAACAGAAGCAAATTGATACTAAACCAGCGAAGGAGATTTATCTACAAACCATGTCAACAAGGTTAATGATTCCATCATTAATAGCACAGTATACTTTGAAACTTTCTTTAAGCACCAATGCAAGAGCGTATTGGATTAGGTAATTGCTATAGGCTGCTCCTTCAGGCTGCAAAGCTGAAAACGCATTAACAAATCATTCCATGTAAAACAAAATAAAAATCGGGAAGAAGATGTGACTTTACCTGACAACCGATAAGCCTGTAAAGTAGCTGTTGCAAAGCAGGTAATTGCTCTAGCAGCTCTTCATCAGACAGCATCCTTGTTCTATACGATTGAGAAGCATTGAAATCCACATTCTGGACAAATGATTTTTCATAAGAATAATTAGATTCTTGTTTTGTTTAAAGAAGGTGAGAAATTTCAGAACAAACCTTTGAAGATGCACCTGAACCTTTTGGTAAACGTTCTGCTTCTATGTCATACTTCAAAACTCGATAGCATTCAAGCCGCTCCTCGAGGAAAAGCGCGTATGTCCTAATCCACGCAGAGCAATCCCAAGCTGTAAACAACAAGACAAGAAATTTTCTTTTAACATACCAAAGCATTGGAGCAATAGATATATATATATAGAAAAGGTTATTCACCAAGAGGACTTGTATCATCTTTGAAGTTTGATATTCGTAGTATATGTCCTCTGTGTGAGTAATTGAGAAGCTCTTCTCTAAATGTGGGATCACCTTCTCTTAGTGTTCTATGAATGACGATTAACACTTTGATCGCGACCTGCGTGTTGTAAAAGCAATTCTGAGCAAACCTAAAACAGAGTTTATATATTAAAAATGGAAACGTTTAAGTAAAGTAGTAAAACTCACAACCCAATTGCGAGTTTTGGACAATCTCTTGGCAAGTGCGTGAATACAGTAAGCAACATCTGCTCGTGGTCTTACTGCAGTTGTTGCTGAGAATATTTCTGCAGAAAGATAAATCAGAAACTCATAATCAAAAACCAAATCAAGTGTTTGGGGAATAATTATGAAACTTACTACGAATATGTCGTTCTTTAGGAGCAGATTCGACGTGATTTGTGGCTTTGACGATCGCAACATCCAAATCCTATCTCAGTTTTATATAATTTCATCGGTCAATATTTTACAGAAATTTTTTTTGCAGCCGAAAAAATTGAAATTATGAAAATGTAATTGTGACCTTGAATTCGCTGTTGACTTTGGCGATGCCTACGGTGGTGGAATCCTTGAGCGCTCCGACGGCTTTTCGGAAGCTGTGAAACGTTGCCATCGAGCGATAAATCGGAATCTAGAAATGAAACAAATGCTCCGGCGATCACCGGAATTGTGTAACGATCTGGTAACGACGGAGAGAGAGAAAGAGATAAAGAAGACGAAGACCAAGTTTTGGGTTGGCTCTGTTGTTACTTTGTTAGTCGCCTTACAACAAACAGAACACAATAACAGACTTTTCAACAAAGTTCCTCTCTCTTGCCCCACCAGACGTGCTTAACCGAATCTTGATTTTCTCTTTTCTTTTCTTTAATTTTTTTATAAAATTGATTTTGTAAGTTTTGTTAATATTTAACGAAAATAGTATCTCATTTACCCTAACAAATATCGTAATTCCTATACTCGGATGCCAGTTATTAAATTTTCTTTTATTTTGGTATATAATAACTTCCACAATTATCGATACATCTGTATTGCCAAAATAAAATCCACTAATTTATCCGTCATTTTTGTAACATAGGTAATACGATCTCAAATTTTCCAAGAAAAAAAAAACTTTTTCTTGCACCATTTGAACTGATTTAAATATATATAATATTGAAGATTACAGATTTCAATAATGTCTTTTTCAGTTTTCACTTTTCACCTTTAATAAGAAATACCGTTACAAAATGGAGCGCAATGTTAAAGCTTAATTAGCCTTATGGACATAATGTGTGGGACTCGGACGGCTGGTTCTGATTTGTCAAACCAGCTACCGCATATATCATTCATGATTCATTGCATGTTTTGTTCCAAATGTTCATTTTATTTCTTCTCTTGCTGAATGACATTAACAAGATACAGTTTGCTTAGGATGTCCAAATAATCTGTGCTTAGAATACAGAAAAGATACAAAATTACTAGACAGTGCATCTATCGTGCATGCATGTTTTTCTCTTTTATAGCTATGTTTAAAATTCATCACTTGTGTTTTACCCTCCTTTTTCTTTTACCAATGATATTTTCGTCTCATGTTTGTTTATAGTTTCCTAATGTTAATGTATATATATATATATGCATGTGCTATGTATTTGGTATTATTGTGCACATAGAGATCGAGGACCAAAAAACTGGAGCTCAAGAATAAAACAATTTTATTATCACGATAATAATTAAGATACTATGAGGTGGGTGTAGTTGAGAATCATGCTCCAGTAGTGGTCACATACTTGATGAGCATCTTCACAATCTCCTTGGAGACCTTTGAACCAGAGTTATTAAGGTTCTTAATCCTGCCATCTGTCTCATCTTCTAAACGTTTTGCAGCTGCTTCTTGATCCGTCTGAAACAAAAGGTAAATAATTGAGTAAAAATTTAAGATCCAAGTAGCTGGCTTTTGTTTTGGTACTGATTACCCCAGAAACTTGTGCTTGGTATTCTTCTTCTAATCGGGACCTGTACTCTTCCATCTCCTTCTCAGCCTCGTCTTTCGCCTGCTTCATTCTTGCTAGCTTTGCTGATCATTGATCCATCCATACAAAAACAATAAAAAGGAAAAGCCGTAAGGATTCAAAACCAAAATCTTAGTAATCGAGTCAAGAAACCATTGATTAAAAAGAAATTGATTAAACAGAAAGACTGTACCGGTCCTAGCTGCCGAAACAATCCGTCCAGCTTCTTGTTCAGCAGTTAAAAGCATCTGAATCCCACCTTGGCCTCTTAACGAATCCATGGCTTGTGTTCTCTTCAAAAACAATGAAGATCTGTGTTTATTCTTCTGCGACTTTTGTTGCCAGAAATGGAATTTGTTGATATAAGCCTTTTTGGCTATGGTTTAGATTAGACGGAGAGCGTTTTTCTCCTTGGTTCATGGAGTTAGTTTTTGACTGATTGTATTTTTGAAATTAAAATGATTTCAAGAAAACAATGAGTGTGGCTTTAAATTTTTTTATTTTGTACTTTTTATAGAATCACTACCAGATTACAAATCAACCGATCGATGTGGATATTTAACGGTAAATAAAAAATGAATACGATACTTTTTGAAAAGGAAAATATGATTTTCATAAATTAGATTGATTAACGGTAAATAAAAAATGAATTTAAGGATTCTTAAAACACAAAAAGAAAAATTATGATACTAGCTAGAACACCCCTTAAGTATTCATCCTAGAGCCTAACTTTATGTAGAAGTCATGTTAATCCCCAAAATGATGTCTTACGTACAGCATATGTGGCTTCTCTTCTTCTTTTTTTTTTTTTTGTTTGGTCAATATGTCTCTTCTTTTCTTCGTTTTTCTCGTCTATTCTCAAGTATTAGGAGTTCGAAAATAAAAATGCTAGTATGAAATCAAAGCTATGTTTTTTTACAGTGAAATAAAAGCTATGTTACCACCATAATTCATATGTTTATTATATTATATTATGATATTATCAATTTAAAGCTATATTATTAACAGTAGACCGTTAATAACCAGCTCAAATACGTCATTTTCACTGATGAATGCAAAATATAATAAGCAGAATGCCCAAAACAAACAAATCCATACACATGCAGTGCATCGTTAAAGTTTGGATTTAATTTTCCACCACGCGTCGACCCCTCTTTAAAAAGAATAAAAAATATCATATCCATAAAATATATAAACATAAACAAGTCGTTCGAGTTGAAATTTAAAGGAGGAGATTTGGTTTTCCGCATTTTATATATTTGTAAGTTGTAACAATATCTACCAAATTCAGAAAAATATGATGGTGATCAATAGGGTCTGGTTGTTTTCGGTTATCCTTATAGCGTCTTGTCTTCTTGGATTCAAGGCGGTGGTAGTGATCAAGGCCGGAGCAGTGGCCATAATTGCGCTTAATGCGGCGATAGTCTGGTTAAAAGTCTGGTTAATGTTCGAATGCCATACTTTGATGTTATTCTTTCCTTTTAGTTTGTTCTTTTTTGTTGTTCTTGTACAAAAAAGTTATTGAACTGCCAAACTTATATTTTGTGTTACATAGATATATTTATTCTACTTTTTTCTAGATTTGTAAGCTTATTGAAAAACTTACGGGATCAGTAAACAAATTAAGCAACATAACGAAGACAATTAATATAATGATGAGAATACCAATATCATTTTTACTAGTACTTCACAAAATATTATAATGTAGCCACTTAAAATCAAAATTAACGGAGTAAGTGGATGGTTAATGGTCCATTTTTACGGCATTTTCACCAAAGTACGATTTCAGTAAATGTGTTATATATCTCATGTAATAGGAATTGGATTATGGATGTCGATCCAAAGTGAAAAAAATAAGAAGGTGATATTGTAAATATTTTCAGATAGAAAATGGGATCATATAATATTATGTATCGTTCCGAAGTATCAGGATGAATAAGTTGTTGAAAATATAAACAAAAGGACATGGTGAGTTTTTTACCCACCTGTGTCGCGCGTGTGTGTAGGTATATATAATATGTGTAATGTGTGTGTGTGTTATGAATACCAAAATAAAAAAATAAAAAAAGCAATCGATGTATGAAACTATGAAGGAGTTAACTAGAGACGGAGAACTATCAGAATGACTGATTAAGCATGGTTTGGTGATAAGCTGATATGTAGTCCACGTCACAATTAATTTCTTGGAAAACTATCGGTTTGAATGTTTGATTGTTGGTTCGTTTCAGAATCCTAAGACCATCAGCAACGGTATCTGTGGGAAGACACCCACTTCATTAAGTATTGTCAAGTGTCGTTTCTTCATTCGTCGAGACATTATAATATTAATAAATTTAATATTAAACAAGATTGGAAAACATCCACACGCTGATGCTAAGAAGTAAAGTTGAACATAAGTAAAGGGAAGACACCTCAATGCTGATGCTAAGAAGTAAAGTTGAACATAAGTAAAGGGACTGACACATTTTGACGGTCCTGCAAAAGGGAATTTACTTACCTAACAATGTATAGTAACGATACATAAGAATATACAATTAAAATATTTATTATACATTGAAGAGAAAAAAAGAGCAAGAGTAGATGAGATAACCTCAGGCATCATACCTCTTACGTAATAATATAACAACTGAGTCGAATCTTAAGACTTGGTCATTTCGCTATGCATCATCGGGAGCAGCCAAGGAAACATGTATGTTCCAAAGCTGGACCCACCACATTATAAGCTCATCAGTCATCACCACAACCAACTCAAAGAATTCTTCTTCTTGACTTTGCATCTTTTCTTTCAACTTTTTTTTTCTTTTATTTGCAACATATATTATAATAGTTAATTGGATCGACTAAATTATATATTATAAACTTGTTGAAATTATCAAAAACTTTCCAAAAGAAAGTGACGATATTTAATAAAAATTTAAAGTTTTCGTGAATTTTCACAAAGTTTTTAAAATATTGAAGTTGTTGTTTATGCCACTTACTATTTTTTCAGAAAATCCTTCAGACATAACTGGAAATATTTTTGGTCATAGAAATTGATTGAAAAGGATAATTTTTCTTAAGTTTTTGACATTGACTTGAGTTAATTCTTTACTTCTTGAACTGATGTATATAGGTCGGGTGTCATTTTTCTTATTGGATGTCATTTGTCTTATTGAATCTCATAGCGGACATCCATGTATCTAAAGTCCAGACTCCAAACCAACATGTGAACGCGTTTTGACATAAATACAATCATTATCTTATAATACTAATTTTCTTTTCGACGCTTGGTTCGGAGCTAATTACAAGTTTCTTGCACGTTTACAACAATCTGCTAGAAGAATATGAATAGTAATTCAAATGAAAAAAATAATGTTGGTGTTATAAATATGTTTCTAATCATATACTTTCTCTGTTGCATAATATAAGATGTTTTAGAGTTTTTTTTGTGTTTCAAAATATGTTCTAACATTTTTATGTAACTTTTTACTTTATTGAATATTGTGTAACCAATAGGACTATGGAGTTTTCTTTTATAATTAGTTAAATTGTTTTTATTTATATATTAAATAATATTTGTTTAGAACAAAAATAATTTTTTAATATGTGTGCTTTTAGGCAAAATATCTTATATTTTGAAACAGAGGAGTACTAAAAACTTACAAATTTTGAAAATTTTCATTAATTTTATATAACCAAAGTTTTTGTCAATTTTACAAAAATTTATAAACTTCAACGTGTTTATCATGTTGCAATACTATTCATCTTCTTCATTAATACTTGCAATCGTCAAGCCAAATTTTCAGTGTTGGGTTCAGAGTTAATTAGAAGTTTTTTTTTTTTTTGAAAATTAATTAGAAGTTTCTTGCAAAGTTACAAAAACATATTGGAGGAATTGAATTACAAATTTTTTTGAAGCTAGTCCAAGACCGTCAAGAGTTAGAATTTTCTTGCACAAATTGACTCAATGCCTGTATTTTATGCATTTTATTGTCCTTCGAATGAGATTAATGGAGTTGTTGTTTTTTCACATTGTCTCGTTAGAGAAAGTGTATCGACTATATAAAAGGGGAAATCTGTCCAAAAAATGAAAACAGTACTTATTAAACGATTTATCGAGAAAAGCTGTGGGTGCAAAAATTATGATTAACAAATGTGCTAGTTTTTTTGTTCTTTCTCAAATGTTCTAGTCAGTAAATTTTACTTTAAAAATATCAATTGATACTACTACAAGACAAAAGCAAAAGCATGTTTTCATAACAATAATTTTCCAAAAATTTATATGCAAATGCAACCAAGACATTTGACCTAATAAAACCAATTTCTGCGTGCATCAGTGATACCAACAACTTTAACAGGTAGTTCGGATAAGCAGAATTGGAAGACAGTGTAAATTTCTTTTTCTTTTTCCTTTTTTTCTTTATGATGCGTCGTTTTATATTTTGCATGTATTTTGTTCTTAGTTTAAGTCTCATTGCCTCAATTTCTTAATTCTACACTTTTCTATTTACGTCGATGGAAAGCGAAATAAAAATTTTCCAAAGTTTTATTATTAACTGAAAATTCATGTGTGAGAACAGATTATTTAAAAAAAAAAGAATGACTGTCAACCTTCTACAAAATCACATCAAATTTAAGTGATAAATTTCAAAATGATTTGACCTTCTGAAAATACTAACAAACTAATTGATTCAGTGCCTGCATTTTAGAGAACATTATGTGGGTAAGCGTTGACCTCAGATATGCAAACTCTTTACACTAAAATCGATGTTTATTCCTTTTACCATTGTTAACCCTTTCAGATCCATTTACTTTTACCGTGAACAAAATAACGAACCGAGAAAACTTGGCAAGTAGTACTCAAGTAAAAACCAATATAATCCGGTAAAAAGACTAAAATTTGAAAGTGATTAGACTTGATTAGAGAGAGTTATTAACTAGGGTCACACCACAGATACAGAGCTTCACACCAAACAATTCACGCTGAAACCAATAAACTTAGTCTTATACTATTGTCTTCTTTCATTTAATGTCCTTCGCTCTCATCTTCTTCCTCTCTAACCACTTCCCCTCTTAATAATTTCTCTTTCTATTTATCTTCTCTTATTTTCATTCATTCTCCTCTCCAGCTAATTAAACATATCCTTTAAGGTGAAAAATGCAGCCGTCCGGTGATCCGGCGACGGAGAATGAGAAGGAGAAGGAGAAGGCGCCGGCTCAGCCAAAAGTGTCACTGTTTAAGCTCTTCTCTTTCGCAGATTTTTATGATTGCGTTCTCATGATTCTTGGATCCATCGGAGCGTGCATTCACGGCGCCTCGGTTCCCATCTTTTTCATCTTCTTCGGCAAACTCATCGATATTATTGGTCTTGCTTATCTTTACCCTAAACTAGCCTCTCCCAAAGTCGCCAAGGTTTTATATTTTAATTTATTTATTTTATTATGATGTAGCTCAAAATTTTGAAATTTTAAATTTAAGAGAATTTTGGATTCTTCGCCTGGTTACTTCTAAATTAAACAGAATTTTACCTACAGATTTTTTTTGTTTAGCAGATTGAAATTATGTACATCAAATAAAATTCAAATGAAATGATTATCCGTTAAGCCTTTTATCAAAAAAAAAAAATGATTATCCGTTATTATATTTGTTAATATGTTTGCTTGGCTTAATTTTTATTTATTTGGTGCAGTACTCGTTGGATTTTGTATACTTGAGTGTGGCTGTACTATTCTCATCATGGTTAGGTATATTTAAATCAAGCAATTTCTCTTAATTGTAATTCATTTTTTTAATTTATATGTTAATTAATAAATAAAGTTAAACAAAAAATGGAAACAGAGGTTGCATGTTGGATGCATACTGGAGAGAGGCAAGCGGCGAAGATGAGGAAAGCTTATCTCCGGTCAATGTTAAGCCAAGACATAAGCTTATTCGACACCGAAGCTTCCACCGGAGAAGTCATCTCCGCAATCACCTCCGACATCCTCGTCGTCCAAGATGCTCTCTCCGAGAAGGTACCTCTCTTAACCAAATTAAACCGGTATTCTTAACATTAAAAACCAAAAAAATAAAATTAAACCGGTATTGAGTCCTTTTATCGACTTTTTTCTTACTATTAAGATATACACAAATATTTATTTGTTTTTGTGTAATGACCTACTAAAGTCTGCTAATTAAGGCATGGCGTCTGTCAACCAAATCTATAGACATTTATTTGTTCAAACCTAGAGACATTTAGATGTTAAATTTAGAAATATTTTACATGGGTTGTTTTCCTTTCCCACATGGGTTGATCAGTCCGTATCAGTATTAATGCGGATAACAATTACTTAATCCAATAATGTTGAAGATGATTTTATTTGGTTAAAAAATTCATTTATTATTATTTTTCAAGTTAATATTTGGCATGCATCGATCTCTTCTCATTACGTTCTAAACATATTTTTATATATATTGAGACTCCAATAAAGGATATATAGATATGTACCTTTATTTTTCCTTTAATAAAAATACTTCGGTCCTAGATGCAAACATAATAAATGCATTGTCTTTAATTCGGTTATAGCTGCATTGCATTATGCATTTATAAGGCGGTTGAGTTTGATACGATTTAATTTATATTTTTAAAATTTGACCGATATTTGATTCTTTCCAGCTAGACAGCCATAAACCAGTCTGATCGCTTCAATTTGAAACTTTAAATGCGATCATGCAAATACGGTTAATGGTTTATGATAACTGTATTACCGGTAAATTTTGTTGCAGGTAGGGAATTTCTTGCATTACATAAGCCGGTTCATAGCTGGTTTTGCCATCGGATTCTCGAGTGTATGGCAAATAAGTCTCGTCACTCTATCTATAGTCCCCTTAATCGCTCTAGCCGGCGGTATCTACGCGTTCGTCGCCATTGGACTTATCGCCCGTGTCCGGAAATCATATATCAGAGCCGGTGAGATTGCGGAAGAGGTTGGTTACTTCTCCAACAAGGAAACTTATTAAAGTGTATATTTCTTGTGTGAATTTCATATGTATCTGTCATGTTGAAGGTAATCGGGAATGTGAGGACCGTACAAGCATTCACTGGTGAAGAAAGAGCAGTGAAATCATACCGAGAAGCTCTGGAGAACACGTACAAGTACGGGAGAAAAGCCGGTTTAACCAAAGGACTCGGTCTTGGTTCGTTGCACTGTGTCTTGTTTCTGTCTTGGGCTATGCTCGTCTGGTTCACAAGCATCGTGGTCCACAAGCAAATCGCCAATGGTGGGAAATCATTCACTACCATGCTCAATGTTGTCATCGCCGGCCTGTAATATAAGATCTTCCTATTTTGTTTTGCTTGCTTGCTTTCTACGTTTCCTTTGTTTTATTTTGTGCGGATCATAAAGTCTTTGTTTTCGGGTTTGTGTAGGTCTCTTGGACAATCGGCACCGGATATTTCCGCATTTATACGGGCAAAAGCTGCTGCGTATCCAATTTTCCAGATGATTGAACGGAACACGACGGCAAAAGCCAGCGCGAAATCTGGCCGTAAACTCGGGAAAGTTGATGGACACATTCAATTCAAAGACGTGACTTTTCATTACCCATCTCGTCCTGACGTGGTGATCTTCGACAAGCTAAACCTAACTTTCCCTGCCGGGAAAATCGTGGCACTTGTTGGAGGAAGTGGGTCAGGGAAGAGCACGGTCATATCTTTGATCGAGAGGTTCTACGAGCCCATTTCTGGAGCGGTGTTGCTAGATGGGAACGATATCAAAGAGCTAGATATTAAGTGGTTAAGGGGACAAATTGGTTTGGTTAACCAAGAACCTGCTCTGTTTGCGACAACCATTCGTGAGAACATTATGTATGGCAAAGACGACGCGACAGCTGAGGAGCTTGGCCGTGCCGCAAAGCTTTCGGAAGCCATCTCGTTCATCAACAACCTACCTGAAGGATTTGAGACCCAGGTCTGTCAATCAGATACCTTAGAATACAAGAAACGACTATAATTCCTAGAATCCACTTCTACCTTGGGTACAAAAAAAACTACAAACCCTAAAACTCTGATTTTTTTCATATATAGGTCGGCGAGAGAGGGATTCAACTATCCGGAGGACAGAAACAGAGGATTGCTATATCAAGAGCAATTGTGAAGAATCCGTCGATACTCTTACTCGACGAGGCGACAAGTGCTTTAGACGCAGAGTCAGAGAAGAGCGTGCAAGAAGCATTAGATCGAGTGATGGTTGGGAGAACAACGGTGGTGGTTGCTCATAGACTCTCAACCGTAAGAAATGCTGACATCATAGCAGTTGTTAAAGAAGGGAAGATCGTTGAGTTTGGAAATCACGAGAATCTCATATCAAATCCTGATGGAGCCTATTCTTCTCTCCTTCGTCTCCAAGAGACTGCCTCGTTGCAGCGTAACCCTTCCTTGAATCGGACGCTAAGCAGGCCACATAGGTACTAATGCTTAACACCATAATACTCTGTCTCTGAGCATTTTCTTTAGAACTAGGTATATTGAAAAAACTAAACCCAATCAAACTGAAAACCGAATGCTGACTTATTTCTTTCTCATAACGGTTCTCCTTTTATCATTTGTAGTATAAAATACTCTCGGGAACTATCAAGAACAAGGTCAAGCTTCTGCTCGGAGAGGGATTCGGTAAATCGACCAGACGGGGCTGATTCATCCAAAAAGGTGGAAGTAACGGTGGGACGTCTTTACTCTATGATCCGCCCGGACTGGATGTTAGGCGTGTGTGGCACGTTATGCGCCTTTATTGCTGGATCTCAGATGCCGCTTTTCGCGCTTGGAGTCTCGCAAGCCTTAGTTTCCTATTACATGAGTTGGGAAGACTGTCAAAAAGAGGTTAAGAAAATCGCTATCCTCTTCTGCTGCGGTTCGGTCATCAGCGTCACTGTCTACACCATTGAGCATATGTGCTTCGGTACCGTAGGCGAGCGTCTCACGCTCCGCGTCCGAGAAATGATGTTTTCAGGCATGTTCTAATCAAAACAAACTTCTAATATCTCTAAAGAAATTAGAGATCTCAATTCATGTTATGTGATACTTTATTTTACTTTTTTTTGGTTTTGTAGCGATCTTGAAGAACGAAATCGGGTGGTTCGATGAGGTGGACAATACTAGCTCGATGTTGGCAGCACGGCTAGAGAGCGACGCTACTCTGCTTAAAACCATAGTGGTCGATAGGTCGACGATTCTACTTCAGAACTTTGGTCTCGTTGTGACCTCTTTCTTCATTGGCTTCATACTCAACTGGCGTCTCACTCTTGTCGTCGTGGCCACATTCCCATTGTCTATAAGCGGCCATATCAGCGAGGTAATCAATGTTTTGCGTCATTTTAATTCAGTCGTTGCGTTTGTGGTTTAATTCTTTTTTGTTATATTTGTAGAAACTTTTCATGCAAGGATATGGAGGAAACTTGAGCAAAGCGTACTTGAAGGCCAACATGTTGGCCGGAGAGTCTGTTAGTAACATTCGCACCGTCGCCGCCTTCTGTGCTGAGGAAAAGATTCTTGATCTTTATTCAAGAGAGCTTTTAGAACCTTCCAAACGTTCTTTCAGGCGTGGACAAATTGCCGGAATTTTCTACGGTGTCTCTCAGTTCTTCATTTTCTCTTCCTATGGCCTCGCCCTCTGGTGTGTGTCTCTCTCTCTCTATATACACAAAGTTTCATGGATAAACTAACTATATAAGATTGTAAAGATTGAAGTGTTAATTATTAAATTCGATAGGTACGGATCAACATTGATGGATAAAGGATTAGCGGACTTCAAATCAGTGATGAAAACATTCATGGTTTTGATCGTGACTGCGTTAGCGATGGGTGAGACATTGGCTCTAGCTCCGGATCTGCTGAAAGGAAACCAGATGGTTGCATCTGTATTCGAGATCTTGGACCGGAAAACTCAGATCGTTGGAGAAACCAGCGAGGAGCTGACTAATGTGGAAGGCACGATTGAGCTCAAAGGCGTTCACTTTAGTTACCCTTCCAGACCAGATGTTGTAATTTTCCGGGACTTTGATCTGATAGTTCGACCCGGAAAGAGCATGGCGCTTGTCGGACAGAGTGGGTCCGGGAAAAGTACAGTCATTTCACTCATTCTACGTTTCTATGACCCGACCGCTGGAAAAGTCATGATAGAGGGTGAGTGCTCTTTGGAAACTCAGAACACAAATTTTCTTGTGTCTCAAGAAATCTATGAAAACCAAGGTTTCTTGCATCAAAAGAAAGTAGTTATTTAGCTGAATAAGCTTGGTTTTTTTTTTTAAATCCAATTGCAGGAAAAGACATCAAGAAACTAGATTTGAAAGCACTCAGGAAACACATTGGTCTGGTTCAACAAGAACCAGCACTTTTCGCGACGACAATCTACGAAAACATTTTGTACGGAAACGAAGGAGCGTCTCAATCTGAAGTAATCGAATCAGCTATGCTCGCTAACGCTCACATCTTCATCACCTCTCTCCCGGAAGGTTACTCTACCAAAGTCGGTGAACGCGGTGTTCAAATGTCAGGCGGTCAGCGACAGAGGATCGCTATCGCTAGAGCCATCCTCAAGAATCCAGCGATTCTATTACTTGACGAAGCTACAAGCGCTTTGGACGTTGAATCCGAGCGTGTGGTAAGTTTCTTTACCATTAGTTTTTCTAGGTTTTAATCCACATGAACTTATGAGTTTACACGATTGAATATTAGGTACAACAAGCATTGGATCGGTTAATGACAAACCGGACAACGGTGGTGGTTGCTCACCGGCTATCGACGATCAAGAACGCCGACACGATAAGTGTATTACATGGAGGTAAGATCGTCGAGCAAGGCAGCCACCGTAGGCTCGTTTTGAACAAGACTGGTCCATATTTTAAACTCATCAGTCTTCAGCAGCAGCAGCAGCAACAGCAAGATTCTTAAAGTACTATACTTAAATTTAAAACTCTTAATTTTTACTTCTTCTTTTTTTTTTTGTGTGGAAAATATTGATCATACTTTTATTCGATGTGTATTTATATACAATCATTGGCGTGGCGAGTTTACATGCGACGGTAGAAAAAAAAGTTATGAAATCCAAACTAGGAGAATGTTCTAAAACATCACTATGCATGTAAGTATATATCTTCAAATGAATTGTGCGTTTTTAATTTGTTTTAAAACGAATAATCTCGCTTGTTCTTAAAGTCCGGTAAAAATGCATGATATTTTTCCTTTTGGTTAAAGTACATGATTTTTAAAGACTCCATCTAATTTACGACTCCAAACTACGAAATTCAAACTAAAGAAGGTTCACGGCAGTGTTCTTTAAAAGCGATAAAAACCATGTACGGTGTTAAATGTTAGGCAGTCATAAAAAACCATGTCGATTATTCCTTAGTTGTTGGAACTAAACCTTTTTGTTATAAGTAGAGTTAGACTGATTTATACGGTTCTAGCTAGATGACAGTAGAGAGTTTTAGGCGGTGAGGCGGCCTTTGGCGCCTCTACGCGGTGTTTGTGTTTGTGTGTGTGTGTTTTTTTTTTTTTTTTTTTTTAACTTTACAATTACATAGAACTATATTTACTTTGGATTTAGTTTTTTTTTGTTTTCTTTTTGTTATCACTCTCTTAACTATCAATACGTTTCACCTTGACATTCTTCAAGGAAAAGATCAACAAAAGGACAGCTTTCATCTCCAATTGGATTGGACTTAAGTTCATGTCAACAAAGCAGCCATCACCGCAAATAAGGCCAAGTCAAATTAAGATTAACTATTTTAATCTTGAAATGTATATTAATGTCAAGCATCCTCTTTTCTATGAGATAATATATTTGTATTTTTGTTTCAGTATATCATGCCCACTTTTTGATATATTTCACACAGTTTTAAAACAGACGAAATCCCCCGGCTTTAATTAAACAAAGTCAAAACTATATATATAAAATTATATGTATAAAGTAAAAACACTTTGGATAAATATTGGGAAATGGGAACCAGAAAAATTAGTGTCATGGTACGAAATGAAAAGCGAAAATCAACTGAAGGAGACAGGCGAATATTGGAATATGGATAATTATTGAAAAAAGGAACGGGAAAAGTATTCGGTGTAATAATAATAACTCTCTCCACCTACTCGGTGACAGATATTTAGCAAATAAAAAGACTCCGGTCACTGACGACGCGGGTGAGGAAACTTTATGAATCCCTGAGCTCTCTCACTGACTTCGTCTTCTTCCTCCATCTCCGATCCGGTGGTTAAACAGGCTCGTGGAGGACTAGAGAGACTGAGAGAATCATGGGAAATGGAAACTCAACGGAGACGAAAGAGTCGCGCCGATCGAAGATGCGTCAGAAGATTCGGAATTTTCGCAGCCGCCGCCAGCTTCGTCGTCCAGGATCTGGAAGTGTCTCTGGATTGGCCAGTCAGAGATCTGTGAGCGCAGAAGATTTCGCCGGCATTGCTCTTCTCACACTAATCGGCGTACGGTTTAGTTCTCTCCTTGATTCTCGTCAACTGCGTATTTCGATACGATAGTCATTTGTCTTCTTCGTTTTCGTCTTTTGTAATCTTCATCTTCAGGCGGAGATGAAGTTCAAGGACAAGTGGCTCGCCTGTGTTTCCTTCGGTGAACAAACATTTCGCTCGGAAATTTCGAATTTGTATGTTACCTAACAAATTATACTCTCCATTCGAATTTAAAACTCGTCTTCGTAAATTTATTGAATCTTAAACTTCCATGAATGTTAACACCGTCTTGTTTCTGATGATTTTGCAGTACGGATAAGCCGATTTGGAGATCGGTTAGAAAACTTCCGATTCCTCTTTTTTTTTTTTTTTTTTTGTTGAGCGACTTTTGAATAGTTTGGTAGTATCGGGTTGTGTGTTTCTGTATATAGGAGAAGAAGCTTCTTCTGGAGCAAAATGGACCGAGCTTGGCTAGGATCTCAGTATTTGAGGTGTGAAGAAATCTCAGCTGGCTTTCTTCTTTCTAGATTTGGCGTTTAGTTATTTGATCGGTTGAGATGATTTTTTTTTTTTAATGATGCAGACAAATAGGCTCTCGAAGAACAATATCGTTGGTTATTGTGAGCTTGATCTACTTGAATTTGTAGTGCAGGTCAGAAGCTTAAGTTTTTTTTTGTCAGTATAAAAGCTGTTTAGGTTCTTCTACCTTTTTTCGTTTTATTAGATTTTCATTTCAGTACTTTGCTTCCTCTGGCTTAAGCTCGAAAACTGACTAGTGTAAGTGTGGGCAAGTTGAACTCTATCATTGGTTGAGGGGGTGCATGGATTAGATATTGCAGTGCCTTGAATGGATAAATCGATGAGAAAATAGTTTGTTCACATGGTTATATTGCTTCTCGTTTGTACAATGTGATATAGGAACCTGACTCTACTTGCAAGTCATTTGACCTGTTAGATCCAGCCTCATCTAATGTTGTTGGCAGCATGTTCATTTCATGCTCCGTTGAGGTATGCAGTATGTTAAAAGTTAAAAATAGTTGTTAAAGAAATGCGTTGGGAATGGTTTCTGATTTTTGGTTACTAACATTTGCAGGATCCTGTTGAAACCGAGACATGTTTCGCTAAACGTATTTTGTCCATAGTGGTATGCTTTACTTAATCGTCCACTCTGTCTCTATTCTGGTCTTGTGAAGTTTTGTGATATTATCCTCTTTGTATGGTACAATTTTAATTTTCTTGAGTTTTCCAATGATTGTTTATAAAGACTTTTTATTTTAATCAGATTTCCTTGCTTCATTTTTTATTGTTCTCTTTATTTTTGATGTGAAATTCTTTCAGTTAAGAAGCCATGAGCTACCTTTCTCTTTTCAATGGCTTCTTAAGCAGTTATTCTATGAAACATTATGGCATCCTGTAGCCTTATAATTGATTGTTGGTGTCCTTTATATAAGTGCAGGACTATAACGAAGATGGAACACTCTCATTCTCAGAGTTCTCTGATCTGATGAATGCTTTTGGGAATGTAGTGGCTGCTGACAAGGTTTGACCTGTAGTAACTTTGTCACCTCTATCTTCTGTGTGTGCTTGTACTTGTACGTATGTATTTGTTTCCGAGTTTGTAGTGGCAGTTAGTCTTTGAAATTTCAAGTTCCAAAAGTTGTTGTCCTCAGCATTCTCTTTTATATATAATGCTAGATTGATGCATTTTTCTGAAGGAACTTTAGTTGTTTTCACTGACTTGTTTACCAGAAAGAGGAGTTGTTCAAAGCTGCTGACCTGAATGGAGATGGTGTTGTTACAATTGATGAGTTGGCTGCACTTCTTGCCCTTCAACAGGAACAGTAATAACATCTTTACATTGCCAATGTTTAGAACTTCTATTCATACATATTGATTTACACATCCTTGAATCCCAGTAATTTGCATGCATCTATTGCAGGGAGCCAATTATAAATAGTTGTCCGGTTTGCGGTGAGGCTCTTCAACTTTCTGACAAGCTCAACGCAATGATCCATATGACTCTCTGTTTTGACGGAGGAACTGGTAATCAAACAATGACTGGAGGGTTCTTGACTGATAGGCAGGCTTCATATGGGTTAGAAATTTCATGTTTTTTTTGCTTTTAATCAGATGTTCTAAAAAGAATGTATATATTCTTGGCTTAATCAGTTAAGTTTTTAACATTTCGTCAGATGGATGTTCAAACTAAGTGAATGGACTCATCTATCAACTTATGATGTGGGTTTGAATACTGGTTCAAGTGCTTCACATATCCTGGTATCTTTCCTTTCTACCTTTTTTTTGGTTTATGTCATGATAAACATCTAATATGGAAGCCAATTATCAAGTTGTCTAAAAATCCTTGATAATCAAGTTGTGGGTTGCCAATTATCAATTATTTTCTGTATTTTAAAAATCCCTTAAACTTCAGCAAATCCTGGCTTGAGGGAAGCCTGATATTTTTTGCTTTCTCCTATCAGTTTTGGTGGTTTTCGTTTGAGTATTTCCTAACGGTGAGCAAATGCACTAAAAGAGTATTTACTTTTACTTGATACTTGCTTTAGGTGATTGATCGAAAGACTAAGAGGCTCGTGGAAGAGTTGATTGATTCAAAGATTGTTATGTCAATGAGAGCTATTTATCAGTCAAAAATTGGACTACATCTTATGGACCAAGGTAACGAACTGGTCCTTCACCTCTAAAATGCACCTGGCTGTAGTGCCTTGGTGATAGATAATATTATTTTTATTTCTACACTTTCTGTATGAACACGAGCTTCACATTCTTTCCATTGTGTCAAAGCAAACAAGTCTTCATTTTGGATTGATTTCCTTGATGCAGGAGCAAAAGAGATTTTGCAGAACCTTTCTGAGAAACAGGGGAAGAAAATGAACACAGTTGAATCTGCCCAAAATATACCCAGCTTTCTCGAGTTCTTCAAGGTGTGAGTTCTCTTATTGTTAAGTTATTGTTTTTCAAATGGCTGCTGAGTTTAAGCCTGACACAACATGGCTTGTGGTTTGGAGTTTAACAACTCCTGTTTGAAATGTGATATTGATATTGCGCTATACTGCACTGTCTTAGAAGAACATCGATGATTATTAACAGAAAACCTATATTAATTGGAAATTGAGACATCATGTGAAATCCTCTCTTATGCTTCATATATAGCAATGGCTAGGTTGCAATTGCTTCACTAGATCTCCTAGGATTTAAAACTGCATTGCCCTCCTTTTGTAAGTTTTCCATGAACGCCGGAAATTGAATCATTCGTTTGCTGCAGGATCAAATCAACATGGCCGAAGTCAAGTATCCTCTGGACCATTTTAAGGTATGCAAAGGCAACTCATGATATGATTCTAACCACAATTTAATTATAAATATGTTGCTAGTTCTTAAACTTGAAGATCTAACCGAAGACGATTCACGGTATGACTAGGTATAAAATAAATATTTAAGTGATAAGGAGGTAAATCTAAGCTCAATCCTTTGCCAGTTTTATCGAAGACGAGAAAATAAAAACCATGATAAATTGGCTAACTGTTAAGCTCGTGTACTTTCATGGATTTGAAAGATGGTCTTTTTTCATTTGCAGACGTTCAATGAATTCTTCATACGGGAGTTAAAACCTGGTGCAAGACCAATTGCATGCATGGATCAGGATGATGTTGCAGTATCTGCTGCTGATTGTCGATTAATGGCGTTTCAATCGGTGGATGATAGCACACGGTTCTGGATCAAGGTAAACCGGTATCTAGAGTAGCTACTATATAGTAATTCTGCAAGCTAGGCATCTGCAAAATTGAATATCTCTTAAAATAAGTAATGCAGCTGATAACTTCCAATACCGCCTAAATGTTACTCACGATTCTAATTTTTTCAACCGTTTCAATCTTGTTAGGGCCGGAAGTTCTCAATTAAAGGCCTCCTTGGGAAGGATGTTGATTCCGATGCTTTCCTTGATGGATCTTTGGTGATATTCCGATTGGCTCCACAGGTATGACAAGCCTATGCTTCATGTCTCTTGACCATAAGCTAAAAAAATCCTAGTCGTTTTTGTTCCCTCTCTTTATGCATTTATTGATCTGTTACAGGACTATCATCGTTTTCATTCTCCCATCTCTGGCGTCATTGAAAAGTTTGTAGATATTTCTGGAAGCTTATATACAGTATGTACTGATTCATCTACCTTTTAAGTTGAAGAGTTACATTCTTCTCTTCCGTATTTTCTTATTGGTGTTACTTTTGTTCCTTGTTGATCCACCTTGCTTCTCAGGTTAATCCGATTGCAGTCAATAGCAAGTACTGTAATGTGTTCACTGAAAATAAACGAACCGCTGTGATTATATCAACAGCAGAGTTTCGAAAGGTTTGTCATCTCTTATAAGTCATGCACTATCTTTTTCTGTCTGCTGAAGCAAATTATGTTTGTAATTGCTCTGTGCTTGATGCTATGAACTCAATGATGCTGTAATTTATGAACGAAGCTGTATAATGAATTCTGATCTTATCACGGAACTTTACCTCAGCTTATTTTCTGTAACAGGTTGCATTTGTAGCGATTGGAGCAACAATGGTTGGTAGCATCACCTTTGTTAGAAAAGAGGGAGACCATGTGAAGAAAGGGGACGAGGTAAGCAATTCTAAACCCTTTTTTTCTAATTGAAAAATAGGTAATAGTTTCTTATGCAAGTCACTTTAACGTTCTCCTTTTTCCAGCTTGGTTACTTTTCATTTGGTGGAAGCACGGTTATAAGTGTCTTTGAAAAGGTTAGCTTCTAACTTTTTTTCCTTTTGTATGCTAAATGTAAAAAAATAAATCAAAACTCTTACCATTGCTATATTATACTTAATCTCTTCAAAAGTTCTCAAAGCTGAATAATTGAATTATATATTTCCATTACCCTAGAAATCGAGTTTCTTGATTTGAAAATCTTGTGACAAAATATCATACATTTCATAATACTGTCTCTGGATGAGCATCTGCATCAACCTTACCTTTCACGTGACATGTATTTCAGGACTCGATAAAGCTTGATGAGGATCTCTTAGCTAACAGCGGTAGGTCCTTGGAGACATTAGTTACTGTCGGAATGCAACTAGGTGTCTCCTTTCCAAAGCTGGAAAACTGTGTTCTGGAACGTTGAACTGGTTGAAACTATGTGAGTTAGTACAAAACTATGGGTGATCTGCTTTGGTTTGGTTTGAATTGTCTTGTTTCCCTTTTCCATCATGAACTCTGTTCCTCTTTGTTTGATGACCAATGACTTTGTTCTGTATATATAACACCAGTATGTCCTGGGCAGTGGTACTCGTCAATATTTACTGTTTTTCGTGAGTTTATTTGCTAGGTGACAATTTTACATGCAAATAGGGTTAAACACATGTCTTTCTTTATAACTGTCATTATGAAGAGACTTTGTCTGTAACTCTCTCTTTCTTTCTTTTTCACCTTCCTCTCTCCCTCTCCCTCTCTCCCCTTTGTAATCGCATTCTGTGTGAGTAGAATTTACTAAAAGCACAAATGGTGTGGACAAAGGCTAAGGTGAGTCTAGCTTTGTCTCTGGTTACGGTTTTCCTCGGCGTCTCTCTTGCTGATCTCCAAGTCGGGTTCTACTCTAATACATGTCCTCAAGCCGAGTCAATCGTTTGGAGAGTCGTCTCAGGAGCGGCTCTTTCCAACCCAAACCTCCCAGCCATACTTCTACGGCTTCATTTTCACGATTGCTTTGTTGAGGTACAATGCACTTTCCTCCACTTTGTGCTTTCCCTTATTGCTGCTACTTTTAGAGATTTAACAACACGTTCTCAGGGATGTGACGGTTCGATCCTCCTGAACAACGGAGCAATCTCTGAAAAGAATGCTTTCGGGCACGCAGGCGTTAGAGGATTTGAGATAATAGAAGCCGCCAAAGCCGAGCTTGAAGCTGCATGCCCCAGTGTAGTCTCTTGCTCAGACATTGTTGCCTTGGCTGCACGTGATGCCATATCTTTGGTAAAAACAAAAAAATATTAGAGGAAATAAAACCTTACAATCTTTCTCTAATTTCTCCTCCGTTGTGATCAATTGGTAAAACAGGCGAATGGACCGGCGTATGAGGTGCCAACTGGGAGGAGAGACGGTCGGGTGTCAAATATGTTGCTGGCTAAGGACATGCCGGAGGTGAGTGACTCGATTGAGATACTAAAGGCTAAGTTCATGCAGAAAGGACTCAACGCCAAAGAACTTGTGCTTCTCAGTGGTAAGTGTCTCTTCTTCTTTTTGTTTTTCTCTCTCATTCATGTTTGTTTGGTGGTCTCGAATCTCTCGAGGTTTTTGGTTCGAAGTTCAAGTTATATGATTTTCATTTTCCGAATCCGTGATGTGTTTCGCATGTTTCGTCCGTTTCCTCTTTTCTCCGTGTTGATGTCACGTGCTTCTGTGCGTTACGAAATGCTGGTAGACCAATAAAAAACATAATAGGATTTTTTTTCTCGCTAAGCCAGCAGTGTTTTCTTGCTCAGAAAAAAAAGATTTGATGACTAATTTGTGAAGAAAATCTTCTAACCAAAAAAGATATCTCATATAACCTATACTTCTCTAATTTTAAAGAGAAATGAATAGTGGTTTGTTAAAAAAATACTAAAGGCTTTGTTTGGCAACTTACGGCACTTATTCAAGCATTTTGTATATTATTTCTACTACTAAATTGATTATGTTATTAGAAATAAGTGTTTGGATTATCTGTCATCTTATCCACTAAATCTGGCATGGCCAAGAAATGTTATATTCATACGAAAATTGGCCCTGTTATACGAATCGGCGGTTAATCTATCTGACAAAACGTCATAATATCTATTGGACCATGCTTTAAAGTAGATTGTAGGGTTGAATGACAAACTTGCACGTGTGACGAAAAAAAGAAGAAACTATCTATATGCAGGAGTCTAATACAAGCGAAGATCAGCAGTGATCATGCGTTTTAAACTTGTCCGGCTGAGTTTGTATCATTTTTTAATACTTGTTTTAATTTGAGAAAAAATAGTGTTTCTAGCAGTCAGAAATCAGAAATCTAAAATGTCTAAACGTTTCTAGTTATATCTTAGCAGTTTAGCTTTAGGAAAATCAAATATCTAACATATTTGAATGTCAAAGCTTGAGTGTCCCACTTTCCGTTCGTCATGATAATTTTTTCTCCACCGTATCAGCTGCTCACACTATAGGGACAACGGCCTGCTTCTTCATGACCAAACGGCTCTACGATTTCTTACCCGGTGGCCAACCCGACCCAACCATCAATCCGGTATTCCTACCTCAATTAACCACTCAGTGCCCACAAAATGGTGACGTAAACGTCCGGATACCAATGGACCGGGTCACTGAACGGCTATTCGACAAACAGATTCTGCAGAACATAAAGGATGGTTTTGCCGTGCTTCAGACCGACGCAGGTCTCTACGAGGATGTAACGACCCGTGGGGTTGTGGATTCCTACTTTGGGATGCTAAATCCGTTCTTTGGGCCAACGTTCGAATCTGATTTCGTAGAGGCAATAGTGAAGATGGGGAAGATTGGTGTGAACACTGGTTCTATAGGGGAGATTCGACGGGTTTGCTCAGCCTTCAACTGAGAGAGTATGCAGTGTAATTGAAAGTGGTTTCTTTTACTCCAAACTCAGTGAATCCTAAAAACAAATAGAGTATTGCATGATACACTATGCGAAAAAAATAAATAAAACAAAATCTAAAGAGGCTGGAAAACAAAATACAAAGAGTTGAATGTACGATTTTGACTCAAATATTTATATATATATATATAAGATATTGAAATAATATTTAATTTGCTGTGTATATAGCGACGTCATTATTAGTGTACATATAAAATTTCATTAGTTTCTGCCAAAAAGACAATTAAAAAGTTATATTCATTCTGATCCTTTACTTTATCGAATCAACTAATTTCTCTTCCACATTCCCTTATGACAAAATACAAGAGGGGCCAGTAAAAGAAAGAACAAAAGGGAGAGGGCGAAATGTAAAAGTCTGCAAAAATATAGCAACTAAACATGAATAAACAAAAAAATAAAAAGTTCTCTCGACTCTTCCTTCTTCTTAAAATCGTAGCCCACTTAAATTCCTTGCGTTGGGCCTTCTTACAAATCTTCCCTGTCAGTGAGAACAAGCACAATATTATAATGACAATCTATGACCTAACTCCCAGCTCAAATAAATGTAATTAACAGTAGTTTCATTATAAGTGTCAAACCTTACATTTGAAGATAATAATGTAGACTAGATACATACCTTGATACGGGGGCGTTGATCGGCGTTGAGTTTGCGAACTTGATATCGGATTTTTGTGGAGAAGAGTCGGTTCCCCCGTTTCTCTTTATACCTTAGCACACTTGCTTCTCTCATTCCGCTTTCTCCGAACAAATCTATCTCACCCAACCTTGTCTGTCCCAAAATATCATTCATCATTCGTTAGGCTTTCTTCGTTTTTTATATGTAAAAAACAAAGAAATCCAAAACTTATGGGTTAAGATGGGTTTCTCCTTGCTTGTTTTAGATACTCGTAGCACGATCAAGGACAAACATTATTTTCTTTGTCACTCCATCGATTTATGTTCGCCACACAAAAATTTAAATGAATCAATAGAAGCTTCAAATGTTTTCGAAAACAAAATATAAAGAAAAAATTTAAGAACCATTTCGACTTTCAATTCTTGTAAGATTTAAATTTAAAAAGGCGACACTCTTTTCGCTTCAGATGCAAATATGAGTGACAAGTGGCGAAAATAAGAGGATGTTTAATATTTACCAGAATTAAGATAAACTAATATTTTTTAAAAAGTTGATTTCTGCGGCGGGAAGGAGAGATTAGAGAACAAAGTAACGTACATGGAGGTCGATTCCGGCGCCGTCCGAACCAAAAATCTCTTCGGAAAACGGAGATTCCTTCTCCGACCAAGCCTCTAAAATCCCATCGTAATCAAGCTTCAACAACGGACTCACTCTTTGCTCCGGCTTCGGATTCGAGTGTGGATCTTCGGAGCTCTTTGATTCCACCGCCACCGGAGCCACTTTCTTCTTCTTCTTCTTCTTTTTCTTCTTATTCTTGTCTCCCGCCTCGTTCTTGCTAATAACCACGACACTGGATTTGCCGTCATCAGCTGCGGCGGTTTGAATCCTCGGCGAGATCTGTTCAAATTCCACGGTGGGGGATTTCCACCAGTCCTCCTCGTCATTTTCCCGGAGAGCTCTCCTCAATCCAAACCTTAACTGAAATTTCCCGGCGGATCCAAATCCAGTGGAGCTTCCATACAGAGGATTCATCATCATTTGCCCTAATCGAGAGATTCCAGCTCCACTCTCTCCGTCGTTGGATTGTATATTCCCCATGAAACTATCGATCCCTTCTTCAATCTCCTCATCGAGAATCGATTCCGCGTCGAAATCGTCCCAGTCAACAAAATCGACGTCTTTAAGCTCCAACAAGTGATTCGATTTCGTTTGAATTGTGGGATGCAACAGAGAATCGTTCACCTCGATGGAATCAAACGGGAGAAGTAACTGAGAAGCTTCGTCGTAATCGGTGAGAGGAGATTTAATGTTGAAAGTCTGAATTTTGATTTTCTTGGAAGAGAAGATGTTTGGGTAAGCGGTGGAGAGGAGAGCCTCGGCTTCGTCGTATGTTTGGTTCGGGCGTTTCCGTGAAGTCCGTGGCCTTCTCGTGGAGATTGCTAATGGAGGAGAATTAGTCTCGGAGATTGTAGATGACGGCGAAGGAGTGTTATGTGACGGCGGCCCACAAGACGACATTTTCTAGCTCTGGACGTGTTTATTAGAATCCGAGGAAAAAACAGAGACTTTTCCGAGAAAATCAGGAAGCAGCAGAGCTCAGGAGAAAGAAGAAAGAAAAAATCATATGAAAATTTAAAATTTCAGAAAGTTTATAGAGTCGTACGAAGCCTGACTTCTCTTTCTTGTTGTTATGTGTTTCTTCTCTATAGGATGGATGATGATAAACCCTAAAAACCCTCTGACAAAATCTTGTTTAGTAAATAAAAACAAAAAGGTCAAAACTTTTAAGGGGAAGAACCCAATGGTTATTTGAGATGAGAGAAAGAGAGGTCATGTAAGTAAGAATTTCCCAAAGAGTGAATGTATAGAGATTGAGGCACCCAAGAGTCAGGAGATGGTGTGACAAAAGAGAAAACCGTCCGTTAGGGTTTGTCAAAGTTATTTAGTCAAATCGCTTAGTTGCTGCAAGAAACAGAGTGAAAAAAGTGGGAAAGCGACAGAGAATGGGAAAGACTAAACAAAATGTAATTTCGTGGGAGAGAGTGAATAGTATTACTATTGCATTTGTGATTTTTGAAAGAAAACGAATACAACGCAGATTGTACCATATTAGTCGAATGATCAGAAACAGTTATAGTGTTCTTTTAAAATATTTTTTTTTCTTGAAAAACTGTAAAACGTTAAATAGATTGGTTTTTTTATATATATAGATTAATGATATAAAAATCGTTAAGTGAATATTTTCTTATCGGACGTTTCCACATAGAAAACCTAACAAGTAACCTTATCCGTGTACGTGGCTAGATCTCATTGCATATGTTAGATTTCTGTGATGACGTGGTGTTTTTCTTTTACGCTAGAAAACTTCAAATTGGTATTGAAATGTAAAATATGGAATAAGTAAACTACGAAAATATGGAAAATTGTAAAATTCCTCTGCTTAGCATATTAAAAAAAAAAAAAAATTTCTAGACCCGAATTTTAGATATCTGACTTAGAAGTTTTCTGAATTTGTATGTACGATAACAAAGCACCATGTGTTGTTTCTTACATAGATATATCGCTTCGAAATAAGTTTAGAGTCAGATTCCCTATAAAGAGCATGGAAATAAAACATTTAAATAGAATTTCATTTTTAGGGGATTCCACAATTTTTTTTCATATATACATATGTATATATATTTAATTAATGTCAAAAAAGATTTACACAAATGGGCCATTAATATATATATAGAAGTCATATATTGTGTGGGTTTCAAATTATTATTATGTAAATATTACATTATATTATTTAGTTTTAAAAATAAAAATTTTGGTTAATCTCTGACTCTCCAACTCTTTCTTTACGTGACTTTGTCCTTTTTTTTGTTTGGTATGCTGATATGGTATGATATTCTGTTTGTTGTGAACACGGTAAGTAAGACGCTACAATATGAAGATATGGATATCGATGATGTCATTGCTCAACTAAAAGGGTTAGTTTCTTTTTTCCAAAAGTATAGAGAATCAGGTTTTCAAGAAACAAAAAATGAAGCTTTAAAACTTGCAGTTGATATGGATATTGAACCTGTGTTTCAAAAGAAGAGCAAACGCCTTATTAGAAGAAAATGTCATTATGATGAGGAACCAGAAAAAACTGATGATGCTGGACTCGTTCTAAGCTTGCAGGAGGATTTTAGAATTAATTATTTCATCAAAATCATGGATCAAGCTTTAGTTTCTTTTTAAACAAGATTAGAACAATTTCAAGAGTATGAAAATATTTTTGGATTTTTGTTTAGTTTACGAAAGTTCAACTCAGCGAATGAAGATAGTTTGAAGACATCTTGCCTTAACCTTGAAGCTTTTCTTAAGCATAGAACGATTTCAGATATTGATGGGAATGATTTATTTCTAGAAATAAAAGTTTTTAGAGAAGTTCTACCAAAGAATTTGAAGAAGACTGCAGAGGTATTAGAATTTTTAGAAAGATTGAAGGATTGTTATCCAAATATATGGGTTGCTTATAGGATAATGCTCACTATTCTGTTTCATTTACCGAAAGAAGTTTTTCTAAGTTGAAGTTGATAAAGTCTTACCTACGGTCGACTATGTCACAAGAAAGGTTAAACGGATTAGCTATGTTATCGATAGAAAAGACCATGGTTAAAAACCTCGATTATACAAGTTTGATGGATGATTTCGCAGAAAAAAATGCAAAAAGAGTTATTTTTCAGAAGTTTTAAATTATTGTTATATTTTTTTAAGATATCATTGTACTTTTACTTTAATTTTAGTTTTGTAAAAACTTAATTTTTTTTTTCTATTAAGCACTTTAAAAATATATTTTCGTTTGGGGTCCTGAATTTCGTTATGTGGTTTCTTAACCAAAAAAAAAATGGGTTTCTTAACCCTCAAAAAAGTGGATATATCTTCTCATGTATCGTTAAGATATATCCAGTATCCACGATCTAATCTTCATTGGTAAATCCGTATACTTATAATTTGGTCTTGTCATATACTAGATTATATTACGATCAGTCATTTTCTTATATGTTTAACAAGACAAGACGTAGAAAATGAGAATTTAAGAATTTTAAGTTGTATTATATTCCCAACAGTCATTGAATATGTGTATATACGAGGAATATGTAACTTGCTAAGGAGGAAAGATGAGATATATCTATAGAGAAAAGAGAGGATAAATTTGTCTGCAAACTCTGCCACTGTCTCCAAAGTCCGTCCCAGTATTTTTTTGGTATCTTCTTATATTATTATACTTCTTTTCATATGAGAACATGTGACCTATCTTCTTCTCCTTTCTTTTTTTTCTCAACTTTTCTCCTTTTCAATATATTATAATGTTAAATTTATTTTCAAATTAGGTTTTTCGAAGGAGTAGCCACAATTGTCTTTTTGAGGTGGTGAACCACATTCCACATCGTCATTAAATTTGTTTTAGGAACACCAATCTAACAGGTCTACGTAAATCTTTTAACAAAAAATAGGTCTACGTAAACCACATCGGCATTAAATTTGTTGTGTTATTTACCTCTGGATAAAATTTTATTTATGACGTTTAATTCTCACCGTTTGACGGTAGATGTTACATTTCCTTTTTCATTTGACGTCGCGGTAGATGTTACCTTTCGTAGGTGTTGAAATTGAAAAGACAGATTATAGACGTTAATACTGATGTCGTTAATCAGAAAACAAACTAAAGATTAAAAATTGCTAATAAATACTATGAAAGAATTTTTAGAAAATACATGTAACTAGAAAATCCAGTGTAATAAATGTGCAAGTATGGCCTTGAGAGTCTTAATTAGGCCACACTGGACAAGATAGACCAAAATAGTTACAAAATACAAACTACAAGTGAACTCTCCTCTTACATATGTATATGGAGGGGACCATTGTTTTGCCCTAAGTTCCTCATTTTTGACTCAGCATGGTGACTCATGCAACAGCATTGCGTTCCATCTTACGGTTAGCTTTTCAACCCAATGGAATTCCAAAAAATGAAAAACAAACAAAACAAAAGAAACACACAAGAACAAAAACAAAATGAGCAAGTATTAACTAAGCAACGCTTCGACGAGAATATAAGAAATGGAATTTTTTTGTTATACATATATGTTAAATTGTTTTTGTTAATAATAATAAGACTTCGAGCCATGAAAAAAGTAGAAAATAATTGTGTGTGCAAATTTAGATGAAAAACAAAAAATAGAAGACTATTTTCTAAATGTTTATTAAAAAAATATAAATATTAGTAGTTCAACTGGTTAAAAAAGATGATGCATGTTTGAATGTTGTATGATTCATGTTCTAATTTCGTATGGGGGAAAGATTGATTTTCTGTTTAAAAACTCAATTTAGTTTCTGATCCAAAAAAATGTACGACCCTAACTAATCCAAAAATTTCAAACATATAAATAAAAAAGTTTTTATCAAGAAAGCTAAGAAACTAAAATACAAAAAGGGAGTCGCAGAGAGATAAATCTTCTGGGCCAGCAGATAATTTCGACGTTACGTCCCTTTCTTCCCCATTGCATATTGCATAAGATGCCAAGAGCTATTAATTAACTAAATCTTCCAAGTTTACGGTAAAATCAATAATAAATTTCCATCTCATTTTTTCATTTAAATAAATATCCACACTCGTGAAATATGATATAGTTCAATTGTGTGTTTACATACAAAATGTCTAGTTTAAAATGTTTTATAGTAAATAAGCGACAAACACTCACAGTATTAATAATTAAATATGACGAAAAAACAAATTTATTAATTAGTTTCTATTCTTTTGTCAAGACATGTACAACTAATCTTCAAACATATATTTAAATATCGTTAATTAGAGTATATTTTTTTCTGGTATTATGTATAGCTTCATCATGGCTAAAAGTTTATATTATTTTTTATTTTAGTATGACTGTGTGGTTTATGTTTAATAGATTATATATATATATATATATATATTGGTTTGTTTTCGAGCTTTCACCTTTTAAGTAACACAAATCAAAATATACTTTTTGGATAATATATATATATATATATATATATATATGATGAATGATAACCACATATATTTTAATTTTTGTGATTATTCTGATTTCCGTCTTGTTTTATCCTGTTCTATCTTATTTCCATCTTAAATTTTAAATAAAACATGAGATTCAATTGTTCAAATTCGCATTCCGTTTTCGTTCCAGTACTAAAATCTAATTTGCCTACCCCTAATTCTTGTGTAAGCTCTTTTTTTTTTTTTGTCGTCATTGTGTAAGCTCATATGGAGTGTTTTTGGACCAAAAAAAGAAAAATATAGCTAATGGGCTGAAAAGTCAAAGTGAAACTGTATTACCCAAAGCCCAAACCTTTGAGCCAAAATGACATCGTATGGTTTTACAGCGCCGATGCTATAATCAGAGGTTAAATCATTCCCTCTCTCTCTCTCTTTCTCTATCTTTTGTGTTGCCGGTTGTAATGGCCGCCGTCGTAAATTCCGTGGAGAACGGTTCTATAAACCTCCCTGAGAATGAAAACCTTATGCCGGCGGGAATCAGTGCCACCGCATTGCTTGACGAAAACTCTGGCGCCTTCCCTGAATTGAATCAACATGATAGCTTAGCTGCTGAGACTAGTGCCCTCGATACAAACGATTCCGCGGAGGAGAGGTGGCCAGGTTGGCCTGGTGATTGCGTGTTTCGTATGATCGTTCCGGTGACTAAAGTCGGAGCAATTATTGGACGCAAAGGAGACTTCATCAAGAAGATGTGCGAAGAGACTCGTGCTCGTATCAAAGTCCTTGATGGTCCCGTTACTACTCCTGATCGCATCGTTAGTATCTCTTTCTATCTCTATCTCTTTTCGTTATTGTATTATCTCTTGCTTCGTGCTTCACTGTGTACAAAGGAATCCGAATTCGGGGATTTTCTGTTTCTATTTCTAGGGTTTCCTAATCATTGCTAGTAAGATTTCTTAAGGTGTGATCATTGATTCAGGTCGAATTTAGTCTTATCATTCCAGTTCTTGTGATGAAAGTTGATTTTTGTGGTGAAGTTGTGAGGAACAAACTTGCAATTTGATTAATTTCTGGTTTATAATTGTAGTTTTTGAGTGTTGACTAAGTAATTTCTTGTGATGTTTAGGTGCTAATATCTGGTAAGGAAGAGCCAGAGGCTTACATGTCCCCTGCAATGGACGCAGTCTTAAGGGTGTTTAGACGAGTTTCAGGGTTGCCCGATAATGACGATGATGTTCAAAACGCTGGGAGTGCCTTCTGTTCAGTGCGTTTATTAGTTGCATCTACTCAAGCGATCAATTTAATCGGGAAGCAAGGATCTTTGATTAAATCAATAGTAGAGAACTCTGGTGCATCAGTTCGCATTTTATCAGAAGGTATTGTCAATTTTACTAAATGGTTCTTTTTAAAAACTGTGCCTCTGTAGCCAGTTTCCTGTTTCTGAAAATTGTAATGCTATATAGAGTTAATGTGAACGTACTGGATAATAATATGTAAACTGTACTTTTTGCTGCCAGAGGAAATACCATTTTATGCTGCTCAAGATGAGAGGATAGTGGATTTGCAGGGGGAAGCTTTAAAGATCCTTAAAGCATTAGAAGCCATTGTTGGACACTTAAGGAAATTTCTAGTTGACCATACTGTGGTTCCTCTCTTTGAGAAGCAAGTAAGCTTGGTTGTCTGTAACGATTAGGTCATTGCTTTCTCTCTTATTTATGAATTATCTAACTTTTGTTATTTTAATCTTTTAGTATCTAGCTAGAGTCTCTCAAACTCGCCAGGAAGAACCATTAGCTGAAAACAAGCCATCTCTGCATACTATTTCGGCAAATGTAATCGAGTCTGATTTCTCCTCCCTCTTAGCACGGAGGGAACCTCTGTTTCTGGATCGCGATTCTCGGGTGGAGTCACGTGTTCAGCCTTCGGGAGTTTCTATCCACAGTCAGGACCCTGTACTGTCTGCTAGACACTCTCCAGGTCTTGCTCGGGTTTCTGCTGCTTTTGTTACACAGGTAGTTTCCATTGGATACATCATATCTCCTCAGAATATTTAGCCTTAACACCGCTCTTACTTCTTAATTTCTTATAATCAGTCTTCTTCCGGTGGTTTGATCTTATCGCATCTAAGCTTATGTTTCAGAACTAGTAATGACGTTTCTACAATGGATTCTCTTACTAGGTATCTCAAACGATGCAAATACCATTCACCTATGCGGAGGATATTATTGGTGTAGAAGGAGTTAATATAGCCTACATCCGTCGAAGTAGCGGAGCTACCATAACCATTCAAGAGAGTCCACATCCTAATCAAATCACAGTTGAAATCAAAGGCACATCTTCTCAAGTACAAACTGCTGAGCAACTAATTCATGTAAGAACACATTCCATCCATATATACTAAGATTACACTTCCTTAACATCCTACCGCCTGCTCTATTCCTCTCCATATTAAACCCTATTTTTCCTTTAACGTGTGTATAGGAGTTCATCAGCAATCACAAGGAACCAGTTTCAGCTTCAGGGGGATATAGCAGAATCGACCCTGGCTATGTACCTGCATATCCTCCTCAGCTGAGCAACCGTCAAGAGCCGCTCTTGAGTAGCTACATGGGAACAGAGACGGTGCAGTACAGACCAACAGCATACTCTCAGCTGGCGGGTCCTTCAACCTACACGCCGTCACTAACTGGGCAGACTTATGGTACGGAATATAGACCAGCTTCTGATGTTGGTGGTGGCTACAGCAGTTATAATCTTTGAATCGTTTGCTGTGTTTTATGAGGTTTAATTCATTTCCAGATTAAATTCTGTTTATTAGAAAAAGGCTCATTTATAATAGAGATGGAAAGAACAAGTTCTAGAGTGCCAAATGCCAATGTAGTTGAATGTGTAATGTAAATCTAGGTTGTGCCTTTTTTTTTTTTCCTCTTTCAGAATCTCAGATCTCGATATGTTTTTTACACACGTTTTTTAGTCAGTCAAATAAGAACAGTTTCATGGGTTTTTTTTTCAGAAGTCAGAATAATTATTTCAGCTTTAAGAATTTATAGTTTACTTTTAACGAATGGTTATTGAAATTACTTGTCAAGTTGGAGCGTGAGCGTGATGACCATCACTATTTCTTCTTCAAATCTTTTAGCTCTTTTATTTTGTTATCTTGTTTTATGGTTCCCTACACAGCAAGAAACAATATTTGCAGATTTTGTATATTTTCAATTCTACAGTTTTCTTCTTTTTAAAAGCGAAAATATAATAAACAGAGACGGCTCAACAAATGTACTAGTATCACAAAACAATTGCATTTTTTAAAAAGAGTCAGCACATTAAACAAATTAAAGTGCACTTTCTCAGAAATATACCCTTTCAAAATCCACAGAATGATGAACGAAAGTTGTTTAAAATGTACCCTTTATCAAAAAAAAAAAGTTGTTTAAAATGTATTTCAAGTTGGCCTTGACGTGTGGAATCATTCTATTGTCAATGAAACATTATTTGAGCGCAGGTACTACCTAATATATTCCTCTTACCCGTCAAATGTCAAATGTTTCAACCTTTACCCTATGCACGTCATCTAATTGAAACATCCTCTTTGCCAATGTACCTTGCCCCCAATTTTACATATAAATATGCATTGCACGGGCACTTAGAACATCATCAAAACTTAGAACTAACATTCACAGGAGACGGAAGAAAGAGCTCATCAATACAAAATGAGGGCAATCACAGCTTTGTTCTTCCTTTTCTGTTTCCTTGTTCCCTCTGCTTTGGCGCAGCTCCGATTTGGGTTCTATGGCCGATCATGCCCTCGCGCTGAAACTATAGTTGCTAATGTTGTTGCCAACCGTTTCCGCAGTGACCGTACCATTCCTGCAGCGTTGCTTCGTATGCAGTTTCATGATTGCTTTGTCAGGGTTCGTATATAAGCTTCTCCTTGTGTGTGTATATATACTTATATCATGGACTCGCTAATATAATGAATATATCATTGAACAACGAATGTTTTGAATTGTTTTGTAGGGTTGTGATGCTTCCCTCTTAATCGACCCAAGACCCGGAAGGCCTTCAGAGAAAAGCACCGGACCAAATGCAAGCGTGAGAGGTTTCGAGATCATTGATGAGGCTAAGAGACAGCTCGAGATTGCTTGTCCTAGAACTGTCTCATGCGCAGACATTGTAACTCTAGCCACCAGAGATGCTGTCGCATTGGGTGGTGGTCCAAGGTTCTCAGTACCAACAGGAAGACGTGATGGACTAAGGTCAAGCCCCAATGATGTGAACTTGCCCGGACCAACAATTCCAGTGCCCGCAGCAATCCAAGCATTTGCAGCTCAAGGTATGAGTGTGAACGACATGGTTACACTTATTGGTGGTGGACACAGCGTTGGTGTTGCACATTGTAGTCTCTTCCAGGACAGGCTTGCCGACCCTGCAATGGACCGCACATTGAATGCTAGGTTGAGGAACACGTGTCGCTCCCCAAATGACCCATCCGTGTTCTTGGACCAAAGGACTCCATTTACCGTGGATAACGCAATCTATGGAGAGATCCAAAGTCAAAGAGGAATCTTAAGAATTGATCAAAACATGGGTCTCGATAGATCAACCAGTGGAATTGTGTCGGGTTTTGCATCAAGCAATACACTTTTCAGACAGAGATTTGCCCAAGCAATGGTGAAAATGGGTAGGATCAGAGTTCTTACTGGAACTTCTGGAGAGATCAGGAGAAACTGCAGAGTCTTCAACAACGGACGTTGATTCTACACTTTCTTTACCATTATTCATTTTATCTCTTCGTTTGTTTTTCCTCCCTTTTTTGTCTCATTCAAATAATCAACCAAAAATTTGTTTTTTTGGTATCATATTTTATTTTTCTCCTTAAAATTGATGTACGTTGCATTATGTAATTTCTTTTGGTAATTTATGTGATTATTCATGTTATTCTATTGTGTGCAGTTTTAAAGTGTGTTTTGCTCTTCAGCCCACTTGTAGCATATGCTTAGTACAAGAGTTTAAAATTTATGGTTTAGGATTTACAGTTTGATACATACATTTTGGGGTAAATAAAGGGTTTATAGTTTACAAATTTATTTGATGTATGGTGTATGTATATTAAAATGAACACCAACCATGACCAAATGTACGTTTGCTATATCGTGTACGTATGTCATTCATGAACTTTATTAAGAACATTTTTGTCCTTTTCCAGCCACTTTGACCAAATTTATAAAAACCTTTTCTGACTTTGAAAAAATAAAAAAAAACAAGTCACACAATGATATTTTGAGCATATTTCCTATCTTTTTTTATGTAATGCTGATTCGAGTGAACGAGTTAAAACAGATTTTGAAGTGTATTAGTCTGACAAAATTGACATCTATGAAAGAGTTGCAGGCAAGCAAGAGACAAGGCAAGAAATGAGATCAAGCCTCCACAACATGATGAAGTATAAGTATGGCTTAAGTATTAGTTATTACAGTTTCAAAAGATAGAAACCCAAGTGAATCTCATGACTATCAAGTTCCAGTAAGAGACAAGTCATGTTGGGACAAGGTAAGAAAAGACGAAGGTTTTACACAAAAAATCATACATTGTTTTGCTTATAGAAAAACTAGAGAAATGCAAACTCGTTGGTCTCTTATTGAAAAACCAAAGAAATGAAAAATCATTGGACGACGTAAGTGGCTGTATAAGAGAAAACCATGAATACCAAATATTAAAGAACCAAGATTCAAGGCAAGACAAGTTGGGAAAATGTATTCACGAAGAGAACGAATCAACTATACTGAGATTTTTTCACATGTAGTCAAAACATACTTCCACTAGATTATTTCTCTCCGTAGAAACACATCTTGAGATTGAACAACTTGATGTCAAAATGTTCTTACTTCATGGTGAACTGGAAGAGAGGATTTACATAACACAATAAGAAGGCGTTATATTTAGAGGAAATGAGAGTAAGATATGATTGCTGAAAAAATCTTTATATGGTTTAAAGCAAAATTCTACATAGCATAGAGAATCACATATTTAGCTCTCTCCTGTTAGAGGTTTGTTTTGAAGGACTCGTTTATGACAATGTGTTTACTTAGAAATTTATTCATCTATCTATATTGTATGTCGAGGATATCTTAATAGCAGCAAAAGATGAGGGAGTTGTTATTCATGAAGTTAAAGGTGAACTGTATAAAGTTTTTGAGATGAAATTAAGATTTTGGACCAACAAAAAATATTTGGTGTAGAAATTAACGGAGGTAGGTCTAGAAGGAACACTTGAAGTCTCCCAAAGGTTACCTTAAAAATGTTCTCAGTAAGTTTCAAATGGATCAGGCAAAATCGCTATATATATATATATATAAACTCATGTGAAGTTGAAGTTATCTAACAACTGAGATTCAGAAAGATAAGAATGAGGAATACGTGAAGATTGTACCGCATTCAAATGCTCTTGGTAGTCTCATGTACTCTATAATATTTAGAACTAGACTAGATTTTGCCTACACAATTGGAGTTGGAGTTATAAGTCGATACATGAGTAGTATAATCAAGGATTGGTTTTTAGACTTTAAAAATTGTAAGAACTTTTATTTTATTTGATTTTAAAGGTTTGAAAATCACATTTCCTTCAACTATTCTTTATCATCTGAGCATCCTAAAAATGTTAGTAAAATTTATGAAATTCCAACTCTCTCATTTTGTTACTACGATGTAAAACTTATTAAAAACCCAATAAAATGTGACTTTGCCTTTTCAAAAACCACATACTAATTTTTTTTTTTGTTAATGGTTAATATATGTCACAGGAGATAAATGTTTTCTTTACAGAGACAATTGAAGTTTTCTTTACAAAATTAAACTAAATCCATTTCTCGAAAAATAAATGGTACATACCCTTTCAAAATCAACAGAATGTTGAATGCAAATTGTTCAAATATTCCAAGTTGGCCATAATCAATCTTGGACGTGAGGAAGACGATCTATCACATTTTTTATAAAACATTAATAAAGCACAACTAGTACATAACATATATATTCCTTCAAACCATCAATTGCTAATGTATCAACCTTTGCCCTATGCACGTCTTCTTAGTATGAAACATTCTCTTTGCCAACGTCTTATCCCTATCTTTGCATATAAATATGCATCTTACGGGTACTTAGAATTTCATCACCAAAACTTACAAGTAACACAGTCAAAAGTGTTTCTAAGTTTTCACAGGAAAGGGAAGGAAGAGCTCATCAAACGAAATGAAGGCAATCACAGCTTTGTTTTTCCTTTTCTGTTTCCTTGTTCCCTCTGCTTTGGCGCAGCTCCGATTTGGATTCTATGGCCGATCATGCCCTCGCGCTGAAACTATAGTTGCTAATGTTGTTGCCAACCGTTTCCGCAGTGACCGTACCATTCCTGCAGCGTTGCTTCGTATGCAGTTTCATGATTGCTTTGTCAGGGTTCGTATATAAGCTTCTCCTTGTGTGTGTATATATACTTATATCATGGACTCGCTAATATAATGAATATATCATTGAACAACGAATGTTTTGAATTGTTTTGTAGGGTTGTGATGCTTCCCTCTTAATCGACCCAAGACCCGGAAGGCCTTCAGAGAAAAGCACCGGACCAAATGCAAGCGTGAGAGGTTTCGAGATCATTGATGAGGCTAAGAGACAGCTCGAGATTGCTTGTCCTCGAACTGTCTCATGCGCAGACATTGTAACTCTAGCCACCAGAGATGCTGTCGCATTGGGTGGTGGTCCAAGGTTCTCAGTACCAACAGGAAGACGTGATGGACTAAGGTCAAGCCCCAATGATGTGAACTTGCCCGGACCAACAATTCCAGTGCCCGCAGCAATCCAAGCATTTGCAGCTCAAGGTATGAGTGTGAACGACATGGTTACACTTATTGGTGGTGGACACAGCGTTGGTGTTGCACATTGTAGTCTCTTCCAGGACAGGCTTGCCGACCCTGCAATGGACCGCACATTGAATGCTAGGTTGAGGAACACGTGTCGCTCCCCAAATGACCCATCCGTGTTCTTGGACCAAAGGACTCCATTTACCGTGGATAACGCAATCTATGGAGAGATCCAAAGTCAAAGAGGAATCTTAAGAATTGATCAAAACATGGGTCTCGATAGATCAACCAGTGGAATTGTGTCGGGTTTTGCATCAAGCAATACACTTTTCAGACAGAGATTTGCCCAAGCAATGGTGAAAATGGGTAGGATCAGAGTTCTTACTGGAACTTCTGGAGAGATCAGGAGAAACTGCAGAGTCTTCAACAACGGACGTTGATTCTACACTCTCTTTACCATTGTTCTTGGAGAGATCCAAAGACCGAGCGGAATCCTATGTTAATTTTTTTTGCTTTTTTTTTCTTAAAATAATCAAATCGGAAAGTGTGCTTATTCCGGTATCATTTCTTGTTTTTTTGCCTAAAAATTGATTGGCGTGTTGCATGGACTATATATTGTTTTTGATATTAATTTGTTTTTTTCAACTTTGTCTTTTCGAAGTTTTCACCAACAATATTTTATGTGTTCTAAGATGAGAACTATGGGTTTTGGTGTATGTTTTTAACTGTTATCATCCACGAGAATAATCTGAAGTAAATGCTTTTGGGTTCATGGAACTTACTCGTTGAGGGACATAGTGGCAAGTGACTTGTCAAGCAAGCTCTGGTTCTTGGCTATGAAGAAGATAGTTTCCTTTTAAGGATCTCATTCTCTTTTCTCAGTTTCATTAGCTTCTGTTTCAATGTCTCAACCTGTCGATTTGTAGTTGTATCCCTCTGCTTTTCGACTATATTCGTCCTACTAATAAGCACTGCAAAGAAAAAGGGCCTGCAATTTAGTTTTTCAACATACTGACTTAAGAAGTTATGTGGACTCTTAGTCTTGCTAATAAAATTGAAATTGTATTTTTAATGCGCTGAGTTAGTGAAGAGGAAGAAACTCTTACATTCTTTCTGCAGACTTTGAAGTTTGTTACTGATATCATTTTTCTCTTCTTGTTCCATTAGAAGGCAGTCCTTTAGATCTTGAATCTCGAGTTCATCTGTAAAAAGTTACATAAGAAAGCCATAAAAACACAAACTTAAGCACTTTAGAGGTCAAGGTAGTAAGGTCTTACACTTGCGTTCCACTTCAGAAACTACTCAATCCATCTTCTTCGACATAGCTTGAATATGCGATTTGTTAGCAGTCAAGTCTTGGCGAAGCCTATCAATTACCATATCGTTTGTTGCTTTTTCAACCATAAGGCTTCTGTACGTAAACGTTGTGTTAGTTAACCAAAAAGATGAGATGCATTGTTAGTTAAAAACTTAAAATAAAGTAGTAGTAAAATGGGCTTTTACCTGATTTTATTCTCTAGCTCTTCAACATTTGTTACATGCTTTTGCCTAAGCGATTGCAAAGCATTCCTATGTTCCTGCCAAAACAGAGAGGTTTTAAGAATTTAATCTATGAGTGAATACATATAAATAGGCTAGGAACAATCCAAGCATCATCTTCAGTTTTCAAATCACAATTAAATTCTCACATGTTCTTTGCTTTTGCTTTTATCATTCACTCTCTTCAGTTCTTCTTTCAAGCTGTGGCACTTAGTTCGATGCTCAAGCTGTACATATCTCCAATATAGAAAAGAGTTTCAGGTATTAAACACACAAGAAACAGAGAAAGTTGTTACGTTCTATTGCTTTGCTCACAAAAACAAAAACTTTAAAAAAAAAGTTAAGGATTCAAGCAGAAACGGACCTGATCAGCAAAATTGTTTAGCGATTCAGTATATAGCTTCTTCAGCCTTTCATTCTCTGCAGTTTCCTCATTCAAGTTAAACAATTAGATACCTCAAAAAAGCACTTAACACTAGCAAATACAAAGCTAAACTAAACACCATCAAACAAAATCAACCAAACCTTCTTTATAAGTTGTATTACTAATCTCAAGAGCCTCTCTTCTACTGGTTTCCACATTGCTCTTTGATCTGTAAACATTGATCTCATTCAACCAGCTTTTAAAATCCTGAGAAAAACAAAAACGAGCTATGTATTTTGGATTATTCTAACAATATGATCCTTGAGCAATTATCATAAATTGACATCTTATGAGCAATCAATTTGAAATCTGAATGAATTTTTCAGAACCAGTAACACAAATTTCTGAAATGTTTCTCC
Organism: Cardamine occulta; assembly: GCA_028015245.1. Taxonomy (NCBI): domain Eukaryota; kingdom Viridiplantae; phylum Streptophyta; class Magnoliopsida; order Brassicales; family Brassicaceae; genus Cardamine; species Cardamine occulta. The sequence goes on along the minus strand of CM051388.1, from coordinate 6,427,507 downwards.
AGTTACCAGATGAAGCTTAGACAAGAACTTTCATCTGTCATTCGTGAAAGATATACAAAAATGAGCAGATCGTAATTGCCAGATTTAGCTTTCAATCGATTCAATAGAGAAGGAGATAGAATCGATTTGATTCCAGATGAAGATAATCATAATCGAACTTCAGCCTAGACTATCTATCGACAAACAAAACAGAAAACTGCAAGCAGCAAGCGAAGAACAAGAGATCGGAAACAGAGAAATCGCGAAACTCACCTCGTAGATCTGATCGAAACTAGAAAGAAGCAAATTCATCTGCTCTTCGCTCGTTGCCGCCATGATTGAGATTTGAGTTTTTTTTTTTCTTTTTAATAAGCGAGGGAGATTAGAAAAAAAAAAACGTCAGGGATCTCAAAATAATAAGTCGAGCATTCTGGGCCGTCGATGTCATCTTCGTCTGGCTCGTTTTGTGCTGCTAGAGCCTAGAGTGGCTACACTTGCACACGCCCACTTTATGTCCCTCAAATCATCACAGATGCTAATCCAACGGTCATCATTTGTTTTAAGAATCATTGGTAAATAAACCTAAGTTAAGTATTTATTTCGTTACTATTTTATTATTTAGTTTAGTAGTTGTGGTTTGTATTTTTGATGAAAATCACTCAAAAAGTGAAATGAATAAGTATTTGACACTGCCTCCACATTTTATTTTAGAGAAGTTGTCATATTTTTGATTTTTCTCGTTTCAATTTAAATGAAGGGCAAAATGATAAATCAATTGTCATATTTTTCTTCACATAATCGAAAATTCTGCAACTCTAATCTCGACGGTCGCTATGTTAATAGTACTTAATTTTGAAGATTCAACACACGAACATTAAAAAAAAAAATTTTTTTTTTTTTTTTTTTTTAAGAATCTGAGTTTTGACAACATTTGTCAAAATCGTGGTGGATCTTCAAGCGTCTAACCGCTGGTTAAGTGGTCGACCGAGTTTTAGAACATGCCTTATGATGATAATATAAAAGTGTAATGAATTAATAAAATATTAAAATTTAATTTCAATATTGTTTTTTGTGAAATGTACACTTAAAACGGAAATAAATAGAATAATAATCTAATAATTGATTCTCAACTAACTTACCAATTTAAGTAAAAAGGCAATTAAAATTTTGAAGTAACTGCTATATATAATACCATTTTTCTGGTCAAACTATATATTATCATTTAAGTAGAGTTTATCCAGTCGCTATATATATTACCATTTAAGTAGAGTTTATCCAGTCAAAGAGATATACGTAAATTAATATCTGGAACTTTTCACATGATAATTCTACTAGAATTAAAGGACAGTCAACAAGGAAGATTTGTTTCCTTAAGTGTTTAAATTTATTTCTCTTTTGAAAATTTTCCAATTTAGCCTTTTCTGAAGGTGTACCAATATAAATTGATAGATCTGCAAGTAATGTGAAATATACTATTTTTTTCAAAATGTCTTCAATCCCAAATGAGTTCCATCCTTATGGTGATTATACTATGAACCATAGCAGATTTGTTCCATTAATATCTGTTACCTCAAACAACACAAACCATACCAATTTATTTTCTCTGTCCTTAAGAATCAACAGTTCACATGTGGTTCATCAGATGGGAAACAACCTAATTTCTTCTTTCAATATGCTAGCACGGCTCAAATCTCAGGTTTTACGAACCTTTCTCAACTTTCCATCACCCAAAATATTACAAATATTGTTCCTATGGTCACTTTCCAAAATGGTAGTGAACGTATCAAGCGTGACATGAGTTCTAATCCAACGATTTGGAATTCTACATCTCACCTTCCAAATGTTTTTGCTAAACACTATGAAACCTTCACCCCTAAACCCATCGATTACTTTCACAAACCAATTGAGATCCTTAAAAAAGTTAGGGACTATATTGATTACAAGAAAGACGAAAAAAGTGAAGAAGGCAAAAATGATGATTTGATACACAACCTACCCTATGAAAAAGAAGGCTCATTTATATGTCTCAAGTGCAACACTTTGTTTCATACTCCACAAATGCTAGCTGCGCATATGTGGTTTGTTCATTGTAAGGATGAGGATAATGAAGGGAGAAAGAAAAGACGCAAAGTATATCATCAGGAGGCCCATGGAAAATTCTAGAAGATCGATAAGTCAAATCGGAGGACAAAGTTTCAGAAGAAAGCTGAAGAAATAGAGAAGAAATCAGTGATTATGAAACTCTTCAATATCATGTAATTTGTGAAGAAATATCTATTTAACATTTAGCTTTAAGAGAGAAAAAAAATTGCATCTGTTTTATTAATGTTTTTGTTGTTTGTTTCCAACTTATGTTATATGAATAACAATGGACTTTTTCTTTTGCGTTTCATCATATTTGTTGATGTTTATCCTTCATCAATAATTTTTTGGATTAAAGTATATCATTCAGTTGTATGTATTATACTTCATTCGCAAATTCTCAATGTTCTAAAAATCAAGTATTGGCTCTTATCTAGACACCAAGGAGGCGCTAGACAATGGTGAACTGAATGATTTTTCAAAAATAGATGGAAAATTTGGTGAAAATGACAAGTCACTTGAAACTTCATTTTTTGTTAGGAATCAATAAATTAATAGTATATTAATTTGTATTATTGTGGTTAATATACATAAGAAAACTATGAAAAAATAGGAGAAAAAATGAGAAGAAAAAACACAGAGCGGCGGATATCAATTAGGTTTTCGGAAGAAGAAGATGTTCCGTGAGTAAATTATAATTTTGTCCTTTCAATTTTAAGTTTTAAAAAATAAGATAAGTGTGTGTGAAAAGTATCGAACAGTGTCCCGGTCCAGCCCTGAGACCAAGGTAAGTAAGTCAGATCATGTGTCTTTAAAAATAATTCGGGCTCTTAAGTGACATCATGAGTTCGAACCACCAATATGCATATTTCTATTTTTATTAAAAAAATTCTAATAAATTAAAGCGATCCGGGTTTTTTTTCTAGCATGCGGTCTTCTAAAAATCTAGGCAAGTTGTCTTACTAGATCATTTTGCTTTTTTTTTATGAGTAACTTTAGTTCTTTTACATTTTTATTAATAGACTAAATTTTATATTTTTCACTTTAAGCCCATCGGAACTTAAGACGGGCCTTAGAGCATTATTAGTTCAATAAAAAAGTTTAATAAAAAAAGAGAGAGAGAGAGTGAAGATAAGTTCTCGTTTGCGAACCTCTGAGAGACTCATAAAAACCCTATCTAATATGTATTTATTATTAATTTGTTCAATTTGTTTTAAAAATTTTAAATTTAATTATATAATTAGATTATTTAAAAATATTGATTTATTTTTTGTTTGAAAGATTATGGATCTCTTACCACTGCATATGCTCTTATAGATACTATTATATATATATATATATATATTTTGTAATAAAACGGAATTTTCCATTTTAATAATAAAATTAAATTATGCAATTTTTGTGTGAAAGCGAAATTTAATAGATTTAGTAACAAAACTCCATTCCATGGTTTTTATATTAAATGAAAACTGCAAATTTAGCGTCAAAACATTTAAATTTATCGTCAAAACAGATTGCACTATTGGAACATCAAACACGATTATGCAATTTTGTGAAAATTTAGTTGGTATCTCTGACAGTGCCATGAGAGAAGCTGGCGAGAGGCGAAGCACCGGTTTTAGTTCCCATAATATACTTGAGTAAGAGGGCTATATTATTAACCTAGTTTTCATGTGTGGCTCATTTCTTAGAGCATGATCAAAACGTTCATCCTCATTTTCCCCTATTTTTTCTCTTCTTACGTTTTTCAGTACTTTTGACTATTTAAGATGTCTTCTCTTCTTCTACTATCTATATTTATTTTTGTTTTTCTTTTGCTTGATATTACAATCTACTTTGTCCAAGAAAAAACAATAATCATTTTCTAAAAATATTAACATAAAAATAACAAAATAAATTTATTTTTATTTTTTCTCAAATACGTATATCTAAGAAAAATAATTATAGATTTTGAAGCATTTGATTTATAATTTTGTGTTCCTATCTAGAAAATAGACACAGCTTTTAAACGACGTATGTGAATACGTAAACCATATTTATTCAGCAAAAACGAAGTTGAGAGATAAAAGACAAAAAAATTAATGAAAAATATTTCAATCAAAAAAAGTTTCTCTTTTATATGTGATTTATAGTTTTAGTAGTTTGAAAAATATGTATTCAACAAAAAAAACTATATTTTCTACGTAATATACCATTTTAATTTCGCAATAGTTTCCTTAACATTGCTGTCAAGTGGTTAAATCGTAGTTTTCAGATGCTAGCAAAATAAGATATTTATAATTTAATCGAAGGACAATAAAGCAATGGCTATATATTGTGGGTACTGGGTAGGTATGTCTTACAAGCAAGCTTGCAAAGTTTTTTCTTGATAAAGGTACTTGCAGAGTTACAAGTAGCAAATAAACAACGGGTAATTAATTAATTAAATATTTTGGACTAAGAGAACAGATCAACAACTTAGCTATAAGCCTAAAATATGCATTTTAAATATATAAGCTCTCTCTCCTATCAAATATTAATCTTCTAATTTTGCACATGCTCGTAAATATTAAAAGCTTATGGTCAACTTCCGTAGGAATTTTTTTTGACGGCAAAAACGAAACTTTCATTAAGCTTTTAAGATGTGATTTTCTTTGGGGGAAAACTAATCCGGAGTTTGAGAGCTTACATGGATAAATGATATGCCACATACTCGAGCCTTCTTGGCAAGAAGTTCGCCACAGACATTCAAGGAACGAGAAATAAAAGAGATAACAAAAGACGTAAAAGAAAGTTTAAGAGCAAGAAAATCTTCTAACTCTGATGCATAAGAGGGCCAAAGCTCTGGTGATCCAAGCAAACGTACCAAGCTCCTTGCAATCTGTTTGGAAGGCTACATCATCAAGATGAAGATTTTTCAAACATCTCATTGCCCAAATAAGGGAGTCCAATTCCTCGTGTAAAGGCGATAAAGATCGGCAACCACTCTTCAAACCTATGTTAACAAGTGTATCGTTTGCACTCACAAGCCATCCATGGCCGCTGTACTTGTCCTCGGTCTTCCACGAGCTATCAAATTGACACACATATGTCTGATTAATCTCCGGCTAGTGCAGGGGTATCTGGGGCGTGATCACTGTGTTAGTAGCCATCAACCGTATATTCGCAAGTCTGAAAGCTTCAGCCTCTTGAAGCGCAATACTCAAGGTAACATCCGGCGTAATATTTTTGTTTTCAAAGATCTTGAGGTTCCGCGCCTTTCAAATAAACCACAGCACCCAAAGAAAAGCTATAATCGCCTTATCGTTTCCACTCATTTATTTAGCTTTCCACATGAGGAAATCAATATTTGAGAATATCAATTCTAGAGGAAAGATAGTTGGCGCTAAAGGGATAGGGGATAAAGCCAAGATTTGTCACGATGGGGGACACTCAAAGAAAATATGATTAATCGTCTCACTTTCCGCTCCACATCGCGGACAGTTTCGATCCGATCCAATATGTCTATCCGATAAACGTTGACATGCCAGAATACATCCTGAGATGATCGACCAAACAAAATGTTTTAATTTTCTCAAGGTTGGAAGCTTCCATGAATGTGCCTGGAGTGCGGTAATACTGGGTCCCTGAAAAGGGAGGTCACAGTCTCCTCTCGGGCGTGTTTTTGATGCCCAGTAACCTGACTTAACTGTGTATGCCCCTGACTTTGTATGCGACCAGCTGTAACTATCATTAGAGAAAGCTGCAGTTGGGCGGATTCCTAAGATCAAGGGAATGTCTTCTGGCTCAAATAGTTTTTTTAACTCCTCAACTTTCCAGAATTTTGTAATAGGATCAATTAAGTCACTCACATATAAATGTGGATTGAGCTCAGCCGAGATACCTCTTGGGATTCGTGCTAGAGTATCCAGAATCCAGGGCTCAGACAAAACCTTCGTGCCCATGCCTGACCCGATGACTCGGTGTAAGCCAGACTTAAGAAGTGGTCTAGATGTCATGATACTCCGCTAGCCGTAGGATGAGTTATTCGCTAGTTTCACATGTAGCGGGCTCGAGTATTTAAAATATCTACCACGAAGAACTCTAGCTAGGAGTGAGTTTGGGTATCTTACCAAACGCCACAGTTATTTGGCCAGAAGTACATGATTGAAATCCTCAAAGGTCCGGAAACTCAGCCCTCCATTTTTCAATGGTTCGCATAATCTATCACATGCAATCCAGTGAATACCCTTGTTATCTTGCTTTTTACTCCACCAAAATTTAGAGATGGCTCCACTCAGTTTCGAACAAATGTACTTAGGTAATAAGAAACACGACATCACATATGTCAGAAGTGCTTGTGCTACGGATTTAATGAGAACCTCCTTACGCCTCTCGACAAGAACTTTGAAGACCAAGTATTAATTCTGTTGTTTAGCCGTTCCTGGACAAAGGAGAAGACTTGTGCTTTAGAGCCATGGATCTTCTCAGGTAAACCTAGATAGGTACCCATCCCTTCTTCTTGGTTGATCCCTACGATGTGTTTGATGTTATCCTTTACTTCTATCGGGACCTCCTTACCGAACATAATAGATGATTTTGTAAAGTTTATTTGTTGTCCAGAGGCTCCTCCATAAGATCTTAGGATATTAATAATTTCTGATCCTTGCTGCTCATTCGCCTTACAGAAAAAGAGACTATCATCTGCAAACAGAAGATGGGAGACAAGAGGGCTCGCTTTCGAAATCTGTAAACTTTGGATTTTACCAAACCACTCAGCATGCTTGAATTTTGCTATGAGAGCCTTAGTACAGATGATGAAAATGTACGGTGATAACGGATCTCCCTGTCGTATACCTCGAGTTGGCTTTATAAGTCTTTTGGCTTCACCATTGATAAGAATTTGATATGACACTGACCTTATACATTGCATAATCCAACTCGTCCATTTCGTAGAAAATCCCATCTTCAACATAAGTTCTTGCAAAAAACTCCACTCCACTCTATCATACACCTTACTCATATCTGTTTTTATAGCCATGTATTTCTTTCTATATGTCGGGTTTGTTCTTAAAGCATGGAAGTTCTCCTGTGCAATAAGAATATTATTCGTGATTAATCTTCCAGCAACAAAAACGGATTGAGTTTCTGAGATCAAAGTCGAAAGATTTTGCTTAAGTCTATTCGCGAGGACCTTTGATATCATTTTGTAGACTACATTACACAGACCTATTGGATGAAACTCAGACATCTCTCGGGGGCGTTGATTTTTTGGTATCAAACAAATATTTGTTTCATTGATTCTTGGATCAAACTCGCCAGAATCAAAGAAATCCTTTACCGTTTTGACAAGATCTGGTCCCGTAATATCCCAATACTTTTGGTAAAAAGGCGCTGTCATACCATCTGGCCCCAGAGTTTTTTCTGGGTTCATCTGGAAGACCGCTTTTCGAACCTCAGATTCTGTAACCTCCCGAGTGAGTGAATTGTTGATATCCTCAGTAATGGTCTCGGGTACTTTTCGGAGTGAATTATCGATATTGTTCGGATTAGTAGAGGTAAACAAGTCAGAAAAATATTGGACCGTTGTGGCAACTATCTCATCTTCAGTCTCGATCCAAGCCCCATTGAGGTTTAAGAGACCTAGAATTCGGTTCCGCGCTCTTCGTTGTTTTGTAGTCGCGTGAAAGAACTTCGTATTTTGATCCCCTCTTTCAGCCATAGGGCGCGACTCTTTTGTTTCCAAAACAATTCCTCATCCCGGAAAGCATCACAAAGTTCAAATTGGATCTGGTTTATCTCAGCTGTATCAACATTCTCATCTTCTTGAGCATCATCTAGGCGTGTAGTAAGCTCTTCAATTTTCTTTTCTGCGTTATATGTATTTGCTTTTTGTCATGTATCTATAGATTTCTGATATAGCTGGATTTTTTTTAAAATATCCCAAAATGCTTTCGAAGATGGAGACACCCAACCTGCCAGCACCGCATAATCAAAACCCTCTTTCTCCAGCCATTTTTTTCAAACATGAAGCTGCGCTTTCTTTTAATACTTCCGTAGGAATTATGTCACGTATTTAATTGGAATCTTCTGGAGGAGAAACCCATAGCGGTCCAATATTACATCATCATTATTTGATAAGAAAAAAACAGAGAAATTTATATAAAATAATTATAGAAAAAGTGTTTTTCCGATAGACACAAACGATCACACAACAAAACAATAATTGCAAAGATAAAAAATTGATGGTAGCTTGGCTCGTACCTTTCGCATGTGCTCAGTATTTGCCAAGTGCCAGATTCTGTGGGCGCTTATACCTAAACCCATCACTGTTTTTTTGTTTTCAACACAAAAAATTAGGTTTTATAAACTACTATAACAAACGAAAGAATCATTATTTATTGCTAATTATATTTTTATTTATCGTGTAATTTATTAGGATCTCACATCATATTTTTTAAAAACTAACATTAGTTTTTTTCCACCTATTATCAATTGATTTTTAATTAAAATTTTATGAATTAATATAACATAAGAATTTAAGAACTAGTAAGCCAATTAAATATTATATATCTTAAAAATATATTACTACATATGAAAAATGAAGAAAATAATTAAAAAAATCGTTAAAAACACTTTAGAGTCATATATATCGAGATTGTGATAAGACTAACACTAATATAATATATATATGTAATTTACTTATTGCCAATTGATTTAAAGTTGAAAACATAAAACTGCACATATTAAAAAAAAAAAAGATTTTGAGTTCTGATAATACATACAGTATTTGATGATATGATCAAATGAAAAGATTTGTGATTGACAAAATAAAAACAACTTGTTAAAGATGCGTAACTCAAAATTCCTCGGAGTACTAGGTTATGAAATTACCATATTTCTGTTTTGAAAATAATGGTTGGTCCCAGAATATGAGGTCATAACTGTGACTTTATATGATTTAATTTCAAGTTTCAAAAATTGAAGTAATCACGAAGACTTGTTTTTTTCAACCAAAAGATAAGACGATTATCTACAATTGAAAACATAAACCGCCATAGTACTACGTTTGTATTTTAGTATTCGGGGCAGAAAAATGTATTATAAAAGTTCATATATTTTGGGACGAAATTCTGACATTCTGTGAAAGTTAAACTAATTATAAAACATAATACCATTTAAAATCATCAAATCTAGTGACTTTTCTTTGTTTAATATCAATTAAGTCGAAGCCTAGTTCCAGGCTTTCAGCTGGTCTAGTACTCGTTGATGATTTTGGTTTTAAGCAAAAATCGAAAGTAGAGGACATTTACTTACGATATGCTTTGAGTCGAACTATCACTTAACCACTAATAATAGGTTTACAAGTCTCGAGAGTTTAAACTAATATTAATATATAAAAAAATTTGAACTAATATTTATAAATTTTGAACTGAGTAATTCAAAAATATATTAAAATAGGTAACGATTATCTTCAGGGGATCCAGATTTTTTAAAAGCTAATATTAACCAAATATCTCTAAAATGGCCAAATATCCCAAAATCGACCAAATATCTGTCGAGTTTTTTTTTAATATATCGTCAAAAAGTTGGTTCTCTATTGATGTACCCCACATTAATTAATCCACAATTATAATTGTGCAACATGGATTTGATAAACTCCACAAAAAAATCCAAAGAACATGTTAATCAATCAAAATTATAAAATTTTGAGTTATATTTAAAAAACTGCCTAGTTTACTAAAAATATCAATTAAAAAAACACTTTAGACGGTGCAATGAAAACCATCTTAGATTAGATATGATTTTTTTTTACTTTGGAAGAAACTCGGGTGGGCGACTCGCGAGATTCGTGGGTACCCAAAAGAAAAGAAAAAGAAAAATCAAAGTCAACCCTTTGAGAAAATTTGACTTATTCAAATTGAGACGTGAAATACGGGGCCGTACCTTCACTTCCCTTCTCGGACATGGAGTATATTTTATTTTAGTATTTTAATGTATTTCTCGTACATACATCATCATGACATATTAATAATATAACACATATCCTTTAAATTGATGTCTTGTGTCTACTCATATATTTGTTTATAAATATATTATATTAGTATCTAATTTTATAGGTGTGGGGTTTCCTATCTATATGGGGGAGCCATTTTAGATGAGAGTGGGGTCAAGTGAAGACCATCCTTATTGGGAAAACATAGGTTCTTCCCAAATATTATCACGTGTCGCAACGTGATTCATTACGACAATAAAAAAATCAATTTAAAAAAAAAATAAAAAATTGATTTTTTTTTGGGAAGATACAATGTCTTGGGTCTCTAATGTGGATGCTCTTAGAGATATAAGATAAAAAAAATTGTTTTATATAAAACAATATATAAAATTTTATACTAAACTAGAGAAAATTAATATTATTTCACAATCTATGAAAATAATTTTATATTATTTTCTTAAAACTACAAAAATATAGTTTAATGTTATTTTTATAATCCATTTTCTTAGTTAATATTATTTTAATCTATAAAAAACTAAAATTTATGATACTTTTGTAAAATATTATAAATATTTAATACTATTTTTAATATGTGAAATAGAATTATACACCTTATTTTTACACATGAGGCACGCCACTGCCCACGATCCACTGACCCCTACAAAATGATTAAAATCTATCAAACTTTGTTTGTGTGAAATTTGGTGTGGGTTAATTTTGTTTTTGAGTTGATTTCAGTGTCAGGAGTTCAATTCTTTTATGTGACATTTTTATTTAACTGTCTGTCCCTTTTCTGACATGTTTAGTTTTTTTTGCTTAAACAATTACAAATCAAAATTTCAAAGCAACAAATAAGTTTGCATATTAGGCTATATATTTCAATATAAGTATTTAGTACAATGAAATAGAGAATGAAAATATGAAACATGATATTGTTTGTTTATAGTATTATATTACACCAGATATGTTATATCTATATATATATATTAATAAAAACGAATTATATATTTATACATAGATATGTTATGGGATAATTTATTTTATTCTAAAAATCTAAGAAAATAGATGTGGAGTTTTAAAACATTTATATAATATTATTATATAACGATAAAGTTAGATTTATGTTTACTTTATAACCATTTAAACTGGATATATAAATAAATATATAAAGTGCCAGTGTAAAATAGATAGTGAGATACAAGGCTGCTAGAAAAAAAAAAAAAAAAAGAAGAAGAAGATGGTGAATTAGAGACAGAGATAGATAGAGAAAGAGAGAATATAAAGTTTTCAACGCCAAGCCCTCTCTTATCATCCGTACATATATCCTCTTTATTTCAATCTTCAACTCTCTCTATAGTATCCTTATAATTATATAAGTAGGCCATATTTTCTACTCATTTATAATACATCTTCATATCATAACCTCTCTTTCTCTCCCCTCTCCGGCTTCTCCTCGATCTTTGTGGGTTCTAATTTAATCATATATGCACATACACATAGACATAGGAAGATATGATGGACTACGAGCAGATGAATCAGATGACAATGACGACAACGGCGATGATGAAGAATTTCAATAAGGTTAGACCAATCAATTCTCCACAGAAGAAAATTACGAGGAGAAGTGTGTCGGCCATTGATGGTGGTGCAGCTGCTGCAGCAGCTGGAGAAGGAGATCCCCGCCGGAATCCCGAGACTCTCGATCTTAGTGGCATGTCCTTGGCTTCTCTCTCGGCCTCTTCTATCAACTTAGCTTCGATCTCCAAACTCGATCTCTCCAACAACAATATTCAGGTATATATTTATGTTGGATCATATATTCATCTTAATTTTGAATTTGCATTCTGAATTTTTTTTTTTATCAATTGTAAATAAATAGATTTTACTAAGAGTATCGTGGACATAAACACTTTTTCTTAAGGGAATAGCCATATATAGTCAGTATTATATATTTAAAAAACAAACCTTAACAATAACCTATAAAAACCCAAAATTTTCTTTTTTTCTTTTTCAGAACTACTTCAATTCTAAAAAATTATAGTTTTCACATTATCTGGTCCTTTCATAATTTAATTATAAAAATATTTTAAAGGATGATATATCTATTTAGCAATTTAAAATACGTGAGAATAATATAGTTCTTAAGCTGAGACAAACAAAATTTACGTGAGAGTACTAGTATTCGGCGAGAGTCGAGAGTTGTTTTTTTTTTGGTTTTAGAGACTGGAGAGGTGAGCTATGATATAATAATAGACCTTTGAGTTTGAGGTCTAATAAGATGAGTTTAATTAAAAGTTGTGAGTTAAATCACAAAAGATCGTTGCTTACAACCATAAAGAAATTATACAAGATCGTAGAGAAAATGAAGCAAGGAAACTTCATCTTGTTGTATATCCATGATTAGTTAAAGACACAAACGGAAAATCTGCTAAATGATAAATGTGAACACATAAACTCATATACTTCATACTAATATATTCAGTACTTGATAATAATCAACGAATATAATTTTGGTCAATGTTGTATTCCTTAATATGTTACTTTTGTCACTTTCTGTTTTGTTTCATGAAAGAAAAACTTTAATTAGGTACTTATCATGTATAACAAGACAAAAGAAAAACGTTACGGATTACGACAAAATTTTCCAGAATTACTGGACGAAAATACAAAAACTGAAATTAAAAATAATCACTACTTGCATATATATAGGTTTGTGTACACGTATATTTGCCTGTATATATAATAATATAATATGGCGGACAACGCTGAACGCTTAGCACACAGTTTTCTTTTGGTCAACTTGAACCTTATAAAGCATATTCGATTTTATTTAATCGAGCCACAAGTGTTCGTTTTTTTTCCGTTACATAATCAATAAATAGCATTAAATATTCATAAAAATATGAGTCGACGATCTTAACATTTACAGACTTCTCTCTTTGACTCTACTGTATTGAATCCGTCGTCTTCCACTAGCAATATTGTTTTGGAAATATCCGTTATCAAAAAAATTATAGATTTGATTAACTGACATAAAACGTTGAAAAAGTTTTTAACAATAAATAAAATGTAGTAAAAAAAACTACTAGTCAAACTTATTATTTTGATACGTTTAGTTAAGATTTAATTAATACCAATGAATTTTCATACAAATCAATGTTGTCGTCCTCAAGCTACCAAATCATTCAATTTTAATTATTTTTGAAAATCCATAAACGTTTTTAATAGTAAGAAAATCCAGATTTTTTATGGAATGCGGAGGATAAGTTTGGTTTTGATATGCAATTCTCAGTATTAAGAAAAAAATACTACTACCCAAGTCATCAAAGTCGTTGACACCAAAGAAATCAAATCATTTTTTAATAATAATCTAACGTAGCATCGTTATTACCGTACAAGTAAACAAGTGAATTTGGACGTCTCAAAGGCACAACAATATTACTATATGTTATTTTTATGTATAGAATGTCTCTTTTTTTTGTTTGTTAAATATAGAATGTCTCTTTGAAAAGAAAAAAATTTCTATACATCAACATGATCACATCCGACCCATATATATATATGTACCACATAAAGCTTAAAATTGTATTACTCATTTAGTTGGTTTCTAATGCAGAAAATTCCGGAATCTCTAGTAGCAAGAATGTTAAATTTGTGGGCATTGGATTTACACTCCAATCAGCTCAAAACTCTCCCCAACTCCATTGGATGTCTTTCCAAGCTTAAGATTCTTAATGTCTCCGGAAATTATCTTCAATTTCTCCCCAAAACTATCGAAGATTGCAGGTAAGACGACCTCTTCCTCGCATCCCAATTCTCTTATCATCTTATGAACCAAAACGCCAAACGCAACAAAACGCAGATCGCTGGAAGAACTGAACGCCAATTTTAATGAGCTATCAAGGCTCCCAGACGCGATAGGGTTCGAGCTAACGAATCTTACGAAGCTCTCCGTCAACTCCAACAAGCTTGTCCTGTTACCAAACTCCGTTAGCTACTTGACGTCGCTGCGTGTGCTTGACGCGCGGCTTAACCGCCTTGGTTCGCTCCCTGAGGATCTTGAGAACCTCGTGAACCTTCAGGTCCTTAACGTTAGCCAGAACTTCCAGCACTTGACGGCGTTACCTTATTCCGTTGGGTTGTTGATATCTCTCGTGGAGCTTGACGTTAGTTATAACAGTATAACTGTTTTACCGAACTCCCTCGGTTGTCTCCGCCGGATTCAGAAGCTCTCCGTCCAGGGTAATCCCCTCATCTCCCCACCTTTTGAAGTGGTATGTCCAAAATTATTTTCATTTTTTTTCTAAAGTAATATAACTTTTTTTTTTCTGTCATCAGTATACATTCTATTAAGTAATCCAGTGTGACATAACAAACGACATTAGATTCGTATATTTACAATTCTTGTTTAGTAGAATTGATATAGAATGCGTTCAACGGAAAGTAATACTACAATACAGAGTACAACTTGTTTCACAAGCATTCTGATATATTGTGTAGGTGTTTTAGTAAGCAACGCAAATATGATATCTATTTGAAAATATTATTTCAGTTAGTTTTGTATATGTGTGTTAAGTTTTGTTTGTTTGTTTCTTTGGATAAGAATAAAAGGGTCTTTGTTATGTTAAAGCTATATATATATATATGCTCATCCGTTATTACTATAAATATAAGGATAAAATTTGTGCTATTATATAGTTTAAATTAGATGATCTGTTGCAACAGGTGGAACAAGGATTGGAAGCAGTGAAGCAGTACATGAGCGAGAAGATGACCGAGTCTTATAAGAACACTCCAATCAAGAAAAAGTCGTGGGGCATTGGTAAGCTCGTCAAGTACGGCCTGAGCTCTTCTCCGGGGAGAAGAATTGGCCGTGGAGACGAGAGGGAAGGCTTCGTCAACGTCTCCGATTACCGTCAAATAGGCAGAATCCCCCCCCCCCAAAACCCCCCCTTTTAACCCCGTCCTCCACTCTCCGCATATTTCTCTCCTCCCAGGTATTAGCTTAGGTCTATTTCTGTCTTTTTTTATCTTCTTCACTATTACATCCATGTAGTGTTAAACTGTTTATTAATGTTCTTCGTATACGTTGTTTTCTGCATGCTTGGCGTGATGGCAAAATCGAATTTTGTGTGTATACGTTTTTCTCTTAATTTGTCTGTATCATAGACCTTTCGATGGCTTTTTCTTTTTTGTTGTATCTTGGTTCTATTTGTTGAACACATTTGTAAATTATGATAGAGTGTAGTCCATGTCCACATGTATAATGTAAGATCGCATTTTGTAAATATCACTTGCACAGTTGCACTAGTCACAGTATTCTCCAGCTTTGTCTGACCACGTTCGGATCCGGTTGCAAAGATTATCCGAGGAGAGAACAAACCATTGAAATGTTACATCGGCAGAGAAATGGTGGTTTCGGAAGAGTTCATAGATAGGTTAAACTCGTTAAACAGTGCGTTGTCGAAGAAAATAACATGAACAAATCATCGTATTATTTTCTCCTTGTGTTTCATCTAATCTAGTTTCACCAATTCGATTGACTTGTAGTTTAAAAATATTGAAGAATCATAATTATCTATATAAGTTGATAGTTATGTAGTACGAATAGTTTAGTATAATTAGCCATCTAAACAGTGTGGGGAAATCACCAATTAGCCATCTATTGCAACCAAATCACTTGGAATCTTGGATTGATCAAAATGTAGTGACCAGTAAGTGAACTTATTCATACATAACACACAAGTTTTCAAGAACATAATAACTCAAATCAAGAAGCCAAAAACAGAATTAACCTTTGTTTCCAGACTCCTTCTTGTCTCCTTCATCGCTTTCGATCTGAGGTAATCTCTGCAACCAAATTGAAAAAAAGGAAACTAAATATCAGGTAGTCTCTCTCCACGGATTTTCATATAATTAGGCATTACTGAGAAGTGAGAACATAACCAATATTGGTTCAGCTAGACATTTCATCGAACACTTTACATGCATTATAAAGGAAGACAACTTACGAGATCTGGCTTGTATATATTGTGAACAACGGAGGCTCCAGCGAGCAGAGAAGCTACAACGACGACCGTTGACAATGCTAGAGATGGAGTTCCCGTCGGCTTCTTCCCTCCAAATTTACCGTTCATTTTTTTTGTTCTCTCTTCGAAAGCTCTTTTCGCTTTGGGTCAATCAGGAAAATAGTAAACGCGCGTTTACGTCATCGAGCCGACTTTATATGATGTTAAATCATTTAATTATTATACTTAGAAAATTGGGTGTAATAAAATACGTTTTAAACTCTTTTTCTTTAATGGTATTGCGAGGTCGTAATCGTCGTCTTGATGTGAAGTAATGGAAGACTCTGATCAAGATACTGAACAAACATTGGTTTCATAAGAAGCAAAAAATGTAAAAACATTCATATCAATCAAGAAACAAACATTTTTACTTATTTATTTTTTTCATTTTTCTGTTCTTTGTACACAAACTGTAGACTGTGAGAAGAAAATGATACAGAGGAGTTGTATATAATTGTATAGACAAGTATCTAAGTCCCTCCTCTATTCCTTTGACAAGTATGGGACTTTCATTTATATATCTCAAGGCTATTGCGTATAATTAAAAACCCATCAAAACCACCTGAAAACACCAATCATCAGTAGCAAGAGGGAGAAGCCCATCGCCTGCAACATTACATCACCAAATCTCATCATCATTTCCTCCAAAAACGCATACAGTGCAGTGAGAGAGAGACAGAGTCATTACAGTGATTGCGGAAGCAGCAAGGCCAGCTCTTTCTCTAGGATCTTTGCGGTAATAGTTCCCGAAATAGAGAAATGTTGCATAGTACCACAAGAAAGGGAACATAAAACCCAAGAGAAAGCTGTAAAAGAAGAGATAGCAGGTAAATCAAATTGGATATAGTGAAGCTGCATTGACTTAACTCGAAAAACCAATACTCTACTCACGAGAACCATCCGATTCCACAACCAAAGCATGGAAGAGGTTTGTCATATACTCCATTTTCAACCTCGTCCACATCTTTTACAAGTGTATATCTTCCTTTCCCAAAAACCATAGCATCTATCATACATACAGAGCCAAAGTCTCTTAGTTGACAGAGAAGGTGGACAAATACAAATTGCAGGAGTTCCATACATGAACAGACTAAAAGGATACATCTTGAATGGATTGAGAAATGGGTTATGTGTGAATAGTGATATTACCTTTAATTGGAGAGTAATATTTAGCAGCTGGTCTCACTACACTGACATGCTTATCACCAGTGGATTTTACTAGCTCTGCACTCCCATCTCCACGCTCTTTAACAGCTGCAAGCAAATAGATAGATTAATCCAAAGAGTTGAAAACTCATGAAACTATACGGTAGACTCTACTTGGAAATGACAAGGACAGTAGAGAATATTGTCTCATCTCAAATCCATGTCCCTTGTACCGGAAATCATATTTTGGTATGTATAAATCACAATTCATGATCTTAAACTGTTCGTAAACAACCACTTAAAGCTAGTAAACTACTTTGTTTCCAAAACGCATAGCTTAAAATGACTAATATGATCACAAAGACATAAAAGGGAAGAAGATGATTACTTTCCCCCATAGCAGACGAGTGTCTTGTTAGTGAGTTTTGACCCACAAGATCTTCAAAATTGCCTACAACAATATTAACAACAAATATGAATTCCAGATAGGAAAATCTAGAGATGGATTTCAATCGAACAACAGATGCTTCGAGCTAAATCCTAGCAGCAATCAAATCAACAAGAAACTGAAATTAGCGAAACAGAACCATGAAAAAACAGAGTCCGGATCAGATTATAATCTATAATTGACAAAGCCATGTATAACAACTACACTAGAAATAGCACTTGAAATCAATCAGTTAAACGATCTAGTGTTAATCACGAACCAGATAATTTGTAGAGCAAAAAATTGGAGAAGAGATTGATTGGAAGATAAGAGAGGAGATGAATCTGGCATCAATAAATCTGGAAGTCGAGAGTCGTCGTTCTTCGTCGTCTGCCTCTTCAAGTTTGTCAGCGTTAAATGCGTATAGAGCGGAAGAAGAAAATGTCTCTCTTTTGCGCAGCTTTGTCTCTTTCTCTATTTTCAAAAAATTAAAATACTCGTATTCATAATTATCTAACCCAACTATAGACTTTCAATTTATTTCTCTACCTTATTCTATATATATATTTGTCAACCATGATTTACATTTCATGAAGTATCTATTGTTTTAGTTGTTAGATTATAGATTTGTCTAATTATGAGTTATTCAAATTCTTATGAAAATAGTTAGATTTTATACGGACTAGTGTTTTTACGTTATCCTTTTTTTTTTTTTTGTTTGCTATGATTGGTATTTATACTCGTATAATTTGTAACGAAACACTGTTCACATCTATAAGAAATAGAACTGCATTTTTTTGTTGAAAAAGAAAATAAAAACAAATCTCTTTTTGTTGGGCAACCTTTTTAACGAACTTTCCTTACACAACACTTCTCAAAAATAAATAAACATCGTTTTCCTATAAATATTGGGAATCTTGTACACTTCAGACAACTTCCACTATTAGAATTAGACCATTCTAGATACGTTACCAGTTACCACACCACATAAATAGTAGCAATCCCACCGGATTGATGTTTTTATGTTAATTATGAGACTATAACTCTCAAGTATGCAATATTTTCATTATTTCTTAGTTTATTGTTTCTTTTTAATTTTAAATTTCTTACAACATGTTATATATCAATACATCATGTTGAATTGTCCATCTGGTATTGTTGATTATATCTATTGAAAAAATAATATACGGAATTATGTAATAGATAAAAAAACATTACCTTACGTCCAAGTGGACATCACTAAAGATATTAACATTTGTTTATCATTGTGAATTGATTTCTTCCATGTGTTGTTAATCTAATGATTATGACATTCTATTTTAGTTTTAACAAAATATATAGTTAAAGTCAATAAGCTCATAACTAATGCAAATAAAATCAAATCAGAAGACCATTCTTCGAAGAAAATTAATCGCAAGACTATACAATTAAAACATATACTATAATTTATGAGCCTCCTTTATAAATGTGAACACTGAGAGAAGTGGGGATGTTAAAATGCAATGATTCTGATCCAAATTAAATGCTGACAAAAAAAAAATAATAAGAGGAAGAAAATTCAAAGGAAAGATGAGTCAAGAAGAAGTCAACGACCAATTCGCTTCGTCGTCTTCTTCGTACTCCCAAGCTACACGACGTCGAGTGTTCGTCATTCCTCTAAACTCTATTTTTCTGATATCTGAACCCTTGTGTTTATCTGCTCCTCTGTTTCGTTTCGATTTTGATCTCCAATTCAGACATGAATAGAGGCAGCTTAAGCCCTCATCCCATCTGTCTCCCTCCTCTTGAACAATCCATCTCCAAATTCCTGTAATTCTCTTTCTCTTTTTGTGATTCTTTGTAATGTCAATTTTAGGATATTCTCTGCAAATGTTTCTGTTGATTATTCTTCAGATTTAGATTTCTTGTTTAGGAATCTAACTTTACATCCAATTAGTGAATCAGAGTTCACTGTTCTTCCGTTTTTAGGATTTGTGTTCATACTACAAGTGATTCTACAGTGTTTCCTGTTTGTGTCAACGAGTTTTCTAACACTGAAAAATTGAATAGAACACAGAGTGGAACGTTCAAAGATGGAGACCTTCGAGTTAACAAAGATGGAATCCAGACCGTGTCTCATTCCGAACCCGGAGCTGTAAGTTCTTGAAATTGAGATCTCACTCTCTTCTCTTACATTTGATGTTTGTTTGGTTATGCAGCCACCTCCCATTGAGCCATTGGACAACCAATTGAGTTTAGCAGATCTTGAAGTGATCAAAGTCATTGGCAAAGGAAGCAGTGGTAATGTCCAGTTGGTGAAACACAAACTCACTCAACAATTTTTCGCTCTTAAGGTCAATTTTCTAATTGTGTGTTTATATGTGTTGCTTCTTTTTTTGGCGAGTGTGTTCTTACAAGAAGAGTATTCATAATATTAGGTCATTCAATTGAACACAGAAGAATCAACATGTCGAGCGATCTCTCAAGAGCTGAGAATAAACTTGAGCTCACAATGTCCATTTCTCGTCTCATGTTATCAATCTTTCTACCATAACGGTCTTGTTTCAATCATATTGGAGTTCATGGATGGTGGATCCCTTGCTGACTTGTTAAAGAAAGTCGAAAAAGTTCCTGAAAACATGCTCGCTGCCATCTGCAAGCGAGTACTCTACACAAATTCTTAAAACATCTCTACTAGCTAGGCTTCTATTTATCTTCTCTAAAAAAAACTAAGCTCTTCCTTGTCTACTAAACTTAGGTGCTCCAAGGTCTTTGCTATATTCACCATGAGAGGCGAGTCATTCATCGGGACTTAAAACCTTCAAACTTGCTTATCAATCATCGAGGTGAAGTCAAGATCACAGACTTTGGTGTTAGCAAGATCTTGACAAACACGAGCAGTCTAGCTAATTCTTTTGTGGGGACATACCTATATATGTCTGTAAGTCTCCTCTATTCACCTCTTAACACCTTAAATATACACACATACTCAGTTTTGAGATTTAAAAACGTTTTATATGAATCCTCCTCGGTATTATCATGTTTTTGCAGCCAGAGAGAATCAGTGAGAGTTCGTATAGTAACAAGAGCGATCTTTGGAGCTTAGGACTGGTTATGCTCGAATGTGCAACGGGTGAATTCCCGTATACTCCTCCAGAACCTAAGAAGGGATGGAGTAGCATGTTCGAGCTTGTGGAAGCCATTGTTGAAAACCCGCCTCCTTGTGCACCTTCCCATCTGTTTTCTCCACAGTTTTGTTCCTTCGTCTCGCAATGGTAAGACAAAATTTTCGAACCGTTTCATGCCATTTCTTGTTTTGTAACTATTAGGTATTTGAAATAATGGTTTAACTTGTGTAGTGTACAAAAAGATCCAAGAGATCGAAAATCGGCTAGGGAGCTTCTGGTGCGTTATCACATCACATATATATAAGATTCTTTGTGTCTTTCTTCTCCTAATGTCTCGGACCATTTTTAACGACTTTTGTTGTTGTTGTTGTTGTAATTGATGGTGAATAGGAACACGAGTTCGTGAACATGTTTGAAGATGCAAATTTGTCGTCTTACTTCACCGACGCAGGATCTTTGATTCCCCCACTTGCTAACTAGTTCCGAGTTTGAACAATCCTTTTACCACCAAGTTATATTTTACATCCACTTGAAGAGAAGATGTTATGAAAGACAACAAATTTTATGAGATGTTATGATTTATCATTTATGATAGACTAATCTACAAATTTTATTACATACCTTTTTGTTTTCCTTTGCATATTGATATACTTAAATTCAGCTAAGTAACAAATAGTTCATATCACTATATTTTCTTTGTAATCTTTCCATTTTCATATGTAAAATATTGAAAATTATTTGCATAAACAATAATACTAGATCTTAATGTATATTGTAACCATATTACAATTAGCCCGGGAAGAAAAACACAAGGGCTTGTTTCTGAACGTTAAGACACAGAGCTTAACACATTACGCTACAACTATCTCATACAACAGGTTAGTTAAAATGTAATAGTTTTAAAATAAGCACTAATTATTAGTAATTTGTTCTTTGAGAGACCCATATTCATTTTAAAAAATTAAGAAAAAGGACCCTCTGTTTCAGTTCAAAGGTTTGGTCTTGAATTTCCTCTGAGGCTTCAAATCAACCACCACCACACTTATATTGTCTTTGCTTCCTCTCTGTAACGCCAGCTTCGACAAATACTCAGCCGCAGACATCGCCGCGGGATCTTTACCTTCCTTTCTCCGCTCATCCGCGAGCAACGACGCATCCCCAGCCACCGCGTTCTTCTTGTGCCACAAGAGAATCCGCTTCCGCGCCATCTCACACGCTTCCTCATCCGTCATTACATCCCAAACCCCGTCACTCGCCAGGATCAAACAGTCATCTTCTTTAACTCTCCTCACAGCAGTCACTTCCGGATCAGGAATGATGGATGGTTTCAAGTATCTATCACCTGTCACAATGTTACATATATTTGTAAGAAAAAAAGTTTCTATTTTAAAAACAATTCAAAAGCTTTAAGGAGAAGTAGAAAGAAAGCTTACCAATGGATCTGGACATAGCAAGAACACCAAAAACACGAGCTCCGTTCCACTGAATCACTTTCCCTCCAGCAGCTTCGATCCTCGCTGCTTCATCTTCTCTATCAGGCTACACACATAACACAAACATACATCAGAAAATGGATTGAGCATAGATCTTGATCACAAATTAAGTATCAAAAAACCTATCACAACTGAATCTAACTATAGATCTTGAGAGCTCTGTATATGCTTACTTTGTGGTCAACGGATAACGGTAACGGAGTTTTTCCGCTGCAAAGAACGGCTCTAGAGTCACCGCAGTTAGCGACAAAGATGTGAGACGGGAAGACAACGGCAACCACCGAAGTTGACCCAACAGTCTCCGGTGCGACTGACTCGATCTCCGAGTCAACTCTCAGAAACGAATTGAAAAGAGCTCTCTTCCACTTCTCCTGCCACGTGTCACCGTCGCAGAGCATCGGTTTCTCCTTGGCTACCTCCTCCGCTAACGCCAAATGCATCCTTTCTCTACAATAATCCGCTACCTACACAAAACACCAAGAACCGCTCAAATTCTGAACTTTGTAAAAAACCCAAATCGCAAGATCGAATCTGAACTTACCTGAGAACCGCCATGGCCGTCGTAGACACCAAAGAAATGAGCGGTTGATAGAGGATTGAATCGACCATCTAACATCGAATTAGAGCAAGATTGAAGGAATCTTGGAATCGTGGAAACAGCATCTTCCATCTCAGGTCGTCTTCCACAAATCGAAGTGAATCCATACAAAGGAACACTCTTGAATTCAAACAGACTCCTACTCTCTGTTCTGCTGATCATCTTCTTCTTGCTCTGAACATCTGAGCCGTTGATCTCTTCTCCGGTGGCGGAGATATCAACGACTATATCAGCTGCTGCTGATTCCTTCACGTTTAAATTAGGAGAATTGATCCGAGAAATCAAAACTTTCCTAGATTCAGAGGTATTAGATCCAGAAACAGAGCAAGAACTCTCCCTAGAATCACCGTTCTCTGAATCTTGATTTGAGTATTGGCCGTTGCAATAACCTTTACCTAACCTGATCCCAGTGAAATCCATCTGGGTTTCAGAGAAAGGTCTGAAAGGTACTGCAACCGCCGGAGATACTTCCTCCATTGATGGAAAAAAACAAAACTCTGACTCAGAAATTAGGTAAAGGTTTGAGCTTTTTTTTTTCCTCTGTTCCTCTTTTTTTTTTTGGTTGGTTGATCTATAAAACAGCTCAAATGGAACAAAAGTGAAAATTCGACAGATTTCTACAGAAATGAAAGAGAAACAACTTTATTAGAAGCGAAGCAGAGCCAAGAAACACATGACTCTTCTCAAAAAGGAAAGCAAAGACAACCGCAGGAAAACAGATAGAGAGATACTCAAAATTTCCCGGGAGAAATCAGCACACAGAAAGCAGAAAAATATGAAATGAATTGAATTTTGAAATCAGAGTTTCCTGGATTGTGGGTAATTCGTTACAACCTCTTAAAGACTCTGTAATCTCTCTCTCTCTCTCTCTCTTCAATTAATTTCCAACTAAAACAATTTCTAGATTCAACTACCTAAAAGTTGAAACTTTCTTCTTCTTAGAACTTCTCTGTGCCTTCTCTTCACAGGTCCAAGAGAAAGAAAGAGGAAGGAACTAATGGGCAAGGCAAAGGCAACAATTGCTTTAAATCTACTATTTATGTAAAACGTATATCGATATAACTTTATTTTTATTACATTGTAAAAGTGATATTTTATTGGTCTATTTATATTTTGTAATAAGGGGAGATGTTTCCTTCTTGAAATTTTAAAATCATACAAGGCACTTGCTTCGAACTTCCTCTATTCAACTATAAAAAGTATTTTTCTTTTCATTGCTCATCTTTTTTGGCCACTTTTATTAACTTTACACAAATGATGAATCAATTTTTGTGAAACCAAATATCCTAAATGTTTTCTCTTTTTCAAAAGAAATATTTTCTTGTTATTAACTTTAGTTAGGTCATCAGTTTAATGAGTTGTATACTATTACTGGACGACTTTTACTATTTAAATCTTGTTATTTTTATAGTGTCATATATTTCATATGCCTAAATAGAGTTAAATCTGAGTTACCTGGGCTTTATTCGTAATTTCTACCCAATGGAATTTGAGTAACATACAAAATCATTGGACTAAAAAACAAACAAACATCATATACCGTTTAGATATTAATAAAATAAAATAAAATATATATTTATGTCATTTTCAGTATAAGAACAATACTTTATCCATATAAAAGATAAGAAAGAATTGAATGTTTTTTTATATTCTGGCAAAATGGAAGACCCACTGATAAAATATCCTAATAATGTTTAATTTAAGGGGAATCATTTCATTATTCGTCTAATAATTAAAAAACTAATTATCTTGAAAACCATTTTTGGTCAAACTTAAAAACCAAAACCTTGTTTGGTTTCAAGTTTTAAGTTATGTAAATACCGCCATATAGATAGAATGGTTATGCGCAGGTGGAAAATTTGGTCTTTGTATTGTATTTTCTTTAAAATAATAGAGAAAAGAAATTGGTCGTGCAATTATGAAAATACGTAAAACCTTTTCCAACATATCATTTTCTTTTCCATTTGTCCTAACGTAAAAGAAAAGGTTAAGGTCATAAAAATCCATGAATGGACCATAATTAGCCTTTCTTATTGACCAGAAAAGAAAAAAAAACAAAAACTAATAGTAGAAAACATATATTTGTTGTTGTCGCGATATAAAAATAAAACATAATTCCAATCGTATTATATGGATAGAGTCATGGACATAATTAAACACGACCCAAGAACATGAGAGAATCCGTCCAATTAAAAAATAAAGAAGAAACAAAAAAATTGAATAATGGGTCCCATGTTTACCAGAAAACCTCTGGATGAGCGACACGTAGAGGACGAGAAAAGTCCGATTTTGGTGAACGAGAGAGGGTGACGTGTACGGTGCGAGATGTGTTAGTTTGGGTGGCGGGAGAGATGATAGAAAATAAGGTTCGTTGCACTGACAAAGACAGCACCTTTAAATTCCGTAAATATCTTGTCTTTTAACTCTCTTTATTTTTCTTCTATTTTCTCTAATCTTATATATATTAGTATTTTAGCCGTCAAATATAAAAATTTATTTATCAAGTTCCATAGGTTTGATGCCACTTGTGCTGTCTTCTTTGGACAATGTGTAATGATATGTTATTCAAATGGAAATGTGAATGTGGGCTTTGAATGATGGGCAGCAAACAAAATATACCCAAGACACCTAAAATTCAATGAACCAATCATCTACTACCTTTTATAGAAAATGCTACTAAAAAGTTGGGATCAAATGCTCGAGTAGCCTTATTGAAATAAAAGTGAGCTGTATAACCTCTATGTAATATGCATAGCCTTCATTTAACCTACATATGTGATATCCCCATTTTAACCTTGCTTCAATTGAAAAAAAAAAATCAGCTCTAGGAAATCATCCCGACGGAATCGACGACATCTGAGATAGAAAATTGAGAAAAGAGAAGGTGGTGATTGGTGAGTATCGTACACAAATCAACCTTCTCTTATCCATCCATATCATCTTCTTCAATGAAAAAAACCCAGACATCATCAACAGTTGAAGTTGAAGCAAAAGCAAATTCGAGACAACAACAATGGGTTCACTTCTCTCTCTGCTTTGAGAATCGGAAAAGAAGTTCACTGTCACGCGGTGGTTTCTGGGTTTGGCTTGGATACTTATGTTCAGGCTGCTTTCGTGATGTTATATTCAAAGTGTGGTGATATGGGAGCCGCACGCCAAGTGTTCGATAGAATGTCTGAGAAGTTTATTGTGGCGTGGAATTCGTTGGTTTCTGGGTTTGGGCAAAATGGGTTGACGGAAGAAGTTATTCGGGTGTTTTATCAGATGCGAGAGTCAGGGTTGGAACCATATTCAGCGACATTTGTGAGTGTTCTCTCAGCTTGTGCACAAACTGGTGCAATTAGTTTAGGCTCTTGGGTGCATCAGTGCATTGTCTGTGAAGGTCTTAACCTGAATTTTAAACTCGGTACTGCGTTGATTAACTTGTATTCTAGGTGCGATGATGTTGGAAAAGCCCGGGAAGTGTTTGACAAGATGAAGGAAACAAATGTGGCTGCTTGGACAGCAATGATCTCTGCTTATGGGACTCATGGATATGGCAAAGAAGCAGTAGAACTTTTTAATAAAATGGAGGATGATTACGGTCCAATCCCTAATAATGTAACATTTGTTGCGGTTGCGGTTGCAGTTTTATGTAACATTAGTTAAAATGGTTATGATTACAAAATACTTAAAATGGTTAAACATAAAAAAACAAATTTTAAAAAGAAATGATATATTAGACATGTTAAAATAATATATTAAAAGTTAAACTATGTTAAACTACTCTTAAACTACTGTTAAACTAAGTTAAAATATGTCATATTTACCAATTTTATTATTCCGAATTCATAACGGTTTAACAAAAAATAATTACCACATATGGTTAAGCTTAGTTAATATTTAAAATAGTAAAAACAAATTTTAAAAATAAAAGATATATTATGCATGTTCCCCTTCATTTCTCGGTAAAAACCATATACAATGTATGTTACTTAGTTATTACTATCATATGAATACTAAAATAAAATATAACTTCTATTTAATTTATTTTGAATCATAATACGATGTTAAATGTGTGTTAAAATGCAATTTCTGAAAGGTAAACTAGTTTAAATCATTTTAAATAGGGTTAAACTAGGTTTATGGTTTTCAGCATGAAAGTTAAACTATGTGTAACTTTGTTAAACTAGATTTTTAGTTAAACTAGGCGGTTAAACTATATGTAAAATATTGACGGCGCCACTTTTTAATAAAAGGAATGACGGCGCCATTTTTTTAAATAATATAAAAATAAAATTAATAAAACTTTTTAATAATAAATAAATTAAAATAATATATTAGAAGTTAAACTAAGTTAAACTACGTTAAACTAAGTTAAACTACGTTAAACTAAGTTAAACTAAGTTAAACTACGTTAAACTACGTTAAACTAAGTTAAACTACGTTAAACTAAGTTAAACTAAAGTTAAACTAAAGTTAAACTAAAGTTAAACTACGTTAAACTAAAGTTAAACTACGTTAAACTAAAGTTAAACTACGTTAAACTAAAGTTAAACTACGTTAAACTAAAGTTAAACTACGTTAAACTAAAGTTAAACTACGTTAAACTAAAGTTAAACTACGTTAAACTAAAGTTAAACTACGTTAAACTAAAGTTAAACTACGTTAAACTAAAGTTAAACTACGTTAAACTAAAGAATTTAATAGTTTCTGATATAATATTTTAAACGATTTATTGAAATTAGAGTGTACTTTTCAATTTGTCTTTTAACATTGATAACTTGTTTAGTTTTCATGAAGAAAATCGTTTTTTTGGTCTGCTATACAACGAATAAAAATGTGATTACTTCATCTTCATAACATATGCATATGGTTTGTCTGAAAAATCTCCCCTCTCAACTTATGATAGTGTCTTAATTCGCTACACATTTGCTGAGTTTTATGCTCTTTCCACTGTTGTCTTTAGCTACAATAGTGTACAAGAGCTTTTTGCTTATATGCATACAAAAGTAGAAAAATGTGAAAAGAGAACGCTTCATCTCTTCATCCTCCTCATCCTCATCTATGGCATCATCACTGTCTTCTTCATCTTCAATATGAAAGTCCTCATCATCCTCCTCTAGCATCATCTTCTTTGTTGCATCTTTGTCTTTCAAACCAGTGTTTAAAACCACAGTCCCTCCCTGAGAGCTCTCCATATCCTTTCTTAGTTTCTCCATTTCATGCTTCTTTCCTTCTTCTTCCAACATCTCATTCTCTGCCTTTCTCTTGTCAAGATCAGCCCTGAAGTAAAACACAAATCATAAGCATAGAACTTGCAGACACAAATTAAACAATCTTGTTACAATGATGTATCTTCTAATGACGCACTTATATGACTACAAGAGAAGTATGTTTAGATAATGAGAATGCAGATAATCTCCAGAATTTTCAACTCTAAATCTTAAGCTACATTGCATATGAATCTGCTGCTTGAATATAAGCCAAAGGAGCTACTCTAGACTCTCGAGTCAACAATACTGATACTAAACAGAGAAGATCTTGATTGGATTAAATGATTAATTAGTAATTTGCCTAATGTGTTTGCAGACAAAGGAGTAATGACCATAACATCAGCCCAGCGTCTAAGCTCGATATGAAGCACGAGATAAGATGATAGTCATACGAACTAAAGTCTATTATCCATGGAGTTTACACTAAATGGGCTATTACTCAACATTGACAGCCACTAAATTCAAACTTTTTGCTAACTTAAAACTCAAACATAGCAGCACCAATAAGTACAAAATTTTCCAAAGATTTCCAATTGACAAAAAAATCAGAAATCAAAATCCATCTTGTCAATGTGAAGCAGAGAAAATGATCTGCCTATAGCCAAATTCTTGACGACTAGCTTAGTTACCAATAAACCCTTATCAAATTCGAAATCAAAGACCTTACATTGACCATATATTCTCCAGTAATAATAAAATTAGGTAGAACCCATAAACCCATCAATAAATATCACTTAATAACAGGAAACATCCTCGTTCCAAAACCCAGAAGGTATCAAAATTAGGATTCTCACTCAGATTGAGCTCCAATTACTTGAAATCAATGAGCTCCAATTACATGAAATCAATGAGTTCCAAAACCCGAAGCTCCAATTACATGAAATCAATGAGCTCAGATTGGCGAAATCTTAAAACTTCCTAAAATCAGATTACGGAAGAGAGCAAAAAAAAAATTAAAAAATTACTTTTCTTCGAACTCAGCTTCTTCCATGGCGAGAAGAATCTCCTAATTGTGCGGTTGAGGCCACTGTAATGGAAGCAAATACGATGCCGGAATTGTCTTCGTCGATGACGGAAACTAGCTTATCAACGTCGGAATTGGGTTTTGCAAATTTTGCAAGTTCTTAAGGTTTTGCTTCCGTCGGAAGAAGCTACGCATTGTAAATCGCAACGTCCCGAGTTTAATTTCGGAATCTTAGATATTTGGAGAGAGTGAGAGTGAATTAGGATTCTGGGAATTAGGAAAGAAGAAGAAATTTGAAAATTCAGTAAAGTCATCGTACAAATTGATTCACGAAGAAAAGAACGAGACAAAGAAGGGATGAGAATGATGGTTTTTTTGTAATAAATAGAACTGTCAAACGTTATATGGTCTTTTCTTCAATTTTCATATTAAAAAAAATCAAAACAAAAAACATTAAAAATAGAGGCTATTCCGGCAACTTAAAAATCATGGAAGGCTACTCCAGCATTTGATCCAAAAAGTTGATATTTATATTGAAGGCTATACTATAAGATAAAATGAGAAGATGACCAAGGAAAACATGAATAGTAAATATTTGTGTTTATGTTTACAGTTTACTTAATTGAATGTTTTAGCTTTCCTTGCGGGCAAAACGGTTGAGGGATGTAGTAGGTTGTTCAACTCGTAATATAAAGTATAAACCGAACTAATTACAAATTATATGTGTTAGTTCTATTAATTAAATAACAAGTAAAGTGAAATATCATTACATCCATTTACATCATTGCTGCCTCCCATTTCTGATGAAACAGACTACTTGAGTCTTTTGATATGCAACAGATTCTTGTTTGTTTTCTTTCATTAACAACAACAACTAACAAAAAAAACTTCTTTTATTTTCAACTCTTCAATTTTATTTTATTTATTCACATCGTATGAACCACAAAGTAAATGGACCCACATAGTACATTTGGATAAGAAAGCTTATGCATTAAAGAGTTTTCTCAGATGCTTGCACATTTCTCATCCCTAGATCTCCACTAATGTTGATACCAGACACATTCTATTCTATAAGATCAATTCGTCTCGATTATGATATGTTTCTTCAGCGAATCATTCCGTACAAACTAAGAATCAGTATCAATGCTAGTGCTAACCATTCCTGCATCATTAATTGGATTTTTTTTGCCATTAATTGCAAATTTCAAGAGGTTAAAGAGATAATCATCAACATGACCAGGCTATACATTTTTTTGAATATGTAAAGTTTATCATCTCTTAATACTTCTCAATTAGAATTTCCAGTGAGTTTAATCTTAACACGAGGTTTTGCCAAATCAAAGTCTCTTATAGAGAAACCTGCCTACTAAGCAATGGATCAATGTCTTAAGAGTTAAAAATATTGAAATTGGAAGACTCTTAAAGGGCCAGTCTGTTATCGGGCCTTCACTCGGCCAGTGGAAATCACAAATATTCAGACAACATTTTGAGGAAGCTTTCAAAACGGTCTTATTAAGTTATTTACTCCATGACTTGTCCAAGTCTACTACTCGTTTCTTGGGCCAACTCACGAAAAGACCGCTTCGTACCGTTGACTTGACTTTTGGCGTCAACTCTCACTGTATCTCTATGATCAGATCAACTATGAGAAGGGAATACAGTTATTGACTAATAGTTATTTTGCTCAGAGAAGTAAAGAAAGAGCGAAAAATCATCGAAATGGATTTCATCTCATCTCTACTCGTGGGCCTAGCTCAGGTGTTGTGTGAATCTATGAATATGGCTGGGAGAAGAGGACATCAGACTGATCTTAAACAAGCCATCACTGATCTTGAAACAGCCACCAGTGACTTGAAGGCCATAGGTGAAGACCTGAATTTACGGATTCAAAACTCCCATATAGAGGGACGAAGCTGCACAAGCCGTGCAAGAGAGTGGCTCAGTGCAGTGCAAGTAGCAGAGACTGATACAGAATTGATTCTAGCGAGGTTTATGCGTAGGGAACAGAGGACAAGAATGCAGAGGAGATGCCTTGGTTGCTTCGGTTATGCCGACTTCAAACTGTGCAAGATGGCTTTTGCTACATTGAAGAGCATTAATGAGCTGCGAGAACGCTCAGTAAATATACAAACAGATGGCGGATCAATTCAAGAGACTTGTAGGGAGATACCGATCAATTCCGTAGTCGGGATTACCACAATGATGGAAAGAGTTTGGGAATTTCTCAGTGAAGGAGAAAACAGAGGAATCATCGGGGTTTATGGACCTAGTGGGGTTGGGAAGACAACGTTAATGCAGAGCATTAACAACGAGCTGATCAAAAGAGGTCATCAGTATGATGTACTGATATGGGTTACAATGTCCAGAGAATATGGTGAGTGTACAATTCAGCAAGCAGTTGGAGCAGGGTTGGGTTTATCTTGGGACGAGAAGGAGACGGGGAACATAGAGCTTTGAAGATATACAGAGCTTTGAAACAGAAACGGTTCTTGTTGTTGCTAGATGATGTCTGGGAAGAGATAGACTTGGAGAAAGCCGGAGTTCCTCGACCTGACAGGGAAAACAAATGCAAGGTGATGTTCACGACACGATCTATGGCTTTATGCAGCAAACTGGGTGCAGAGTGCAAGTTCAGAGTGGAATTTCTGGGGAAGCAATATGCGTGGGAGCTCTTTTGTGATAAAGTTGGGAGAAACGATCTCTTGGAGTCACCGTCCATTCGCCGGCTCGCTGAAAATATAGTGAGTAAATGTGGAGGATTGCCTCTCGCGTTGATCACTCTAGGAGGAGCCATGGCTGACAGAGAGACCGAAGAAGAGTGGATCTACGCTAGTGAAGCTCTGAACAGATGTCCAGCAGAGATGAAGGGTATGAACTATGTGTTTGCCCTTTTAAAACTCAGCTACGACAATCTTGAGAGCGATCTGCTTCGAACTTGTTTCT
Organism: Cardamine occulta; assembly: GCA_028015245.1. Lineage (NCBI taxonomy): Eukaryota > Viridiplantae > Streptophyta > Magnoliopsida > Brassicales > Brassicaceae > Cardamine > Cardamine occulta. The sequence continues at coordinate 6,395,491 of CM051388.1, read as the reverse complement.
TGTACTGCGCTTTATTCCCAGAAGAACATTCTATAGAGATCGAACAGCTCGTTGAGTACTGGGTCGGAGAAGGGTTTCTCTTTAGCTCCCATGGCGTTAACACCATTTACAAGGGATATTTTCTGATTGGGGATCTGAAAGCGGCATGTTTATTGGAAACTGGGGATGAAAAAACGCAGGTGAAGATGCATAATGTGGTCAGAAATTTTGCACTGTGGATGGCATCTGAACAGGGGACTTATAAGGAGCTAGTCCTAGTAGAGCCTAGCATGGGACTTACCGAACCTCCTAAAGCAGAAAACTGGCGACAAGCGTTGGTGATTTCATTGTTAGATAACAGAATAGAGACCTTGCCTGAAAAACCTGTATGCCTGAATCTGACAACACTGATGCTCCAACAGAATTGCTCTTTGAAGAAGATTCCAACAGGTTTTTTCACGCATATGCCTATGCTCAGGGTCCTGGACTTGTCCTTCACAAGTATCACTGAGATTCCATTGTCTATTAAGTATTTGGTGGAGTTGTATCATTTGGCAATGTCAGGAACAAAGATAAGTGTATTGCCTCAGGAGCTTGGGAATCTTAGAAAGCTGAAGCATCTGGACCTACAAAGAACTCAATTTCTCCAGACAATCCCACGAGATGCCATATGTTGGCTGAGTAAGCTCGAGGTTCTGAACTTGTACTACAGTTATGCAGGTTGGGAACTGCAGAGCTTTGGAGAAGATGAAGTACAAGAACTCGGGTTTGCCGACTTGGAACACTTGGAAAATCTAACCACGCTCGGTATCACTGTTCTCTCACTGGAGACCCTAAAAACTCTCTATGGGTTCGGCGCTTTGCATAAACGTATACAGCATCTGCACGTTGAAGAGTGCAATGATCTCCTCAATTTCAATCTCTCATCACTCACTAACCATGGTAGGACCCTGAGAAGACTTAGTATTAAAAGTTGCCATGACTTGGAGTACCTGGTCACATCCACAGATGTTGAAAATGACTGGCTTCCAAGTCTAGAGGTTCTAACATTACACAGCCTCCATAAATTAAGCAGAGTATGGGGAAATTCTGTAAGCCAAGAGTGTCTGCGGAATATCCGTTGCATTAACATTTCACACTGCCACAAGCTGAAGAATGTCTCATGGGTTCCACAACTCCCTAAACTAGAGGTGATTGACTTGTCCAACTGTAGAGAGCTAGAGGAACTGATAAGTGAACACGAGAGTCCATCCGTTGAAGATCCAACATTGTTCCCAGCCCTGAAGACTTTGAGACTTAGTGATCTCCAAGAACTAAGCAGCATCCTTCCATCTGGATATTCTTTCCAAAAACTAGAAACTTTAGTCATCACAAATTGCCCCAAAGTGAAGAGACTGCCATTCCAGGAAAGGGCCCAGACGAACTTGCCAACAGTTTACTGTGATGAGAAATGGTGGAATGAACTGGGAAAGGATCAACCAAACATTTGTTGCTTAACGAGCTTTGTTCCAAATTGATATGAGAGCTAGGAGCGGTCTGTACATAACAACATATGTCAGTTACATGTACATGAAAATATATGAAAGTTAACTATTTTGCAAGAGAAATAATAACAGTTTGAGTTTACTTTACCAACATGTCAGCTGCATGGCCATTCCACTGTTGCCTGTAACATGTCGCTTTATAACAAAGAAGTGAACAAAACAGAACAGCCACAGATGTTGATTCTTATCAAATTATGAACACAGTAAAATTGTAAAGAGGTCATGGAGAATGTAAAAACAAAAGCATATAAAATGGGAAACATATGAAATGACATAAGAATTACTAGCAACCTGACAACTGTATCAATCAAATTTGCAGAAATTTCAAATTCCCATTGCTAATAAATTAAATAAGCATCACTATCCCATTTTGACAAAAAAAAAAAAAAAAAAAAAAAGCATCACTATCCCATGAGACTTGGGGAAAGGGTTCAGAGAAAAGAAGATAGGTAAACAAGAGTTGACATTCAAATATGAAAAAAAAAAACCCAATTCTCCAGCTTGTTGATTCCAGGTGAATATGAAGTTATATGTGAGCTCATAAGAGCACCAGCCCAAGTTCTGATGGCTTTAAGGCGCTTCTTAAACGATAATTGTAGAGATAATAGTGAAGCTGACCATCTCCTGGACCAAACTTCAATTCTTTTAGGAAACTCTCATTGTGCATGACATCCAATGCATTGAACACATCAAAACCCTTTTGTTTAGCTACTATTAGAGCATCATTCATCAGCTGAAGAAAAGTGGTCCGTGTGGCCACGTTGTAGTATGAATAAGCAGCTTTCAGCGTAGTATAATTTGGGTTGCCAAGAATTGTTGAAGGAAGAGTGTAGAAGCTACAGAAGTCAGTAACATCATGTGTCTCCAGGCTTTCTACAAGATAACTGTCCACAACATCCTCCCTTGGGAGAAGCCAGTGCTCAACATCATTCTCATCAAAGTCAGTCGCAACGAGAAACTGACTAAGATAATTCCTGAGCAAACGTGTTACAGCGGGAACATCACAGGGTTCCATTTTCCTGAATCCAGGAGTAACTGGTACATCTGGTAACTTATACAGTTTTATGGTTCTGCTCATTGTCATTCTTGCACCAAGCCTTGAAAATCCAACATCAATGAGCTTCTTAGGATTCAAGGTTCTGTGCCAATATTGGCAGGTTGCAACTGGTGTAGGAAGCACAACCCCTGCAGTATAAGCTGCTTGCCATATATTCTCCAAATGAACCCTCCTCGTAACCTCCTTAATCATAACAGGTGCAAGTCTCTTAGACCTGAGCTTCTTGTGAACGCATAAGAAATTGATCTCTGCCATCTTCACAACATCTTCACGCACCCTGATTCTAGCTGGCACACCGCTGATGAAAGCAACAAGTTTCTTCGAAGTCTTGGCACGGACTCCTATATGCCAGCTCGGGTAATAACCAGGTGGACGCAAAGCCCAAGTCAAAAACTCCTTAGAATAATTGAACCTGAACATATTCTCATCATCTTCGACATAGTTGTTCTTAAGAAGGTTGTAAACTTCAGAGCACACATAATCAGACTTCATATCACAAGTGGTCCATTCATAAGCAGCAGGAAGATTGTAAGGCTCCTGCTTGACCTCAGACAACGGTGTAGCTGTCTCAATTGGGCCTTCAGGTAGACTCGTGTCCCCGATATCTTTAAACTGCCCAACAGGTTGAGTCTCCCAGAATCTGTGCTGTTTTTCCACTGACATGGAATCCTGGAATCGTCGGACTATAGTTTCCATTGAAGTATCATCATCCCCAACTAATTGGTTTACTTGAGCATTTTGATCTGCTTTCTCTTTCAGAGAGCCAGGAGATGAATTATCGTCGCCCATTTCCTACGATTACAGTAGTTAATGACACTATGAGCAAGATAAGAAGAAAAAAATAATCATGTTTATTGATAAATATTTCCAGGAACAAGAAGAAAATCATCAATGCATGTGTAGCTACGACTTTGTCAAATCTTCCACTAGCTACACCATATGAATATTAGGCTAAATCAAACTGAAATGAAGCTCAGACCACAAATCAGAGATTAGTAGAGCCAATTTTCCTGTAATTTTGGTTTCATTGACCCAATCATATGTTCACTCGTTATTCCCATATGAAATAAAGGCAAAAGGATTCAGGAAATAGCAAATTTACATAAAAATCGAACTATCTGTGATCAAACAGATCTTACGAAAAATGAAGACGACGATGGCAGCAGAAAACTCACCGATTATTCTCCAAAGACACCGCTCCAATTTCCGTCCGTGAAGAATAATAAGTTAACAGATCTCGGAATCGCCACCTCTGATCGGAGTTCAAGTTAGTAAGCTGCTCAAGGAAACTTAAAAAAAAAACTGCTCAAGGAATTGCAAAACCTTTTACTTTTCAAATATTACATTTGTGCATCTTTTACTTTTAAATGTTGTACACTGAGCCCCAACATTTAATAGAGTTTTTAAATTTTTAACTCCCCGAACACAATTCGACATTCAATTTCATGTTGGATCAATCAAACTGTATACAAATTTTCGTAGTGTGATAACAGAAAAAGAACAAAAAAAAAAGGTCATTAACCAAGTAGTACAATTAATGTATCAGTGGTGGTGGTGGTGGTGGTCTTCTTCGGAGACTCGAAGATTATTGATGCCTTTAATGGCTGATTCGTACGGTCTTCTTGTCGATGAAGAAGACCTGTTCGCAGTCTCTACCGCAGAGTTCCTCGGGATCACACCGTGGCTGACTTCACCTGTACGGCTTCTCTGCAACTCCTCCACGCCCGGAAAATTGTCCCGGCTGCTACTCACTGCCGTTACTCTCCTCGATGATCCTGCTGATTGTGCAAACAACGAGGAACTTGGCATCTGCATCCAAATGAAATTTGAACAAAGTTTAACACTTTTCATCAAAAAAATCACATCCAAAAGTTGCAGAGCAATTCATACCATGGAGTCTCTAGCATTTGAGGATGTTTGTTGATTAGAAAGATTCCCTGAGTTCTCAAGAGCGCCTGAAGCTCTTCGTCGAGATGATTCCATATGCAGTCGCCCTTCTTCCTCGCCTTCGATACAACAATGAACAACAAATTAATGTGAATGCTAACTTCTATGCAGAGGAATGATAATTACTCTTGGGTGATCAGGGAAATTTACCTGTGTATCTATCGATGTTGGAAACGCCCGGAGGTAAAGCAGCACTAGTTCCAACCGCAGGATTCTGCAGCAGAAGAGACTCAGATTAGAAAATGTATAACCAAAGAGATAGACAGATTAACTAAAAACTCAAATCATAATACTTACAAGGGCACGAGATGGGGGAGCAGTTAGTTGTGATTGTTGATACTTCAAAATTGTCCAGTCAAACACGTAATCAAATTGAAACCCTGCAACAAAGAAATGAAAATCCTGTTAGAAAATGATTTTGGCTAAGAAATTGTGGAGTGGGTGGCTCGGTTCAGAGGGAAGAAAATCTCAAACCTTCACGGATAAAGAGATCTCGAAATATCCTTTTGAGATAAGCGTAATCTGGTTTAACATCAAAGCGAAGCGATCGACAGTAGTGGAAATAGGATGCAAATTCGGACGGGTAACCACGACATAATGACTACATGGCAATCATATAAAAATCAGATCAAGGGAAACAGAAATCTGAGTCAAAAAGCAGAGCATACTTGTGAAGAAGGACTTACCTCAATGGATGTAGAAACTTTCTTTTCGCTAATTCTCTCATACTTTTGTTTTTTGGTTCCAGCTTTCAGTCCTTGCCACGGAAGACTAACACCGAGATATTTCACACGTCATCACAATGAAGGAGTAAGGGGTAAAAAGCGAAGCAAGGCATGTAGCATAAACTCACCTTCCTTTGAGAAAATACATAAGGATGTAACCAAGAGACTCGAGATCATCCCTCCGGCTTTGTTCTTGAGGTTCACAGTGCCAGAAAACAAATAACAGCAGATCAGTGTCAAACCTTGATACTAAAACACATATGGAGAGTGACTGGAACAGATATACGTGAAGCAGGTCTTGCCGGGCTTACCAATTCCCAAGTGAGTATTCATACTAGCATATCTCGCAGTTCCTGTCAGGTTCTTATTTTCTCTGCGAATGGGAGTCATGGGAGAATTAGCGTTTTCAGTCATCACATAACAACGGCATCATGCTCAAAGGAAGAACATTCAAGAGCTGATACAATGATATCGTCTCACCTGTAGGGAATGTGCTGATGTGTTGAACTATCCCTGTACTTCTTAGCAAGACCAAAGTCGATGATGTATACCTAAGAGAAGGATTAAACTTAGTCAATCCAGTGATGTCTTCAAAAGTAAAATAAGACCCAAAAGGATGCAGTTAGGACATAAGATGATAAACCTGGTTGGCACGCCTTCCAAGGCCCATGAGGAAATTGTCTGGCTTGAGATCTCGGTGAAGGAAAGATTTTGAATGGAAAAACTCAACACGGTTGATCTTAACACAAAACCAAAGGAAGAAAGAATTCAATTTATACAGAAACATAGACAAGCAAATGAAAGAAAGGCGTCGCATGAATACAAAGAGGTTTTACCATTTGATCTGCAAGCATGAGGACAGACTTCAAGGAAAGCTTCCTGCTACAGAAATTAAACAGATCTTCAAGACTCGGTCCGAGTAGATCCATGACTAAAACATTGTAGTCCCCTTCAACACCAAACCATTTGACATTTGGAACACCAGCTAACAAAGTTACGGCGAAAGAGAGGTCATAAGAACACACAAAGGGAAAACAAAGAATCACAAAACTCATAATCAGAAATAAAGAATTTAGAAGATAAGAATTATTACTTCCTCCCTGTAGAATCCTGTATAACTTCGATTCATAAAGCAGCTGTGGATGTTTTGTCTTTACATTTTCCTGGGAAAACAAAAACAAAGTGATTCAATCTCAGCTTTCAAAATACATTATAGCATCACTTGGACAAACAAAATAGATCAAATTATTAAATCTAAGCAACAAGAACTCACAAGCTTAATTGCCACTTCTTCATTCGTTTGAATATTAGTACCTTAAAAATCACAGGATAACAACGATAATGTTAGAAATGTGAATGCACGAATGTAATGAATTCTAGAACACATAAAAATAAAAACCAAAAATTTGAGAGAGTGACAAACCGAGATAGATCTCTCCAAACGAACCACTTCCAATCTTCCGGCCAAGCCGAAACTTATTTCCCACACGAGGTTCCATTAAACAACCACGAAACCCTAATTACAATCTCAATACCAAACGCAGATTCAATTAAGAGGGAAACGGGACCCAAATAAGCCCTTCCCAACCAGAATCAGCCCAGAAATCTAGAATCTCAGCAGAGAAAAACAATACAGAGATCACCAACAATGGGATTACGGAACAAAAACGGAGATTTCCACGGATTTTTACGCCGACTTGGGGTGAAATTTACAAATCAAAACCCATTAACCATCTTCCTCGTCCTGTCGATCTGAAGAAAAGAATCCATCTGAAGGGAATGTCGTTTCTCAGATGTTCCTCTCTCTTCTCTGAAGAATTGAAAACCAAAGATAAAAGAGCTTCGATGGACAGAAAACGATGAAGGATGTTTTTGTCTTGAAAGTTTTGTGTATTTTCTTTCTTCTGTTTCCTTTCGGGCACGGTAAATTTTTATTCACCTCTGTATGATTCCGGTTTATTTCTGGTTCTATTCGGGTTGGCTTCTAAGATCATTAATTATTTCAAGTGAAAGTCATAAACTAAAATTTGAAAGTTTAATAAACTAAACCCAAAATTAACTTGAGTGAATTCTAAAATAGCATTGAAGAAGACATTTGATGGTTCCACTAAATGCTCTATATTGGAGATATCTAGACTGTTTGAGTGGTCTCAAATTCAAGTTTTAATATGATGGCCACAAACCAAATTTTAGAATGTAAGCATTTAATGCAAAAAAATAAACCGGAAAAGGACAATCAACAACCAACCTAAATCCGATTTTAAGAATTCTTCGGTTTATTTTTGGAATTCGAGCACGCACGCGTATAATGTATGTATAAATATGGGGTACTTTTTAACAGGGAAAAAATTAATTGATTCTTATAGTGGCTACAAAATATAGAAAGATGACACCTTAACAGGTGTGGTTGCTACGCGTGACGTGAAAGCTATAAAATGTTTTTCCTAAGTGAGAGTCGTGGCCATCTCTGTCGCTGATTCAACAATTTGAAATGCTTTTCTTGGGTATTGATTGATAAACCATGTAAAAAAGTTTTTTTTTTTTTTTTCCACCGTATGGCTCTCTGCGATCTTAAAGATACGGCTAAATGTTAATTTCGTTGATTCTCTTTGCAACCACCTGAGGAAACGAACTTTAAAGTGGCGCATCCTTGGCTTGGAGTTGAGATCATCAAAGTTCAATGTATTTTTGATGCGGGAGATGGTGACATGAACACATAAACCCAAATCTAAAGTTGTTAAGACAAGTAGCTACTTTTGCTAGTAATGGGTTGAATATCTGTTTCTTTGTAGACTGGTACTAGTCACAGGTTCAGCGGCAGTATTAGACATGTATCCAGAATTTGGTGAAGTATCAAGTCAAGTTGTTCTTTGGCAACATCCTCTAATGAAGTTCCTTAGTTCTTTTGATCTCTCGATGGAGCTGCTGCGCTAAACATTTCATCTCTCTGGAAAGACACTTTTGTTTTGGAAGATTTAAAACGTTTGTTGCATTTGCAATTATAAATTTGGTATTTGGGTATTTTGTTTAATGATAATGAAAGGCTTTGTTAGCAGTCTAAAAAGAAGTAGAGGAAGAGGACAAGAGTGAGCGATTCTTCAACCTTCGTCTATCTTTCTTTTTCGAGACACCAAGCCAACAATATCATTAGCATCCATATCTTGGCTGGTTAGTCGACAAAGACGTTATTGGCCATTTGGTCACTTCTCTAGAATATTCTTTTGTGCTTTACTAAATCAAACTTACAGGATAAATGGCCAAGTGAAGAATTTGAATCATAAATTCTCTTGTAGTATTGGTGAAGATATGTTTCCAAATATGATATAGAGTGTTTATTAGAACATTTTGCTTCTGTAAAAAGTACTTAATTTTCCCAAGTATTATTGAAATATTTATTTGTATATTTCAAAAATGGCATGGAACACACAAGACTACATTATTTTTGACAACTCAATGTAACGTAATGTAATCCAATAAACAAAGTTTGTTTTTAATAATCAAATTTAGAGAAAGAAAAGTATATACAATAAGGAGAAAACAAATAAAAAGATAAAACGTAGGGAAATTAAATTAAAATGGCAGTTGCTAACTTGCTAGGTTTATTAGGTGTGTAAAGGAGGGAGTCATAGAGAGAAAGAGGATTTAAGGGTTGGTCCGTCGCCTCCCAAAAACCCAACGTTTCTGCTTCTGCTTCTGCTTGTCCTTCAAATCTCTCACTCTCTTCTCCAAATCCTCAGAAAAATGAGCAACGATAAGGATAACTTCAGCGTCGCCGATCTTACTGCTGGTAAATTCCTCCCTCCTATCTCTTTCTGCGCTTCTTCAGCAAGAGCTACTTAAACCCTAATTTCCCTCGGTTATCACAACAATCTTCGTTTTCTCTTTTGTTTCAGCTCTGAAAGATGAGGATCGAGCTGGCCTTGTGAACGCTCTTAAGGTGAGTTTTTCTCTTCTTCTGAAAAACCTCATAGCTTGCTATCAGATTCTGGTCTTGTTGTTTATATACACTATAAGGCGTGCCTTGGTGTTTGATGTTTAGGTTTCAGTGTTATTCATTGTTTGTTTTAAGTAGAATGATAGTTTATGGGAGATTATTTGTTGAGTTTGTTATATATTGTTAATTCACAGAACAAGCTGCAGAATCTGGCTGGCCAGCGCTCTGATGTGCTCGAGAATCTGACTCCTAAAGTGAGAAAGCGTGTTGATGCTTTGAGAGATGTACAGGTTAGGGAAATTTCTTTCACATTTTCCCAACCTATGTTTGCTATATTGCTCAATGGAGTTATGTACTCTACTATTTTGCTCAGTTGAATGTCAAGTTTCAAAGTAAGGTGTTGTGTTTTGATTACTGGTGACTTCTTTCCACGCAGGGCCAACATGATGAGCTAGAGGCAAAATTCCGGGAGGAGAGAGCTCTTCTTGAAGCCAAGTATCAAAAGCTGTATCAGCCTTTGTATACCAAGGTAATTGTTAGTGACAACCTTTTTATTTTCAGTTTTAATTAATCTGTTCAATCACAAACTATTTAACTAATATCAAAGCAATGAAAATCAATGGGGGTTTGTTTATACTCTTTTTTTTTTTTTTTTGCTTATGTTTACTTATATGCAGCAGTGTTAGTTGTATATATTTCTTAAAATTCCTTATGAATTCTACTTTGCATCTTGTAATGCACAGCGTTATGAGATTGTGAACGGTACTACTGAAGTCGAACTGGCTCCAGAGGACACAAAGATGGACCAAGGAGACGAAAAAACTGCAGAAGGTAACTTCATGAACACTATGTATTTCTTGTTTGTGTTTAATCATTTTGGAAAGACTAAAACTATTTGACATGTTTCAATGTATTCCATCGCAGAGAAAGGAGTTCCAAGTTTCTGGCTCACAGCCCTGAAAAATAACGATGTTACTTCCGAGGAGGTAGCCTATATGCAGTTTTGGTGTTCATTTTATATACACTCCAATCATAGCCATGGACAATGAGCATAACTTAATGTCCTCCATGTCAGGTCACAGAGCGTGACGAAGGGGCTCTCAAATATCTTAAAGATATCAAGTGTTGCAAGATTGAAGAACCTAAAGGATTCAAACTTGAGTTTTTATTTGACTCGAATCCGTACTTCAAAAACACAGTTTTGACAAAGTCTTATCATATGATTGATGAAGATGAGCCACTGCTTGAGAAGGCTATGGGGTAACTACTTATCCTTTCCTGAAAATGTTGTCTACTTTTAAGTATATTCTGCTCAGGGATTCTTATTCTTTAACCTCACTTCAGGACTGAAATTGACTGGTTTCCTGGCAAGTGTCTAACCCAGAAGATTCTCAAGAAGAAGCCGAAGAAGGGTTCAAAGAACGCTAAACCAATCACCAAAACAGAAGACTGTGAAAGCTTCTTCAATTTCTTTAGTCCTCCACAAGTCCCGGATGAAGATGAAGATATCGACGAGGAAAAAGTAAGATAATGATTAGTATCAAACTCTGTTATCTGTTTGTTATTATCAAACTCTGTCATCTTTTTGTTATTATCAAACTCTGTCATCTTTTTTTTATTATCAAACTCTGTCATCTTTTTGTAATGTCTCCTGTTTTTTGATACAGGCTGAGGAACTTCAAAATCTGATGGAACAAGATTATGACATTGGGTTCGTCTTTTTCTAACATTTTTGTTCAGTTATAACCTCTGTGATAATCCCTTCATTGATATCTCTGATCACAAGTAGTTCTTGCTTTCTGCAGATCTACTATTCGGGACAAGATCATCCCCCATGCTGTCTCATGGTTCACTGGTGAGGCTATGGAAGGAGAGGAGTTTGAAATAGATGACGATGAGGAAGATGACATTGATGAGGATGAGGATGATGAGGAAGACGAAGAAGATGAGGATGAGGATGATGATGATGATGAGGATGAAGAAGAAAGCAAGACCAAAAAGAAGGTATAAAGTGCCCCAAGTGTACTTGTTTCTTTTGTTATCCAATTAATACTGCCAGATAAGTTCTTACTAATCTTTTGAAATCTGTTTAATTGTTTATGCAGCCATCAATCAGACACAAGGTACGTAACCTTAATTCACTTCTAAAAGTTTATTTGAGTGGAACCCCAAAATTCCTGTGGAATAATCAAACATTCTAGCAATCCATGAAAGTTGTAAACTATCAAGAAACACAAGTAGTTTCAGGCTTAGCATGGCTGTGAAACCCTAAAACAGATATAGGAAACGTAGGTTCTATAGACACATGAATCATACAGATATCTGAAAGTAAGTCCCTGATGCATAAGTGATAAAACTCTAAAACTCATGAATCTGTAACTAAGTAGTTATGCATAAGACTCGAAGGACACAGCAGAGACTAGACAAGCTCTTGAATCATGGATGGGTAGTACTAGTTCATATGTTAAATCATTCTCATGATTCTCTTTATTCGTTTCATTCCTACAGTAGGAATCAATGTCGTGTTTGTGATGATTCATCTGCTTCTTTTTTCTGCTTGGATTACAGAAGGGAGGAAGATCTCAGATGGTGGGTGACGGTCAACAAGGTGAGAGGCCACCTGAGTGCAAGCAACAGTAATCTCTACGCTCTACTGATCAAAAAGGTAGGCGTGAAAATATATTCCGGGTCATTCTCTGTTCATCAAGAATGAGGATTGAGAGAAAGTTTTGGTTTTTTGTTGTTGTCAGTGAAATTCATCTCCTAATTGATGATGCTCATAGGAGTTTTTTTTATCATTCTTCTTTTGGTGTTTATTTTCGTTAAATCACTTTAATACCTTGGTGTTTAATTTATGAATCAACGAATCATCCTCTTCTTGGTCTATTGTTTTTATCTTTCTTTGTTGGGAGGGGACAGATATGTTTTTATGTAATATGGAATTGAATTTGTAGAAGCATGCATTTGTGGTGATGTGTCGCGTCGGAATTCGTCTATTTCAAAGTGTGTAAAATTAGTTCATTGGAAAGAAAAAAGTGGAGTTCATTGTTTTGATTTTTTTTTTTAGATTTCCAACTTTTGTTGTCGAAATAGAGCTCTCGTAACTTTTTTTTTGTGTGTCAACGGACCAATTAGTTTTAGTTAATCATTTGTATAGTCATGGGAAGTGGGAACGAAAGTTATTCTTTTGTGGAGTATTTTACTGTCTTTTGATAATCAATGTTGTCCATTTTGTTGTGTACGACTTAAATGAGTAATTTGACTATGACCAGTTAGTCAAGTCTAAACCTGTCAAAATCATCATTTCACCCGTTTGATGAATAATTTGACTAGCGCCTAACTTGACTACTACCTCCGCCTGGTAAATACACTAATCGTTTTCTATTATTTAATGTAGAATGATACTAAATTGACTACTTTCGTAAAACACATGGTCTGATATACTTTATTCTGCGTCGTTGATCCCTGTTGTATTCTACAAACATCTGAAAACAGATACATAGGAAATGTCCACAAATCAAATATAATTTTAACGCCTCAAGTAGTTGTGAAATATTTAGTAGAACTGTAGAAGAGTGTAGAAAGATGTTTGATTAAATTAATAAAAAGCAAACAAACTCGCTACAGTGTTGTTGGATTGGAGACAACAAAAATTGTAATCATAAATAAAAAATTTCACCCTCCGTATCCTGCCCCCAGGCTCCAACATAAAGGTGTCTAAGGTCATCTCCAATCCATACACCAAATTTGGTGTGATTTTCACACCAAATTTGGTGTTTTGGTGTTTTGGTGTTTTTCATCTCCAACCCACAACACCAAATATGACACTAAAAAGAATATTCTTTAATATTAAATATAAGATTCTCATAACTATTTTTAATTTAATTAAACGTTATGTTACTAACCCAAGAAGCCAATTACTCAAAAGGCTTCAAATTCGATCATGTTTGACCTATTCTTAGAGGTATTGAGAAATTAGCAAATAAGCAGATTACCCAAGTTGCTGCCTCCCAAGAAGAAAGCAAAACTGATTTTTCATCGCCATCACTCCAAGATGAGTCATCACCAACCCCTGGTATGAATTCATTCGATCTTAATACGAGTGGCGAAGAAGGTAATTTTAGTAAGAATCGTAGACCAATGGGTGTCAAAAAAGCTAAGCGAAAACAACAATGTGATGACCAATTTAAAAAAATGATGGACCAAAATGAAAGGCTTATCAAAGCTATTGCTAAAGGTACCTCTGAAAGAAATGAAATTCAGAGGAAAAAAGTCGAGGTTCAAAGAATGAAGGAAGAATATAAAATACTATTTGCAGATTTGAATTCTATAACTGATCCAGCGTGTCGGGAGTATATTAAAAACCAACGGGCATTCATTATGAGCAGAGGAGTGCAAACAACCCAACATGAAGAACCCGAAGAAGGTTCTAACAGCCAATATCGTGCATCTCGTCATCAAAACGATTACACTCAAGAAACCGGAGAAAGTTCTCACAGCCAATATCGTGCTTCTCATTATCAAAACGATCAAACTCAAAGAGATAATGATGAAGGACAACAAACTCAAGGAGAAGATGAAATATCACCAAGTGACCATCAAGATATCTCCAAGTACTATGATTTGCTAAGCGGAACAGGAATTTATTTTCCAAGGTTTTAGATTATGCTTCTTTTAATGTTGGTTTAATGTTTATTTTACTGTCGGTTTAATGTTTCATTCACCACACAGTTTTTAGTATCCCACTCGGTTTAATGTATTATTCACCACTCGGTTTGTATTATCCAACTTTGCTTAATCTCGGTTTAATGTATAATTAATCATTTTCAGTTTTTATTATCTTACTCGGTTTAATATCGCTTTAATATAAATTATGCTTATTCTCGATTTAATCTCGGTTTAATCTCATCTATGATTAACCGGGTTATCCATAGTTTAATCTCAATTTAATCTCAATTATGTTTAATCTCGGTTTAATCATTGATTCAATCTCAATTAGCCATAATTACCAAAAATTAATCTCATTAAACCAATTTTTTAACCATTAAACCGGTTTTAATCTAATTAATCACATTAATCTCATTAAACCGGTTTTAATCTAATTAATAACATTAATCTCATTAAACCGGCTGATTAACCTCATTAAACCGGTTTTATAAAACCACCGGTTCAATCTCACACGATCATCTTCTCCGACGATCAAAACCGTCTCCGATCGATCTCTGAAACAATCGCCTTAAGATCGATCTATCTTCTTCTCGTTTCCCAAATCGATCGATCGATCTTCTTCTCATTTCCCAAATCGATCGACCGATTATGAAATGAATCGATCGACTTCAAACCCAAGATCCGTCAAAATTGGTATGCGAAATTAAAATCGATTCATGGAAATCGAATCTCATCGAGATCCTCATCACTTTGCCGTTTGCCGTTTGGTGTTGGCGTTGGCGTTGGAGAAGCTCGAAAACGGCAAATATGCCGTTTGCCGCGGTGAATAGTGGAACGCCATCTTTGGTGTCGTCCTGTTCCGCTTTCGCCAAATATGGTGTTTGTCGTGCTTTTTCCCGTCCGATTGGAGCTCTTCCACGCCAAATATGGCGTTTGCCGTCCTGCGTTGGAGATGGCCTAATATGATGTCATAGGAAAACAAACTCGATGCATTGCATGTTGTGTTTGAGATATGCCCACATGGGACCCACAATCAAGAGAACAAAAAAAACCGCTCAATTCAGTGTTTTTCTTCACTTTTTTTATTGCCGTTTAAAGCCTTTCCTGGAAACTTACCTTAAGTGCTGGAGAGAGACCGTTGATGAAAAAAAAGTTTCGTTTGATAATATGAGTAGTGATTCTGTCGTTGTTTATTGAAACTTTCACTGTATCTCTCTGACTCTGTTTTGTTTTTTTTCTACGGATCTCGCATCTGTCATGGCCACCACCATAAGATTCTCCGATTCTTACGAATTCAGCAACACAAGCGGCAATAGCTTCTTCGCCGCCGAGTCATCTATTGATTATCCGGCTGAGTTTCTCACACTACCGGAGATATCAGCGCTTCAGCTGCTCTCTAACTGCCTTGAGTCCGTGTTTGACTCGCCGGAAACTTTCTACAGCGACGCTAAGCTAGTTCTCGCCGGTGGCCGAGAGATATCCTTCCACCGTTGTATTCTCTCGGCGAGAATTCCCCTTTTCAAGAGCGCTTTAGCCACCGTGAAAGATCAAAAGTCCACCGTTGTGAAACTCGAGCTGAAGGAGATCGCCAAGGATTACGAAGTCGGTTTTGATTCGGTGGCGACTGTTTTGTCGTACGTTTACAGCGGCAGAGTGAGACCGCCGCCGAAGGAAGCTTCTGATTGCGTAGACAACGACTGCTGCCACTTGGCTTGCCGACCTGCGGCGGATTTCATGGTGGAAGTTCTCTATTTGGCTTTCGTTTTCCAGATTCCAGAGTTACTTACTCTGTATGAGGTAACAACACAGTGTTCAAACTGATTCATGAATCATGACATCAAAAGAGCAATTTCATTTTTTTAAGTCTTGTCTTTTTATTTGTATTTTCAGAGACATTTCTTGGATATTGTAGACAAAGTTGACATAGAAGACATCTTGATCATATTCAAGCTTGATACTCTCTGTGGTAAAACATACAAGAAGCTTTTGGATAGATGCATAGAGATTATTGTCAAGTCTGATATAGAACTAGTTACTCTTGACAAGTCTTTGCCTCAACACATAGTCAAACAAATCATTGACTTTCGCAAAGCGCTTGGTCTCGAGCCGCCTCAAGTAGAAAAACATGTTAAGAATATATACAAGGCACTCGACTCAGATGATATCAAGCTTGTCAAGATGCTTTTGACAGAAGGACACACCAATCTAGATGAGGCCTACGCTCTTCATTTCGCTGTTGCGCACTGCGATTTGAAGACCGCATCAGATCTTCTAAACCTTGAGCTTGCAGATGTTAACCTTAGAAATCAAAGGGGATACACCGTGCTTCACGTTGCTGCGATGCGGAATCCGTTATAGTTTCTCTATTGGTAAAAGGAGCAAATCCGTTAGAAACAACATTCGATGGAAGAACCGCTCTCGTGATCGCAAAACGACTCACTAAAGCGGCTGATTATAATACTCGTACAGAGCAAGGCACGCCTTCTCTAAAAGGAGGATTATGAATAGAGGTATTAGAGCATGCACAGAAACTAGTGTATCCATTGCCTAGAGAAGCTTCACCTTCTCTTCCAGTGACTCCAGAGGAACTAAGGATGAGGTTGCTCTATCATGAAAAGCGAGGTACTTTTTTCTTCGAATTCCGGCTTGCTCTGTTAGGAAATGGAGTGAGTTAATATGATAACTATACTCTGTTATTTACTTTTCAGTTGCACTAGCTCGACTTCTATTTCCAGTAGAAGCTGAAGTTGTAATGGATTTAGCCAAAGTGGAGGGTACATGCGAGTTTACAGCTTCTAGTCTCGAGCCTGATCATCACACTGGTGGAGAGAGGACATCACTGGACTTAAACATGTCACCTTTCCGAATCCAAGAGAAGCATTTACGTAGACTAAAAGCGCTTAGTAAAACCGGTACGTATTGTTTCTTACCTATCTCATCTCTTTTCTTACCAACAAAAGAAATGATGGTTATTTTGTAAATTTGTTTCGTCAGTGCAACTGGGGAAACGCTACTTCCCACGTTGTTCGCTCGATCACTTTATGGACACCGAGGACTTGAATCATCTGGCTAGTGTAGAAGAAGACACTCCTGAGAAACGGCTACAGAAGAAGTGAAGGTACTTGGAACTACAAGAGACTCTAATGAAGACCTTAAGTGAGGACAAGGAGGAACCTGGAAAGTCTTCTACATCAAAATCCAACGCTGCGATGAAAACTAATAGTAAACTCTCTCATCGACGTCTAAAGGTGGACAAACGAGATTTCGTGAAAAGACCTTACGGGGACAAGGATTCGGGAATGGAAGATCATGCCCCATTTCAGTCCCACAACTAAAATAATGTTTCAAATGTGTCGCGTATTTCAAATAAATTGAAAAGGGATGCGATTTTTGCCCACTCCTATGTAAGTTTTGCTCTACTACATGTGTATATTATATACCGGTTTTATATTAGTTGTTGTCTCTGTCTCTCATCTGCGTCGTATAGTTTTGTTGTTTACTTTGCATCCTATCTATTCTAGCTGCAAGTGTGTTTCAAACAAATATTGTAGTGTTTTAGCCAATGATATACGTTTTTGTGATCAACTTGTTCGTTTAGTTTTCCTCTAGATATCTAAAATATCTTTTAGTTCGGATACATCGTACATGTATGTTTGTTTTTATGGGATTCTCTTTTCCACATCATTGGGATTAGTTTGGTTATATATCATTCTAACAAAACACGATTTTATTCATAAAAAATATTGTGTTTTCATTTAGAAAAGGTTTACATAAGTTTAACATTATGAATAACATATTCGAGGTTGGTCATTCGAATGTGCCTTCTGAGAATATCATCGCACCAGTCCTCTGTTCCACCACTAAATCGAAGAAGACGAACGATTGATGACACAATGGGTGCCTTGTAGAAGACAGAAAAGACACTCCAACTCAGGAAGAGACTCTCAGTCCATCTGAGACTCACGTGAAACAAACTTGTCACTTTAATTGCTATGTACTTTCACAATGAAATGAAGTTTAGAAAACCAAAACTAAACCAGTTTAAAATTGAGCAAAGCGAACTAAAAGACAAAGTTAATCACCAAATACTAATTTTATTTGGTTTTTGTTTCTATAAGACCGACCGAACACCAAACTATAAATCGGATAGCCCATCGATGATAAAATGTCATTAATGATAGTAGCTATGATAACCTTAGCTCATCTACTCTAAATGAAGGACCCACTAATCCACGTAAAGTACAATCCAATTTGTTGGGCTCTCTATGAGCAAGTACGTAAACGTATTTAATTTAAAATTTCTGTGAATGAAATATATCTTGCACCGTTCATATGTATTATGTTTATGAAACTGGAACACAAATAGAATTTGAATAAAATATTTTCATATTCATTTCACAAAATACATCATTGCGCTAATATAAAACTACATGTGTATTATATGTGGATTTGCCACATTCGTCAACTGGAAAGTGATAATAAGATAAGAATGATCATGTCAAATGAAACATTTCAGTCATTGCATTTTGAGAAAATATAATAATCACATCACACTTTTTCTTGAGATATTTTATATGTGCCCATACTCTCTTGAAAATATCTTTACGAAAAATATCTTCGCCAAAAAAATATCTGTAGTCATAATCTCACATATTCCTTTTCTTGCTTTAAACAAGCTTCCATGATATAACTGAAGACTTCATGAATCATGATATATCAAATTTAATCTTTGAAAATTAATACTATATTTATCTGGTATTCTCTTAAATATATTTATCAATATTTAACACATTAAACAATAGTAGCAATATACAACACCAAAATAATATATCACACGTTTGTGTAACCGCATTTATTTGAAAATTAATGTCTATACGTAAAGATAACATAATACGTAAACAACAACATAATAAATGGCAGAATTAAAATCATCTAAACCTTGCATTTGATAAATTAGATGCTTACATAGCATAGAATAATAACATCTTTGAAAAGAAGAGTCATGCAGAAGTTAAATACTAGATAAAACTGTTCGAAACATATTGAACCCAATTTGTCTACGTAAATGACCTTAAATGAATTGTCAAGTAGTGCAAAAACTCTTGTAATTATCCACACACTAGATATTTTTTGGGATGGCTAATAGCTTCAGAAATGTTTGTTGTTTGTCTATGACTCTATATACAAGCATGTCATGATAGTGAGTGAGAACCGTCGTTGTCATTAGTGGTTCAATAAATAGTTAACTTTTTTTTTGTTGACGGCCAAGAAATAGTTAACTGATTGCTGATAATTAATACATACCCGAAAAGGTTCAAATTTGTACGTAACAACCAACATTAGACTAACCCATTTGACATTAATAAGTTATTAATTTTTACTAATAAACAAAAGTTAGTAAGCCGGCAAAAAAATACAAAAAACAAAAAAAAAGTTAGTAAGTTGAGAAACATTACTAACTCTTGGAATGTCCGCAAGCTCATCGAGATCAAGCCTTTCTTTGCTAACTTCATCCGCTGTTCTGTGAGGAATGGCAGGAGAGCTTCCTTTTGGTATGATTTTTGGACTGAGCTTAGGCCACTTATTGTTTATTTAGGAAATGCAGGTCTTCGGGATCTCAGAATTCCTAAGGATGCCAAGGTCGTGGAGGCAACAAGAGATGAGGATTGGTTTCTACCTGGAGCTCGATCAGCTGCTTCTGAGACGCTTCTACTATTCCTCACTTCCAAAATGCCACCGGATGATTCTAGAGGCTCAGACACCTTCTTTTGGAGACTACCCCAAGGTACCTATGCAGACTCCTTCTCTACTAAAGGCACATGGGATCAGATTAGGGTCACAACCCTGCAAGTTCCCTGGGCCAAAACTGTTTGGTTCAAGAAGGCCATTCCGAGCTATTCCTTTATTCATTGGCTTGCGCTACTTAATCGTCTTTCCACGCGTGATAGGCTGCGAAGTTGGGGCATGAATGTCCCGGCAAACTGTGTGCTGTGCAATTCGCAAGAGGAGAGCAATCCACATCTCTTCTTCGAATGCGAGTTTGTAAGGTCAATCTGGATCTCCCTCGTAAGTAGGGTTATGCCAAATCCCCATCTTCAGCTGGCAGCAATATCTTCATGGTCTATGAGTGCACCACTTACCTTGGCTCCTGCCGGGTATGCGAAGAAGATCATCAGACTGCTCCTCCAATCGGTTATCTACGAAGTTTGGAAAGAGTGCAATGCTCGGATCTTCTCAGACATGTCCACCACCGCCTCAGCCACCAAACTGAGCATCGATCGGACTCTACGGGCCCGCTTACTCTCTTATCCCAGCCAGGATTCACGTTCTCCCTCTCTTCTAGAATACTATTTCGGTTGTTTGTCTCACCCTTTGTAATTTTCTACAAATTCTGTCGCACAAACTATTTTGGTTCCATCATGGGTTTCTCTTAATTGTGAGCGGATATGTAAATAAACAATAAGTAGGATGTACTAGCTTTTGGTATAAATCTTAACATTAAAAACCAAAAAAGTTGAGAAACATTAAAAGATATAAAGAAAATTATGAATCGACGAATTTTACCATCTAAAGAAAATGACAGTATTAGAATAATTTTCCGCGTAAAAACATCATAAACTACTTTTACCATCAAGTAAAACCAAAAAAAAAGTGCAGACGTCCAGATCCAGAAATTACGCACACGACACAAACTAGTTTTGTCATATCAGTCATCGCCAAATCTAGTAATCTACAAACTAGAAATATCAAATATGTCTCGCAATGACCTAAATACCCTTCGGATTCAGGGGTATTTACCACGAAGCTCTAAATCGGGAAGTCGGGGAAACTCAGATTCCGATGGAGGGTAGAGTCGTAATTTCGGTCCTTAGTCGTTCTTAAGCATCTCCCTGTATCTTAGAAACGAATCTAGCCTCTGTAGCTTGAGCTGTTGCTTAAACTTGTTGATAAAATTTGAAGCTTTATCATCGACACCATCTTCTCCTTCGTCACCGATCGACGTCGTTCTCTCCACTCTCATTGTCTCCGGCCGCCTCTTTTCCACAGCCTCAACCGTCTCCTCCTCCCGGCCGATGTATCCCACGTCAGATTTCGCGCTAGCCGATTTCGTCATCTTCTTCGTCACCTTCTTCTTCTTCTTCTTCATCACCGGCGTACTAGACTCCGACTTAGTCCTCGCCGGCTTTTGCTCTTCCGGAATTGGATCGGGCTCGGATCTGTACAAAGAAGGAAGCTTTATCGATTTTACCCGTTGCAGAAGTGATGGAGCTCCGAATCTAGGTTCGGTCGTAACGTCATCCTCCGGTATCTTGATGTCGACCCGGTTAATCTCTTCGGGTCGGGTCATCAGCTCGTAAGCAGCGTAATCGCCTTCAGAATTGTGTTGCGGGAACTTGAAGTAAGGCATTTTGAGGGATTTGACACGAACCAAGAGCGAAGGAGGAGGATTCGGGTTAGGATCCGACCCGGAGAAATGGATCTCGGATTCTGGTGGTGAAGGAGAATTGTAGAGATGGAAGTTGATGGACTTGACTCGGTCTATGAGCGAAGGAGCTCTGGCTAATGGCGCTGGAGCATGGTTCTTGGAACTGGATCCGAACCGGTTGGTGAAGAAGATGGTGCCAATGGTGAAATTGAGGAGGAGGAAGAGAGTGGTCGGCGTTAACCAGCTGGTCAAGCTTGTGAGTAGCTCCATTGTTGTGTGTCGGAGAGTGAAGAATCGAACTAATGGATAATATTTAGGGTCCCTAATATTTATATTAGAATATTTTTGTCTTGCTTTAATCGTTAGATTTGGTCCCATTTTTTAATGGTTCTATTAATTAGTCTTTTCATATTGTTTTTTTTTGTGTGTGTGTGAATAAAGTCAGATATTTAATTTAACAGTGTTTTTTTTTTCTTTTCATGTTGGTCATGTGATTATGTGTTTTCTATTTACTTATTTTTTTATTAGGCATCGAGTTCTAAAGTTTTTTAAAAAATGCAACTAACATGAATTCAAGATTTTTGAAGGTCCAACGTAAAATATCAGTTGGATCGCCTCTTGTGGTTTTGTTTTGTATTTCTGCAGAGAGTATCATCCATTTGAAATGGTTAAATCCATTTGTTATTGACAGTTTATGAGTATATTTCTAGTTACATTATTTTATGTATTTATATTTTTAGTTTTTATTTACTTACAGTATAGTGCTTGACAGTGGACACACATATGACATCTGACATCTAGTCTTTGATTATTTGTAAAATGAGAGAAATAAAAATGGCTACGAAACTCCTACATTGATTCCATTATTAAACCAAGGTTTTAGTCTGTATTTTAACCCCGTGACTCTATTCTTTCATCCGCTCAAAAATTCACAATCATTCTTTTACTCGAGCCCACAGTTTCTTTTGACAATCTTATATTTTTCTAATATCACATGTTTTATTTATTCTAGTTTCTTTTCTTCTTTCCAACACATTTATAAATGGCTTACTTTTACATAAATCATCATTTACATAAATCACCAGTTGAACTTGTATTTATTGAGTTTACACTTCTAATATTTGCTTTTGTAAATTAATAATTATAATGATAAGTTGTATTGTAAATGATATCAATCATAGATTTAAAAAATCACACATATAAAAATATAATATAATAAAACCTAAATGATCTTTTAAAAGAGATAAAAAATATAGAATATTTTAAATATAAAAATTAATTTATATCTCTATAGTGAGGTCGGCCATTGTTTCAAGTTTTAGTATTAGAAAAACTGGCCAAGAGATTAATACATAAATTTATTTTCGACTGTATCAGTTTTTTCTAAATTATATTTTGTTTCTAAAAAAGTCGGAAAACCTAAAAGAAAGAAAGAAAAAAGACATTAAAAAAAGAGAGGAAACGACAAACAATAATTAAAAAGGAAAAACATAAAAGAAATGAAAAGAGAAGTGGCGAGTGTTTGTCTTCCGCACATCGATGCAGCAAGTGGAAGAGAGGATCTTGAAGCTCTTTACAATCATTCCACAAAATCAAGATTGCGATTAAAGAAACTTCGACATGGGCAACAACAAAGGCAACCAACTTGAAAGCATTACTCGCTCGGGTGGTCGAACGATTAGATAACATCACTACTCGTTTGAGTCGTATAGTATATAGCTTATTCTACTGTCGTAAAAGTCCAAAGTCTACCCTAAAATAAATGGGCTTTTTGTTGTGGGAGGCCCAATATCATTCAGAGAAGTGTCTTCTTCGTCTATAAGATCTCGGAGCTTAACTGTTTTCTCACTCTGGACATTGGCGATGATTCTGGAGCTGAGCTTTTGCTCCATTCTGCTCTAAGGCACCTCAGCTCAGTTTTATTTTGCCTTTTGTAAAATTTCTTGTAAGTTGTCGACTTGATGATTGAATTTGACATTTTGTTGCTTCTTATGATCTTCAATCTACTCTACTGTACTTAGTTATCATTATTAATCACCCTGAGGAAACATTACATTTTTGTGAGCTCGGATTACTATTTAGAAATGATTGAAACTGAGAGAAAATGTTGGTTTTAAGAGAAGAAGATAGAGAAGAAAATGAAAATTAAATTCAAAACATTATTCCATTGCAGTATATTAATAAGCATGATAGGGATTCCCCAGTATGTACATACACAATCTGTATTCCTGCAATTTACTTGAGCGGGTCTTTAACTTCAAATTCTGTATTTTTATATAAAGCAGTGGCACAAAGAAACAGCTTTGGTCATTGAAAAAATGGAGTTAGAAGCTATTATTTGATTGTTCTTTTTACAAGAGAGATCCCATTGGAGTCACCACCCCACTCCTCTAATACAACTACAAGGTTACCAGACGGCTTCAGCCATGAACGAGGCACATGGTACCTGAAACACAAGAGAACCCAAAAAAATTAACCCTTTGTATCAGATTTGGACTAAAGAAGAAGAAGAAGAAGAAGAAGAGAGGGGGAAAAAATTCGGCAGTTTTCCTCACCATCTTTGAGAAGCTTGTCCACAGTTACTCAAACATTTCTTCTCGGTGTAAGTTCCAGCATAGCTGCAGCGCTTGCAGCTCTCACGAGCTGTATATGCAGGCCAGTGGCGTCCAATATTCTGGCCATTTATCCAAACTTGACCTTTCCCCATTGTGTTCATGTCCAAGGCCAATGGTTCAGTGCCTACTGGTGTGTCAAAAGTAGACTGCAAAAAGAAATGGTAAGAATTCCGTCTTGTTGCTTTCATTTTATTGGTCTAACTTTGTTGGTGGGCATGATTCATCGATCTTTCTGTTGTTTCTCTTACCTTGTACCAGATTAAGGGTTGCTTGTTGGCCACTGATGGCCCTTCTTTCCATTCCACGGTGGAACTCCCAGTTATGGTATGAAGTCTAAGAGCTTCACCCTTAGTACCAATCTGTTTGAATCACAAAAGAACACATGTTTATTTCATTGTTATGATCGTTGGTAAGATGCAGTAACAGTGAAGTCAAACTCGTTTCTCTTGAATTTCAGGAGGACCTTGTAAGACCATTTCCATTTAGACATGTCCCATGTTCCGGAATTCACTCCCTTCAGTGTGACTGGGCCAAGAACCCCAGTATTCCTTGTCTCATAATGCACGCCAACGTTCTGTGAGCAATAAAGGACCATAAAGCTCAGTGGGAAATCATTTTTACGGGCAGAAAGCGCAGTGAGGTACTCGATAAATCATCAAGAAAACTAACCGGGAGACCCGCTGCAATACTCAACAGAGCAAGTGTGTTGACTCCTGCATGTAATTTGATCTTCTGACTATATGTTAGCTTTGGGTTCTCCAGTGCTCCATAAGCAGTTCCTGAAACAGAGAAAGTTTCTTTAAAAAGAGGACAAAGACAAGCTACCATGAGCATGAGTTTGGCCTATCTTAATTTTACCTGCAGGCTGACCATTAACGAATACATGAATAGCATGCCCAGCTGACCCAATAGTAAGAAGAGGGTCTTCACCAGTCTTCAGGAACTTCTCATCAGGACTGATCGTAATGCTGATTTTACCCGCAAACAAAACCAACCGTTAGTTCTACACCGTAGTGTCAGTAAGATAGATAGTGAGATATCAGCAAGTCAAGAGTTTTCAAGTATTACTCACTCTGTCAGATACCAGAAATAGTCCGTCTTGTCTCTGGTGATGCTTATCTGTTCCACAAGTCCATCTTGGGAAAAGGTACCATTCTCATATGTAGAAGGAATCTCTTCGTTGTATGATCCCCAAGAGAAATGTGTGTTTGTGGGAACCATCTTCATGTGTATGCTTGGTGTACGGACCTGTACCTTGTAACACAGAGGTCAATCTCAGTGATACCATCACCCCTAAGATATCAACAAGGTACTACTCTGTTCGATAAGCATTTTAAGTTGATTTACCTTTGCGGTGTTGTAATACTCGGTTTTGCAATCAGGTAGAATACTGACAGACCAAGGAGGCAGATCATATGTAGATCCGCCAAACAAGACTCTTGCAGCAGAACTTGCGTTGTAGTTTGAGAGAAAAGCAACGCAAGATGAGTCAGACTTAAACACATGAGCCTGAAAAATAAAACAAGCAAAGAAAATGTTAAATAATCTTTTTGATAAATGTTCCTGGCTTCTCATGTGGATTGCTTTGTTTGCATTGTATCCATTACTTCTAGTTTATCGCCGAGCGATGTGACTGTAGGATCAGCAGAGACCAATGCCGGTTCACAGAGCTTGATGGCCTTGTGCAACCTTTTCAAGTGACTATACTTAGGTTCTCTCGGTAACCCTTTTGAACAAATAACTCAAAAACCGTTAGACAATGGTCATATCGTTTGTTACCGTTATGTTTTTTCAGGTGAAACTAAATTACCGTATTCATCAAGAGGAGCATCGTAGTCATAGCTGGTGGCGATGAATTCACCAGCTGTTCTGTCGAAGTTGGTTCCTCCATGGTACTGTTTAACAACATTTCCTCACTCTGTTTATAAACAAATCTTTTAGTTATTATTTCAAAAATAGAGAATATGAAGTTACCATATAGTAGTTGATGAAGGAGCCACCGTTTTGAATGAAGCGAGCCACGGAGAAGGCAATGTCTTCGGCTGGTCTGTATGGTACCGCACCTCCAAACTCCGTGAACCTGGTAAATTATTTGTAACAGAAAAGTATTTACTTTTAACAAAACATATATAAATTTTGATTTACGACTTAGACATTTGTAAAAATTGTATTATGATGTTTGTTAGAGGGGAGGACAGTTGTGTAGTGTGACTTACCAACCAGTCCAATTCTCTGTCCACATTTTCGGCTTGTCGTCAGAGTTTGGTTTGAAATTCTCACAATAAAACCCATTACATGTGTTTATCTGTCGAGCGAATAAAATATAATTAGTGATGAATATATTTGTTTGACAATAGTTTGTTTTTTTGTCATTCCCAGAGTAAACAATTTGTTGCAAGACCTATAAAATATGATATTTCTAACAAGAAAGGAATTTAAACGAAAAAATTATGAGAAAAATGAAATCAAATAAGCTCAAGTAACTTTTATTTCCCACGTTACAAAACCTGATATAAACGACAATTTCTAGCAAGGAAAAAAGGAATTATGTCAAAAATGATAGAGAATATAATTAGAAACCTACCAAGAAAATAAATTAGGAAAGATGAGAGAACACAGCTACTAGAAGAGATTCTATAGTTAAAAAAAATGAATAAGAAATATCTGCTTTTGCTTTAAAAAAAATCATATATAATAATTGTTAGGTATGTGTAAAATAAGAGAAGACAAGAAAATGTTTTTAAAAATGGAAAAAGAATAATTAGGTATATGTATTATTAAGAGAAAAGATTCACGAGAACACAGAAACATATTATAAAATACACAAAAACGAGAAAAAAAAACCTTGTTCTTTTGCTTGAAGAGTAAATAACCAGATAAAAAGGAAGCAAAAATATAATAATGAAAGAGAAAGAGAAAAAAAAGAAGAACATACAATAGAGTTAGGAGCATCATCTTGTTTGCACATAATCCATGGGACACCTGTGGAGAGTCCTTGTGCCATTTCAGCTACCCATTTTGTGTATGTCTTTCCTGGTGCTCCTATCTCCCACTCTATTGGCCCATACTCATTCTCTATCTGCCCATTTTTTTCAAATTTTGATATCATTTTAAAAACAAAGAAACATTTGGGTACTACTGATATTATGTAATAAACTATAAGGAAACATACAAACCTGTGACAGAATGATGGGTCCTCCTTGAGTCTCAAACAATTTTTCTTCTTTCATCATCCCCACAATCTTCTCCGTGAATTTTTGCATTGCAGCCTTTTTCATTGTCACATCAATTCTTTTTAGTTACTCCACAATACCCCCAAAAAATGGAAACTTGATAACATATCAGAGGAAAATGAGAGAAATTTTAGACCTTAAAAGGTTCGTTGTCGGTCCTAAATACCATACCGGGAACATATTTGAGCCAAACAGGAAACCCTCTGAAAGTGAAAACCATTAAACATATTTTGATAAAAGGAAGCAATTCCACAAATTTTATTTATATTAGAACATATATTTGTACCCAAAGTTCCATTCAGCGCAAACATAAGGACCAATTCTGAGATGAACGTAAAGACCAGCTTGTTGTACCAGCTTGATGAACTTAACCAGATCATATCTATCCTCAAAATAATACTAAACCAGAAAAAAAAAATAGAAAGCATTAGTTGAGAGGTGTGATTTTGATTTACGAGTTAAGCGAAAGTTCATAATATTTTTGTTTATTTTGTATAGTTACTTGTCCAGGAGAAGGTTCATGCCCATTCCAGAAAACATAAGTCTGTATAACATCCAAGCCTCCATCTTTGGCCTTCTGTATAAGATCAGGCCACATCTGCATGTAGAACAGAGCAGTCACGATATTTTTATTTTTTTTAATTATCTTATACAAAACAACATAATTTTGTAATGAAATAGTGTAGACTATAAGCAAAAACTCAGAAAACCCTTGGGAAGAAAGATTCAATCAGAAGACAGAAAAATCCATAGAAGAAAAGAAGAAAATTGCATATACATATACTAAAAAGATTGTATTCTATGTATTAAAAAGATTGAAGAGTACCTCAGGTGTGCTTCTTGGATAGTGAATGGAGCCAGATAAAAGGATCCTTCTCTGACCATTGATGATCACAGCTTTACGATCGTAAGTGACCATTGCTTTAACTGAACAAATCAACAATGAACAACAAAGAATCCCCAGAAAAATCCATGCTTTATCCCTAAAATTCAACCCCATCTCTTCCCTTATTTGCAAAATAAAACCTTTGGATGGTTTGATTTTGAGAAACTGATAAAGAAGATTCCACCGATTATGTATTTGGGGTAATAGTGGGTTTGGAGAAAATGAGGTGCATGAAGCTATTTATAGATTAAGGTTGACAAACATACCATCTTATTATGAAATATTTAAAATTGGATGCGGTTCATTAGATTTTGACGCATAGCGTAATTATAAGAGGATTTGTACCTAATGACAACATTTGGGAGAGTTTTTAACAAAAAAAAAAAAAAAAAAAAGACAACATTTGGGAGAGGAGTTATAAAAATAGCAATGGAAAAAAATGAAATACTCCGTATATCTATGTTGTAGACATTTTGGAATGGTTTTACTTTTCATTTAACTAACAACTAATTGAAGGCTAACATTAGAATTATGGAATATTAATTTGGTCTTATTGGCACTTAGCAATAATCTAAAACCATTTATCAAAAAAGTGTATAGATCATTGAAGGTAAATATGTTTTCTTCTTTCAATATTTAGACGTTAGAAGGGATAAATAATGGAAAGTTATTGGGACCCAGTTTTGTTCCTTTGGGCGGTTGACTTTAAACCCTTACCTTAGTACCTTGCCAGTTACCAGTTGAGTAATTTACAATTTTCCTATTTCTTTAAGATCCATTTTCCCATTTCCTAATTTCATTTTATTATACTTTCCACTTTTTAATAGCATTTTCCATTATTTATGCTTATAGAGTAGTTAATAACCAAACACACTTACTTCATCTTACATGTCCATGAAATCTATCAAATTCCAGACAAAAAAAATTCGAAATTAAATAATTGTTTCTAAAAGTTTTGTTTGGTTTCAAGATTGAGTATTACACAATAACTGGAGAGATAAAATTTCAGGATGTAGATTTTCAACATTCTGATTTCATATTATTAGATTTCATGTTGACTTATATGTTAAAACATATATGTATATCATATATTATTGTTCTTGAACATTCATCTGAAAACATTTAATAGATCATAATGAAATCTTTGAAATGGGATATACTGCAAGTTGTGTGGTCCGCGACCTTAAGTAGATAACATGTGGAAGAGTAGTGAAAGTCGATTGCGCAATGCATATTTAATGATGGCAAGCTATATATAATATTCTCTTATATGAATGTAAGTATTCAATAACAAGTGTGTTTTAATTGGTTTTATACTTAAACAAGCTAGTTCAGATAGTTGTAGTTATGACGGTCCCAAGTACTGTAAAGTTTAAAGGCCTTAGGCAAAGTTTAAAAAATGAGGATTAGTGGCACACTTTGTTTGACTGTAAAAGTTTTAAATTTTAAACTCATTCTCATAAGAAAATGTAGGCCTAGTGAAAATTAAAATGCATTAATGGATAGTGAGAAATGAGAATATGAGCATAATTAAGTAGAGATGTTGAGGATACAAAAAAAGAGAGAAACATCAATTAACATTCTTGAGCTGGCCACATATAAAACCTACGAAAACAGTGGAATAAACATGTACAACTACAATTTAAAAGAAAAAATATTTTAATACCATAGCATGTACTTCTACTAATTCGGTTAAGTCTAAAAAATAATAAATACCATAGCAATAAGGTGCTTAATTTATCAAACAAACAAAAAAAGTTATGAAATGAGGTTTAGTTAACATTGGTTCGTTGAGAAAGTCAAGTTGCCGCATCTCATGACGTAACTTCGTTGACTACAAAGCTTTACCTTCCACGGCCTCCTAACCATCCAATGAATGCCACGTGGCTCTATTAACCAAATCCTACTAACACAAACCTATCCAAACCCCCAACGTTCACCAACTAACTATACAGACAGATAATAGTATCGTCTACTCTTTGTTATACATGTGTGTTGAAAAAACAAACGAGTAAGTAAATTAAAGAGTCAATTAGGTAAATAACAAGAATTGAGAGAGAAATTAGTTCAACAACAGATACCTTGTCATAGCCTATGTAAGTCACTCTATTTATATCTCACTGGAACGCACAAGTATCACTTTATTATATGGTACATTTAGTACGTTTCTATTGATGTAAGGAGCAAATTGGAACATGCAGAACTTTGGTTTTCTCATTATAAAAACCGAACAAGTTTTTTTAATACTTTGATGTGCTCTATGTTTCACGTTCTATTCAAAAAACAGAACAAAAGTCATTAAACATTCAAAATTCGAAAACGAAAAAATAATTATCCAATGTAAAAATTATTTCTGCTGGAAAAGTGAAAAGAGAGAAGTTTTGTGTTTTGATAGTAGCGAACTATCAACATTTTTTTTGTTAATTCAACTAGGAGAGCGAAAACCAAATTTGAACTAGTTAAAGTAAGTTCTAAAGGCAAAACATATTGTTCCATTTCTAATTTAGGTCACGAATAGTTGAGAGTTTTTAAGTGGATTTTAGATTTTAGATTTTGGTTTTTAGATTCTATCTTTTGTTTGGTTTTTGAATTTTGCAAAAACAAAAAGAAAAAAATAAATGGAAAATATCAAAACAAAATTCTCGCTCAAATAAACTCAAAAACTAAAAGAAAAGTTTTTGATTTTTGTTTAAATTTTTTTAAAATCTCCAAGAATCTAGATTCTCTATTTTTTAGGGAATCCACTTTTCACATCATCTTGATTGAGTAATTAAATGGTTATTGAAAAATTAAAAGCCAAAAACCATGGTAAAAAGTAAAAACTACCCATTCAAGAACTTAGTTTTTCATTTTTTGCATTCTTTCAATTTGTTTCTCTTCATTCGATTTCTTCTGCGTAAACTGGACTTTGTCCATCCAAATTTTAAGCCCACACGGGCTCACGTTTTCTTTTAAGGCCCGCTAGTATTAACCCATGGCTTTCAATTAATAAAAGCGTGTATATTCCGACAAAAAAAAAAAGCGTGGATATAAAGCAAAGAAATAAACTAAACTACAATACGTTAAAATTGTCCATGTCCAGAGACCGTTCGGTTCAACCCCGTAGAAACGTCCTAAAATTTTCAAAGATATTCCGGTTCAATCCCATTTGTAAGTTGTAACATTGCTATCTGACTGACATATTTCAAGTGGTAGTGGAATCTACTGCAATTAATGTTGTAGAGGTCCAAAAATATATCTAATAAATCTTCGGCTTTGTGGATACACTAGTTCACATGTGTTTGACAATTGCATATTCTTAGTTCGTAAATCTGTAAATTTCAAATATCTACTGCGACGACATGCTAGTGATTTTTATTTTATTTTTTCATATCTGTATACTATGAAAAGAAAAATAAAAGGTAGAGATTAAATCGAAACGAGGGTGGGTTTTGAGCAAGACGAATTTCAAAACGGTATTCGAACTCTAAATTTTATGACGTATAGACTTTTCACACCACATAATTCATACTATTTCTCTTGTAGGTTGAAGATTATAATCTGGATTATAGCTAAGAAAAAATCTAAGAAAATCCGATTTTAGTGAATGAAAAGTATATATGTGATAATGAGGTAAAGATTAGATGATAATATCGAAGAGAAAGAGAGCTCACATCACACAGATCAATATATGTCACGGTGGTGAAGATCAGAGAGGTAATGGTCCCTTTTGGGAATTTTTTTATGAAGAAGAAACCAAAAAAAGAGACAAGTCATGAAAAGCACCAAAATGTTGGACATAACCCCAATTGTACTGACATTCACATATATATAGATATACATACAGTGTTATATCTATGTGTTAAAACGTGTCTTGTTCCTCTCAAAAGTGTCACTTGGGGTGAGAATTTGTGATCCCTATGCCGCATACGTATCCCATTTCTCTATCGTTTATTTTTCTCATGCCACTTCTGTTTTTTTCCTAAATACCTATCTATCTGATTCTTACTTCATTTACTGTGATTCAGATTCTGCTCTTGCCCTTAGCTGTGTTTCAATGGGTGCAACTAGCTTCAGCTTATACTAGTTGATAGGCACCCGTTGAAACGGACAGGGACTTCAACTAATTAATTATTGTTCTCATTAATACTCACGGTATTTGCCGTTTACTTGGTCAAAAAATCAGATATCTTTGATCTTAAAAGAGGGTGTTTTTTTTATTCGTTTCAGATTTTGTTTTCTTCCAAATATGAAAGTGGGTAAGAAAAGAAAACTAAAATAATTCGCATGATCCCTTAGTTTGTCAACCGAACAAAGGTCTAGGGCCTACGTGTTTGAACTTCTTTAGCTCTTTACATTACGAAACTCAGTTAATGTGATTAATGCGGTGTTTAAATCGTTAATGTGATTGGGTTTTGTTCCGGCATAAACCTAAAAATAAATAAGTAAGTTTTAAAATCAAATTGACTTTGATTAGGAAGAGAGATAAAACATCATAAAGACCCACGAGTTTTATACCTTCTTTTGGAGAGAAAATTTCGAATTTTTATCCTTATAATATCTTCCTCAACGTAGTTCGGCCTTGAAGATTTTCTTAATAAGTAAAACACATTTCTGCTTCTTTTTTTTGGTTAAGGGGTTATCCAATTATAATGATTTATGCTTTGGTCTGAAAAATTTTCTGTTACCGTATTTGATTAAAAGAACGGCCCGACTTTGATTAGTTGTTTATGAGTTTTGTAACCTGGAAAGTAATATATATTTGCACCACCAAAAAAGGAAAGTACTATATATATATATATATATATTGGTCAACAGAGAAAGTAATATACAGTAAGTATAAGACTGACATATAAAAGAATAAAGCAATTTTAATTTTAATGTTTATTTTTTACCGATTAGTTACCCAAAGGTAAAAACTTAAAAAAATAAAAAAATGTGATTGGGGCTACGTAGTAGCTGCGATAATTGGATGCATGTGGATAAAGCAAGTTGTAGCTAAGGAACTTTCAAAGGTGATAGACCCTCGCTTTTTAATTTATTTTGTTTGTTTGTGATCCGAGTTTTGATTTTTAGATTTTTTTTTTGTTTTGGTCAAAAAAATCTTTTGCGGTATATCAGTTGCCTCCGCGACATATATCAAACTTTAAAAACAAAAGTGGCAACTATACACAATTTTTCAGTTTTCAGAACATTTAGTATCTAAACTCATGAAAGTGAAAAAAAAAATATGAGGTACAAATAATTGTTTATATCTTCTTTAAAAATGCATGTGGGGGTCCTGAGTGACCTGGAAAACTTGATCAGAAGGAATTGAATGGGTTTTGGCGAATACTATAAGGTGGGGATGTTTCCTTCCTTTGCCATTCTAAACCTATCTCTTGTCTTCTCTCTTCCTCTCTTCCGCTCAATTATGATTCCTCTCTCTAAGAATGATTATTGATGAATCACATGCCGAGGATAGATCATGGTTTACAGATATGGATACATACATACTATATTTGTGTGTGGTATATCTTAACATATGATTTATAGATATGCAATAGTTAGTTAATTAAGCACTAAAACATTTTGATAAAAAATGACCGGTCAACCTGATTGAAGCTAGTTTGAAGGTCCTCTCATTTTCTTTTATTTTTGGTATTTTATCAAACATTCTTCTATAAAATTAACCATTAAGAAATCGACTGATCAATCACAATAGTGAATGGATTCACGATGATGTTTTGTTAGGTTGATCATCACTTAACAAATCTTGAATTCAAAGTACGTAGCTTTATCATTGTTTTAAGAAAGTTAATTTAAACATATGACATTTAGAATTTTTCATCAAATTGTTGAAATTGTCATTAACCAAATGCTGATTGTCTAATGATTTTCTCGTATTGGTTAAATCTACAAATCAAGTCTACGATCGATATTCATTATTAAATCATAGAATTAATTTGGTTTTAACTGGTCAGTATATAGGACCAATCAGCATCTCTAGATTTAATTATTTGGAGTTAAACGTTTTATATATGTTTCTAAAATATTATGTTTGTTTTCCTTTCTACAAGAGAACCTAGGGTATAATATAAAAAATCCTAGATCCAAAAGTCTAACCAGATCAATATAAAAGGAGTTCTGAATCATAGCGACATGTAGTATTTTTGAACCGAAAATCGAAACAAATTTATGTCTTCGTCCATATATAGTTCTTTCTTCCTTGCAGAGATTTGAACTTAGGAACTGATCCAACTTTACTACAAAAAATTTCTTATAGACCATCCAGTTGATCGTTTGCAAGGCATCATATCAATTGATCATTATCATGACATGTGTGGCTCTTGTTCGAGTAATTAGTCTTATTTAATATTCTGAATTTAAGGTTGTTTTTCTCTCTCTATAGGGTAACGAAATTACAGATAGGATTACTTGCGCATTGGGGTCGTCCAGTACCATTCCTACATTAGTTTGTCTCATGTGTTTGTTTTCGGATGGACTCACGTGAACCTCTTAATTTATTGTTTTTTGGTTTATGATTTCCTCCAAAGTTTTACAACGTTAAATAATTATTCATTTACAAAATACCCATAAATTAGTTTAGAAACTCTTACAATTTCTAACATTCTTGTTTTTCTTCTTAGCCGTCGAAAAACTTTTCAACGCACCATCATTACAAAATAATTAATCTTTTTTGTCTGTAAATATGAACATTTATTTGCATGCGTAAGCATAACACTCGGATGTATTGTACCCTAAATTTTCTAGGGGATCTATTTATTTAAAAGAGGTTTTCTTGTAGTAAAAATATAATTTTAAAAATGAGATTTTTAGTGAGCAAGACACCTATTAATAATGTGATATGCTACATATTCACTTATGTATCTTTCACCAAATCATATTTTCATGTTTATAAACATAAAGTAAGAATTAGACCCTCAAAAAAAGAAGATAAAGTAAGAATATCACTCATCAGTTCATAAAAGTATTTTTGTTGTTGTTTATGTATTATAATCTTACTTTTATTTTGGAATAATATCCCTAAATGTTTAAAAAGACTAAGAGTACTTTTGGCTACATATTAACTATAAATTGAGAAAGAGAGTTCACGTATGGTGACCCACTGCATGTCTTATTAAAAGCTGGCTCTTGACATGAACGAATATATAGAGCAAAAAACTCTTTCTAATTACATAAAAATAAATTATAAATATTTATACAGGATTCATGTGCTTTTATCTCACAACTAATTAATTAATAATAAAAATATTTACACAATGTTTATCTTTTTTAGATAATAAAAAAATGCAATATATGATCTTGATCCAAACCGATCTTAAAATTTCCTAAATTAGACGGTTCATAAATGATATTCTGAATCTCGTATGATATATTTATAAATTATAACTGTACTTATTTTCTTTTAGTACATATGAGATTCAGAATATCATATATCAAAATCAAAAAGGGTTCGATATTAAACCTAGTATAATAGTGGTTTTATCCATATGTTCTCAGTTCTTCTAAATTTTACTAGTGTTTATAAGTTGACACACACATATATATACACCCACACACGCACATACACAAACACTTGTCTTTGCCCGTGGTCTCTTGCCTTTAAAAAGGGGTCAAACATAGTATAGCTTGGACCCTTCTTAATCTGCTTGTCCCTGATCTCTCCCAATCTCTCGTCTTCCCTCTCTTTTGTGTTTCATCGATCTCTATCGATCATGGCTTCGAATTTTCATTACACAATAGATCTCAATGAAGATCAAAACCATCAACCTTTTTTCTCTCCTATTGGATCCTCTCTTCATTATCATCATCAACAACAATTTCATCACCAAGCTCCCTTTAATCCCTCTTCTTCGACGTCACCATCTCTTTCCTACTTCCCTTTCTTAATCAACTCTCACGAAGATCAAGTATATGTTGAGTACAACGATAACACTTTTCATGGTGTTCTTGATCCCCATCTCTCTCAACCTCTCGAGGTATATTTTTAAGTGAAATCTCATATATAGCAATACTAATTTTCTTGATGATCCCAGTAAATTCTTAAGTGAAAGATAAATTCTTATTTATGGTTTATATTCAAATGGAAATTTCAGATCAAGAGTTTTGTAGCTAATGGTGATTCATCATCAAGCGATCAAATGGTGCCAAAGAAAGAGACACGACTAAAATTGACGATAAAGAAGAAAGATAATCATCAAGACCAAACCAATCTTCCTCAATACCCGACAAAAGGCAAGACAGGAACTAATTCGCTCAAGTGGATTTCTTCGAAGGTTAGATTGATGAAGAAGAAGAAGGCGATTATAACCACAACTGACAGCAACAAACAACACGTTAATAACGACCAATCATCGAACCTAAGCAATCGGGAAGGAGACCATCATGATCATCTCAAGAAAATCTCGACGAATCAGCACAACATTATTATCAACCAGAATGGTTATAACGGAAGCAACGATTGCGTGATTAGGACTTGCTCCGATTGTCACACAACCAAGACTCCTCTTTGGAGAAGTGGTCCGAGAGGTCCCAAGGTAATCAACCACACATCGTTACTTAAACATATATACATGCCTAAGTTTTATGTCATATTGTATATTTTATTAGAAGCTCTCGGAGAATTAGTCTTTTGTAGTAGTAATTAATAGCACAAGAAATATAAATCATTAAATCTACAAAATCTCTAACCGGTAAAATAAATTTTACTTACTAGGTTAAGAAAGATCTCTTAATCTCTGAGATCTTCTAAAAATCATCTTACAAGATAATTAACTAAATTAAAATTTTTGTTTTGTTATTACAGTCACTTTGTAACGCATGTGGAATAAGGCAAAGGAAGGCGAGGCGGGCCGCTATGGCCGCGGCAACCACAATCTCTGACGGATCGCCACCGCTCCTCAAGAAGAAGATGCAAAACAAGACGAAGAGATCAAATGGAGTTTATAATCTCTCCTCTCCTTCGGCCCCAAATGTAAACAAATGTAAGAGAATGATCACGCTGGAGGAGACTGCAGATTTGGAGACTCAGAGCAAATCCACCATGTTGTC
Organism: Cardamine occulta; assembly: GCA_028015245.1. NCBI lineage: Eukaryota > Viridiplantae > Streptophyta > Magnoliopsida > Brassicales > Brassicaceae > Cardamine > Cardamine occulta. The sequence goes on along the minus strand of CM051388.1, from coordinate 6,358,444 downwards.
ATCTTCTTCGACATCTTCTTCCTCTTCAGACAAGTTTTATTTCGATGATCTAGCAATTATCTTGAGCAAAAGTTCAGCTTATCAACAAGTTTTCCCTCAAGATGAGAAGGAGGCTGCCATTTTACTAATGGCTCTATCGTACGGAATGGTTCACGGGTGATTATTTTAATTAAAACCTACCTTATTAAGAACACTTATAAACTACACCATAATCCCTCATTACTAATAATATCTAGGATATATGTGAGATTAAATTTTGTTCTTGCGGTGATATATTAATATCAGTCAGTCCAACTTTATAATAAGCGAATGTTGGGTATAATAGATATTGTATGTGAGGTTTGTGTTTTTTTTTTATGGAGCTTGATATCCCGAGAATGTTGTTGTTCTTGTTCACTCACGCGTTTATTGTGATGTAAGATTTGAGAGTTGATATAAGAATTACATTAATTTGCAAATATCTCGTCAGGTTTTTATTTAATTTTGTGAACGATGTTGATAACAATCTTTAAATAATTTTGGGATGTGAACGATTTGAAGCAAAGAAAAGATTGTACTGGTTGCCAATGCAGATTAATATTCAACTCAACCAACGTGATGCGTTACTGCGATATAACTAAACCTAAATGATGTATGCATATAAAAAAAAAATTGTTAAAGAGTTGATGCATCAAGTTACCGCAACCGTAGGGAATTTGTAGGAAGTTTATATGAAAGACTTTGATAAGAAAAAAAATTGTAAAATAAGGATAATGTTTTAAATCAAGAGATTTTTAAAATATCTAAAGCATATAAAGTGGAGAAATTATTTTGATTTTCTTGTTTGTTTAAGAAGCAAAAAGGGATGGCCAAATTCTCCAAGATACATTTGCAATAAGACAGAATATTCGAAGAAGTGAGAAAATCAGCAAAACTTAAGGGGTTGTTTTGAAATTAGTTTTATTCCTCTAATTGTACTCTAATTGTACGCTTCTCGCTTTACGCTTCCTCTAATTGTACTCCAATTTCTCCACCAATCGAGATCAGACAGATACTAAATTCCTGCAATAGATTCTACGGTCTGTCCTATTCGAGCTCTTTCTCCATTACTACTTCTTCTATCGGAAATCTAGTTTTCTCATCAAGGAAACAGTCTCTCTCTGTAAAGGTATTCAATTTCGTAACTTTTTGTACTGGATTTTAACTCTACGACCGAAATTCGAAAACCCATGTTCTACTTATTGAGAATCTGCTAAATCTTATGGCACTAGTAGTTGATTGGGAAATTAGGGTTTTCTATATGTGTCAGTGATTGAGGTTACTCATTATGTGGTCCTTTTGGCTCACTCTGATTGAAGCTAAGTTGCGTTAAACCCAATTATCTTGTTTTGGGATGATGTAAGAGTGTTTGATTTTGTTATTATATTTGTAGCTAAGAGATAAAATATATGTGCGCGTTGTGGGATAGTCCAAGCTTTAGCTGCTGAAACAGAACAGCCAAAATGGTGGGAGAAGAAAGCAGGACCAAACATGATTGACATTACCTCAACTGAACAGTTTCTGAATGCTTTAAAAGATGCTGGAGATGGATTAGTTATTGTAGATTTTTATGGAACTTGGTGTGGTTCTTGCCGAGCAATGTTCCCAAAGGTAATTGCTCTTTAGCTACTTAACGGTTTTTATCTCTTCTTGTATACTCAATCATCTCTCTTTTCATTCTATTTGGTTGTCTTGAACCGTAATGTTTTGTGGCTTGCTTCTTCTTATAGCTGAGACTTTTTCTTTTTTTCTTTTCTAGCCCTGCAAAACGGCGGACGAACACCCTGAAATCTTGTTCCTTAAAGTAAACTTTGACGAGAACAAGTCTCTATGCAAAAGCTTGAATGTCAAGGTGTTACCATACTTCCACTTCTATCGCGGCGCTGAGGGCCAAGTCGAATCCTTCTCATGCTCTCTTGCCAAGGTTAGCTCTTCTTGTCTCCTTGTATGTTTAATTTTAAACACCACTTTGTCTATCATTAAAGCAGATTATATGGTATAGTCTTAATGGCGTGCTCTAAGTCTAATAAGCTTCTGCAAACATCTCTGCAGTTCCAGAAACTGAGAGAGGCTATAGAAAGACATAATGCAGGAAGTTGCAGTGACTACTCTTCTTCAGCTTCTGAGAAAGTTAAAGATTCAAGCGTATAATCCATGTCTGGATCTGATTGATTAAAGATTCTTTTGTTTGATGACTTCCCTGTATATATACACCCATGTTGACTGCAATTTGCGTATGCTGCATCATAATTTTTGTAGATAACAAGTCAAGACTTGGTTAGATAACACAACTCATTCTAATCACCATATTTGAGAGTCACCGGTACTTTATCTATTACACAATCTCTCGTATTTTTCTTTACCTCACAAATAAGCACAAGTCTATTAATGAAGAAATGATGTCATTAAAGAATGCCCTAATAACTCACAAAAAAAAATTAACTTGTTCTCACTTTTCTAGCTGGATTACAACTTTTAATATTAAGAAAATATGTTTTCTTACAAATTCATCAATGTGAAAACTCAAAATACATTTCCAAAGTCTTAAAATAGCGAATGAAAGTAATCAAAAGCTACATTTATTTTACTACACATAACGAAATTACATCAATTACATCTCTAAGAAGCAATTTTTTCTTCAGTCGAAGAAAACGTAACAAGAAGGTGAAGCCTTAGGCTCACGAGCCAACTCCTTTAACATCTCGAGTTTCTCACCCGAAGTAAAGCATTTGCATTTGGTTGAGAAACTTGCTTTCTCCAAATGTTTGGCATTTGTTAGTATGTAAGCTGCAATTTGTCTCTCTTCTTCACGTTTTCCATTGTATCCTTCCCACTCCAATCTTTGTAGGTAATATAACAAACAAGGAGGAACATAACTTGGTTTGCAGAATTTTGGGTTAATCCATTTGTAAAACTGTGAGTAATTAGATGTGCGCTCTCTACAGTCTTTCCCGCCTCCCTTTGGCCAAAACCGATTTAAAAAACAAAAAAAAAAACACAATGGTTGAGACTCATCAGCCTGCAAAACTAGCATAGAAAAACCAAGCAAAGTTTAAGAAAGCTTCTTACATTTCTGAGCTTGAGAACTCGTAGTTGAGGAGAACTAAATAGCAACATCTCAAGTAGATTCCACCATTGGTATTTTCTAGTACTTAGCTCCAAATACACAAGCTGGTGGAAGATAGTACTGGCACGATACCCAGTCTGCGCTACAAGCAAATGAAAAATGTTCAATCGTAACCTTTTGGTGTTTTGTTATTTTCTATTTGTCCTAAAAGACTTTGATATTAAAACAAATGAAATGATACTAAAACATGTTTACCTCTAAATGCGACAAAGACAAGGAGAGACGCTTGACCGACGAGGCAAGAGGTTGGAGAATCTTCTCAGTATTTACATCAACAACATCAATTATCTTTGCCTCTCTTAGCTCTGGAGTATTCTCAAGAGAAAACTCAAAATCTTTAGGTCCTTCAATGGACAAGTAGTTCAAAGAAGGAGCATTGATCACATACTCTCTTTGGCCATCTCCATCACTACGATCATGTATTGATAATCTCTTTAAAGATGGTACTTCAATAGTGAACTTTATCACATTGTCACTATATCGTTTCACGTCCAATTCTTCAAGATTTGAACAACTTGAGAAAAGCCTACGCACTGAATCATCATCCTCGTAGTACACAAGTTGAAGGTGTAGGATCTTGAGGGACTTGAAACAAACAGATGAATCAGGAACATCTACACGAACATAGCTCGTGAGCTTCAATACCTCAAGTGTTGTACAAGTGTAGATATTACTTGGCAATCGGATATATCCTGTCTCTGAGTTAGGATCGAGTTCTAGCTCACGCAAGCCACGTTCAACCGCATACCCTATCCAAATTCCGATATCAACAGCCTCACAATCCGAGTCAACTATAAGCCGCATGCTCTCGAGAAGCCGCGACTTATTTACCAGCAAGAACCTATGAACAAACTGCGGTGACAATCTTAACTGAGTTCTATCATTCAGGTGATGATAGTCAATTTTAGGCACGTTTTTCCAAAGAGATCTCCAGCGTTTCGACAAAACACAAGTTCCTACTGCATCTATTGACGGAAGGTAGGACAATATCAGAACCAGTAAAGCATCAGGCAACTCACTGATCATGTCCCTATGCACACTAACCCCACGTTTCTTCTTCAAGGTTCGATCACTGATTCTGCTACGAAAACATCAATTAGGACAATCACAAAATCGAAGATATATAATAGCATAAGACTTTGGTCGACGATCTGAGTGTGAAGAAACCTAGAACACACGTAAAGACTCGGAAAGAAACTTACATTGGGTCCATCGCCGTTGTGAGATAAGAGTACTCGAAGGAAACCCTAGCTTTCTCTTGTTTTTTTTTTAAGTGTACTGGTTTCTCGAGATGAAGAGATCTTTATCAAAACATAAAAATAAAAAATAAAGAATTTTTTTTTGTTGAATCGGTAACGCCTGATCCATAACCTAGTACGCGTGTACGGTACACGATTACTTGAAATCGAAAAAGCATTGGGTCGATAAGGTCTGGCCGGCACATAGCCCAACTTCTAGTAATGCGGGGTAAAACGACTACTTGGAGTCGAAAGAACGTATAAATAAACTTTTAAGTTTTAACTACTTAATAAAAAGTAACAATAAGAAGTTCTTCATATATATGTTAAAGGATAAAAACAAGATATAGGGAATTTGTATTGCAAAATGTTTTAATTTACGAGCGAATCTTATTTCCGCAATACTTGAACATGAAACATTTCAAAATATACTTCCACCATGAATACCAAAAGAGAGACCCGACCCAAATATTCTTCGTGCAAAGCAAAACTTTTTTTTCGCCAGTTATAAAGAGTAAGAAAAAAAAAATACCCACAATAATCAACATTGCTACGGGTCAATCTCGTCCTCTAAAAAAAGAATCTGGTCAACATAAAGTACATAATCACTACACTACCACACTTTTCTTTAAATCAATGTTCCCTAAATAATTAATAAACTTATGCTGCTAAAAACCTTTGTTTAATTCGTGGGGTTTAACCTATGGTCGGTCCTGTCTAAAATACACTTTTACTCTTTATAGTGGAAATACAATGAATGGTTTTACATGTACTACTCTAAAATTCTCCAAAATGCTTATATGAATATCCATTAATATGTATATTTTTAGTGTATTAATGGATATAAGCTTTCATGAGATTTCCACTATCTTATAAATAAGCTTATGTCCATTAATATGTATACTTTTAGTGTATTTCCACTATCTATTTATAAAAATGTTCCAAAAATCGACCCAATCGGTTACATCGATCCGAGCAGTCATTCAACGACGATGTGGATTCGATGTTGGGTTTGGTTCTCAAAAAATTGCAATAATTATATTCAAGATCTTATTTCAAAATAGACTCAAGTTTACAAGTTACAACGGTGGTTCGTAAGCCAACAATATACACTTCCTTGAGCAGTGTCAAGTGACGAATTCAAATTTGAAAAAGGAGAAAGAAAAAAAAAACGTAACTTCTCCATCCTTAACGGTCAAATTTAGCCGGGCACTCAAATCTCAGCGACGGCGTTTCCTTAGCAGTCGTGTTCACAATGTATAAGAGAGACGACTACATTCGAACTAAACAAGACGCCGTCTTTTCCAAGTGGCAGGTACTATCTCTCTCTCGGATTTCAAGAAATTTAGTGATTCCAGGTTTAGGGTTTTCCTCGATCTTTCATTTCCGCTGAAACCCTTTCTGCGATCACCAGAATTTCGATTGAAATTGCATGAATTCTCTTGGAATTCGTGGAATTTGATTTAAAGATCCTATTTTTTTAACGCCTATCACACTTTTCTTCAACGTTTCTTTGTTGAATGATTTCATTATATGTTTCTGGGGTTTTCAGGGTTTTGCTCGATCCATGCTTCTGCGTAAACCCTTTTCAGATAATGCGGAATTACGAAGGACTTTGGCGGACCACTCCTTAATCTCTCGGGATTTAGGTCCAAAGGTCACATTTTGATCTCCTTCATCACATTTCAACTTGTAATTTTTTTGTTGAGTATCAGTTAGCTAGGTTGCTTACTCTCATGTTTATTTTATCAAGCTCTTTAAGTAATGAAGTTGGCAACACACATTTTTTAATGTCAAACACAGATTCTGATAGAAGCCAACGGTAAGGAAGATTACACAAAGGGAAAGGATTATGTAGGTAGATACAGAGGAGGAGTCCAAGGAGCCTTCCCGGGTCTGTATGAGCTCGGTGTAGCTGTCATTGGTCATGACCAGGGCCTAAAAGTTAACCAAGATGACGTTCTTGTTGCTAATCTTGGTCAAGCCGAAAGCATTAGATCTAGGCTCCGGTCTTATGGTAGATCTTTTGCCCAACAAGCCATGCTTAAGAAACTTGGCGACAACGACTTTATGAGCCAGAGAAAGTCAGGTTTATCTCCAACGATTCTTCCTATTACTCAGAAGAAAAGTGACAACCGAACCGATGAGAAGAAGTGTGATTCTGCAGAAGAGAGAGAGATCAGTTGTGATGCAGCTGAGAAGAAGAGTGATTTTCTTGCATCCATACATAGACTCAGTCGGTCCAGACCTCAACCGGTTTCAGAGAGACAGGATGAGATAGTTGATGAGTCTGATTCTGCTTCTGTTTGTGGAACAACTCCAATGAAAGGAAGAAAGAGATGCACAGAGCATAAAGGGAAGAGACTTTCATGTGTTTCCCCCAAAAAACATATACCCTGTGAAGTTCCTAGCGGAAGAGAATGTGAAGAAACTGAGAATATATGTGGAGTGATTTTACCTGACATGGTACCTTGCAGAAGAAAGCCTGTTTCAAGAAGAAAACGATGTGAGGATCACAAGGGAATGAGACTCAACGCCTTCTTCTTTCTGCTAAACCCATCAGAACTCGATAAAATCTTAAAAGAGGATAAATCCAAACCCGTGACACGTACAGGCATGAACCAAGAGGATTCGGGTTCAGTACTTTTATGTGAAGCTACAACAAAGAATGGTTTGCCTTGTACGAGAAGTGTTCCTAAGGGAAGCAAAAGATGTTGGCAGCACAAAGATAAAACTTTGGACCATGGATCATCGGAAAATGTTCAGTCAGCAACCGCAAGTCCAGTAATTTGTGGCGTTAAGCTTTACAATGGATCAGTATGCGAGAAATCTCCAGTAAAGGGACGAAAGAGATGTGAGGAGCACAAGGGGATGAGAATCACTTCTTGAATTCAAATGAAGCATTAGTGTAACTCGTTTTGTAAGTACCTAACTGAAATGTTATGCACCGATCTGGTTTGGTATTGGTAATATTTGTTGTTTATCGTATCATAACTCTAGATAGCACAAGTTAATCGAACCGAATATGCTTTTCTGTAAGAAGCAGTTCATTGTTCTTCATCAATGTGTAATTTTTCAGCCTCTCTACTCTTTCTTCTTTCTCATCATCGTTCAACATTCGTTTCTCACTATTTGATACACATTAGTTTTAAGTTAGCATTACTCTCAGAACCGTTCGAAGTCATGTAAAATCTGAAAGGTTCTGTTAGTTTAGAATCCTGAACAAAACTAGTAGAGATGATGAGTATGCATTGTTTCAACCTGCAAGATAGAACAACAGGGAACATTTCTTCTGCAAAATTGTCTTTTCAAAGCTAAGAAACCGATGAGCATGAAAAATATTTCGAAATCCTGAGAATCAATTCAGCAACAATTTGTATTTCGTAAGGTAAGATAAATTGAAAAGTATTCAATAGAATTCCTGAATGAACAAAAACTATAAGCAACTCTCGTTATTTACATATTAAGTCCTAGAGTTTTTGATTGGGAATGTGACACTTTATTGGAAGGAACGTTAGCTTCAATTTTCTCTACGAAAAAATGGAATGTACAATCTCAAATAATACTCTGTGGTTTTATACACCGTTAAGAATCAGATCATATAGATGATCTAAGAATTAGGTGAAAACGTTCCTTTTTCGAGTTGGGACAGGTTCTGCCTCCGTTTCTTCTCTTGGAGGGACTCTTAAGTGCAGCTTCATAACATCATACACTGTGAAGCCGATTGCCACTGACGGTACAACCTAGAGAAACCCAGAAGCGAAAAAGGTTAGGAACTTATTCGTCCATTGTCTGAAAACAAAGACAAGTAGATGAAACTAGTCTCAAACCTTAAGGTAATTGATGCTTAGCCCCGAGAAGAGTTGCTTCCAACCTTCTTCTCTAGCAATCTTGACAAGGGTTTGCATTGTTCCTCTTCTTCTTGTTTCTTCCTTAACGGCTGAATATAGTCTCTCCACCTGCAAGGAGTTTTGGTTATAATACTACTCAGGATCATTTCATGAAGATTCAAGGATGTGTTTGATAGAAGCAGAACCAGATCAAACCTGCATTTGTCTCCTGACAACATCAAGAGGGTACGTTAAGGTCTGACCAAGCAATCCAGCGACTGACCCGCAAATGAGTTTCAGGGAAATGTCTTTCTTATGTTCCGCAGGGACATGGCGTTTCATCTCCTCATAGAAGTAGAACTTCAAACCAGCATAAGGGAAGATCCCATACATAGAAGGAGCTGATAATCACAAGCAACCAAAGAAAGATCAAATCTTTTTTGAGTCTTAGACAAGGAGAAGATCTAGCAAGTCCTAAGATATGGTTAGGATGTACCTACACCACGATATAGGCCTCGGAATCCAGATTCTCTGAATGTCCTCGAGAAACAATCGGTAATTCCTCTGTACACGATTTGTTCCACGGGAATAGCTTTGACTTGCGCCTTTGCTGAACCAACAACCTGCACTGCTGAAATCTCTGTGAGTCTACTTACTTAGGTTTTAGCTCGAGATAAAGACATAAAACACAAGATCTAAAGCAGATTTACCTGATAAGCAAGCTTTGTCCGGACCAGGTCAAGAGGATAAGTGAAGAGAACAGCAGTACCACCAGCGAATGATCCAGCCACAAGATCAAGCAATGGGCCTCGAGTAGTGTCTGGGAAACCAAAGATGATCCATCTCCTGTATTCCTCATAAGCCATGTAATGAAGGGCTGCATAGGGAACTATCCGAGCAACACTTGCACCATTCCCTCTGTTTCAAAACCAATAAGAGGTTAAGAATCTTACAAATGAATTTTAGATTCAATGAACCAAAATGCATCTAAAACTCAAGACAACGTACCTGTAAAAACCCATCAAGCCTTCAGTTTTACCAATCTTGTTGATTGATCCTATGAGTCCTATCTTTTTAAACTCGTCCCTTCTGGTCTGACAAAAGATCAATACTATAATGAGCTTCTATAAATCCAGAGATTGTGTAAGACGAATTTTAATTTCTCTATAAACAGATTCCAATTGTGAATATAAACACTAAAATCTCTCGATTTTGATGCTTCAATCCGAGTTAATGACTCAGTCAGGAGACGAGTTCTGGTATAAAACATATAAATACAAAGTTGGACCAAATCGAGAAAAATAAACCAGGAATGATTCGTACCTGGAAAAGAATCTTTATTCGCTCAAGTGGAGCGACGGCGGTCTTAGCTATACCGCCGGTGACGCCACCGGCAATAAGCTCCTTAGCAAACAAAGGCATCGAATCAATAATACCGTTCTTCTCTTCGCCCTCCGCCATGGAAACGAGGTGGAGAGAGAAAAGATAGATACGGTTAAATGGATCTTCTTCTTCTTCTCCTTCTCCTTCTAAGAATCTTTGTACAGCTGGAGCTGAAGCTGAAGTTGAAGCTCAAGGAAGAAGAAGAAAGAAGAAAAGAAAGGAAAAAAAAAGAATTGTACTTTATGATCAATCGAGACTTGGTTTCTCTGTCCGATTCTCACCTTCTATGCAAATCTTGGACGAAATTATATTAATTAGTTTCCTGCTTTTTTTTCCTTTTTTAGAATTTGTTTATTTTTTGTCTTGAAGAGTCCACTGCTGTTTTGTTAATGCTCATAAAAAGAAAGGAATAAAAATCAACTTATTTGGAGAAAATTACCAAATCTGAATGAATCTAGACGACCATAAACAAATAAATGTATATAATCGACACTGGTCTTTGAAATAAAAGAGATACAAACATAATACGAACTGTGAAGAGTTCAACTTAATCTGTGCATGCATGAAAACTTACTTTTTCTGAGCTCTCTAGAGCAATTACACCGTCAAAATTTCTCTTGAGGTATTACTTATGTGCCTCAAAGACCTTCGAGTAAAAGTCCCATGATTCGTGCGTCTCAGTTATAGCAGTCTGACCAAATGGATTCTCAGCTACAAACTTCTGAACGTTCTTCGCATCCGCTAGTCTTTCCAGATACTTCCTTAGCTCACCCTCAGGTCCTATCTCAAGAAATCAAACATCAGATGAGTATCTTTCTCACCATTTAATTGAAAGAGAATCTAGAGAACCAATAGCTTCTCCATTAACGTTTTCTGCTTGCTGTTGAGTATTTAAGAATGTAAAGACTCACCCAATGCAGAATCTTTACGGTCTGTGTACTGGTACGGGAAAGGGAAGATTCCAGTGTGTGGCTACAAGAGAGGAATAGCAATACCAACCAATGTTGAGGTTAAAAGTGACAATGAATGCATAAGCCTATTCGCTGGTGCTCGAGTACTTACAGGATTACACAAGGCCTTGTCCGGTGAATCGTCAACTAGCAAAGTGTTTGTCTCATCAAACTTTCGCTTTCCGCAACTGAAGCATGTCCCAAAACGGTCCCATACTCTTCTTAGATCCTTGAGGAACAGAGGCTTATTGTTATTCTCCTGAGTTTTAAACTTCGTTGCAGAGCATTTATTCTGATCCTGTGTCATATGAAGACGGATTGCTGAGTTCATTAGCTGGTTTTTAAACCAAAACTTAGAATGAGTTCTGCTCATAGCTACATAGCTCACAGAGATTGTAGACTGTGTTTCTACAATCCCAACGTAAACTGCATTTCTCATAATCTAGTTCTGCTCATATGGAAACTAGATTTCTCATCATCTACTCTCAAAATCTAAAAGAATAGTTAATAGAGGTTGTAGAGATCACTTACAAAACAGAACAACAGATTCCTCGCATAGTTTCTCATGACAATGTTAATCATATAATCCAACCCACTAGTCAGAAGAAAAGGAGAGACAGAGTTAATCGAGGAATTAAACTTTGTATATGTATAAGACATTTAACTAATCTAACTAAAAAAAACAGTGCATTTGAGTTTTGAATCAGTTCAAGAAGCTTACATGCGTCTGGAGGACCATATTGCAACATCAAATCTCTCAAAGCAAAAGTCGAGAAAACTAGCAACAAATGGCCTCCTGAAGACTATAGAAAAAAGGACAAAGAAATTACTCTACAGTCCGAGAAGCATGAAACAACTTACAAGTGGCCATACCGAAATTGGTTCTTCCTTACCTGATCTGTATGATACTTTACCATCCGGAACAAGTTCACCTGTATGCCCCTGAACAACATCTGCAAGAATTCCATTCAAATCAAATACAACCAACTTTCTGGTTCGTTGACCTTCACATGAGCATCTAGGTAAGGAAACATCCTCCTCCATATTATCAATTTCATGATCTAAAGATGTTTTCTTCTTCTTGCTCTTCTTTGCTTTGAACTCATACTTATTAACACCTTCTGCACCCAAAGCATCCTGATCAACTTCTTCGTTTTTATCTTTTTTCATTTCTTTTGTATTTTCAACATCCTGAACACTTTCCTCCTTAGTTACAGGATCTTCAATTTTACTAGCCAAATCCTCCTTACTGGCAATCTCTCCATCAGCATTCCCATCACAATTTTGCAAACCTTCTCCATTTGAATGATACAACAAACACTGTACTGACTCGGTATCCATGGTGGCTACTGATTCGCAATTTGCTTTCTTGTTTCTCTTCCTCTTCTTTCTTTTGCACCCAACGTCACTAACACCTTCTTCTACAAGTGCATCCTGACTAGATTCAGTATTTTTATCTTCTGTCATTTCTTTACGTTTCCCAGATTTCTGAACTCCACTTTTCTCTCTCGTTGCAGATTTTTCAATTTTACTTGTCATATCCTCTCCCCCAAACTCTTGTCCGGCATTTCCATCACAATTTTCCATGTCTTCTTGGTTTGAATGATCCAACAAACCCTCTACTGATCCTGATGGATCACAGACCTCCATATCTGCAGTTTTGTGATCTTCAGATGACGTTTTCTTCTTCTTTCCCTTCCGTTTTTTGCTCTTTACTTCACACACACCAGCTCCAAGAACGTCCGCTTTAACTTCATTGTTTTCATCTGTTTCCTTCTCTTTAGATTTTTCAAGATTCTGAAAACCACTTTCCTCACGAGTTGCAGAACTCTCCCTCTGACTTGCCGAATAACTCATTAACTCTCGGCCAGCATTCCCATCATTATTTTCCACACACTCTACCAACCCGCTGCTCGTGGAGGTTGTCAAAGTATTTCCTAATGGGTCACAGACCTCCGTTGTTTTGGTCTTTCTCTTCTTCCTTTTCTTGCCTTTAGAACTTTGAGTTTGCGCCACTGTTTCATCGAGTTTGACATCTGTGGACTCTTGTTGTTCCGCTGTATCATTCTTGGAACTATTTATCACAGCACTAGCAACAGATTTTTCCTCTATACTCACCGATTTTGATCCTTCAGCTTCAGAAATAGTACTGTATTTTACTTCAAGAACATCCTCTTTGACATCCGTGTTTTCATCAGTTTCCTTCTCTTTAGTTTTCTCCAGATTCTGAAAACCATTTTCCTCCCCAGTTGCAGAATTTCCCCCCTGACTTGCCAAATTACTCGTTAACTCTCTGCCACCATTCACGTCATTATTTTCCACACACTCTATTGGCTCGCTTTTCGTGGAGATTGCCAAAGTATTTCCTAATGGGTAACAGACCTCCATTGATTTGGTTTTTTTCTTCTTCTTTTTCTTGGCTTTAGGAGTCTGAGTTTGGGCCACTGTTTCATCGAGTTTGACATCTGTGGACTCTTGTTGTTCTGCTGCATCATCCTTGGATTTCAGACACCTATTTATCACAACACTAGCAACAGATTTTCCCTCCCCAGTTGCAGAATTTCCCCCCGGACTTGTCAAATGACTCGTTAACTCTCGGCCAACATTCACATCATTATTTTCCACACACTCTACTGGCTCGCTTTTCGTGGAGGTTGCCAAAGTATTTCTCTAATGGGTCACAGACCTCCATTGTTTTGGTCTTTTTCTTCTTCTTTTTCTTGGCTTTAGGAGTCTGAGTATGGGCCACTGTTTCATCGAGTTTGACATCTGTAGACTCTCGTTGTTCTGCTGCATCATCCTTGGATTTCAGACAACTATTTATCACAACACTAGCAACAGATTTTTCCTCTACACTCGTCGATTTTGATCCTTCAGCTTCAGAAATAGTATTGTATTTTACTTCAAGAACATCCTCCTTGGCTTCTGTGGTTTCATCTGTTTCCTTCTCTTTAGTTTTTTCAAGATTCTGAAAACCACTTTCCTCCCCAGTTGCAGAATTTTCCCTCTGACTTGCCAAATTACCCATCAACTCTCGGCCACCATTCACATCATTATTTTCCACACACTCTACTGGCCCACTTTTCGTGGAGGTTGCTAAAGTATTTCCTGATGGGTCACAGACCTCCATTACGTTGGTCTTTCTCTTCTTCCTTTTCTTGGCCTTAGGAATCTGAGTTTGGGCTACTGTTTCATTGAGTTTAACATCTGTGCCCTCTTGTTGTTCCACTGTATCATCCTTGGATTTCAGACAACTATTTATCACAACACTATCAATAGTTTTTTCCTCTATACTCATCGATTTTGATCCTCCAGCTTCAGAATTAATATTGTACTTTGCAGCAACCTCTGCACTGGTACTATGAATATCAACACCACTTTCCTTCAGTGCGTTTCTATCCTTCTCTTTCTTTCTCTTTCTTTTCTTGGAACAAGTCATATTAGTAGCATTTGGCTGTGAATCTTCAGGCGTTGAAAAAATTGGGTCTACACAAAGTTGTGCAGCTCCAGGCTTTTCACATGAATCCTGAGTGTGTTCGCATGATCCTTCTTGTATTATACCGTTTGACAAAGGATTGTTGGGTGGATGCACTTGGTTTTCGTTGGTGGTTTTCTCTGCATCATCCAACATTTTCTCTTCACAGGAAGAGCCCTCTTTCTTCTTCTTCCCTTTCCTTTTTGTTCTTTTTTTACGGGAACCATTGCTATTAGCATCTGGTAGTGAATCTTCTCTTGTTGAAAAAACCGGGTCTGTAAGATGTAATGTAGCTCCAGACTCTTCACATGAGACTGAATCTCGTTGACAGGACTCTGCAGGTAATATAGACAAACAATTCTCGGATAACTGAACTTGACCTTCACTGGTGGATTTCTCTATTTCCCCCTCTTTTTGCTCTTCAGATGAAAAAGCCTCCCCTGCATTCCCATTCTGGCTAGTGACATGAGAATCATTATTCTTCAATTCATTTTCCTGTTTCCTCGATTTCCTCTTCCTTTTCCCCGATTTCTTCTTCTGTTTTTCACTCAATTCCAGGTTATTCTGACAGTCGTTTGAGTTTCCAGCTTCTGAAATTGCTTCCACTAAAACAGTCTCCATGATTCCTTTGATTTACTCGGAAATCAACTGCAGTTTAAAACTTAAGTTTAGCACAAGTGATGAGTCACAAAATTAATATTCATGTAAAGACAATGAATTCAAGATGCCTCAAATAAATCCACCAAACACTACCGCTTAAAGGAATAAACAGAGCTCCATCAATCTCTACGTAATTGAAAACTGAGTCAGAGGCTATGTATTAAATGTGGAACCAAACACAACCAAAACTTTATATTAAAAGAAGCAGTCATCCAGAAAAATATGCACACTCTAATACCATTGTTCTTCAATAAATGATTGGCCAGTGTTCTTCATCCCATTGAAACACCAATATGCTACTTTACAAAACCCATTAAATAGCCTAAGATTCAATCGACCTGAGGACATTTCATATAAGTGTTGGCAACCCAACAGCAATAGAAGCTTAAACACTAAACCCAGAAGTTTTAGTAAATGTTAAACCCTGGGTTGGATCTTAAATCTGAATCAGTAAACCAAAATCATCCTCGAAGAAGAGACGGACATGGCAAGGCATCAATCCTAATGTATCGAAACCGACAACAGCATCGGAGATTTCTCCGGCGATGTTTTATACGAAGAAGAGCTGAAGAAGGTAACCTGGAAATATTCAAATTGGCGAATTCGAGTGTCTCTGATAGAGACGAACGTTCGCAAGAGACGCGGCGGATTCGAGAGCAAGGGTTAACTGAACCTTCGTTGTGTTATTGCTCCGTCCAATAACTAAATTAACCGTTTCCGGTTTAAATTGAAAACCAAAAACATTATCGAGAACCATGCAGGTTTACCAGAATGGCTCCAAATTAAACTATAATTTTTGGTTTGTGTATTTTAATTGATTTTGATATCCAACAAAAAAATTGTGGTTATTAGATCATTTATCATTGATTTCAAAAAATTTGTCGTTTAATAATTTTAAATACTAGTTGTTCATTGAAGAATTTCGTATTTGCTAGTTTTTGAGGAAAACGATTCGAGTTTTGCGGTAAAGCAGACATCACTACTTTTTGTGGTCGGGCGATAACTTTGGGATGAGCTCGCCGAGGGGAGTCTCCGGTTAATCATCAAGTTCCCTATATATATATATTTTTTTTCATCATTAATCATCACGTTCACAATGTGTGGGGAACAACTAGATTTGCGAGAGTGAAATTGAACTCGAAGAACATGCAATGCACAAGATTTTTGGAAAAGAAACGAATACGATCAACAAGATTGTAACTTACCTAAAGCCAAAAAAAAAAAAGATTGTAACTTAGTATTTAGGCCCATATAGTTGGCCCGTTTAGAAACAGACAGTTTGGACTTCACTTGTTAATTAATAATTATAGATGAAATGGGGAATTAACGTAAGAATAGGGTCTCACTCGGCATATTATTCATCAAAATTCCAATCATATTAAAGGTCATGACTCACGGTTACTTCATTCTAAATAACGTTTGCGTTTTTTTTTGTTTTACAGGCTGTGTTACTAGTACAAAAGCATTTAGAACCGTTACAGTCGTAAAAAATTTAGGAATTACAGAAAAAAAAAAATTATTCTCCCAATTGTTCTTCTAGAATAATCTACGACACCAAATTCCTTCACTCCTTTGCTTTGATTTTGTTATGTTCTAGCGATCTTGGTTTATTTATTCCAATTTCACCATCATCATTAGTTCATCGTCATTAGTTAATTTAGTTCACCGTAAGTTTTGATTTATTTTCTGCTGTAACTCTTCTAGTCTTCTTAATAGTTAATAGAATATTAATATCAATTGGTTCACTGATGAGTGATCTTGTAAAGAAGATGCCTTTTGTTTTGGTTCTAATTTCAAGATTTTTTTTGTTTCTAATGAATTTTAAAATTTTGTTTCAGGAGACAGGAGCTGTTACACAAACACAACACTGCACACTCATACTATTAGACTAATTCCTGTCGTTCAGATAATATATCCAGGTGCTATTTCTTCTTTTACTAATATCATGACATCTGGCTGTGCAAAACGGAAGAAAAGAAAAGCAGATGAATTGGTTGTTCAATCTTTAAGAGGTTCATTAGATAAAATTTTTACAAAACTAGATGCAAATATTCCTCAATCAACTGAAAACATGGATGATGATCATGCTTTTGATGATGGCCATGGTCCAAGTCTTCAAAGTGAGCATGATAATCATGCTTTTGATGATGGTCATGGTCCAAGTCTTCAAAGTGAGCATGATAATCGTGTTCCAAATGAATCTATGCTTGAAAGTACATTTTTAATTGATATTTATGATCCTAGATATTGGGAAAATCTTGATAATAAGAAAAGAGATACATTAATCGAATTTGGACCTAAAAGAGAATTGAATTTGGAATTTCCTCTTGATAAGAACAATAGACATTTTTCATATGAGTATTATTCTAGAAAGTTGAGTAATGGGGAGACTTTTGATAGAAATTGGTTGGTTTATTCTAAACATGTGAATAGAGTTTATTGTTTTTGTTGCAAGTTGTTTAAATCTCGTGGTTATTCCAGTGTGTTAGCAAATGATGGATTTAGTTATTGGAAGCATCTTAGTGAGAGACTTAAGCAACATGAGAGAAGTGTAGTGCATATGGCCAACATGAAAACTTGGAATGAACTGAAAGTTAGATTTGAGAAAAACAAAACTGTTGATAAAGAACTGCAAAAAGAAATTGCAATAGAGAAAGAACGATGGAGGCTAGTTTTAGTTAGAATTATTGATGTTGTGAAATGTCTTGCTAAACAGAATTTAGCTTTTCGTGGGTCAAATGAAAAACTGTATCAAGATAGTAATGGTAATTTTCTAGGGATGATTGAATCAATTACTGAATTTGATTGGATAATGCAAGATCATATTAGGCGTATCCAAAGTCATGAAATACATCATCATTATCTTGGTCATAGAATTCAGAATGAGTTAATTTCTCTTTTGGCACATAAAGTTCAAGTTTCTATAGTTAATATAATCAAAGAGGCCAAATATTTTTCTATCATTCTTGATTGTACACCAGATGTGAGTCATCAAGAGCAAATGACTTTAATAGTAAGATGTGCAAGGTTGTATGAAAAAAGGTTAAAGTAGAAGAGTACTTTTTAGAGTTTCTAATTGTAGATGACACATCTGGATTAGGTCTCTTTGCTAAAGTAATAGATGATCTACAATCTCTTGGTCTTGATGTTAATAATGTGAGAGGTCAAGGTTATGACAATGGTTCAAATATGAAAGGAAAACATCAAGGGGTTCAAAGAGATTACTTGAAATTAATCCAAAAGCATTATATATGCCATGTGCCTGTCACAGCCTCAATCTTGTGGTTAGTGATATGGCACATTCTTGTGTGAAAGCTATTTCTTTTTTTGGAATTTTACAACGTATATATGAACTATTTTCTGGTTCTACAAAAAGATGGAAAATTCTATGTGATCATGTTCCTTACTTGACTGTTAAGTATTTGTCTAATACTCGTTGGGAGAGTTGTATCAAAAGTGTTAAAGCTATTAGGTTTCAAGCTCCTCAAGTACGATCAGCTTTGTGTGATTTATATGAAACTTGTGATGATGCCATAACAAAAAGTGACGCTGAAAGTTTAGTTGGTTCGCTTGAGAATTTTGAGTTTTTATTTGGCATGACTATTTGGTATGAAATTCTCTTTGTCATAAACACGGTAAGCAAGAATTTACAATCCAAGTCTGTATGCATTGATAGTGCTTTAAAACAATTGGAAAGTATAATGTTGTTTTTTAATAAGTTTAGAGATGAGGGGTTTAGTTCTTGTTTGAAAGTAGCTCAAGGTCTTGCTCATGAAATGTCTGTTGATCCTATATTTCTAAGTAAGCGTCGTGTTTTTAGAAAAAAGCAATTTGATGAAAATAATTTTGATGAAGAAGCACTATCAGGTGAAGAGTCTTTTAGAGTTAATTATTTTCTTGTTGTTGTGGACATGACAATTGCTTCCGTGAAAAACAGGTTTGAGCAAATGACTACTTTTAAAAGTGTTTTTGGATTTTTGTTTGATTCACTGAAATTAAAGTCACTTGATGAAAATGAGTTAAGAGAACATTGCATTAACTTTCACAAGACATTTTCTGATGGCATTGCATCTGATGTTGATTTAGAGGACTTTTATTCTGAATTGAAAATTTTGCAAATGAATTTACTAGATGTGCCTATGACACCTATTGAAGTGTTTGAGTTGGTTGAAGATCAACATTGTTATCCAAATGTGTCAATTGCTTATAGACTTCTATTAACTACACCAGTCACTGTCGCATCAGCCGAGAGGAGCTTCTCGAAATTGAAGCTATTGAAAAATTATATGAGGTCTTCAATGTCTCAAGAACGCTTAAATGGTTTAGCAATTTTATGCATTGAGAAAAATATGTTAGAGGACATTGATTTTAAAACTGTTATTCATGAGTTTGCAACTAAGAAAGCTCGGAAACAACGTTTTTTATGATCATTTTCTTCTTTTTGAAATAACTATTAGGCTTTATTTTGTTTCAGGTTATAAGATGCAACTTTAAAGATATTCAGAAACTTAAAGCATGAAGCGAATGTGTTTTGTAGCCGGTGTTCGGGGACCTTTTTGTATCTCGCCCTAGGGCTTGTAATATCCTTGGGCCAGGGCTGATCTTTTTGTATCCTATAGAGTATTGGGTTTAAGCTCATTGCATCTCTTTGACCAATGGAAACCATACTATATATATTCGACTGACCCCTGAAGCTTTTCTAGCCGGTACTTAAACAAGCTAGATTTCGATAAGGGCTTGTAATTTCTTATCTTAAATATAGATTATTGTTTTCGAGTCTTCAGTTAATATGAAGAAGAAAGGTAACAACATAAACTTATCTGTGTTTGAGACCCCCAAAAAAAGACATGCTGTTTGTTAGAGTCCAGACTTTTTGGGGATATCGAAATTATCTGTCAATGAATATGTAAAGCAACTTTTTTTTGTTTGTTTGATAAAAATCTGTGAAGCAACTTGAACATTAAAAACTAATTAGTTGCACGCGTAGCAACAATTATAATCTATCACATGCTTATGTGCGCGTGTGTATATACGCACATTTGAACCCAATTGGCAAAACTGGACTCAGCTAGATTGTAAACGTAGGTGTTCTTAAACGTCGATCCGTTATCATTACAATTCACTGGAACTCGCATTAAAGATAAAACTGGTCGTACGATTTGGCCAATGTTCTCATTTGTAGAGCTCCGTATATATCAATAGAATTAACCGTTCAATAAAAGATAACTGGCCATACTTCAAATGAGTAGACTATACATATGTAACTGTGTGTTTCTTTGTGCATCATATACTTATCATATATGATCGACAGGCTGGCGTACTTACTTTGCCTTCTTACATTTTTTTATTAAGTGTTCGTGTTTTTCTTTCTTTTGAATTTTTTTTTATATTTTGGGCATGAGAATCAGTGTCCAAGTGGAAGCTATTAGCTATGTTCGTTGATAATTCATTTTCTATTTGTGCCAAAGGCAAAGCTTCATAATATATATATATATATGTACATATATTGAGACCCATCCATACATTATTCAACATTAATGATTGAAGATCATGATAAAGTTACTAGTTATTTAAAAGATATTATTACAAATTTACAACTTCACATATTCCATGTGTTTTTTTTTATTAATTCTTGAGGCACTTTTGTGTTCTTGATTATATTTACAACTAATCCTACAATTATTATACAGCTATTTATATATTAAAAACACGGCCATTTCTATTGAAAAATTAATAGTCCCTATCTGTATATACAAATCTATTTTCACAAGTTCCAAGACCGTCTGATCAATTTAATAATTAATCAATTGCTTCAGTTTGGACTGATAAATTTGTAAACATCAAATTTTATGTTGGATAAATAAGGAATTTTTAAAAAAATTCTTAACAATATGCAATATATACTAGCACAACACTAGATTATATGTATTAGGACATACATATACTATACAGTAGACTATTTATTTAAAGAGGTTATTTTCCCCTTAATTAATACTCCCTCTGTTTCACAATACATGATGTTAAGGATATTTTACACAAATTAAGAAAATAATCATTACTTTTTTAATATATATTATTTTCTTTTACCAAGAATTATTTTAATAATTATAAACCAATAGTAACATAATTCTTTTCAATCATTACATCTTGATATTTACAATTTATCAATAAAAATAAAGTAAAAAGATTAAAACATCAAACTTTCTAAAACAAGATAAAGTAGATAAAACATCATCTATTCTGAAACGGAGGGAGTATATTGTGGAGGAACAATAATATGCCTAAAAATTTCTACCAAAAGGCAAGTTTTGGCTTCACACCATGAGTACTCGTGGGTAATTTCAGTTATATTGCCATTTTTTTATTTTTTTTTGATAAAAAGCTTGTTATACTTTTTTTTTTAAAGCTTGTTATAATACTACCATGTTAATACCATAGAAAAGACGTACATGTTTTCCTATTCGCTAGTACATAACTTAGTTAGGAAATGTATGTTTTGTTTCTTTCTTTCTTTTTTTTTTTGTTAAAGGATATGTTATTTTTCTCTTTAAGAGTCTTGAGTTTTTAACTAGATGTAATATTACATGCGCTTCTAAACGAAAAAAAAATTGTGGAATTTTTCTTTTTCTTTTTTTTTTTCTTTTTCCAAAAACTCTATTTAGAGATAAATCAAAATCATCGTTAGTCAGCCTAAGAAAAAATTTCGCTATTTGAAGAAATTTTTATCATATACATATCTATAATTAATACTTAAAAGTATTCGCTACTTGAAGAACTTGTGTTGCAAAGTACGACAACGTGTTCGTACAGACACGTTTGGATTATTCTTGCATTTCATAACGCGTTTCTATATATTATACTACTATTGTTTTTGTCTCACTGAACTCGCGAATTAAGAAATTTAAAATGCCAAAATAATTAGTTTGAAATACGTATTTTGCACCTCATCTACTTATTATGTATTTCTTATGACGTGATAATTCACTGGACCGAATCTTCCAAGTGTATTAATTGCAACTTGCCCACTGTAAAGTGTAAAATATTGAATTGGCATTTTAAATTTCTTAATTCTGGGAAGTTCTGGAGTAAGACTTATACATTTACGTTGGAGTTTAACTTCCGTCTAATTCCTCCCAATCAAGTTCGAAACCGGATTCAAAGAGTGATATCTCCTTCAGAGGGCAACTTCTCGACCAAGTGTACTTCATACCTCCAGAGTCCAGACTATTAAAAAAAAAAATCATGTTATTGGTGAAGACATAACAAGCTATGCATGAGAAGGTTTGGTTAAGATGTGTGATACGACTTACCAACTCAGGATGTTAAGTTAATCCATTTCTGACAAGTGACAAGAAGAATGAAACATATCCTTGTGGGCCTGTGGCCTCTTCTCATTGGTCATGCGGAAGATGCGACTTTTGGCAAAATCATTCTTACAAAAATTATATTTGCTGACAGCAAATCATCATTAGGTACATAGGATCATCATTCTTCTCACTTCACTTGCTAGCTGCTACGATGATCTCATGAGTTAGTCTTTAATTTCTTTTTGTTTCCTTTGACTGGTTTTGATCGATTGAGCGAATTTCCCCAATTGACAAAAAAAAACACACATCTTAACTACAAAAGCTACTGATTTTATTTGTCCATATAATCATATATGCATGCACTATAGAAGCATTCCCCCCATATCTTCATCTTTTTATAAAACCATGATTGAAGTTGCCATGATTTAAAAAAAAAACAGCTAATTTTGGCATTTAGACATACGTAATAGTAAACCATGATTGAAGTTACTTTAGAATAACTTTTTTTGTTTTTGATAAAGCCTTAGAAGAACTTGAATCATGACTTAGATCCATAAGGCGAATTTTCAACCAATGCTATGACCTATGGATTTGTTTTGTTTGAGTTTTTAGTAATTTGAGTAGTTTAGCAAATTTTAGACATGCTATATATGTAAGTTTTTTTGGTGAAATCTACATATCAACGAAAATAATTTACACTAACAGAAAAAGGTCATACCTATATAACTAGATAATATACTTAATTAATAACAAAGATTATAGATCGCAATATCGTTTGATGCATGTCTCGTATATTTTCATGAAGATGCTTTCCTTATTAGCCGCACAAACAGTCGCCAAACTCCACTTCTCTTTCACGTTCTCTATTACAACTTGCATCTTTGTTTATTTTAA
Organism: Cardamine occulta; assembly: GCA_028015245.1. NCBI lineage: Eukaryota > Viridiplantae > Streptophyta > Magnoliopsida > Brassicales > Brassicaceae > Cardamine > Cardamine occulta. The sequence continues at coordinate 6,335,562 of CM051388.1, read as the reverse complement.
ATTTATATAAAATTAATCAAGTTATTTGTATTAAATTAGTACATACTACAATGATTGGTCCGTAAGATATCATGAACTTCTGCTCGAAGATTTCGTGTTAGAATTAGTAATTGATTACAATTTATCAAACACTTATGGGAATCAATCAACCAATTGGTGACTAAATTTGATTCTATGTTCCTATGAACTTACACACAATATGTAAACAATACATTGGCTTGTCACTTTTGTTGAAGACACAATCCAGCATGATTTGAAGCGAATCTATGACACTAATTAAACTAGAAAAAAATTCCCAAAATTTTGCATGTAACCTAATTGTTTTAAAAAATTTACAAATAAAATGTATCAATAAATCTCGGTTCTCAATTTTGATCGTTACAATTCAATGTCTAACCCCAGATGATATCATTCAATTTAGAAAATTGTATATTGTTTTTACAGTGATAATATGATATACTCTGCCTACTAAAATTATGGTGGTGGTATATATATATCGTAAATAGTTGATTTAATTAGTTAATTATAACACAGTGATGCATTTTATTTTTCGAGTGATTGATCCAAAGAAATTTCATAAGAGTGACAAACCAGGCCTCTACACTCGGAGTAGTATCCCGGATAGTATACGCTAGAAGGGTTCTACACTTGTCTAAATTTGACTCTGATAAATAAATTTAACTCCTCCAATCTAATAGTTCTTGAGCCCATGTCTTTAAGCTGCTATATGTTATAATTAATTAATGGTTCTAATAAATTGGAAATTAAAAAAAAAATATATCAATTTAAAATAAATAAAAACTGTTTGTCGACACTGTAGCACGGATTGGATCCTAGTTTATAATGTATATAGGAACATATAAATCAGCATTGCCTTTTTTTTTTTTCTTGAGTTAGATTCAATCTACAGTTTGATTTCCGAATCTTAAGCTGGTGGGTTTTGATCACATGCAAATTAAATTACATTTGTCTATTAGTATTACGTAAATACACATTTACACCCATATGTATAAGAACACGTTTGTATAACTGTGTATATATCCCGTATGGCCGTATATATACGTGCATCTACATTTGTAAGTTTACTTTCTTTTCGTTATCTTCTACCTATATATAAATTAGTTCATTTTATTCATCATATCGTCATGCCGATTAATACCCTTTAGTCAGCTGTGTCCAAACAAACAAACAGCAAATCCTTACACAAAATCTTGATACGTGGGTAAAATTGAGACCATATATACAACTTTCTTTATTATCACCAATTAACCATAAATATGACCTAAAAATATAAATAAGCATAAAATATTACATAAATAATGAAATTTTGAAATATCAAATACATCGATAGAAAAAATATCATATTGTAAATAAATCATATACCAGAACAATGGTTTGAATTCATATTTCTCATATAATCATCTGCGCCGATTGTGTAGTTACTGATGTATCTTAATTAGGATCTTAATGCACCTGTATCAATCAAAGCAAAAACATGTAATTCATAAGCTATTCAACAAATAATGACGTAAAAGAAGATTAGAAGTTTAATTAGCACTAAAATTTATATAAAAAAGGATTAGAATCGTTGGAATGAAAGATGTTTTGAGGTGTCATTTATAGAGTCTCTTATATAGATGTTGGCATCGCATAGGATTTGATATATATATATGATATTAAGTTATTAACTAATTTAAATCTAAGTAAATGAGAAGATTTAGGGGTATCTCGACTACGTTTATAGAAGATTTAGATTGTAATTTAGAATTTTTAAACATTAATAGGATATAAATTAGATTTTAAAAGATTTTAAATAAAAAAAGTAATTGTATAATTTCAATTAGACTTAATATAACTAATTCACTATTTTGAAAAATATTTAAATCATTGAATACTACAAAACTAAAATTTATATAAAAGTTCATAATCTTTATATATTAATATTTTTATAGTAATTATAAACAAACAAACAAAAAAAATCTTTTATTTGAAGATATTTTCATTATTAAGATGTCATGTTTTTATCGGTTAAAATATGTATTACTTTTTGTTAATATTATTTTTCAATTTTATAATTTATGATTATCTTTTTATTTTTATTGGTTAGTTTTTTTTAATTTGTTTTCAGCAATTGATATTAATAGATAAAATAGTTTTTTAAAGATACCATTATTATTAATATATTGTCAACCTTGTTATTAATTCGTCTTTTTCTATTTTTATGATTTTGAAGATTGTTTTGTTTATATATTAATTATGTTTAATTCATTTTTAGTTTAAATAGTGTTATTAATTGTATTCTAAAAATTTCGAATTTACCAAATTATTAACATATTGCATGAACTTTTTAATTAGTTATAGTTAAAATAGATAAATATTTAATAATATAGGATTTGTGAATATATAGTAAAATAGATAAATTATTTGATTTCAATAGTTAAGATTTTTTAGTAATTTTGAAATCTTAAAAATAGCTGTATTTGTTTATTTACGATTTGATCTACAATATATTTACTTATTTAGTCACTTGTTTATCCAGATTTGCTATTTTTTTATTTTTCAAATTATCTAACTTGAATATCTCGTTAGTTAAGAGGATAAACAGAACTCAAATATTTCCGATTTAAAATTTTTTTGCATTAAATGCTATTTTTAAATTGTGAGTTTAATTATATTCCTAAAATATTGACTATTTATTTTTTTAATCAAAATATATCTTAATAGCATTTTTTGTAATATGTCATATATTTTTTGGTTACATTGCTCAAATAATAATATAGAGATTAATTGTGATATGTGGGGTCACCTAAGATCCTCCAAGAACTTATATTCTTGATGAACATATTGCTCATAATTGGAATCATAATCTTACGTTATGATTGTATGTATCAGTTGTGTCAAGTAGTCCGACTTTTAACCACTCTTAGATCTCCCAAATATCCTACTCTATCTTTATCTCCTATTATTATATTAAGTTAGATACAATTTATAAGAGTTTCACATGTGATAAAACTTATAATTTAGAAAATTTATAAATGTGTACGAATGTATTTAGATCGCCATATATTTCATTTTTAATGTCCACTCTCAAAAGATAAAATATTTAAAGGTTAATAATAAATTTTTAAAATTAAGAATTAAAGAGTAAAACCAGAGGCACTGAAAATAATTAATTAAATTTGAATTAGTTTTAGCTTTTTGGTAAATTAAAAGATCAAATTTCTAACTTTTAAAACATGTAGTACACTTTACGGAATATTAATTGTGGCAAATGTATATATTTGTAAAGTAGTAGAGTGGTATTTTGAAAAACAAAGATATATCACAATACTATGTAAAATCATCTAAAACGAAACACGTAAAATGGAGAGAGAATGAATGTTTTTAAAAAATATATTATCAAATATGGTGATAAATCATTTGGTTTCAAGAAATCTGTTGGGAAGGAGGTGGAATATTTGTTTTCATATTCGAGTTTTCACTTTGAAAAGTGGTTTATGCTTTATTAAGTGTTACCAAAAGCTGGTTTATAGCTAATGGAGATTGTGGAGTGTGGACCAAAAGTCTAAAACGTTCTTGTTAACAAAAGAAAAGGAATTAGTGGTTTTTTGTTTGTTTGATTGTTCTCGGTTTAGCTGGTGTTTTGTGTATTATACCAACACTGTAAATCAAAATGTGTTCGATCTGGGTTGTAAACTAAAACGAGTCAAAGCGTGCGGTGTAATAAATTAATATGTATATAATTAATTAAGAAAAAGGAATTAGAAAATGAACGTTTAAAATCTTGCTTACCAGCAGAGCTGTGCCTAGAGTTTTAAAGGTTTAAGGTAAAAAAAAAATTGTTTTATATATTTTCAGAATAAAATATGTATAACTAAAATTTTATATGCTGTTTTAGACTAAATTAGAAAAAATTAATACTATTTCATAATTTATAAATAATTGTATACTATTTTTTAAACTATAAAAATATAATTATAATCTTATTCTATAAAAATACAATTGTATAAATAATTGTATACTATTTCACAATTTATGAATAAGTGTATACTATTTTCTTAAGCTGTTTTTATAATTTATTTTCTTAGTTAACATTATTTTAATCTATAAAATACTAAATTTTAAATATTTTTAAAAATATTGTAAATATTTAATACTATTTTGAATATGTGAAATATAATTTTAACTAAAAATAGCATTAAAATATATATTTGACTAATATATTAAATAAAAAATAAAAATTTGGAACCCTAAAATATGTTTAAAATTTAGAAGCTCTAGACAAATGCCTTATTTTTCTACACATAATCACGCCTCTCCTTAACGAGTAGAGGCATGACTAGAATTTAAAGATAAAAAATAATGCTTATCTTCAAACGTAAGTGTGTATATGTATACATTTATAGCGGAAGCATGTGTAATTAGGTGAGGTCCCTAAGTAGGAGGATTAAAATCTGCCTAATTAAACAACGGTTTTGATAAGCCGAACGTACCGACATTAGGAGGGAGCATTATTATTATCAGTTTATCACCATGGTAAGCAGCATCCTTTCACCACTTGGGGAAAATTATAAACATGTTTTTCCTACTATTTATGCGGCCTATGAATTAAATTAAAACTAACACACATAAATTCAATAGATTGTGATGATTTTAATTTATTTTTATCAACACCATGCACCATAATATAAAGATTTGAGATGATATGGAGTTTCTTTTTTTAAATGTTATTTAATATTTTCAGAACTAATAATCTTTGTATTTAAATCATTATGATTTAATCAGTGATATTTAAATAATTTCTTCATATTTGTAAAATATGTCAAAATGATATTCTTTGTGAAAAAGGTAGTTAATAATACTAGTAATAATAATAATTTTTAAACATTAATTACTCAAAAAGGTGAAATACTTAATTTTTTATAATTTTATTTTATATTTCCAATTTTAATTTTTTAAAAATATTAATTAATTCATGTATTGGATGGCCCACGCTCTGACCACGAAATGTAAGTCTGTCTAATTTCCAAATAGGTTTAAAAATGCACTAAATCCAATCCAAATATGTTATCTGATCATGAAAACTATAATAATCCATCCGAATTGTAGTTTGTAAATAATGTTATACATATTTAGAGACGATTTTTTCTCCTGGTAATCAGCAAAAGACCAAATCTTTATAAATTCTAATATGATATTCTCTCTGTTCTTATAATTATATTTCTAAAAAAATTATTTTTAAAAATCAAATTTTTATGTTTTCTCTACATGTTTTATGAGTTATTGATGATGAATTATAAATTCAAAATAAATAATTGAATACTATTGGTTTAGGATTATAAAAATTTGTTATTCACAAAAAAATAATGTATTTATAATCAACTATGTGAGAAAATCTTAAAAATATGATTAATACTGAATAGAGGGAGTATTAGTCTCGTTAATATTAATAATGGTGAAGATATCAATGAAGTGTATATGTATAGCCACCTACCCACTCCTCTCGTATAATCGGAATTTCAACCACCGAATTTGGGATATAGATCTCGTAACTAAAGTTTTGGAAAATAAATTAATTAATTAAATATTTTAAAAATATAATATGGAATAAGAGTATTGATGTGACAAGAGGAAGAAGAAGAAGACACAAGCTAACAGTTGTCCGAAACTGATTTTGGTAAAAGGTAATCTTTGATTTTGCTTACAACATCGAATCAGAACATTTAATTTAGTTGTTTCCCCATTTCTTTCAACTATAGAGTTTAAGCTTTCTATTATTACATCTTAAACGCGAGATGTAAAAAAGACGTATATAATTTTAAATATAAACTATACTACTGATGACTCTGAGTTAATATATTGGATTTTGTTATGTAAATTAGTTTTCCAATTCCAAATTTTAACTTGATTTTGTTATGGTGTCTTAAAAAGAGAAAAAGGTACTTTGCAGTTTATAGTGAGCATTTATACAAATTATATAACAAATACTGAAAATAGTAATAAACAATATTTTTATTTTTATTGAGACACTGCTGTATTTGCAAAGGACTCTCTATATATTAGCTATGAAAAATATAAATATCTAAATGATTTAGGGTCCTTTTTGGGTTTAAATCCGTCGCAGATGACTAATCCAAATTTGAAACTTTCCCGAGAACAAATCACATAGAAACACAATTAATAATTCATTCATTACTAGGAAACTATATTACTTTTACCGGACTAAATTCTAAACAACATTACGTTTACAAATTGATAATTAACTTTTGATAGAAATAGCGATCTCCTATAGACAAACCACCGAGAACTTTCAGAATAAAACAAAATAAAAATTGGCATCACTCTTATCTATTCATCCATTTGCAGGTCAATGACAACGTATTTTTCCACAATCGAATCTTCCTAATTCTTTACACAAACTTCTTCTCTGTAAGTAAACTAACATAATATTAAAATTGTCAAAGACTAACCTCTCTGTCACGTCTGCTATATATACTTGTCCCTTATTCACACTAATGTTTCCAAACACACTTCTCTCTCTCTCTCTCTTTCTCTCTCCGATTGTGTTTCAGAGCTCTAAGAAAATTAAAATGTGTCTTCCTATGATGATGGAGAGATCATCAAACAACAACGTCGTAGAGCTTTCTCGAGTGGCGGTTTCAGACACACATGGTGAAGACTCACCTTACTTTGCCGGCTGGAAAGCTTACGATGAAAATCCTTATCACGAATCTCATAACCCTTCCGGTGTCATTCAAATGGGTCTCGCCGAGAATCAGGTAATTATATAAGATTGTATACTTACAACAAAGATTAATGAAATATTGTGATAATGTATTAATTCTCTCCCTCGATCATCTTTTGCTACACACAGGTCTCGTTCGATCTTCTTGAAACTTACTTAGAGAAGAAGAATCCAGAGGGTTCGATGTGGGGATCAAAAGGAGTACCTGGGTTCCGAGAAAACGCACTGTTCCAAGACTACCACGGTCTCAAATCTTTCAGACAAGCCATGGCTAGCTTCATGGAGCAGATTCGAGGAGGTAAAGCTAGATTCGATCCTGACCGTATTGTCCTCACCGCCGGAGCCACCGCCGCTAACGAACTCTTAACCTTCATTCTCGCCGATCCAAACGACGCTCTTCTTGTCCCCATACCGTACTACCCAGGGTAAGTCACATTTTGCGGTTCTGAATTAAATTTTAAATAATTATATATTATGGTCATTCGTGTAGAGATATTTAATAAATAATAAATATAGCTACAGCTAACTAACACCACTTATAACAAAATTATAATCTAGCATATCATTGTATTTTTAATATTTTTTTGCATTGTATTAACCGAAACGTTTATTTATTTCGTTACAGATTCGATAGAGATTTGAGATGGAGAACCGGAGTGAAAATAGTACCAATCCATTGCGACAGCTCGAACCATTTCCAGATAACCCCAGAGGCGCTCGAGTCGGCATACCAAACGGCTCGTGACGCGAACATTAGAGTCCGAGGAGTGCTCATAACCAACCCGTCGAACCCATTAGGCGCGACGGTCCAAAAGAAGGTTCTAGAAGATCTCCTTGACTTCTGCGTACGCAAGAACATTCACTTGGTCTCAGACGAGATCTACTCCGGCTCGGTCTTCCACGCCTCCGAGTTCACCAGCGTCGCCGAGATCGTAGAAAACATTGATGATGTGTCAGTCAAAGAACGTGTCCACATCGTCTACAGCCTCTCCAAGGATCTTGGTCTTCCGGGTTTCCGTGTCGGAACTATATACTCGTACAACGATAATGTTGTACGGACAGCGAGAAGGATGTCGAGCTTCACGCTTGTCTCGTCTCAGACACAGCACATGTTGGCTTCTATGTTGTCGGATAAAGAGTTTACGGAGAAGTACATTAGGATAAACCGGGAAAGACTTAGGAAACGGTATGAGACCATTGTGGAAGGGCTTGAGAAGACAGGGATTGAGTGTTTGAAGGGGAACGCAGGGCTGTTTTGTTGGATGAATTTGGGTTTCTTGCTCGACAACAAAACAAAAGAAGGCGAGCTCGATCTTTGGGATGTGATTTTGAAGGAGCTGAAGCTGAATATATCTCCGGGATCTTCGTGCCATTGCTCGGAGTTTGGATGGTTTAGGGTTTGTTTTGCTAATATGAGTGAGAAGACTTTGGACATTGCGTTGAAGAGAATACATGAGTTCATGGACCGACGAAGGAGGTTTTGAACTGTTAAAAAAAAAAAGTAAATTTTTTGGTGGTTAATACATGGGTTGGGGGGAAGTTATTTTTTTAGGAAAGAGAAGATGATTAATGAAAACCATTGATGGAATATGGTTTTGATTTGTTTCTCTTTTCTAGATATTATTGTTTGTTTTCTTGCTTTAGACGAAGCAAGTTAATTTCATGTTCATCATGGTTTATTTGTAATATTTGTGGTTATATATGAATAGTTTTTATATAAATATTAAGAAAAATATCTCCATTTTTCAACTCTGATATATATACATATATATACTATAACTTAATTAAGCATGGTTTGTTCAACAGATCAAAAGAAGAATTTTTAGGTAAATAGAAATTCTGTTTATGTTGGTGTAAGATAAAGAAATACCTCGAAAACCTATTATTAGACGGTAGATAGAAATTTGTTTATTTTATTGAAGGCCATTTATGATACGAATTGTCGTAATATTTGTTGACCTTTTTGTCGAAATTAATATTTGTTGTCGTATACCGCAAATGGTCTATATAGGATTATTCAATGAGGTTATGTCATTGTTGATGTAATTTTCTAAAGAGGTTAGTGTTGTTAACTTGTTTGTTATGTGGTCGGGTCTTTTTGACTTTGTCACACTATACAACTCTAACAAGTAAGGTGTTCCTTTTTTCACATCGTTTCTCACGGTTTTGGTGAAATCGAAATAATCTTATTAAGTGGCTGCCAAGTGAGATATAATATGACGATTTATAACAATTTTTAATACATCTATATTGTAGGGTAGCATATGAAAAATCAGCTTATAAAGAAAATGCTTGTCAAGGTCACGAAGTCAAATTTCAAAAAAAAAAAAAAAAACGGTCACGAAGTCGAATCTTTATATGTTTTGGTCTTTGGTTCGAAAATATTATGAGCTAAAAACGATTTGACTTAAGATTTTGTTAAATAACATGATTTTAAAGCTTTTTAAAATTGGTAAACGAGTTCATTATTTATTATTAATCAATCAATTAGTTCATTCCTAAAGTGTCCAAGTTATTTCGTTTTCTTGGCCAAGTCTTGGTCGTATACCACTTGGTTGAATAAAAACAAATGAATTAAGAGCAAAGACAATGGTCTCTATTAAAGTAATATAAATAATGCAAATTGTTGTTACAGTTACAGATATATTTATATACATATTTATTTTTGAAAGTATATTTATAGCTAGTCATTATTAATTATATTTTGAACGAGTTCGTCACTACTGAGGGAATGGTAGCAATACAGTATAGAGGTTGCATGCGGCGGAAATATATGCATTTCTTACATATTTTTAAATGTAAGAAATATTTTCATTTCTTACATTATGCACCTATAACTAAGAAAATCAATTATATACGTCGTAGCGTCGGCCTAATTATTTTTAAACATTTTGATACAATAATTTAAGAATAAAAGTATATTAGTTTGTTTTAAACTTGTTTTTAGATAAACCAGTTAGGACTGATCTTTAACAACAAAAAAAGGTTAGGACTGAATACTTTTTTAAAAAATTATACAGAAGTGAAATCGTACATGGGAATCTCTGATTAAATTTATAATTACTTTGACTTATTATATTGCTTTAATTAACGTAATGGATTAATTACTTTCTTATCTCATGCATACATAATCCTACAAATAACAGACATTTATGTACATACTTGACTTATATTATATAGCTATATATATATATATATATTGGGTTAATGTTATTATTATACTTCCACCTACAGCTAATTAACAGAAGTATTTGATTTGACTAGCCCTTCCAAAAGGAAACCCCATTAATTAAGTTTATTAAAATGGGTTTCGAAAGCATCACGAAGTAATAAGTATTCAGAGACTAATACTATTGGACTTCGCATGCAAAATCCTTTTTAATTAAATTAATCACCGATTTGACATTTAGTCTCTTCGTTTTGTATGCTTCATGTCTTTGGAATTTCATACTTTTGACTTTTTTTAATATAAAAATAATATTTTTGACTTTATACAACTCATGTCTCTATCTACTTGGCATACTCGAAATTTTGGGTCAAAATAACATTTACCCCTTGTAAATTGTTTGTTTGCTGATCAATTCTGTATTCAATGTGAATAGGTACAATTATAGACTTCTGTACTAACCATATATCTAAACCGATTAATCATTCGTTTCCGGGAAGATATACATATACGTACGCTTGACTAATTAATTAACCGACTGTCCGAACTGGAATTTTAGAGTATTTGATTAAACATTTCAAAATCGGCAACGTGGTAGGCGTTAATTCGAACTGTTTAATTAACGTATAGCGAATTTTGGTGCCTCTTATTTACATGTTTCCCGAGGCTTTGTACGTAAATACTTTTTGACTTTGTAATTTTGGAGAATTTTAGAATGTACATATATTATGATATTTAATGCTCGTATAGTCAAAAGCTTCAATGTTCATATCTGTATTTTTGTGACAACTGGTACCAAAAGTTTTATGACAATTGACAAGTGCAAGAGACTTATCAAACTTTCGTATAAGAAACTTTTATTTTTAATGTTAAGAGTCGTATATAAAACTTCTCGTGATATATATATATATATATATATTATATCAAAACGCGATAATTTATTTTCATACAATGTAATTATTTTGAAGGAATACAATATAGATATCTTATCATTCATGAGTAATGCTGAATCTAATATAAACCCACGACGATGACAAAAGAAAAAACAATCAAACCACGACATCTTTTATGAATTAAGAGGTCATTTCTCTCTTGTTATTTAGTAGTCTAATTCACAAATGTTTTTATTTACGTATTAAACTTTAAAGTTTTAATATACCCTTTTGTACTATGATGATAATACATTTAGAATAAAAAACCGATATAACTTTTCAAAATCGAAATGTGGAGTATAAAAATTCGCATACACACGTGTGATATCGGTCGTTGGGATTTTCCAACTCAATGCTACATTTTGGGGGTCAAAGGTCAATTGAACAGCTGGGAGAATCTTAGCCGTCAGATCAGTCCCCACCTCACACGCGGATCACGCTGACAGGCTGGCGCTAAATCATTGGGCACGTCCCACGTGTTAACTAATCATCGACGTCGTCATTAATTTTACTACGTTGGTCTCATCTTCGTGTCGTATTAAGAGCTTCGCAACTATGTTATGTTCATGGACTTATCTTTACAACAACCCGAAACCTATTTTATCAAAAGAAAATAATAAACCTACCAGAAACCTATATATCTTTAATGCAAAGGAATACACATTATAATTTAGACACGTACATATGGACCCAATGATGTGACTAGGTTAAACTTAAAAGTGTTTTGCAGCAGTTTTAACTATCCAGATTCGGATTGAAAGTTCAGTTAAAAAAAAGAAACTAGTTGTTTACCAAAAAAAAAGAAACTAGTTTAATTATTCACATCATCTATTCTAATTCTGTTAAAAGTATGGACAGAAACTCGTGGGTATATATGAAACTCTTTCTAAAAATCCTAAGTTTGTGGCATTATCATTCCAAATACAGAGATTGATCACATTTAAATAAAAACAACAAATATATAGATTAGTTGGGTCAATGATATATTATTGTGGTTACAGGGGGGGTGATTTTAACTATCTTATTCCTCAAAAATCCATGTGTTTCCTTGTTTTTTTTAAAAATTATTTCTGGCAAGGACACACGTATAGATGTGGTTGACATTTTTCTAAAACCAAAATCTTTCATTTTGAATGAATTTTACAGCCATATAAAAAAAACAGTGGGTAAAATTTTCTTTTAATATCAAATGGTATCGAGGGTTAATACACAAGTACTTATTATTTAGTAAACTTCATTTTCTAATAACAGATACTTGTAATTAATCTAGTTCTTTGTACCAACTAGCTAGTATCATCGCTGCATCATATCTTGATTCAACTATGTACGTGTAAGTGTTTGAGCTATAGACCGGCAAAAAATCCTGTTGGCAAAATCAACTTATTACAAAGTAGTTCTTGGTCTAGTAGTTTATTTAAAAGAGTTTATGGCACTGATAAAGAAATCACGAATTCGAATCTAATTGGGAGGAGAAATGTTCTCAAATGTAAATTTAAAGACTCTCTCAGAATCCACAGAGATTAAAATTTTGGTTTGAATTTTGAGATTATATAAAAAAAAAACTTATTTTTAAAAAATCTTTAGAACTATTTTGTCTTGTGTATTATTGCATGCGATTTTTTCCCTTTAGATGATTTTAGTGAGACGAACAAAATAATAAATGTGACATCACACGTCAGTGGTCCAGAGTAATAATTTGATGACAATCTAGTCAGATTATGCTTTTGGGGTTTACTCAAGTATATTATAGTTAGCTAATCATTGATTAGCAAAAAATGTGATCCAATGACTAATTAATATTTAATTAGTGTGTTTAATGAATATGATAAACTATAGGGTGTTTGAAAGTCAGCGTCAGGTTGGATAGTAGAGTAGCAGACTTCTCAATTAAGACTCGCCCTGGTTTTTAATATTCACCTACGTTTAATCGGCCTAATTATATTTTGGGTTATTCAGGGTTCCTGAAGGCCCGGCCCATATAAGGCCCGTAGTTGTTTGTTTTTTTTGCTTCGTTCTTTTACTATCGGAGAAACCTCAAGAACAAAATCCCCAAAAACTCATAAGCTTGTAGTTTCTGTTAATCCAGCTCCGCTCTCGTTCTCCGGTAACGGTGAGACATCAGTAATAAAGTCTTCGTCGCCGGTAACATCAGCAAGGTGAGAGAGATCTCTAATACTTTTGATTCGAAGTTTCATCTCTCTTTATTCCCCTTTTGGGAATTCGACTGCTAGATCTGCGCTTTCGAGTCGCTTACTTTGATGCGGAATTTGATTGAGTATGGGCCATTAAACGATAATGTAGATGCTCATGAGGTCTACCTATTTGGAAATGATCTTAATTTTTTATGATTAGGGTTTGTTTTGGTCGACATTGATTTTTAGGTCGAGCTATTTTGATCTAAATTTTCAATTTCATTCGATTTTTGGAATTGGATTTAAGTTTTAGTACGTGGGTGAAAATTGTTATACCTTACTTAGATTCTATATGCATCCGTTAGTTTCTGTTTTATTAATTCGTAATGCAAATTGTTTGATGGGTTAGGGAAGAGTTTTGAGAGATGGCATCCAAGTTGATACAACTGAAATCAAAGGCCTGTGAAGCATCAAAGTTTGTGTCCAAACATGGCACAACTTACTACAAACAGTTGTTGGAGAATAACAAGAAGTATATTCAGGAGCCAGCCACTGTTGAGAAATGCAATGAGTTGTCTAAGCAGCTTCTCTACACTCGTCTTGCTAGGTTTGTTTTTTTAATTTTTCCTTTTGCTCTCTTATCTGATCTTGGATTCCGTTTGATGTGTTTGTTAGACTAGAAATTGTTTGGTAGACTTTGATGTGTTGTTATTCTGCTGTAAAAGGCAAGCCGTGGCTTTGTTTTCTGTCTCTCTCTCTTCCACGGTTGGTTTTGTGCGGATTTGGAATGATGCATATATTCTTGGCCTCATTGTCTGTTAGGTTTGTGATAGGTCACTGAGGAATCAAAGACTAATGGAACTATTACATTCTAGGTTTGATTGTTCCGCACTATGAATTTATCACTTTCCTAATATGATGTCCGCTTTGATGCATCTGAAATAGATACCAACATATCCCTATTTATTGAGAGAGAGAGGCCTTGGTGTAGATTTCTTATCAGAATAGTCTTTTCCCTGTTTCGAGATAAAAACTGTATGTCTTCTTTGTTGTTGTGACTGACTTGTTTATGTGGATTGCAGCATTCCTGGACGTTATGAGGCCTTCTGGAAGGAAGTCGATCAAGTGAAGGGCTTGTGGAAGAATCGGGCGGATTTGAAAGTTGAAGATGCTGGAATTGCAGCACTCTTTGGTCTGGAATGCTTTGCTTGGTTCTGTGCAGGAGAGATTGTAGGAAGGGGCTTCACTTTCACCGGCTACTACCCTTGAAGAAACGAAGCATCCCCTGTCATAAACAAACATGTCTTCATAGCAATTAAATGCCTAAAAGCCTTTATATCATAAACTAGCACGGCGATATTACAAGCAAAGTTGATTTATTTTCTCTGGATAGTTAAATACACAAAAAGTTTTGAAGCTTGAGGCATCATCACTCATGGTAGCTCTAATAATATCAGTTGACAACGATGTTGGCTTTTGGAGTGTTTTTTTCTGTTTCAATGATGTGAATGACCATTTTCTTGCTCATACAATAGAATTAAAATCAGAAGCAAGATCATCAAATGCATGATCTTAGTTATTTTCAAATGGGTTTGGACAGTTTGGTGAGCTGTCTCCTTCGTAAAACAATATAGTTAGGCCTTTTCTATTAGATTCACATAAAAGGAAGAAAATCCCAAAATCTAGCACAAAAGCAAGTCTGATCTGCGTAGAAACACTACCCATAGTTGTAGCGGAAGATCGGAAACTGAGACTTCAGTCCTCGGGTAATCTCTCTCTCTTAAGATTGTTCTTCAGTAAAAGTCTTCTCTCTGTAAAGTTTTCTTCGTTTACTATGTGCTCATTTTTGGATCGTGAGTCGTTTCTATGTGTGAACTGTAAGGTTTGATCTGAAACAAGAGTCTTGTGCTTACTTTAGTTTCTCTTTAAGGGGGTTGTCTTTGAAAACTATGAAAGATCGTTAATTTCAGAAGAAAAATTGTAAATTTTCACTAACCCAGAAAAAAAAAAAAAAACCTTTAGTTCTCTGCATTATGTCTTAAAATTTTCCTTATTCATTGAGCAGATACTTGAGTGTGTTTGAGGAAGAAGATTGTGATTACAATGGCTAAGGATGAAGCCAAGGCATCAGATATTTCCAAGGGATTGCTCAAAAGTGAAGAGCTTTATAAAGTTTGCCTCTACACATTCATCTATACGTTTTCTCACATTTTTCAATTTTGACTCTTCATTTCTCTGATACCTTTCTTTGAAAACTGTTGCAGTATATATTGGAGACCAGTGTGTACCCACGCGAGCATGAGGCTCTCAAAGAGCTTAGGAACATTACTCGTAGCCACCCTCGAGCTGGGATGGCTACTGCACCAGATGCTGGCCAGTTGATGGAGATGCTTCTGAATCTGGTTAATGCAAAAAAGACAATAGAAGTTGGGGTTTTCACTGGATACTCTCTTCTGCTCACTGCTCTTACATTACCAGAAGATGGCAAGGTATGTGCATATGACCATATCGAAAAGAAAAAAAAGACAATGAAATTTTCCCTTACTGATTTGGTACACGAGGAGTTCTGCAGGTTATCGCCATTGACGTGAACAGAGACTCGTATGAATTAGGATTGCCTGTTATAAAGAAAGCTGGTGTGGAACACAAAATTGATTTCAGAGAGTCTGAAGCTCTTCCAGTCCTGGACAAGCTTTTAAACAATGTATAGCTTCATACTTCTTTCTTTGTCTCTTTCACCACATATATATGTTGCTTGCTCAAAGAGTGTACCTTTATTGTTTCCTCATCTGGTTCACTTTGGCCTTATATTCTCAATGCTTAACCCAGACAATAGCAATGACAGAACAAAATTTGCTCAGGATGGATACATTGATCATTTCGAGTTTCCTGTTCACAAATAAGACCTGTTTAGCAGCAGAAACGATCAATATTTATCATGAGATGGTCTTTGTGTTTTGATGTTTCTGATGCAGAAAGCAAATGAGGGTGGATTCGATTCGCATATGTGGATGCAGACAAGGTGCGTTATTGTAACTACCATGAGAGGCTTGTGAGACTCATCAAGGTTGGTGGGATAATAGTGTATGACAACACTCTCTGGGGAGGATCAGTTGTTGAACCAGACTCATCCACGGTCAAGTTGATGAGAGAAGGCAGGAAAGCAACCCTCGCGCTGAACCAGAAACTCTCGGCTGATCAGCGTGTGCAGATCTCGCAAGCTGCGCTTGGAGATGGGATCACTATATGCAGGAGATTATATTGAGCTATGATGTGATGCCAAAGTAGTGTTGTTGTTGGTGATATTTTGAGTTTCAATAATGAAGAACAAAGAAAAACCATGAACTCTTTGTATGTGTCTTCACTCTTTTCATTTCAAGATTCTAAAACTTATAAAGAAAAACTAAACTCGTTTTATGCAAAACTCAAATTCTGAAAGTTGGGTTTGAAATTAATTAAAAAAACTCAGAGGGGCGTTCCGAGAATCGAACTCGGGACCTCTCGCACCCAAAGCGAGAATCATACCACTAGACCAAACGCCCATTTTGTTAACTTGTTTGATAGCTAATTATCTATTCTTATAATACTCTAGTTTTCTCCGCCAATGAACCTATCAATGATTCTCACGTTATTCACGTGGCGTCTGTGTTTTTTGTACAGAGTCTCCTAAGGACTAAGGTTGAGAGAGCTTCCGATGAAGGTATGTGACTGTTAAATATCCTAACATTTGCTATTGTATATGCATGACATAAATTATACAATTCCGTTTGCATTGCTGCCTAGTTATAAACGTTTTAACTTATCCCTGGGACTTTGGGGGACAAAACAACTTATCAAGTTAATCTTAGTAAATAAGATGAGAAAATGTTGAGTTCAGAAACTAATAATTGGGCCATAGAAAGACACGTCTACTAAATTAAAAAGCCCATAAAATTGACTAGGGTTAATGTTTTCTTCCTATCGAGCGCCGTATATAATTCTCCTCCTCCTCCTACCACCTCCGCAACCACCGTCTGTGTCTTTCGACGTTCGTGAAGAGACGAAGGTACTTTTTTTCATCTGTCTTATATTAATTCCGTTTCCGATGATCTCCGTTTAAAATTCGTACCAATGTACAAAATGAAGTACAGTGAGCTGACCCAGCTTGAGATCAGATAGAGAATCGATCGGAATTTGACTAATTCGAGTTTCAATATACGCAGGAACTTAGAGAGACGTAAAAATGTCGGAGAAGACGAAGGGAAGGAAAGAGGAGGTGGTGACGAGAGAGTACACAATCAACCTTCACAGACGCCTTCATAGCTGGTATGTTCCAAATCAAACAATTTGGGTCAGCTGGAACTGTGAATTGCTTCATATTCAATTGAAATCTCACTATGAGTTGTGCACTCAGTTCTCGATGAATGTGACCTTGATAAGTCTGATATTCTGTTGTGTAAAACAGTACCTTTAAGAAGAAGGCACCAAAAGCGATCAAGGAGATAAGGAAGTTTGCAGAGAAAGCGATGGGGACAAAGGATGTGAGAGTGGATGTGAAGTTGAACAAGCAGATTTGGAGCAGAGGTATCAGAGGTCCTCCTAGAAGGATCAGAGTCCGAATTGCTCGGAAGAGAAACGATGATGAAGATGCTAAAGAAGAGTTCTTCTCCCTTGTCACTGTTGCTGAAATCCCTGCTGAAGGACTCTCTGGCCTTGGCACTAAAGTCATCGAAGAAGAAGATTGAACTATCTTGTACTAAACCTCTTATCAGATTTTTTCTAGTTTTTTTCTTTTTCGAATCAGTTAATTGGAGACAAATCTCTCAGTCTCGTGTCGGAGTCAATGTGACATTAATCCAGTGATTTTTTTGACACAATCAAGAATTTATTATACAAATGGACCAATCAAGTGTTCTGCTTCATGATTTGCCTTTGTAACCTGGAATCTAGTTCGAGTCAATCATGAGTCTTTTACACAAAAATGAATCTTATTGCTGTTCGTGCGGAACTTGAAAGTTTCGTTTCTATTTACAGCAAAAGAAGAATGTTCTTTACGGTATGGTAGAGTCAAAACTTGCATTCTTGCTATCACAGATTTACTCTGAAGAGTGTTGGGGCAGCTTTTATCTCTACCTTGCTTTATATGCATACATATAGTTCCTTAGTTTCTTCACTTCTTCAGATGATTCCTCCAGAAGATGGTCCACGTATAGACAAATTCCAGCTCCGCTGCAATTTTCAAAGAACAGTAAGTTTGTTAAAACATTAGTGTTACATACACAGGAAATATATAAATATACGATAGATGCACATACCAAAGTGGCCCAAATGGGAGCCAGATTGCATCCCACCGGAACTTCGGAAGCCTAGAACACCATTGAGAACAGACTTTTAGCACAAATCTACAGAAAGCACGAAAGAAACAAACTGAAGAAACACATCACTATTGTTGATCCAAAGTGAACGACTAACATAAGGATTAATGGTACTAAAAACTGCATTATAATCTTTGAACCGGCATATCTGGAGCAATACATTGAGATTAATTGCACTCTAGCTTCTCTTAATTCTAATTGTAGTAGTAATAACGAAGGTCTATCAAATGTAAGATGGTATCTGAAATAATGAAGTCTGTAGTCTTTGGCGTACCTCATCAAGTAATAAAGCCAAAAGATGGTCAATGCAGATCCAACAACACATGAGTACCAGAACCACCGTCTATGATCATTCTTCTTATCTCGTAGTCCGACAATTGAGAGGCCGCAAGCCATGATAGCTATCCACTCTGACTCCAAAATTCCGGTGATAAAAGTGTTACTGTTGTAAGAATCAAATAACATGCAGAAACTAAAAAAAAATGTATTGAAGATCTAAGCAGCAAAGTCTTGAGAACACAGTAAGGTTTCAGTACGGCCATAAATTGGTTCTAATAACTATACTAGCAGAGAAGCAGTTTTGCGTACCTAAAGGTCCAAAACACTCAAAATGCAATCAATCTTTCTAATTCTACACTATTCCACCAATATATATGCTCTTCGTTCATCTCCTACAGAAAACATGATACTCAGGGAGCTAGAGGCAGTGATTGACCATGTGAAAGTGTGCATTAGGTTAATATGCACCTAACATATCTGTTTTTGTCCCATGTTGGTACAAGACATTACACACAAGCTCAGTATTGGCTGTACCACCATATTGAATGACGAGACAAATCTAATAAACCATGACTAGAAAGTAAAAAAAACATATAGATGTAAGACAAACCAGCTGAAATGACCATCCATGACTTGAGATCTTCCATGAAGTAAGCATGATACCGCTGCTCAGAAAAAATGGCATCACAAAAAAGCAAAACAAGTGCACATAACTCCATATACAGAGATTGTAATTGTAAGTATAATCAATTCAGTAAAATATAAGCTCTCCATAGTTTGGGCAAGAAATTTAAAGCTGCTATCATTAAAACAAGAATCACTTATAAATCTGAGGTCAAAGATTTGCTGGTAACACCAATACGTCACAAATTGATATTAAGATCAAAGATATGGCTGCAACTGAAGACAAGGGAATTAAATAGGAAGAAGAAGAGTAAAATCTTAAGCAAGAAAAGAATTGGATCAAATCATACCAGTTCCCATGGTGAGATGAACTGCTGAAAAATGGAGTAGAAGAGGAAAGCTGCATAGCAGATGAGAAGAAGCACGAAGACGCTCTACACAAAAAGAGAAATACAAACTTTGTATAAACACACAAGTCTCAAATTTTGTACAAGTTCGATGATTACCTTCCATTGGCGAGTTTGCTGAGCATGAGCTTCCTCGAGCGAGCGAACGTACTCCTCTTGCTCTGTAAAACGACGAAGATAACGAGTTAGCTTTACGAATCTGCTGAATATTTCACAGGATGAGAGTAAAACAAACCTTGCGTATCGATTGGCCGAGAATCGATGTCGTCGGAAGTAGGAAGGACGAACTTATCATCATCTTCGTCGCTACGAGTTCTCCGCCATTTTCTAGCTAATTTGTTCATTGATTTTTCTTCAGATGGCAAAACTCTGAGAAATTGAGAATTTAGATCGAGAATTGGGAAACCATCAACCAGCGAGCCTTTTTAGAAGAAGCCCACCTTCATATTCTTCTTATACGCCGGTCCATTTCTTCCGTCCATAAGATTAATTAAACAAAATAAAGAGATCACAAGTCAACAACACTAAACAAGAATAGTAAACGATAATGAAATATCAAAATGTTCGACTAAATATAAACATTGATATCGATTAAAACGCGATGCAAGAGTCAAATTATGCACATTCATAGACCATGAATCACTAAAAACATGACTAATCTTTCTTTTTTTTGTCAACCAAACTTATATGAATCCAAAAAAGCTGAGTGAGATGGTAGGTGATAACCAAGTGGAATGTATATGTCAAGGAATAATCTAGTTTTATCTCAGAAAACGTTGTTTTTATTCTGAAATTTTTTAAGAAGTTTGAGTATTTTTTTTTATTTGAACATCAATCGTGATCTTTGTATAATTATATAATTGGTAAGGACGATTTTATTCATTGAATGATTTCATTACGCATATCAATTACAAAAACTAGTTAAAATATTTTTAAGACCCATACACACAAGCACCATAACTGGGATCGGTGGCAGCAAATGTGCCGGTATTTCCAAAACTACAAGCTTCTTTGGTACGATCATGGCTTTGATAATAAGCGTTCATCACAAACGACGCATGATTTGCAAGCTTATCGGGGATAAAGCATGATCCACCTGGTCGGATTGGACTACAATCAACTCTTTGACTACATCCAAAATTAATATTTGATTGTAGTTGCGCATCCGTCGCCGTCAGAGTTGCTATACACCATTGTTTGGAACTCACGACATGGAGGTGGTTGATCATGATGCAAGAGACTAAGATGAAAAGGAGTGTCATAGGCGATGACATTTTGGCCATTGTTTCAAATGATAATCAAATAATTTTGTTTTTGGATTTCTATGTGATTATACGTTTATGTGTCTATTTATTATGATATATATATTACAATGATATATCAAGTGGTATAGTAATTATAGCATATCTATATTAAATCAAGTAATATATTAATTCTAGTCAGATATTTGAATAGAATTGAATAAATAATTTGAAATGATACGTCTATAAAAAAAGTTTAATCACTATATAGTGGAAAGTCAGAGATTTCAAAATATTTAGGAAAATAGAAATGTATCTTTATAATTTGAAATATATTTTTATAATTTGAAATGATATGTCTATAAAATCTTTTAATAATTATATAGTAGAAATTCAAAGATTTTAAAATATTTAGGAATATGTATATATATATATATATTTCTTTCTAATTAGAAAATATATCTTTATAATTAGAAATATATCTTTATAATTTGTAATGATATGTGTATAAACATAAATTCATATCTATAATTTGAAATGACAGGTCTATAAAAAGTTTTGATCACTAGATATTTAGGAAAATAGAAATGTATCTTTATAATTATAATATATCTTTATAATTTGGAATGATATGTCTATAAAAATATAAAGATATCTATATAACTTTAAATGATATATCTATAAAAAAATTAAATCCCTAGATAGTAAGAAATCAAAGATTTAAAAGTATTAAGAAAACTATAAATATGCCTATATAATTAGAAATATATATTTATAGTTTAAAATGGTGTCTATAAAAATATTAATCACTATATAGTAGAAAGTCAAAGATTCAAAATTATAAGTTAGAAAACTATATAAGAGGATCATTATCAAATAGGCATACAATATAATTAAAGATACTAAAAATAAATAAAAAGATATAAAAATAATTGGAAACCTGGATTTTTGAAAAAAATGAAAATTAGCTATTGAATCACAATACACCACTGGTTTTGGAGCATTTGTGATGTGAAGTTCTTGAAGAAAATGGACTAACCACTCACCTCACAAATAGCACTAGCCATTGTGAAACACCTCATCCTGGAAATTTTACGATTTTACCATATAAAAACCGTCGTTATAGTCAAAAAATTAGTCAACTATATATAATAAACCAAACATAATAACTTTGTTATTTTGAAACATATTAAAAATTCACAATATATCTATCAAATAATATATTCTATTAAAATAAAAATCTATAAAATTAAATAGCAAAATATTTTCTTGATAAAATTTTAAATAAAAATACGTAGATAGCTTTCAAATTAAAACAACAGTATTTGCATTACATGTTGAAGATGGTGAGTAGATATTTCGTCATGCATGTGTGGAAAAACAAATCGTTAGAATTTAGATAACATATAAATATAGGCCACGTAATGCTGAGTCAATCAAACTAAACACTTTTCATACTTTTTGAGGACAAAACTCATGCATATTTAAGGTCAAGGACAACTCATTCTTATTGTTATAAATTGTTGGCGTATATTTTGTTTTGTCACATGTGTATTAGACACCAAAAATCGAATCGTGTCCTTTTTAAAATAGATTTACAGAGTTCTCAACTATAAAATTATCATACCATAGTAGAAATTTAGTAACATTTGTTCTTTGTCAAGTAAGGCTTTTGACCGGATACAAACTTACCGTACTCTCAATTTTAAGTAAATTCTCTACATTATGTTCTATCAATAATAACATATAAGAAAAAAAAAAACATTCAGAAAACATTCACCCAGAAAAATGAAAATTTCTGTTGAATACAAATATATAATTAATTTGCTCTTTGATAAAAGAAAAAAAGATAGTTAATTTTGATCTGCGGAGGTTTTATTTGTCACATTAATCGTCCGTTTAAAATTATATTTCTTTAGGAAGTTTAATTATCTCTACAAACATTTTTTTTTGTCAATGATAAAACAATATCTAGATTTAAAACTTTTCAAATATAGTTATTTTTTGCTGGGACTTTTCAGATATAGTTTGGTAAACGTATTTAGTTAAATTCACAAATCAAATAGAAAATTCAATAGATATAACGAAAATAGAAATGATCGATTCTTATCTAAAAATGATTAAAAACACAGTCAAAATAATAATTAGAAAACCAGTCAAAAATAGCAAAAATTACACCAGAAAATCAAATCACTACTGACAAATCATCAATTTCCTTATTCCGAATTTTCTTATCGTAAACTTTGGATAACAATAGACAATAAAAAAAGGAAAAAACGAAAGTTGTTTCTAGGCTGGATAAACATAAAAAAATACAAAATTAGTCAATAAGGACTTAGATTTTCTCCGAATATCAAGGAGAGGAATGGTCTCCAAATCCTAACCTACCACTATATAAATTCCCAAACTCCTAATCAAACTCATAAACTCTTCAACATAAAAGTATATAACCAAAGCAAAACCAGTTTTTTTTGCCTCTCTCTCAAGAAATCCTAACCGTCGCACTCTTTCGTTTTCGATTCTCTTCTATAAAACCGTTCTTCGACAATGACGATCGCTGTAGAGAAGCCGATGTTTGGTAAGAATCTTTTCTCCCAATTTTTTCCATGAAAACAATGGTGAAACAATGAAGTTTCCACGAACAAACAACGAATGAAGCTTTTATTTTTTCTTCTAAATCATAATTATTTTCGAAGAAAACCATGAACAATGATGTATTTATTTATTTGTATTTTGTTTGCAAGTAGAGGACGTTTCTGCATTCCAGAAGAAGAGTGAAGACAAGATTGGATTTTCGATGCCAAAGATGACCACCGAAGACGACGAAGCGTTTTTGGCACCTGAGATGAATGCTTTCGGCCGTCAATTCAGGTTTATTATTGAATCCAAAACGAATTATTCAATATAAAAAGATAGAGTTTAATATACATTCAACTTTGGTCGAATCTAGACCTTTGACTTGATCTGATTGCGTACATTGGTATATCGATGGCAGGGACTATGATGCTGAGAGTGAGAGGCAGAAGAGCGTCGAAGAGTTTTACAGATTACAACACATTAACCAAACTGTCGACTTTGTAAGACTCTTAGACTACTGATTAGGGTTTATAACACATTTAATTTGATATTATAAATTTGATGGTTAATATTGGGTAATTTGCAGGTGAAAAAGATGAGGGCTGAATATGGAAAATTAGACAAAAAGGTGATGAGTATTTGGGAATGTTGTGAGCTCCTTAACGAGGTTGTGGACGAGAGTGATCCAGATCTCGACGAGCCTCAGATTCAGCATTTGCTTCAATCTGCGGAAGCTATCCGCAAGGATTACCCTAATGAAGATTGGCTTCATCTAACAGCCCTTATCCATGGTAAATTTGTTATATCCAAATATAGTATTTTCTACAATTTCGAATAAGTGTAAATTTAAAAGATTTTTTTGTTTAGATTTTTAAATAAAAAAGGAATATGATATGTAGACTTTTGTTCAGATTCAGTCAAACTGCCTTTTTCGATTTTTTATCTATTTTTTTTTTTTAATATGTGATGCTTTTGATTTGATTTATTTAACCACCGATTGAAGTGGATGTTTAGTTGTGATATTCATAATTAACACATGAATAATTTATTGAATTTTCAGATCTTGGGAAGGTTATTACTCTTCCACAATTCGGAGGACTTCCACAATGGGCTGTTGTTGGTAATTCAAGTTTTATTTTGTGATTAATATTTTAATCATTCGAATGTTATGTGAAACTAATTGTTTATTTTCTATCACGAAACCCTGCAGGTGACACATTCCCGGTTGGGTGTGCATTCGATGAATCTATCATACACCACAAGGTAAAATAATTCATACAATTTCAGAAGTTGTTAATAGAAATTTATTTATGATTTTTGTAAAAAGTTATCACCCAAAAACTGATATTACTTTCATTTTTAATAGTTTTATAACCAAAATTAGCAACGATTTATTCACTATCAAACATATTCACCTTTTTTCTTTTTCTTTTTCTTTTTTGGTAGTATTTTTTGGAAAATCCAGATTTTCAAAACAATGCCTACAACACCAAAACTGGGATTTACACTGAAGGATGTGGACTAAACAATGTCATGATGTCTTGGGGCCATGATGACTATATGTACTTGGTAAGATAATTTAATCAATCTTGATTAGTGTAAACTATTAATCGATTTCATAATGGTTGATTAAATTCATATAAAATTTCAGGTGGCTAAAGAGAATGGAAGTACCTTGCCGTCCGCTGGACAATTTATTATACGTTACCATTCCTTTTACCGTAAGCAATTCAATTAAAAATATGACTTAACTTATATACGCTTTAGTTGTAACCATTTATCAATTACATATATCTGTAGCATTGCACACGGCTGGAGAATATACCCATCTTATGAACGAGGAAGACAAGAAGAACCTGAAGTGGCTACACATTTTCAAGTAATTAAATATTTAAATATGATTAACTGATTGAGTCTTAATCCGAATAACTTGAATTTCGAAGTTGCTTGCTATATATGATTGTTACTACAGCAAGTACGACTTGTACAGCAAGAGCAAAGTGCACGTTGATGTGGAGAAGGTGAAGCCTTACTACATGTCTCTTATCAACAAAGTGAGTATATATTGTATGTTCTTTACAAAAAAACAATTATTATTTGAAAGGATATACTATATATTTCTGAAATTTTCAACTTATTATTCTCTTATTCGATTTGCAGTATTTTTCCGAGACGTTGAGGTGGTGAACTGTGTATGGAAAGAGACAACCGTGGCGATGGAGGATTAGTCGTTTGATTCATTTACAAAGTATTTACACATTGTCGAGTAAACGTGAACAATGATATAATTGTGTTATACATATCTATCTTATGTAAATTATATTCTGATCGTCTATTTTCTTGTCTGTAATCACAATCATTCCCCCGTGAATGCTAAAGAGTATGTATGCTGAGATGATATAAGTTTTTAAATAATAAAAAGTTTTATATATGAGAGGTAACTAAGTGTGTGTAGTTTTAACCAAAAAAAAAACCAAGTGTGTGTACCTCAATCACTTGATGGTGTCATGTAAAAAAACTAAAATTTACTAACAAAAATCTAGAAAGAAAAGGATCGTCAACACCATCGGGACACAAGTGTACTACGGGAATATATCGTCACCACCTATTATGCTTATAAACAACAACTCAAAGTTACGATGAGCAAATGGTCGAAGCCGTGAAGAATTACCTATTCATGGTTGAACACTGTAAACATGTTTACTCGAAATTGTCCAATAATACAAAGAAAAAGTAATTTATTACAATATATTTTATAAAATCGTTGAAATGGAAGTAAGATATGCAGTAAAACCTCTGTAAATTAATAATGTTGGCACCGGAAGATTTTATTAATTTAGAGAAAATATTAATTTATTGATAAATTAATAAATTATAGACAGATTTACATAATTTTTTTAAAAATCATTTAAAGTAAGAAATTAAAAATAATATTTTAATATTAGTAAACAATTATCATATATGCAATTTTTAATATTTTTTGATGTAATTTGAGAAGATAATACCATATATTTTTGATGAAGTATGCAAAAATTATAAACAAAAATACAAATTTATGAATAAAGAAATAACACTATAATCATTTTTTACTAAATTATCTTAGTTATATTTTATAGTTTTACATAATTATTAATTTATAATATTGATGAGACCATATTTATGCCAAGAGAGAGAGGGCAAAATCGTCAAAACCCTATTATTTCGCTCAACCACCTAATGATCATGGGGCTGAAAACGCCAGAGAGTTTGTTATGCTCAACTTCACGTAGTGATCTCTTTGGTGACTGGAGGAACATCGACAGGTCCATTGCAGTTGCCATCGTCCAGCAGCGCCGACATGGGCTTCTCTTTATCATCAGAGACATCTTTGGGGCTCAAGAAACTCGGCTGGTTCGTCGAAGAGAGCAGCCTCGCCCACATCCTATCTGTGATCACCACATTGTTCTGTTTCTCCGTTATTCTCTGCAACATCACAAACCAATTCACATGATGACATGACAAATATGGTTCAATGATGAGGATACTAATTTAATAGTGATATGGTATGATGAAAATTACATAAAAGGGAATGTAGGTTTGTCTTCCGTTCACTAGACCACTGACATAGCCAGTGTATCCAGCCATTGCACCATGCACTGCGCTCTGAGCCAGCAGTGTACAATATACATTGTCTGACGCATTGCTTGGAACAGCCCAAATCATGTATGTTGGATCTGAAATTTAAGATGAGAGAAATGCTATGAGAATCGAAATAATCAGGGTACTCATGGCGGATATGAATTGTACCAATATATTTGAGGTTCATTGTCATCTTCTTCGCATTAAAATAATCCTGAGCCCAAGTAAAACGAAAATTTAACACATGATGAATTAAGTCTTGATTATACTATCCATCAATATTTGATGCTTTCTCAGTAATTTGTGGTTTACCTTGATGCTTTGTGACAGCCAAAGACCAACATCTTTGAGAAGTTTGTTACCAGATGCATCCTTGAGTGTCATAGAGTCCATGCTCTTCGACATTAGATCTTGTCCTGCACCTTCTGCAATCACTAGCACCATGTGACCGCTCTCCTTGAGCCGTTTCTCTATGTACTCAAACAGTCCGCCTTCTCCTTCCAGGTAAAATGGTGACTCTGGAATTAGACAGCAATCAACATCTCTGCTTGCTAAAGTAGCGATACATCGCTATGAACCCTGTTAAAGCAGTGCACGACTTGTGAAGCAATCTTATACGAGAGCTTGATAAGACGAAGAAAGAAGCAAAAGAGTAAATTACTCACCGCTGTAGCGACCCATAAGCTTGACAACGCCAATACAGTTCTCATTACTCTCAGCTTCCACATGTGCTGCGTTAATAGCCCGTTGAGCCTCTTTATGTCATTATCGATTGTTTTTGGGATTCCAACAACTGCAACTTTCAGGCCACGTCGTCTAATTTCCTACATGGTTACCATCAAATGATCAGTAAATTCTGAAATTTTACAAATTTGTAAGGTGAAAATGGGATTTACCTCAAATATAACTGATGCTCCTCGCTGTGTTCCATCTCCTCCTATAATGTAAACCTGAATTATGAAAAAACCCACCTCAAGAACGAGTTTTTATATACTTATAGAACACAACACTGTGTAACGAGGTGGTGGTTATTGAAACCTGATTGATTCCTCGATCTTGAATGCTGTCAACTATCTTTGTGGTATCGTGACCACCTCGTGAGGTCCCGAGGATAGTCCCTCCGCGCTTATGGATATCATTTACGACTTTAGAGTCTAAGGAGACAGTATTCTTAGCATAAAAGCCTCTATATCCACCCTGAAAAAGATTCAAGCATGAGAAAATGAAACAAAAAAGAGCTTGTTTGTTTCAGTATGAACGAGATTACAGTTACATAAACTTACATCTATTCCCAGTATTCTCTTCACTCCATACATGTAAGATAGACTGCTAACTATTTCTCTAATCACAGTATTAAGGCCGGGACAAAGACCCCCACAAGTAACTATGCAAGCGTGCACTTCATCAGATTCGAAGTAAACCTGTAGAGAACTAAGTCAACAACAGATTCTATCCAAATGGACAAAGAAGTCTGAAAGCAATGCGAAAACCTTTTGGCGTGGCCTGGCTCTAAAATGAATTCCCCTTGGACTATCCTTGTGGACAACAATCTAAACAACAAGGAGAAGAATCAATAAGAAAAACATTAGCTCTAAATTCTCAGGCTGCAATGGATATAACAGAAAGTTTCAAACCAAACATACCTTTTGAGGAACACTGTCATCTGCGTCAACAAAATATTGCCTGAAAAAATCATGTAACAACAGCAAGCTAATGATTGAATCACCACAGAACATAATCAGGAACCTTAGTTGCCTAAAATGTCGGTGAAAAAGACTTACTTAACCACTGAGTATGCTGGATTGTCTTGCAATGGATTAGGATAAGTCTGCAATAACATAAAACCAAAATAAAAATAGTAATAAGTCTAAAACCATGTTACAGATTTGAGTCAGTTTCATAATCCTTGGGACCCAATTGCAAAAGATGTCTCTTTTTGGCTTGGGAAATCTTATATTATTCATAGTAGTTGAGAATCTGGAAACATCAATCTCAACTCAAGTTGCAAGTAAGAAGCTAAACAGCTAAACCTGCTTGAAATTGATACAGAAACATGCACAAATATCTATCTACCTAGATCAAGTTTCAACCTTTTGCAACTGTAACGATCAAAACAAAAGTCTAAATCGTATGATACTACCTACATAGAAATCTACCTAGATACATAATCAAAAACTTCCACCGGAAAAGTAAAAAAAAGAGCCGAAATCAGAGATGGGAGAGCTAATATACAGGAAGAGCCGGAAGGTAATCGGAGAGATGAGGAACGTCTTCTAGAACATAACCACAAGAACCATTAATGATCTTCGGCTTACTGCTATTCTCCACAGTACTCATAACGACGCACGAATCAGAGAAACAACACTTTTTTCAGGGAAAATTTAATAAATCAATAAAAAGGATTTTTTTTTTCTCTTCAGGAGACTTGGACGAACTCGTCAACGAAAAATTGAATACGAAAATTGGAAGAAATGAGAGATGAAATCAAATCCGTAGGTGAACCATTTTTATAGGATTAAGAGAAATTTTGACCAAGGAGTAAAAAGTCAGATACAGAGAGAGAGAAAGAGAAAGAAACAATTAAATTTGTAGGGAAATGTTGGTTTTGGTCACACTTGCCTTGGGAGATTATTGTGGGTAAGTATATGCTGATTGGTAGCTTAAAAGTGAAATTAGGGGGAAGAAGACTCAATTCATCTATCTCAAGTTCCAAGATTGATACATCTATCTAGCTAGATAAAGTTTGAACCTTTAGCAACTGTAAAGCTCAAAAACAAAAGTTGGAATCATAGATGGGAGATCTAACATACAGGAAGAGCCGGAATGTAATCGGAGAGATGAGGAACGTCTTCTAGAACATAACCACCAGAGCCATTGATGATCTTCGGCTTGCTGCTAGATTACATAGTACTCGTCACTACGCACGAAACAGAGAAACAACTTGGAGAGAAGGTCGATGATATTGTTTTCTATTTTGTTACCTTAAATTGATTGATTTTTTCCATGAAATTGGGTTGTGGTTCTCAATACAGAGTATTTGTCCATTTGATATTTCGTTGGATTTCTGTTCCTATGCTTAAGGCCTAGAAAAAATTGAACCCAACCGGAATTGGTAATTGGATTTCGGTTTGGTTTCGAAATATTTTCGTCAAAGGAACACAAACAACGCATAATAACATTACTCAGAATTTTAACCAACAAATGACAAAAAAGAAAAACAACACATGGCATCACCCAGAATTTTAAAAACCATCCAAGGTTCAAGGTACTTATTGTTGCAATGCATCTCAAACCAAAATCAAACCGGAATCTTTGAGTTTCTCCTCCATGATCATGTCGCTTTTGTCACCCATTTCGAGAGTTACATGATTCTTCCATTCACCAACTATCCCTTTGCCGAGTGCTCACATCTGCAAAACGAAAGAATCACACAAAATCACCAGAGACTTTTGTTAGAATCATTGAAACATTGACAAAAACCTTTTATATTACGCTAACCATGAGACCAAAAAAACAAAGTAAGAAGACTTGGGGATTCGATTCTAACCTCGACTATTTTAAACCGTGCGATTTCTTTGAAGAATCCTCTGAACTCTACGTCGTTCTTGCATACGCCATAAACGATATTGTATACCACCATAAGTACATTGGGGAACATTCTATCAAAATAGATGTATACCCCATTTTGAAACAAATGCTGAGAAATCACAACAACTAATTTAGTGCAAGTATTTGACAGATTTGTTTGTGTTAAATAGATAAGTTTAAGAGGACAAACCTTGATGTCTCTTGGAAGTGTGTTGTAGTGCTCTTCCTTGTTTCTTATCACTTTTATTAAATCGCTAAGACGAGTCCCATCATACGTCTTAGCCGTGTGTATGTAACTAGTACTCGCTGCGTTATGGTTCCTTGCGCTGTCTGGGTCGAGGTGTTCTAATAACGCCCTAGGCAACTTAGTAAACCAACTTGCATCTCCTAGAGCATTTGCAACAGTTGCAACTTTGTTTAGTTCAGATTCCAAGCCACTCTTACCAAGATTATTGCTAACCACCTTGATGAAATCACGCTTCACATCATCATTCCAGAAAAATGGATGAAGAAGTACTTCACTTGCACTGGGGCTGCAAATAAGGATTAGAGTATTAGCAAATAAGGATTAGCGTATTAGCAAATAGGATTAGGGTATTAGCAAATAGGATTAGCATTACCGGGAATTAGGTTTAACATTCACCAAACGTTGGACCAAGTCATGAGCTTCAGGAAAGGTTTTTATAGCGCGTAAATCACAACAATTTTTCAGAATGTTCTGTTTCTGCTTGGAAACCCCCCCTTCAGATCCAAATGGGTGTTTACCCGAAGATACACAGTGAAACATCAGACACCCTAAGGCGAACATGTCAACAGCAGTAGTGTACTCTTCCTCGTCAATCTGCTCTGCTGGTTGGAAAACCTCACTCTTCTCATCTGCAATTTTTACAGAGGCGATTTAAAATTGGTTTGAAAACTCAATCACGTGCATACACATGAAATATCATTTGATATGTCAATCAATATAAGGGATAAGAAACATAACAAACAGGAACTCAATCATAACAAACTCAATCACCTCTGACACGGGGAGGTAAGAATGGTTTATTTTCAGCCCTAGCAATGCCCATGTCATCTATTTTTGCAATTAAGGTCTTCCCATTATACATAATCATCACGTTCTCTGGCCTCAAGTCTCGATGGATTATTTTGAGTTTGTGCAAATGTTCAATGCCTAAGACAACATCCCTGCATCACAAAACCAGTCCCAAACATGTAAGTAAAAAAGTGAATCGAAATGTAAATTAGAAAATATATATCCTAATGAGTCTGAATTTACCTGATGAGATTTATCAACAGTGTTGACGGAGCTTTTGCTGCTGTCCACAAGCTGTGTTGTCCAAGTGTAGTCTCCAAAAAACTTACATAAGTTGTTTCTTCAGGCAATACACTGGCTCTGCTTGATGATCGTTTTCCGTCACAAAATTTGACGAGAGATAACAAGTTGCACATCCAAGGTTCTAAACAGTAAGAAAAACACTTCTCCATTTCCTCAAAACAAAAATATCGGATGATGTTGGGGTGAGAATCAGCTGCAATGAGGATTGCGATCTCATTATTCATTTCATCAGATCGATCACCGCATTTTACAAAAACTGGACGATCCTGCAAATAACCTTCAAACACCTTCAAGTCCTTCCTTTCTTCTATAATTGTATCTGATAAAGACACCTTAGTCGTCCCTTTCCAAGCTTTTGTGTATACAGTCGTAATCCCGCCATCATGCGTTTCAGAATCTTCCTTCAAGTCCTTCCTTTCTTCTATAATTGTATCTGATAAAGACACCTTAGTTGTCCCTTCCCAAGCTTTTACAGTCGTAATCCCGCCATCTTGCGTTTCAGAATCTTCAACGGAAACCAAAGAATCTTTTAAGAGATCGGGAGTATCCAACTTTAGCATAGAACCTTTTTTCTTTTGCTTTCTTTTGGGTTTAGCTTTCCCCACACCTGACCCGCCAACATTTGAGGCGGAACTGCCTGACTGCCCATTTGAGGCGTGTTCTGGATTCGAACTGCTAGACTGCTCATTTGAGGCGTGTTCTGGATTCGAACTGCTAGACTGCTCATTTGAGGCGTGTTCTGGATTCGAACTACCAGACTGCCCATTTGAGGCGTGTTCTGGATTTGAACTGCATGACCTCCATAAAAACCTCATCATGAAGTATACCAAAGGCAGCAAACATGCAAACATGATAACCACTATCCAGATATCTGAAACTAAGTTTTCTTTCCCCTGCTTGGTCGCCTCAGCACTGCTGGTCCATGCCAACAGTACCAGTAGTCTCGGCCCAATGTGTCTTTGGCTTTATCACAAAACAAACTCGCGGGTTAGAAATGAAAATGACAAGTGCTAAGGAGAGGTTTAAAATAAAAGTTTTCTTACTTTATCTTTCCTCTTTGAGCTTTGTCCATATGAGTACCAGTCCATATTGTAGTGTCTTTCCGTCCTTCTCTAGCATTTCTGCTAAATGTACTGGTTGATTGTTGCACGGCCACTCTAGCCTGCGAAAGAAGAAACCCGGATATAGTTAAACTAACAAATAATTTTTAAAAGGTGTTATCGATTCAAATTTGGATCTCTCACCTTTCTTTCAAGAAGAAGGGTGGTCATCCACTCGTCTCTTTTAGTTACAGGTTTAACTTTGGTTGCCGCCAGCAGCTCTCCATCGCCTTCTATTGATATGCCTGCAAGCCAAAAACCCATTACTATTTCATCCCATTAAGACAAAGAGATTAAGGAGCCTGCATGACACCGTGACTCATCATCACCTAGTGATCTTCTCCATTGTACTGCTTGCATTGAGTGTAGTTTGGCCTGCAGAGCAAGTAGAACACGTCTTTGTAAGTCATACCAACAGATTTTTCCTGAAAGATTACATAGATCAATTCGGTCGAATTACAAACCTTAAAATGCTTTATGTTTCTCCTTAAGTTCAATCTTGCCATCCATTGCTTTTCGCTGTAGACCTCAATACATTAGAGATATTAGAAAAAAATAAAAAAAGAAGGGGGGCAGTAAAGAGATAGGTATTAGGGGAATGGAAATAAAAAGATGATGGGTGGCCACATGACTCAGTAAGTCTCTAATTCTGAGAGCATTATTGAAAAATAATCAGACATTTTATGATTCATCACCCTTTCTGGCTTCCACATATCAATTAGACAGTAACTCTTTAATTTTGACATCATTATTGCACATATCAATTACCACAAGAAAGAATAGTAGTGTGAGGCACCTGTTGTTCAACTGTCTTGCATCGGAGTGGACGCAGTATAAGTGGCTGCAGCAATAGTTGGTACGAAGGCTCAAGCAACTCGGTTTCCTCACTTCCAGTTCGGCTAACCACACTTGGATGGGTTGAATACACTGAATTTGTAGAAGGGCTCGAGACAATAATGGAGGCATTGTGACCACCCCTACCCATCAGCACATCAGCATGTTTGACACGAGCAAGGAACAAAAATGTTTCAGCCAACACATTTAACACATTCAGAACAGCTTTGGCGTGAACCCAGTTTTCATTTGCAAGCACATCGACCAGCACGTCTAGCAATATCAAAGGATTAGACTGCTTTGAATTAGACGATTGAATACTCTTTGACTTGGAACTTGCCAAAATCACAGAACCGCCAAGTGAACTAGTACTAGTTGATGCATTTGAGGAGGAATAGTCAACATGCAGTATAACCGCAAAATTACGGCAACTGTTTTCAACAAACTCATCATATGTGTCACTCAACAGTGTCTTGGAGCCAAAACTTTTAAAACAAAGATACAAGCAACATGTTGCCGACTGACTTTTAACATATTTGCATTCAAGTGTAAGTGGCTCTTTCTGAAATGGAGGATGCTTACGACCACCCAACTTCCATTGTAAAGCTTTTTTATAACAAGGATGTGGCACGAGCCTCAAATGGGACCATAACAATAAGGTAACTTCAGACATCACATTCACCACGTTAGGTTCCAGGAAATCATGATTTAGATTATCCACCCAGAATTCAAGGCTTCGTAACCCCAAGCTCACAAATTCATCGCTTCCCTTCAAACAGAATACCAGAGCCTTCATGAGACAGGGAAGGTATGGCAATAAGGAGCTTAAGCGTGCAGGAAACATCAAACACAGCTCTAACATAAGGTCTTTCATGTCCTCCCCAGCTGGACCCTCGGGCATTGTCAGGAGAATATTAAGAAGAGGTTCATATTTGCATCTAGTGAGCTGTCTGAACACAAAGCGGAGACGCCATTTCTCAAAGACCATCTGTGTAAGAAAATTTAAAGCTGTATATTAGCAATTGAGTTTGACTATAAACAGGTGCAAGGATCTTACATTGGCTGATAATTTCGGGTTACTCACTAAAACAAAAAGATTCATCATTGATAAGAGCTGACAAAAACTACCTGGACAGGAAGTTCAAGCTTCGACCTAAAAGTGACATGATCCTTTCCCACCTCACCCTCCTCCAAAAGCTATGCATAGTTAAAAACATCCAATGATTTAGTGGAGTTGAGAAAAGTACTAAAGAAGGTTCAATAATCTGTTTTTTTTTTAAACTCTTAGCACCTAATTTAAAGGTTCATAAAAACATACCAAATGGCACATCAAGAAAGAATACTTGTTAAAGCTATTGACCATCTCGAAATGCAAATAGATAACAAGAAGGCAAATGCATCTTGCAAACTGCCCCTGGAGATCAAGTGATCAACTCAATAATAAATACACATGTTTGCCAAAACCAAAACAAAAACAGCTTAAATTAGTTTCAAACTTACCAAATAATAAATTATCAGTATTTGCAAATAATAAACTAAATAAATAAGAAAGTTGAACCCCTGATCACAACATTCAATATTGAAAAGCAACTAGTATTACACAAATAAGACTTTTTAACAAATACATCAAAAACAAAACCGTCTGCAAATAAACCAAAATCAAAAGTCAATATCCGAACAATATAATTCAGACTAAACAATGAGATATAATCATATTTCCAACATCGCAGAAAGCTATACAGAGAAACATTGTCTCACCTTCAACTCTATGAACTGAGGTTTCAAATGCGAAGGGACATTCTCAGGTCCAGTGACAGATATAGCAGCAACCATCGCGGGAATTAAATGAAGACACAACTGAAATTAGCAAGCAAAAAAAGAGTATAAACAAACCCCCATTGATTTTCATTGCTTTGATATTAGTTAAATAGTTTGTGATTGAACAGATTAATTAACACTGACAATAAAAAGGTTGTCACTAACAATTACCTTGGTATACAAAGGCTGATACAGCTTTTGATACTTGGCTTCAAGAAGAGCTCTCTCCTCCCGGAATTTTGCCTCTAGCTCATCATGTTGGCCCTGTGTGGAAAGAAGTCACCAGTAATCAAAACGCAACACCTTACTTTGAAACTTGACATTCGACTAAGCAAAATAGTACAGTGCAAAACTGCATTGAGCAATATAGTAAACATAGCTTGGGAAAATGTGAAAGAAATTTCCCTAACCTGTACATCTCTCAAGGCATCAACACGCTTTCTCACTTTAGGAGGAAGATTCTCGAGCACATCAGAGCGCTGACCAGCCAGATTCTGCATGAATTAACATAAATATAACAAACTCAACAAATAATCTCCCATAAACTATCATTCTACTTAAAACAAACAATGAATGACACTGAAACCTAAACATCAAACACCAACGCACGCCTTATAGTGCATAAGCAATAAGACATAAAATCTAACAGGAGCTCAAAATCGTTCAAGCTCTGAGGTTTTCAGAAGGAAAAAAAAACTCACCTTAAGAGCGTTCACAAGGCCAGCTCGATCCTCATCTTTAAGAGCTGAGAAAATGAAAGAACATCAGTCAGAACAACGAAGATAGTTGTGATAACAGAGGGAAAATAGGGTTAAAATCAGCTCTTGCTGAAGAAGCGCAGAAAGAGATAAGAGTGATAGGGGGGAGGAATTTACCAGCAGTAAGATCGGCGACACTGAAATTATCCTTGTCGTTGCTCATTCTCTGAGCATTTGGAGAAGAGAGTGAGCGATTTGAAGGAGAAGGAGAAGGAGAAACTTTGGATTTTTGGGAGGTGACGGACGAACAATTAAATCCTCGTTCTCTCTATGATTCCCTCCTCCTTTACAGTTTACACACCTCTAATAAACTTAGCAACTGCCATTTTAATTTAATTTTCCTACATTTTATCTTTTTATTTGTTTCCTCTTTTTATATTTACTTTTCTTTCTCTAGATTTGATTATTAAAAAGAAATTTTGTTTATTGGATTCATTACAAACTTAATTTAATCATGTTTGAGAACTTAAATTTCTTAGAAATTCAGATACATTGAGTTGTCAATGTCACAAAATAGGGATAACGCGCTATTTCCCCACCAGAAATATTGTATAGCGTCAGATAGAGTCCAAACTATGACCCCAATCTAAATATCCATCCAGCAAAAGTTTCATTCCTATTTATCCATCAATTGAAAGTTCAAGACTTATCAATCCATCAGAGTAAAGTTTCAAACCTAAAATTCTATTAAGCCGTATTAATGTTGGTTAACTGGTTTGAAATCAAGCCTTAACCATTTAAACCAATTTGTAAACCAAATTATGACCCGATTAGATGTAGTCAACCGGATTATGACCCGATTATAACTCCAAAAAAAAAATCGAGTGTTTGAAATCGAGAAACCCAGAATCCCCAATTTAATCATAAATCCAAAAAAAAAATCCCCAAATCGCATTTTTGTTAAAACTGTAGAAACTTAGAATTTGAAATCGAGAAACCCCGAGTCCCAAATCAGAACCGCAGCTATCTAAATCGAGAGTTTGATGGCTTTAATTCCTCGGGAACAAATCCCAACAGATTTCGACGACGAAGAACAAGAACGCGATGATCTGTTCATCGAGAAGATGGTTCACGATTTCAGAGATGAACCACCAGTGGAGCACGATGTCTATCCCGAAAGTGATGATGAGAGGAATGAAGATGTTCAAGAGAGAGAGCATATACATATAAGACGTGGTGATGAGATACTGTACAAGAAGCAAACATTCTTCAATGGAGTTGCTTTCAAGGAGTGTGTGCTCGACTATGCTCTGAGAACTGGCCGAAATCTGACCCAGTACAGGTATGATAAAGATAAGATAGGTTTTAAGTGTCTAGGTGGTGCTGATAAGGGTTCACGTTGTCCATGGCAAGTGTATGCAACGATACTTCCTAAAGATGCAATATGGAGAACAACGGTCTTTGTAGATAAGCATACATGTATTCCTAGTGGAGATGTAGACATTTTTAAGGTCCCTGTGATAGCTAGGATGTTTCTAGATAGGATCAGAGATGAACCAAAGTACTTTTTGCCTTTGAAGATTAAAGAAACGATTAAGGAGAGATTCGGAATCAATGTATCTAGGCCTCAATGCCAATCTGGTAGGCTCAAAGCATTTAAGTGGATAGAGACAGAATATGATCATCAGTTTGCACGTCTTCGAGATTATGCTGCTGAGATAGTAGCTAATAATAAGGGATATATTGTGGTGATTGATACAGTTAAGAATGCTGATGGTCAAGATGTCTTTAGTAGGTTTTACGTTTGCTTTGATATCCTCAGAAGAACATGGAAACAGACTTGTAGGCCTCTACTAGGAGTTGATGGCTGTTTTTTGAAGGACAAAATGAAAGGACAATTTTTGGTTGCTGTAGGTAGAGATGCGGACAATGCTATATATCCAGTAGCATGGGGAGTTGTTGAAGTGGAAAACATTGAAAATTGGACATGGTTTGTGAAAATGTTGAAGAGTGACTTGGATTTGAATGATGGTGATGGATACATTATAGTGTCTGATCGTCAAAAGGTATTTTTTCATTTATTTCATTTGAGTTGTTAGATTCATTGGTTTGTTTCATTCTTTTGATGCATTATTTTGTTTTTTTTATGTGTTTTAGGGTCTGATCAAAGCTGTGAAGACGAAGTTACCTAATGCTGAGCATAGAAAGTGTGTGCGACATATCTATGGGAACTTGAAGAAGAATCATGGAAGTAAAACCCAAATGAAGCCACTGCTATGGAATCTTGCATGGAGCTACAATGAAGCCGATTATGCTCAACATTTGGAGAAGCTATTCTGCTATGATTCTAGAGTGTATGGAGATGTTATGAAGATGTTACCACAGACTTGGTGCAGAGCATTCTACAAGCTAGGTAATTATTGTGAAGATGTGGAGAACAACTCTACAGAATCTTTCAACTGTTCTATAGAGAAGGCAAGGAAAAAACCATTTGTGCCTATGTTAGAGATGGTAAGAAGACTGGCTATGGTACGTATATCCGAAAGATCTGCTAAATCTCATGCTCACAAAAGTAACATTTTCATTTATATACTTGCATTTAATCATTTATGTGTGTTTTCTTCTATTAATGCAATGTTTGTTTATGTTTATTTAGGGATTTGCACACCTTATGTGGAAAAATTTCTGGCGAAAGAGAAAGAGAAAGCTAAGGAATGCAGGGTGACTAGAAGCACTAATGGCATGTTTGAAGTTTCACTCAGTGGATGCTCGTACCGAGTTAGC
Organism: Cardamine occulta; assembly: GCA_028015245.1. Classification (NCBI taxonomy): domain Eukaryota; kingdom Viridiplantae; phylum Streptophyta; class Magnoliopsida; order Brassicales; family Brassicaceae; genus Cardamine; species Cardamine occulta. Next base: position 6,296,326 of record CM051388.1, on the reverse strand, counting down.
TTAGAAAAGAGGACTTGTAGCTGCATGAAGTGGGATATATGCGGGATACCATGTGAGCATGGCTATGGAGTTATTCTGAAACAGAAGGGTTTACTTGCTGAGAATTTTGTTTGTCATTGGTTTCGGACTGAAATGTGGAAGAGGAATTACACAAAGGGTCTTGTTCCACTTAGAGGTGCAAGGTTCTGGCCTTCAACAGAGGGTCCAAACGTCCATCCTCCTTCTGTACCAGTAGACGCTGAAGGAAACCCTATCACTAAGCAAGATAAGAAAAGAAAAAAAGGTAAGAATGAATCTCCAACCAAGAAGCAACCAAAAGAGAAGAAAAAGATAATGCATTGTGGGATTTATGGTTCACCAGATCACAATTCGAGGTTCCATAAAAAGGAAATAAGATCTGTAGCTAAATCTTCTCAAGCTCAATCATCTCAAGCAGCTCTATCATCTCAACCTCATTCATCTCAAGCTCAATCATCTCAAGGTGATTTGATGTATGACTGATGGCTAATGTACAAGTAAAGTAGGCTGATGGCTAATGTAGGACTGAGGATTGATGATGGTCATTGTAGGAACTGATTTTTTTTTTTTTGGCTTTGTATCAGTAATGACCAATACTTCTCTTTTTGCTTGTTTGACATAATCCTCTTTTGTATCGGGTTATTTTAGTTCAGAGAATTTCAGATTATGTTATCTTGTTATGATTTAAGTTTTATGTTCTGATTTAAGTTTTCTTGTTATGATTTAAGCTTAGCATATGTCTCATAAATCTCATAAATTAACAACAAATCTTCTAAATTAAACATGATAACAAAAGTAGCGTACACATAGACTCAACATAAGACTCATAAATTAAACACAAAAGGTCCAAATATAACAACAACATCATTCCACAACTAAATTCATCAACCTAGTAGTTTACTAACAACAATCATCACCATGCACCCAATTACTCCCAGAATCATCATCTTCTTCAAACGAGATGATGATTCATCTACCATATCGTCGACCCTCTCAAATATATCTTTCTCAAGCTTCATAAGGATCTTCTCAAACGTCAACCTCTCAAACTCATGCCTCTTAGTTGTAAACTCTTTCAACTCTTCCTCAAGTCTTGCATTATTCATTTGCAATGTCTCAATCTCGTTTATAAGAGCCTCATCGACCCACTTGAATATGTGGTCGTCATTCTCAAGCTATAATATGAAACATCAACAACAAAAATAACAAAATCAAATAGTAAATCGTGAAAGCATCATAAACAATTCATTCAATTAAGGATTTTGATCAAATTACCCTCTCTGATACTGCTAATTGACAACGGAGGTAACGCCGGTAAGGATTTTGTACCGATTTTGACATCAAATTCACAATTGGTTCTCCACACGTACATACCTTCGGCAAACCCGTAAATCTTCTTCTTCGACCGCCAGTTAAAGATCCACTCGAAGCTCCACACACATTACTCATTTCTTATGAGCATAATTGAACATATCAAACGATAAGAATGAAAACACATTAAACGATAAGAATAAAAAACAAACCATGAATTCGCATAAATCTAAGCTTCAAAACACAAACTATACTCAAACTAAACTAATACTTACTATCAATGTCCGAAATCTCAAGAGAAGGTCTATCGATTTGGAGATTTTAAAATTTTAGGGTTTGATTTTTATTTTGGAGATTTGATGTTAGATTGGGTTTTATCGGGCATAAAACGGGTGGGATGTTGTTGGGTTTCAGTTTCAATCGGGTTATAAAACCGGTTTAGTGTCGGAGTTTGATGGTTTGGTATAGTGGTTTGATGGTTAGATCGTTTATGGAATGATAAGTCTCGAACTTTCAATTGATAGATAAATAGGAATGAAACTTTTGCTGGATGGATATTTAGATTGGGGTCATAGTTTGGGCTCTATCTGACGCTATACAATACTTCTGGTGGGGAAATAGCGCGTGTTCCCCACAAAATAATATAGACTTGTGTGATCCATGTCATTTTTGAAATATACAAATAAATATTTCACTAATACTTCGGAAATTTAAATACTTTTTACAGAAGTAAAATGTTCTAATAAACACTCTATCGATCATATTTGGAAACATATCTTAGGTCCAATACTACAAGAGAATTTATGATTCAAATTCTTCACAAGTATAATTAAAATCCAATAAAAGTTTGATTTAGTAAAACACAAAGGAATATTCTAAGATAGGTGACCAAATGGCCAATAACGTCTTTGTCGTTGAGACTAACCGGCCAAGATATGGATGCTAATGATATAGTTGGCTTGGTGTCTCGAAAAAAGATAGATAGACAAAGGTTGCAGAATCACTCACTCTTGTCCTCTTCTTTGGACTGCTAACAAAGCCTTTCATTATCATAAAACCAAAGATAAAATACCGAAATACCAAATTTACAATTGCGAATTCCAAAACAAAAGTGTCTTTCGAGAGAGATGTAATGGTTAGCGCGGCAGCTCCATTGAGAGATGAAAAGAACTAAGGAACTTCATTAGAGGATGATGCCAAAGAACAACTTGACTTCATACTTCACCAAATTCTGGATAGAAGCCTAATACTGCCGCTGAACCTGTTACTACAAAGAAAGAGAGATTCATTACTAGCAAAAGCAGCTACTTGTCTTAACAACTTTAGATTTGGGTTTCTGTGTTCATTTCTCCATCTTACGCAGCAAAAAACTTTGATGATCACAACTCCAAGCCAAGGATGCACCACATTAAAGTTCGTTTGCTCAGGTGGTTGCAAAGAGAATTAACGAAATTAACCAAGCAGCCATATCGTTAAGATCGCAGAGAACCATACGGTAGAGAAGATAGCGAGCCAAATCAATGAGAGAGATAGAGTGATGAAACATCAATGGTTTCACGAGCACTAGAAAATGTAACAGTGATTTTGGTACATTGAAAAAATTAAAATACATTAACAGAAATACACACTTAGAATTGTTTACCAAGAGATGTTCCATCATCCATCTATCAAGTATCCTTGGGACAAACCAAAAGACCCCTCCACTTTCAACAACGGTTATACTCTGGATTCACTTGATGTATTATTGATTTGTGCATACTCTTTTCTTATATTCGTTCTGCTTACGTCTGTATGTTCCAACATACTCAATGATTATCAAACTCCAAACAAAATAAACCCAATAACTCTATTGTTATTATGAAAAAGAAAAAAGGAAGACATATTTTCTTGACACAAATTAAACAGTCTAAAAAACTTGTGAGCTTTAAACAGACATCCCAAATCCCAACTTTGTGGTTGTAAAAACGAAATAATCCACCAGGTTTTTAAGCTCGGCTGTAGCCTCCGGGTTGGAAGATATAACAAGTGCTGAAACTGCACCAGCGGCTAGAACCACAGCAGTAATTGTTGTACCTTTGAGGCTGCTACTTCTGCGGGAGAGTCTCCCCAATATCACCTTGGGGTACTTGTCAGCTTCTTTGTAAAGACAAGCATTGGTTCCTTTTTGAGTGATGGCTTTTTTGTTCTGAACAAATCACAGGTTAGGTCAGAGATGAAATTACAATTGAGTGGAGGGTGAAATTAGTTAGCTTAGAAGAATAAGAGGTTTTAACTGTAGCATGAAGCTCTTCATAGTTTGACTGAGAGTAAGAGTATCACTCGGTGATGATGATAATTGGAGGGAATGATCCTTCCATTCGTCTACAAGCTTTTTAAGAAGAGCAACACTAGCTTCAACGTTCTCCTTATAGAGATTGTCCCAGTGCTTCCAGCAATCAACGTTTTCGTTCAGCGACCAGATAGCGATTGCGGTAGCTTCTTCGGCTAAACCAGTATTTCCTGCAACAACAGTAACTTATTAGAACTCCCTTTGGATAATAGAGAGGGAAGCAGAAACTCAAGGATTCAAGGTCTGCTTTGTTACTAATACCTTCTCCAGCTGATCTCAACGAAAAAGTGAATAAATTTCGAGTGATTTGTTTCATTGCCTTGCTTCCTGGTGAACCGGTAAGAGTATCCCTCGGTAATGATGATAATTTGAGGGAATGATCCTTCCATTTCTCTACAAGCTTTTTAAGAAGAGCAACACAAGCTTTTAGTTTTTCCTCATAGATAATGCCCCTGTGCTTCCAGCAATCAACGACTATGGTCAGAGACCAGATAGCAATTGCTGTAATTTTCTTGGGTAAAACAGGATTTCCTGCAACAACGGTCACTTATTAGAACTCTATTTGGAGAAGAGAGAGGGAAGCAGAAAACTCAAGGATTCAAAGGTTTGGTTTGTTACTAATACCTTCTCCAGCTAATTTCAAAGAAAAAGCAAATATTTGTTGAATCATTGCCTCGCTTCCTAGTGTACTGTCCTTGCATTGCCATACAAGCTTTTTAAGAAGAGCAACGCTAGCTTCTAGATTCTTCTCGTAGATATTCTCCCAGTGCTTCCAGCATTCAATGTTTTCGGTCAGAGACCAGATAGCTATTGCCGTAGCTTCCTTGGCTAAAACAGTATTTCCTGCAACAACGGTAACTTATTATAACTCTATTTGAGGGAAGCAGAAAACTCAAGGAATTCAAAGGTTTGGTTTGTTACAAATACCTTCTCCAGCTAATATCAAAGAAAAAGTGAATATCTGTTTTATTTCCTCGCTTCCTGATGTACCGGCAAGAGCCACTTTCTTCAACAAGGGATAAATTGCCTCAAACCTACTTGTAGCCTGTGTGCAGAGACCACGCTTGTGATCAGAAACGCATCAACGTTTTGTTTTTATAAATTCCAATACTACTACCTACCTCGTCTCTTGCAGATGTGGCAGGGAATGTAAGCTGCAGCAAGATCACAAATGAATGAGGTGGAATCAGTCGCTTGCCCTCCCAAACAGGAGCATTTACAAGTATGGTCAGAGCATCTGGTTTTGCCAAAATTCTGATAAGAAAATTGCATGAACAAACAAGATCAGATGATTGTATATATAGCAAAGGAGATCACAAGAAAACTTTCGACTCACTTCTCAACCAACTTCAGGATGAGATCCCTTGACTGAGGGTTGCTACAGACTAGTGGTAACAAGTTATGTGCCCATGAATACAAGCCTACAGGTAAATTATCTTGGGAGGCCTGTCCACATTTTACAGTTGAAGAGCTGTCAGAATACAGATCACAGAAAACACAAATTTCAACACTCTGGTCCTAGTTCACATAAGGGATCACACGAACCTGAGCTATCAACCAAACTGTAATCGGAATGCGGCCCTGTCCTCGATACTGACGCTTCGTCCTCAGAGAGGGCAACACCATAGTCAAGATATGAGGTTTGCTACGCACTATCATAGCTAATGTAACAAATATTGCCACCTAATGGTAAAACAAATAGAACATATATAGTGGAGTTGGTGCAAACAAAGGTAAGTGGATACACCATTCAATCATAAGTGAAAGCTATAGAATAATTTTACCTCAGCTTTGCAAGGATCACCTGGTTTACTTCCTAGACAAAAACCAGTGAGCTCCCCTCCTTGTTTTATAAACAAGTCACAGAGAATAAAATTAAACGTGAACAATACAAAGCCACGGAGTGACCTATCAGAAACTTGTTTGTCGAGCCAATCGACTGATGTTTGGTAGACAGGTTGAGGAATATGAGATAACGGAACCTGTTTATAAAAAGATATATAATCATCAGCTTCACGATGAATCTAACCTAGAATTTAGTAAAAGAAATAGCTCACATGGAGCACATCGAACAGGTTGAACAAATCAGACTCCTTGAACATCTCAAGCCATGGACATGGTACTCCGGAAAGTGCACTGTCATAGAAATCCAGAAATCTCGCTAACCGAAACGTCGACACAGACGGATACGGGTCCTATATATTAACAAACGAACAAAAAATGAAATTTGATTTGTGGGTTTTATCGATTTAAGATGAGAATTTTCACATCGCATGTAAGTACCGGTACTCGGTCGAGGAAATCCGTAAGATCTGAAGGACCGATCTTTGCCGCAGCTTTGGCAAGAGACACTTCCCAATCCGGCTTTTCTGTTTCCTCCGCCACACCTTTCGATTTATCGCCGTTAGCTAGGTTTCCATTCGCCGCCTGATCCGCCGGCTTTTCTGTTTCCTCCTCCTTCAGATTCTCATTCCCGTTCGATTTATCGCCGTTAGCTAGGTTTCCATTCGCCGCCGGTTTTTTATTCCGATTGCGCTTCCGGGACACGACTTGCTTCCATCCATGGTCGTCGACGCCACTGTACTCCGCTGATTCGATCGGAACAATTATCATTTAGAGAGTTTCTCAATCATTCTCTCTCCGGCGTGAAAAACAGACGACGAGATTTTACCGGCGAGGGAAGAAGTTTTTGTTTTTTTGGGACGGCAGGTTATATTAATAGGGTTGTTTGTCTGTGTGTTTTTGGATTTTGTTCTCGGGGATATTTTTTCTGATTTCGTGTTTACATAGATATTTTATTGTCCCCCGGTTCAGTTTCAATTTGAACCGGTTTTATTTAAGGTCTTACTATATTAATTTTGAGTTATGACTATATATGTCCCCACAAATCGGCCTTTTCGTACCTGCATAATATTACTATGTTGAATTCATACCTACACTTTTAAAAGGCAAAAAATAGTTCAACTAACTATTAATTTGAATTTTAAACCTCCAATTCTATTTTCCTGTGAAATCAAGCATATAGTTACTGTACCGTTAAAAGGTGCTGATATGTGTACCGTTAAAAGGTGCTGATATAGATGCCACATGTGATACGACGTGGATGACACGTCAGATTTATGCTGACGTGGCGGCCAAATGTTTTTTTTTAATCTTCTTTATTTCTCTTAATTTTAAAAATTTATCAAGCTTTGTTTTGTAGATTTATCTATATACATATTATTTGTATAAAAAATATATATAGATATATATATATATATATATATATATATATATCGATACATTTTCTTAAACTCCATACTCTCTCTATCAAATTTTATGAGAAAAAATAAAATGACATCATTTTAGAATTTAAAAATATATATATTATTTTATTTATCTCAACAAAACTACAATTTTATTTTTCTGATACCTCCTTCGTCGCTTTTTCTCTTCAATTTTGATCATTCTTTTATTTTTTATTTTGGTTGTACTCCTGTCGAGAGACTATACAAATGTATATATCTTGACAGCTATGAAAAATAAAATATATATCATACAATTGTAGATGAGGAGATCATACATCAAATAAACGACGTAAGTTCATATGTGGTATCTAGATCGCCATGATTTTATGGTTTTTTCACTGTGATGATAATTGTATGATTTAAAAGTTGTTTTGGGTTCGGTGAAATTTTTTATGAGGATACAATTACGAGAACGAATTTTATTTTTTCTAATAAAATTTGACAGAGAAAGTGCGAGAGTTTTAGAAAATATATCGAAATATTTATTATTTGTATATATATATGTGTGTAAATCTCCAAAACTTGATAAATTTTTAAAATTAAGAGAAATAAAGAAAATTCATAAAAAATAAAAAATAAAATTGAACACGTGGCAGCCACGTTAGCAGAAATCTGATATGTCATCCACGCGTGTCACATGTGGCATCCACGTCAGCACCTTTTAACGGAACAGTAATGATATGCTTGATTTCGCAGAAAATTAGAATTAGAAGTTTAAAATTCAAAATATTAGTTAGTTGAGGTATTTTTTCACCTTCTTAAAAGTGTATGTATAAATTTAACATAGTAATATTGTGCATGTATGAAAAATCTGGCTTCCCTATATATCTCATGCCCGTGAAAGACTTGACTAATAAGAGTTTGAAAAGGAGACACCATTCTATATTTCAATGAATGGCATTCATCACATGCTTTTATGGGTACGAGACCTCGGCTAGAGAATTTTGTTGCTCTGTGTTTGTTTAGCTTTCTCAAACCCTATAGAGCTTTACTTACTCTTAAGTACTGTTTGTGATTAGATAGCTATGTATGTCTTGGTAAATGGTTGCTTTGTCTTTAGGGGTTTCGTTCTTTCTATTAGTTGAATGTTTTATTGAATAGAGAATGGATTGGTATCCCTGGTGCCATTACCGGAACCGTAAGCAAAACTCTCAAAACACATTCACTTTTTCATGACATTGAAAAAAAAATAAACTCTCTTTTCTTTTTTTTGGCTTAATTTACTTTGTCATTATCAGGCAGATCCAGATGGGAGAAGAGTAAAGATCAACTGTGCAACATGTGGTGGACATCTTGGTCATGTTTTCAAAAGAGAAGGTTTCGCTACTCCAACCGATGATGGAAGAAGAGAAAGCTAAAGAAGACAAGTGAGTGATTGATTGATGAGGTTAGCACTATAGTCTTGGCTGATGAATAATAATCATTCGGTTGTTGATCGTTATGAAATCTTGGGATTTTGACAGTTAATTAGTGGAGAATTCGAGGTTGTTGATCATTTTTTTGTATTACCAACTCTGAGGTTTGTTGATTATCTCTTTGATATTGGCATAAAACACACTTGTTTTGTTTCCTTGTTAAACAAGTTGTAGACACCAAAATATTTCTGTTTTTTAAGAACCTCAAGTGAGGTTTACCATTGGAATCAAAATTTTGAAGGTTCTTAACTAAAATTCTTAACTTTAACTTTTGCAATATTTATATTACAAATAATGGTAAGAACCCCTCATGGGGTTCTTACTATTAGAGATGGTCTTAAAATCTACTTTTCCTCTCTATAAACGTCAACTTCCAGCATGAAATATGAATATCTGATACAATATTTAATCCTATGGCAAACGTTTTTCTTCCTGTCAACACTCTAGAAGGGAAACCCAAAATGAAAGAGAGGAAAAGTAGATTTTAAGAACCGGTTCATAGATTTACACAAATCGCAAGGATTTATAAGAAAAAATAAAAGTTTCATTGAAAAGATTAGTAAAGAGTGAACCTTAGTCTCGATTGAGAATGATATCTGGCAGACCAAGAGTCCCAAACCGCCTTGAACTCGACCATCAGCTTTCTAGCTGTTTTGTCCAAGTATTTTTGGAGAGGCTAACTGTGGATCCTCATCGATATCGTTCAATTCACATTTAAGTATAAGTCAATATGAAACAGTTATGATAGAAGTGAAAGAGTTGGATCGTGGATTGCATTGATTTGCAAGAGGGGAGATGAAACGAATACGTAAAATATTTAAGTTTCAATTTTCTTAAGGGTGAGGGCTGACTTGACATGTTTTTAGAAAGAGTTGTGAGATATGCCATGTGTTATACTAAGAAGCAAGTTCGATGAAGCTGATGTGGACACATGGAGAGACCCCAAAATCCCTCTTTTATATATAAGAGATAACAAGCTAACTCTTTCTCTTTTGTACCTCAACCATTTTTTTTTCCCTGCATGCTCCATTTCTTTTCTTAACTATATGCTAACTAAATCTTTGATTTATACTATATGTTTAATGATATAACTATAAAAAGGTTTCTTCAACTAAAAATAATTTTTTAATGAATAAAATATTTACCTCTTTGGTTTGGTCCATCATTCATTGGTTTCGTATCTTTGGTATTCTATTATCGCCTAGTTTTGCCTAAATCGCTCGACATTTGTTTCTTTGCCTTGTCTTAAGATAATTAATATACAACATATCGTGTTTTACGGCAAATTGGCTATGGAGATTTCAGTCTGCCCAGATCTAGAAACTTTGGCTATGGACAATATGTACGCAGTTAAAGTCTCATCTCAGTCTCTATTTGAGCTTTTGTCTTATTAAAGATGAATTCTTAAGAAATTTATCAGAAAACATAAGTTATAATGCAAACTTTAAAGCTGAACGGTCACTCAACTGAAAGAATCATTTATAAATGATTAGTTGATTTCGATGAAAGCTTGGTTACTTTTGTCATCAATATCTGTGGTATCAAAGAATATGACTATCTCTTCGGAAGACTAATTGCATATACTAGCGATGGGAAATCAATTCTTATATGATCACTTTCATCCTCGAAAATGTACAAAGAAGCTGGCCATACCCAAAGCTTGGCACTTATGGTTGCTGCAACTTGCAAGATACTCTAATTTTATATGGACTCTGACTCAATAACATATATCATTGATGCAACAAAACTTAAACATTGTTTCTCGTGAACAAACAATAACCACCTAAGTTATTAACTTATTATTGATACAAGTACAACAAAACTGATTGATTTGGATGAATGAATTATTGAAGCACATCGACAGGCTTGGAAAATAATTATTTACAAACATGGATAAAGATAATAACCTTCTTGTAATTTTCAGCATTTATCTATAAAGCATTCACGAAAATGGTTGATCTAGAATGGTCGACATTGACTCACAATTTCGAATGTTAAACTAATGATTTTCAAGGTCTATGTGTGGTAATTGTGCATATCAAAAGACCAAACTTAACGGTTAGAGATTAGACACCATGCACCACCATCAACATTTTTTTCATTTATAAGTTTATAACATATTCGAGTCATTTACATAAAGATTATTTGTCAAAAAGATACCTAAAGTATCACTTAAACTCAGTTTTTCCAAAACATCAAAATTCATCACAAGATATAATGTTGTCTTTCGATTGATAATATATTTGGAATAAGTAAATAATATAGAGGAAAGAAAAAATGATGATGAAAATAAAATTTTTAATTTTCAAGTGATTAGAGTAAATTTAATCAGTTAAAAAAAAATTCGTCAGCTGAAAGAGAAAAAAAAATATTTTCTTCAACTAAAAAAAATTTGGATAAATAATAGAGTAAACGAAAGTAATTTTGTTTTACTTTTTTTTTTTAATCAGGCCCAAAATTATAGACATTCATTAACCATAGCCGCCAACTATTTGTCTGTCTCTTTATGAAAAAAAAATAAAAAAAACTATTTATCTCTTTAGTTTGGTCCATTATTCATTGGTTTGGTATCTTTGGTACTCTATTATCGCCTAGATTGAATCGATGTACTCATATACAACATATCGTGTTTTACGGCAAATTGGCTAATGGCTATGGAAAATCTGATTTCAGTCTGACCAGCTCTAGAAACTTTGGCTATGGACAATATGTATGCAGTTAAAGTCTCATCTCAGTCTCTATATCAGAAAACAGAAGTTGTAATGCAAACTTTAAAGCTGAACGATCAGTTAATTGAAAGAATCATTATAAATGATTAGTTGATTTCGATGAAAGCTTTGTTGGTTTAGTCATTAATATCTGTGGTATCAAAGAATATAACTATCTCTTCTGGAGACTAATTGCATATATTCGCGATGGGAAATCAAATTCTTATATAAGGCCAGAGAAAAATAAAAGCATAATTAATAAATATGAGATAAAAGCGTAAAACGTTATCCACATGCCACAGCTTGCACGTAAGTAACACCTACGCATTATCGTTATTCGTTATCCTTTTTATGGTCGAAGCCTCGAAAAATTTACCTACTCATGGTTGAACACTGTAAACATTTTTACTCGAAATTGTTCGATAATACAAAGAAAAGTTATTTATTATATTATATTTCATAGAATCGTTGAAATGGAAGGAAGATATATTTATGGTCTAATATGACGTGGGACCAAAGCATGGAGACGTGGAAAATTACAACATGAGGCATATCTCTTTGGTGACTGGAGGAACATCGACAGGTCCATTGCAGTTGCCATCGTCCAGCAGCGCCGACATGGGCTTCTCTTTATCATCAGAGACATCTTTGGGGCTCAAGAAACTCGGCTGGTTCGTCGAAGAGAGCAGCCTCGCCCACATCCTATCTGTGATCACCACATTGTTCTGTTTCTCCGTTATTCTCTGCAACATCACAAACCAATTCACATGATGACATGACAAATATGGTTCAATGATGAGGATACTAATTTAATAGTGATATGGTATGATGAAAATTACATAAAAGGGAATGTAGGTTTGTCTTCCGTTCACTAGACCACTGACATAGCCAGTGTATCCAGCCATTGCACCATGCACTGCGCTCTGAGCCAGCAGTGTACAATATACATTGTCTGACGCATTGCTTGGAACAGCCCAAATCATGTATGTTGGATCTGAAATTTAAGATGAGAGAAATGCTATGAGAATCGAAATAATCAGGGTACTCATGGCGGATATGAATTGTACCAATATATTTGAGGTTCATTGTCATCTTCTTCGCATTAAAATAATCCTGAGCCCAAGTAAAACGAAAATTTAACACATGATGAATTAAGTCTTGATTATACTATCCATCAATATTTGATGCTTTCTCAGTAATTTGTGGTTTACCTTGATGCTTTGTGACAGCCAAAGACCAACATCTTTGAGAAGTTTGTTACCAGATGCATCCTTGAGTGTCATAGAGTCCATGCTCTTCGACATTAGATCTTGTCCTGCACCTTCTGCAATCACTAGCACCATGTGACCGCTCTCCTTGAGCCGTTTCTCTATGTACTCAAACAGTCCGCCTTCTCCTTCCAGGTAAAATGGTGACTCTGGAATTAGACAGCAATCAACATCTCTGCTTGCTAAAGTAGCGTACATCGCTATGAACCCTGTTAAAGCAGTGCACGCACTTGTGAAGCAATCTTATAAGAGAGCTTGATAAGACGAAGAAAGAAGCAAAAGAGTAAATTACTCACCGCTGTAGCGACCCATAAGCTTGACAACGCCAATACAGTTCTCATTACTCTCAGCTTCCACATGTGCTGCGTTAATAGCCCGTTGAGCCTCTTTATGTCATTATCGATTGTTTTTGGGATTCCAACAACTGCAACTTTCAGGCCACGTCGTCTAATTTCCTACATGGTTACCATCAAATGATCAGTAAATTCTGAAATTTTACAAATTTGTAAGGTGAAAATGGGATTTACCTCAAATATAACTGATGCTCCTCGCTGTGTTCCATCTCCTCCTATAATGTAAACCTGAATTATGAAAAAACCCACCTCAAGAACGAGTTTTTATATACTTATAGAACACAACACTGTGTAACGAGGTGGTGGTTATTGAAACCTGATTGATTCCTCGATCTTGAATGCTGTCAACTATCTTTGTGGTATCGTGACCACCTCGTGAGGTCCCGAGGATAGTCCCTCCGCGCTTATGGATATCATTTACGACTTTAGAGTCTAAGGAGACAGTATTCTTAGCATAAAAGCCTCTATATCCACCCTGAAAAAGATTCAAGCATGAGAAAATGAAACAAAAAAGAGCTTGTTTGTTTCAGTATGAACGAGATTACAGTTACATAAACTTACATCTATTCCCAGTATTCTCTTCACTCCATACATGTAAGATAGACTGCTAACTATTTCTCTAATCACAGTATTAAGGCCGGGACAAAGACCCCCACAAGTAACTATGCAAGCGTGCACTTCATCAGATTCGAAGTAAACCTGTAGAGAACTAAGTCAACAACAGATTCTATCCAAATGGACAAAGAAGTCTGAAAGCAATGCGAAAACCTTTTGGCGTGGCCTGGCTCGTCTAAAATGAATTCCCCTTGGACTATCCTTGTGGACAACAATCTAAACAACAAGGAGAAGAATCAATAAGAAAAACATTAGCTCTAAATTCTCAGGCTGCAATGGATATAACAGAAAGTTTCAAACCAAACATACCTTTTGAGGAACACTGTCATCTGCGTCAACAAAATATTGCCTGAAAAAATCATGTAACAACAGCAAGCTAATGATTGAATCACCACAGAACATAATCAGGAACCTTAGTTGCCTAAAATGTCGGTGAAAAAGACTTACTTAACCACTGAGTATGCTGGATTGTCTTGCAATGGATTAGGATAAGTCTGCAATAACATAAAACCAAAATAAAAATAGTAATAAGTCTAAAACCATGTTACAGATTTGAGTCAGTTTCATAATCCTTGGGACCCAATTGCAAAAGATGTCTCTTTTTGGCTTGGGAAATCTTATATTATTCATAGTAGTTGAGAATCTGGAAACATCAATCTCAACTCAAGTTGCAAGTAAGAAGCTAAACAGCTAAACCTGCTTGAAATTGATACAGAAACATGCACAAATATCTATCTACCTAGATCAAGTTTCAACCTTTTGCAACTGTAACGATCAAAACAAAAGTCTGAATCGTATGATACTACCTACATAGAAATCTACGTAGATACATAATCAAAAACTTCCACCGGAAAAGTAAAAAAAAGAGCCGAAATCAGAGATGGGAGAGCCAATATACAGGAAGAGCCGGAAGGTAATCGGAGAGATGAGGAACGTCTTCTAGAACATAACCACAAGAACCATTAATGATCTTCGGCTTGCTGCTATTCTCCACAGTACTCATAACGACGCACGAAACAGAGAAACAACACTTTTTCAGGGAAAATTTAATAAATCAATAAAAAGGGTTTTTTTTGTTTCTCTTCAGGAGACTTGGACGAAAAATTGAATACGAAAATTGGAAGAAATGAGAGATGAAATAAAATCCGAAGGTGAACCATTTTTATCGGATTAAGAGAAATTTTGACCATGGAGTCAAAAGTCAGATAGAGAGTGAGAGAAAGAGTAAGAAACCATTAAATTTGTAGGGAAATGTTGGTTTTGGTCAGACTAGCCTTGGGAGATTATTGTGGGTAAGTATATGCTGATTGGTAGCTTAAAAGTGAAAACAAAATAGACGTATATGGCGGGCTTGACGGATTTTGCATTGGAAAATTAGAATATTTAAGCCTACCTTGTACGTGTTTTGGGATCTATTTGACTAAATGACAGTAACAACGACGACTAACTTGGAGAGAATGTCCATATTTTTCTCTTTTATTTATTGTTTTCTATTTTTGTTACCTTAAATTGATTTTTTTCCAAGTTTTGGGACTTGGTTTACAAGTCAATCCATGAGTTAATGCGGCTCCCGTCTTCCCGTTTTTTTTTTTTCGGTTGTGGTTCTCAGTTACATAATTCGTTGGATTTCTGATCCAATGGTTAAGGTCTAGGTGGATTTGGGTTTGGTTTAAATCCAAAAAGAAAACAACCGATCGGTTTATTATTGTTCTCAAAGGAACATACTTTTATTTTATCGAAGGAAGCACAAACAACACATGACATCAATCAGAATTTTAACCAACAAATGACAACACATGACATTTTAACCCCAAAAAGATAAAACAACAACACATGACATCACTCTAATTCTTAAAACCATGAACCTTACATCAAAGGATCAAGGTACTTATTGTTGCAATGCATTTCAAACCAAAACTCAGAACTTGAACCGGAATTTCTGAGTTTCTCCTCCATGATCATGTCGATTTTGTTACTCATTTCCGGAGTTAGATGATTCTTCCAATCACCAACTATCCCTTTGCGGAAATGGTTCTTGTACTCTATTCCAGTCTTGTTAACCTCCAAAGTGCTCAGATTAGGCAGAGAACATATCTCCAAGATCTTATCTATAGATCCATTGTTTTCCTCTTCCTCAGAAAAGAGACAACCCAAGAAGTCTGCGAGTTTCTTGAGCTGACCATTAGGATCTGTTTTGATTTCATCGTACCTCAGAAAAGCACTTGCTTTGGCTTTTCCAAGCTACCTTTCCAATAACTCAGGATATGATTCCAAAATGGACCAAACAAGCTGACTCCGCTGCAAAAAAGACTCAAACATAGACTCGAGAATGCTTCTGTCCTCTTCTTTCTTCAGACAACGGCAAATGATATGCCAACGTGACACCAGAGAATCCTTAGCATCCCTGCAAATGTAAACTACCTTGCAAGGAGAGTCCTTGAGAGCTTCTTGCAGCGTATGGAACGGCGTGTGAGTTGAGAACAGCCTCGGAGATGATGATGAGAGCTTGGTCAAGTCCGGTGTTTGGGTATCACGATAAAGATTCATCTCAAGGACAGGTACGAGGTTGTGAGGATTGTTGGATAAAAGAGGATGAAGATGATGGCTCATAGGATCATCAGAAGAACGGTTCTTTGATCTCTCAAAGAGTGCGACTGTGAGTGCCTTGAGCCAAACGGTGCCGCATTTTGGGAACGATGCGACGATAATATCGGTGTCTTGAGGCTTAAAACCTTTCTGGCAATTGAGAACACCTTGGAGAAAGTTGTAATAATACCAAGAACCTTGGTACTTGCAGAGGTTTCGACCGAGGTACTCTTTCTCTGAAGGAAGTGTAGAGATTAAAGTCTTTGTTTCTTCGGTTAAGTCTTCGTCTCTCGAGTTCATCCAAAACTCTTTCTTCTCCATTTTTCTTTGTTTTTAATTTTAGTGACTTCTTCCGAGTAGAAGTTGTGTTGCTTCGAACCCCTAGCATCACTATTTATACTCACAAATTGGTTATATGTCTACACATCGTTGTCTAAAATATTTATTTAATCCTGTAATTATTACTTTGGAACTTTACCATAGACTCAATAACTTAACAAATAGATTTAAATATTTATTAAATTTTAAACAACCACATTACTGTTTGGGCAACATGATAGTGATGTAAATAGTGACGATATATGATTTTTAGATGTTTATAGATATTGTACTTTATAAAGCTTGTTGAAGATCTTAAGCAACTATTTACTAGTTTCATATATTTAAATATTTAAAGTATAAGACAAGTAAATTAACTGTAATAACAATTAATTGAATAATTTTATGTAACATTCTTATATTTAATTATGCACAATTAATTGAATAATTTTATGTAACATTCTTATATTTAATTATGCACATGTATCTTAAAAATGAGGTTTAAATGAGTGGGAAAAATAGATTTGATGGTCAAAAGAAAAAGACCAAAAATATTGTGGAACAGAGGTAAAAGAGAGGAATGGTGGTGGGGCATATGAAACAGAGGATGTGTATTTCCTCTTTTTTAAAAATTCCTAATCTTTTTTTTATAAAGATTAAATTCCTAATCTTATATACAAACAAAAAAGCACTTACTCCTATAACCAGCTTAAACAAAATATAGAGTTGTACATTTTACGATAGCTATAAACTTAATATAGATATCTATATATGTAAAAAATATATATATATATATATATATATATATCTTCTTTGTCTATTAGGTAATAGCACATTAAAATCCAAAGATTCTAAAAGTATTGTTTTTTTTCTGCTCGATGGATTCATTCACTTTCTAACTCACCTACTCATCTACCATTGATTCTTATCTAAGGGCTAAGTAGCTCAGATTTTGGCTCAGCCTGTCCGAATGGTCGAGATCTATAGTCGATTTGATGATTCAAGAATATACAGTGTCCAGACCTATATATCTCTCTTTAATCGAGACATGTTTATATTCGAACGTGCATGCTTAGAAATGTAAATATAAATAAAATAATCACTGATGCGGAACTTCTTGTTTTGCAGAACTTTATACCATAGACATTTTCTTCTCCTATCGCGAGAGAGTGTCTTTGTTCGATTTTTTTTTTGGTTTTAATGTTAAAATATTTGTTCGATTATAGGTGGCCTTCTACAACTTTCATTTTACTTTAAAGGTGGTTAGTTTAACGTAACCATACTTGTGTGTAAATTTAGTTAGACACTAAATAAATGTTTGGTCCCTTATTAAAATAGTTGGCGGAAAGGGTAATTTTCTTGGCCAAGAATTCTTTAATATTTAACCCCAGCTTGAACAATAAATATAGATGTCACACAGTTCATAAGAACAAAATACATAATTAAAGAAACAAAATGCCACTAGATATATATAAGGTGTTTAAGAACTTAATAGACAAAACACATCTCCATACGGATATACATAAAATTTACGTTCATTGGTTCACAATTTTTATATTTGTAGAAGTATATAATACCAGAAAATCTCCACTTATCAATTATCATTCAACCATCATTTAAAAATAAATAAAAGATTGTAGGTGTCAAAATGGATTGACCTATCATATTATCCATTGAATTAAGAACTAAATGGTTAATAAGTTGGGTCTATTTAAATGATAATTAATTTAAACAATATATGTACATTTTGGAAAAATCAGTCAAACACAAGATTATCTTGTTCAACCTATTTCTCTCTCAATTATCATCATCATCGCTTACCACAATCAAATAGCGATCTTCTACCTCAGCAACATCATTTTACTATGATTGTGAATTGCTATTTTCTGTTATCACGAATTTTAATCTAGTGATTAACATCAAACCTAAATTGAACATTGACTAAACCTTATAATTATCGCGCAACCACCAACTACTAAGCAACTCATGAGACTAAAAAAGAAAGTTAGAAGACTTGGGGATTGATAGTTTGCACAATTAACGATGTAATAGATCCAAGAATGTTTTTTCACTTGTTTAGCAAACACCAAGCTAGCAATCATTTTGAACGATCAAGCATTGTTAATTTGTTCAACATCCTAATGATCTATAAACATTACTTGCAAGAGATCAAGTTGTTTTTTTCTCTCTCTCTATAATATCTATTGTTGATTCAAGAAATAGCTTAAGATTCTAACCTTAACAATCTCAAAATGTGTGATTTCTTCGAAAAAACGTTTGAAAATAATTTTTCAGAATGTTATGTTTCTGCTTGAAACCTCATTTTCCAGATCCAAATGGGTGTTTACCCGAAGATAGACAGTGAAACATCAGACACCCTAAAGCGAACATGTCAACAGCAGTAGTGTACTCTTCCTTGTCAATCTGCTCTACTGGTTGGAAAACCTCACTCTTCTCATCCGCAATTTTACAGGCGATTTAAAAATAGTTTGAAAACTCAATCACGTGCATACACATGAAATATCATTTGATATGTCAATCAATATAAGGGATAAGAAACATAACAAACAAGAACTCAATCATAACAAACTCAATCACCTCTGACAGGGGAGGTAAGAATGGTTTATTTCCAGCCCTAGCAATGCCCATGTCATCTATTTTTGCAATTAGGGTCTTCCCATTATACATAATCATCATGTTCTCTGGCCTCAAGTCTCGATGGATTATTTTGAGTCGGTGTAAATATTCAATGCCTAAGACAACATTCCTGCATCACAAAACCAGTCCCAAAAATGTAAGTAAAAAAGTTAATTGAAATATAAATTAGAAAATATATATCCTAATGAGTCTGAATTTATCTGATGAGATTTATCAACAGTGTTGACGAAGCTTTTGTTGATGTCCACAAGCTGCGTTGTTCAAGTGTAGTCTCCAATAAACTTAGATAACTTGTTTCTTCAAGCAATTTTACAGGCGATTTAAAAATGGTTTGAAAACTCAATCACGTGCATACACATGAAATATCATTTGATATGTCAATCAATATAAGGGATAAGAAACATAACAAACAAGAACTCAATCATAACAAACTCAATCACCTCTGACAGGGAAGTTAAGAATGGTTTATTTCCAGCCCTAGCAATGCCCATGTCATCTATTTTTGCAATTAGGGTCTTCCCATTATACATAATCATCATGTTCTCTGGCCTCAAGTCTCGATGGATTATTTTGAATCGGTGTAAATATTCAATGCCGAAGACAACATCCCTGCATCACAAAACCAGTCCCAAAAATGTAAGTAAAAAAGTTAATTGAAATATAAATTAGAAAATATATATCCTAATGAATCTAAATTTACCTGATGAGATTTATCAACAGTGTTGACGAAGCTTTTGCTGATGTCCACAAGCTGCGTTGTTCAAGTGTAGTTTCCAATAAACTTAGATAACTTGTTTCTTCAGGCAATATGCTGACACTGCTAGATGATCGTTTTCCGTCACAAAATTTATTGAAACACATCGTCATGTTTGAAAAATAATTATTTACAGACATGGAAAAAGAGAATAACTTTCTTGTAATTTTCAGCATTTATCTATAAAGCATTCACGAAAATGGTTGATCTAGAATGGTCGACATTGACTCACAATTTCGAATGTTAAACTAATGATTTTCAAGGTCTATGTGCGGTAATTGTGCATATCAAAAGACCAAACTTAACGGTTAGAGATTAGACACCATGCACCACCATCAACAATTTTTCCATTTATAAGTTTATAACATATTCGAGTCATTTACTTAAAGATTATTTGTCAAAAAGATACCTAAAGTATCATTTAAACTCAGTTTTACCAAAACATCAAAATTCATCACAAAATATAATGTTGTCTTTCGATTGATAATATATTTGGAATAAGTAAATAATATAGATGAAAGAAAAAATGATGATGAAAATAAAATTTTTAATTTTCAAGTGATTAGAGTAAATTTAATCAGTTAAAAAATCCGTCAGCTGAAAGGGAAAAAAAAATATTTTCTTCAACTAAAAAAATTTAAAAATTTTTGGATAAATATTAGAGTAAACGAAAGTAATTTTGTTTTACCTTTATTTTTTCTCTCTAACAATGCTTTTTATTTTATTTTAATCAGACCGAAAATTATAGACATTCATTAACCATAGCCGCTAACTATTTGTCTGTCTCTTTATGAAAAAAAAAAAAGAAAAACTATTTATCTCTTTAGTTTTGGTCCATTATTCATTGGTTTGGTATCTTTTTTTTTTTTTTTTGGTATCTTTGGTACTCTATTATCGCCTAGCATTGAATCGATGTACTCATATACAACTATAGTCTATGGAAAATCTGATTTCAGTCTGACCAGCTATAGAAACCTTGGCTATGGACAATATGTATGCAGTTAAAGTCTCATCTCAGTCTCTATATCAGAAAACAGAAGTTGTAATGCAAACTTTAAAGCTGAATGGTCACTTAATTGAAACAATCATTATAAATGATTAGTTGATTTCGATGAAAGCTTTGTTAGTTTAGTCATCAAATATCTATGGTATCAAATAATATGACTATCTCTTCTGGGGACTAATTGCATATATTCGCGATGGGAAATCAAATTCTTATATAAGGCCAGAGAAAAATAAAAGCATAATTAATAAATTTGAGATAAAAGCGTAAAACGTTATCCACATGCCACAGCTTGCACGTAAGTAATACCTACGCATTATCGTTATTCGTTATCCTTTTTTCTCTTGCTAAACCGTATCTCTTCGCTTATCTACAAGCATTTATGTAATCCTCTATCTCTCTCTTCTATATATATATGTCCTCTAACTATAACAGAACACAAACATTTTGACAAGAACTCTCTGTTCTGTTCTTATTCTTCAAGAAACTTTTTATTGTTTTCCTTTTGGCTAAGAGTTATAAGAGAAAATCCGAAACCAAACATAATTGACAGGGAAAAAAAATGAATATTCACGGTGATGATCTGATTTCAACAACAAAAGAAGAAAGCGGCGTTGTTGGAGTTTCAGGATCGTCGGCAAAAGTTCCATCTTCGTCTTCTATCTCGACGTATTCATCTGATGTAACAGATGATGCTTCTTCTTCTACTTCCACTTCAAATGGGCCTTTCGACGATCTATCGGACCTCATCTCTCAGCTCCCTGTCATGTAATCATTCTCTAATCTCTTCGTAAAAGTCCATTTGTAACGGTGACATTTGAGGATCCTTTGATTCATCTTATTTCTATTGACACGCAACGTGTTAACATTTAGTTTTCTTATTGTGTTTTCTCACAGCCACGTCAAGAAAGGAGGACTTTCAAAGTATTACAAAGGCAAATCTCAGTCTTTCACATCTCTAGCAAACGTCACAAGCCTAGAGGATCTTGTGAAGAGAGGATCAAGAATTAAGTCTACCTGCAAAAGGGATTATTTGTATGGACCAAAGGCCACCATCTCCATGAAAGCAACAAGAACATCCTCAAGACATTCCAATTCAAGATTAACCTTAAAACCATTTCATGATTCAGCAAAATCAGTTCAATGACATGACATAACAAACTTCTGGATTCAGTTTAACATTGTATTCATTTGTATACAAGTTGCCCAAGCTAAATGAAAAGAGAGAACTTAGAGCTAAAGATCGACTTTTTCACTAATTGAAGCAGAAAAAATTGTCAAAACGGATGAAACCCTTCTGTCTTTTGAGTCGTTTAAATTGTGATGTGATGCATCAAATCTTGTAAACAGGGGTGATTCCAAGAAGGTGGAAGCACTTCCGCATGACTGTGGCCGTTGCTTCACAAAGTAGGAGACGGCTTGTCTCTTCTGGTGAACCGTTGACCTGTAAAAGTTAATGTTTTAAGTGAGATCAAAATAAGGGTGGTTGATTATGCAGTTATGCACTCTCGTATCATAATATTAAATAGAAAACATAGAATGTTGGGAATGCACACCTGACAATTGGAGTAGAATCTGGTGTAGTGTTCAGATAAACTGTAGAGGTACTCGCACAGCACGCTCGGTAACAAGTTGGAGCAAGCTTCCTCAACCGTCTGCAAATCGCTCACATATTGGTTGTGCAATTGTTCATCTTGCTACCAAGAAAAAGAAGTCAAATATGAAAGTAATCTAATGAGCATGTGTTACCTCAGCAAATCGAAGCAAGTGAAGCCCCAGTGCTCTTTCATCCGCATGATCCAATGCTATCTTTCCTGTCTGCAATGAAACAGATGTTGAAATGTAAGAATTAGTTTACTACGAATGGTAAGAACTTATAACAGTCTTTGTAGGTGTTTCAGGATCAAATTCATTATGAAATATTAAATTAGTAGATAGTACAAACCAAGAGAAAGACCAAAGAACAATGAATCAAATGAAGTAACTTGTGTTCATGCGGTTAAAACTACCTTTTTCAGCTCATCTATGTCTTTGCCAGACTTTCTGATGATTGAACAGATCCGAGCATGGGCGTAAAGAAGGTAAACGGCTGTATTTCCCTGCTCATGAGAAGTGATCAATACGCATGTGTAGGTGACTGCATAGTGCAAATATCTAAACTAGGTGGTGAATTCCAGTACCTTGTCACTAAGCATTTGATCAAAGCTGAATGTATAATTTGTCGTTCTGTTGTTTTTCAGGTCAGCATACCTTGAAAGAAAATTAAACAAAACCACAAGTTAGCTTGTAGCCCGAAAATATAGAAATGCCTACTGTCAAAACATCTGGTAGAACATTCATCACAGTTGTGCAGCCTTAACCGAAACCCAGAAGATACTGAATAGAATTCACTATCACCAGCAGTAGAATAGAGATGATACTTACTTCACTGCACCATATCCAACTGCCTCAGCTGTTTGGTCCAGCTCCTCAGGTGTCCATTCTTTGTCCTTACCTAAACAGAGAAACAACATAAGAGGGATAAATCAGACCAAGTGATAACTTAACAAGTTAATGGTTCAACAGTTCAAACCATAGATAATCTGAGACAAAGTTAGATACCGCGCTCAATAAGGGCAGTTTTACTGCGAGTCTTGGCCTCATCTAGCAAATCAACAAGGCGGACTACCTCTGTTGACCGAGTTCTAAATCGCTTTTTATCGTCCCCAAGGACGAGACCAAAACCAACATGGCTAACCCTAGGATAAGTTTTATCATTGTCTGGAAGCCAGCCTGCTTTTCTGGCAGCCTGATTCAGAGTAAAAGGATAACCACAGTTACAACTGATAGTTTCAATCAAGACATAACATTTCACACGAGATCAAAAAATAAATATATTCATCAAACCTACTTTGAAGAACATATTAAAGTGCTGCTGCTGGCCGACATCGGTCACATATATAATCCACTCAGCTTTCTCTTCATTAAGCCGATACCTGGGCCAGGTAGATTTTAGCACTAGCAGACAATTCATTGAACAATATGCAAGTTCAGGTCAAGCCACACATTTCAGCAAATATATGAGATGTATTTTCCAAAAAATTGCTACTTAAAATCCGAATTGTATAGAGTAATTAACATAAAGCTAACCCACCAAAGAGCAGTCAGGTCTGTTGAGGCATAGTTAAAACCACCATCACTCTTTACAACTATGAGTGGGATGTCAAAGCCTTCAAGGAAAATCACACGAGCACCTTCACTTTCTTCAACCAACCCCTTGCTATTCAATTCCTCAATTACTTTAGCGATATAAGGGTTGTAGAAGCTTTCTCCCTGTCATGAATGAATCAATGTATTTTTTCATTACCCATCCATGTATCTCTTTTCCATACTGTCTCAAATAATATAGTATAGGTTCAGCTATTCCTGTACCTTTTCTTCAAGCTCAACTCGAAGGCGTTGATAAACCTTGGCAAACTCGGTTCGGCTGATTTCACAAATCTTCGCCCAAGCCTTGCGGTAAATAGGATCTCCACCCTGCACCGAAGAAACGAAAGAAAATAGACAGTAAGTAATTTAGATATTGTAGCCAAAGACAGCTGCATTTTGAGACACTGCAAAACAGAAGAAAGGACCAGTGATTTCAGGTTAGGAAAATTGTAATTTACCTGTAGACGGACCACGGCCTGTTGTGCTTTTTCCTTAAAGTCCAGATCCAGATCAAATTTAGTTTTTGATTCCTTGTAAAACGCCTGTCAGATGACATCTGAAGTTAGAAACTAAATTGTTTCGCTTCTTCACATAAAGCATATTATGTCAATATTGGTACATAAGAACTGTAGATTGAGAGGCCATATGATGTAAGACAGCTAACCTGAAGATCTCCAATTGCTGTCTCGGTCACACTATCTGTATCAGGAAATTTCTCAAAGAGGTACTCAATCAGCATGCCAAACTGCAGAATAAAAGACACTTTTATTTCTTTGATAAATATTGGAATACAACAATAAAAACTCTATTTCAAAGTTAAGAAATCATTTGAAGAGCAGAAAAGTAGCTACCTGTGTTCCCCAGTCACCAACATGGTTTCTGCGTAGAACTTCAACCTTTGAGTACTCAAGCATCCGAGCTAGTGTGTCACCGATGATAGTTGATCTTAGATGACCAACATGCATTTCTTTTGCAATGTTGGGAGAGGAAAAATCAACTACAGCTCTCTTAACCGAATGAGTAGGCGCCCATGTGTCAATTCCATCGACAAGCATATTTTCAATACTCTGCGGATAGGTTAGAAAACAAATACGATAAACATAAATTATTTATACTAAAAATAGAAAATGACTATACAAGTGCACAATACAACAGGAGTACCTTAGCCATCCACTTAGGTGACAGTACAACATTAATAAATCCTGGTCCGGCGACAGAGCATGATTCCACCATCTCAGAAGTAGGAAGATTCTTAACAAGGGCCTATGTGAAACGGGAGTTGAAAGAAATATAGAATCCGATAAGAATCTGCTTCACCACACACAGCAAACAAAATGTAACGAAACTCTAGAGACCAAACAAACCAACCTGTCCAACAGCTGGAGGACCCCTGAACTGAGTACCCTTTCCTTTAATTATGGACCATAGACCCATTGCATTGTTACTGCAAACAACAATATGATGAGAGAATTTAATTCAACAAATGGAAAGAAACAAAATTGGAACTTTAATTTCATAGGATCAAGTAAAAGAGGGAGCACCATTGGTAATCTCCAAATTTGTCAGCATCGGAGGAAGCCACCAAGGGCTTAACACCAGGTTCATCGGGAACCGTTAATTTTAGAGAGACATCAAAAAGCTTCGCAAGTTGGCGTTTCAGATTTCCTGTGAGTTCTTCATTCTGCCACAGCATTCAAAAATCAGTCAGGAAAGGTGGAAAGAAGAGTATTATATTACGACTTTCTCCTAGATTAAAAAACTGTGACTTACAGTAGCCATAGTTGCCACCAACTTAGTTCTGGTTGGGGAAGGAAATCTCCAAGCCGTTGCTCTAACTTTGTCTGTCTAGGTTACAAAACCACATAGCAAAATCAGTACACGCAATAACAAACCCCAAAAAAAAGGCAAGAAAACAATGAAACTTTGATTGTAATGTTCTATTCCTCTATTGGAGTTCCATTGAGAAGTCTTACCAAGAAAGAAAGTTTCATCAAAGCACTGCAACAGACCACGTTGAAATATAAACAAACATGAACTTATATCTTCTTCAGCATTTAGATGATTCGGTTCTGAAACAAATGCAAAAACAACGAGACCTACGAACTCTAGCTAATACAGTACCATTTCGCAAAATTCCAAGCAAATTTAAAATATGCTAGCAGCACAGCAATTAGAGGCAAAATCGGCTTGTTCTACTAATACTCACAAATATTGCAATAGAAAAGTTACAAATGAACTAAAACTAGAGAAACAAATGGAGAATGTAGACGAGCACACAAACCACAAGTTGAGATAAGGAGAGAGTAATGAGAGATAAGAGCTCGGAGAGAGAATTTTACCAGTCGGAGAAGAAGGCAAATAAGTTAAGCGATGGGAACGCGAAAACAGATTGAGGGAAAAGAGAGAAGACGGCGGCGGTGTAGCTGCTGTAATCGGAAAAAGGGTTAGACTTATTGCCATGGCAGAACTTCTCTCTACCTTTTAATTCTTTTCCTTTTTTATTTTATTTTTCTTTTATTTACTAAGGAATTTTAGGTGTTGGGCCGAACACTACTAGGCCCAGTATGCGTCTGCGAGACTGCGATTCGACAGATTCGCTGAACAATTGGCGAAAGCTCTCAAACGAACGGAAAATTAACAGTCGTCGAGGAGGAAATAAGAAGGGAGGAGGAATCATACCTCGGTGGATAAAATCAGAGGATCGGCGGATCACGGCGGCAGGTGAACGGAGTGAGTCGTTAGGATTTTTCTTTTATTCTATAATACAGTAGGAGTGGCGGAAATGAGTTGAGGACTTTTAGGGTTGTTTGACTATTTATTAATACCACATTTTCTTGTTAACCACGGTCGTTAGACTTTTGTTCGACCCGAACCGACCATACTAAACCGGTTAAAAATCGAAATAATTTCTTCGGACAGACCCGTCCGACCGAATTTATCTAATCCGCTTAATCCTAGAAAACCCACGGACCGGCAAAAAGCCTCACGATCATGCGCCGATACTTAACTCAAAATCTTTATTTTGATTGGTCAAATAATCTAAACCCAGATTGAAAAATCATACAAAAGACAGAGAATGACAAATAGTGGGATTACGATGCCAACACTAATCACCAAGCGCTCTTCATTGAGGATTTTATGGATCCATGTGAGCCCCAACACAAGAAAGTTTTCTAGGAAGTAAATTAACCTTTTATGAATATATGTAAATCTTGTACACACTCTGGAAGTCTTCATATAGAACTTGTAACAACACCTTAATCAAGACAAGTCTCAGAAGCTCCGAGATTATGAGAACTGGAATAATAATAACAGCTTCACTAAACCCCTAATCTTTCTATCAAACGCTTCTCAACATATCCAATTTATCCTCTATAGGAGCAGCATACAACGACTACGGAATCGTTTCATTTGTTGTCCCTGTAATAAGAGAAAGTAACAAGAACACTACAGTGAGCGAGCAAAGCCTATAACAACAATGAACAGCGTAATACATTAAAGAGTGGATATGTTACCTCTTAACAAAAGAGTCATCCTCAGTGTTTATCACAATCTTTTCACCTGCCTCGAGATAAGATGGTACCTGAGGAATTCAAGGAGGAACCAAAAGTTATTTGGTAGTTAAGATGAAACAGACTAGTTGCTGATCGCAGGAAGTTTGAATATTAAAGAATATCCATAGCTGTACTTCCTAGAACGAAAACTTACTTGAATAGTGGAACCATTATCCAAGAGAGCCCTCTTGTACCTGCATTTAAAGAATTAAGGCGTTTTCTCATAACTTATAAAAGACTGATTCACCATGTTTAAGGAAACAAAATGGTACATGTGCAAATCAATACATGCATATACCGAATAGGGGAAAAAACGTTCCTGATTTAGAATAAGACTTACCGAGGAGCTGATGTAAGGCCTTTCATGGGAAGTTGTGTTTCTACAACTGTGCATGTGATATGCTTAGGGATAGATGCAGATAAAGCTCTTCCATCATACAGGTGCAACTGAACTTTCATTTCCTCTGACAAATACGAGGAAGGAAGGGACAATGAGGTACATAGCAAATATGTTAGTATTTCTAGCAAAAACGAACAGAATTGGATATCATCAGACAATGACTGCTTTACTATCAGATTATCCATATTGCTTAGTAAACAACCATCAACAAAGGATTCAAAGCATGACATGCACTATGAATATCGTGCTACCAACCTTTTAAATATACAGAAGCTTTGCCAAATATGTCCAATGGCACTTCAACTTGCTCAAACGTATTAGGCCTGTTGGATATATACATAATTAAAGAAAATGTGTTGATACGAAACAGATAAGGAAATTGCAGAAAAAAAATGGACTCACTCAATCAGATATGCAGTATCTCCCTCTGTGTATAAACACGTGAAAGATTTCTCCTCAACAAAAACTTCTGCAGTAGATTAATGCAATCAATCAATATCACAGCAAAATAATTTAACTATCCTACAATGCTGCTAATAGAAAAATGGTTAGAAAACCCAAAAGGAACAACTTTTATAGGTAAGAGACTAATTTACACTAAGCAAAGAATGCTATGGAATAAGCAACATACTCTCAACCGACTCCTCAGATCCAAACCGCAAGTTAAGCTTATTCCCAGTGTCAACATCACGAAGCTCAACCTGTTTCTCACAAAGAAGAGAGATGCAAATGTTGAGGTTACGAGACAGTATATCAACAGAATCTGTTTCTGAATTTCTATGTTGTTGCTCTCACAGAGAATATGATAATTGACATTTTCGAGTAGTTAACTCGTGAAGAGTTTCATTCATACCTGTATGGAAGCTCCTCCTCTACCTTGTTGTTTATGCTCTGCTTCTACAACCTACAAGATAAAAATAAAATATAAAAAAAGATAATTGGTGATTTCTCAACGCGTGGAACTAAAAAGAGATGAATATATAAAACAATGTCAAACTAACTAACCCGAAATGTACGTCCTGAAGGTGCTCGGTTCATCAAAATTGAGTTACATCATAACTATCCAAAAACGTTCCGATGTGCAATGAAAACGAGAAAAACAAAAAAAAAAAAGAGAAAAACCTGTTCTTTCGATTACATTCCCTGCCCTTAGCTGAAACAAAAAAACCAAGGAATCAGAGTGACAAAATGGAAAAGCTTTACTCTTATCAACTTTGAGTAAAGCTCAAAACGTTTCACTTTATCTAAAAATACAACACTTCGCAAAGAAGACAAAATAAAGATGAGCAAATAATTCTCTAATCAAAAATGAGCAGCAACTTTGATTAGAAATTACCTGAATAGCGTTAACCTTAACACCCCGGCGTTGAACAGCAGACCACGGGGAATCAAGCGGAGGCGTGTCTCGGCAACATCCACCAACGTATTGTTCGACGGAGATCCCGTGACGAACGTGCCGGCTCAAAGAATATAGTGATCTACTAGTCGTTACTGCTCCAGGAGAAGTGGCAATAGAGAAGGAGAAGAGAGATCGAGATATTGAGATTCTCTTCAAATGGTGCAGCCCTCTCATCTCCGTTTAATTTGCTACCCGAAAAAACGGATTCTCGTGTGGTCCGAGAAGGCTATGTACAACACAAAGACGGCGTCGCTATTCCATACGTCGTCGTTTCAATGCTGATATAGCAAGGACGCCGTTAAGACAGAACTAACGGTTACTCGGTTACGGCGACATTTCAGTGCTGAAGATATCGCTGGGACGCCGTTAAGAACTCGCACGAGTGAAAAGTGAAAACCCTCAATTTTTTTTTTACAACGAACGAGACCTTCTGAGTCTACTGGGCCCTTAATGTAGCCCATTACATTCATAATTTGACGCTCTATTTGCTACAAGCTCTAATGTTTTTATAGTCTTTGGTTGTAAGTCCCATAAAATAGTATTTATCAGTTACAACCCTTCCTCTACTCATTCAATTTTTAAAGATTAACATAAAATCATTTCTCCATCAACTACAATGTTTTTTCCAACATTCAAGAAGATGAAGAAAGTTAACAAAGCAACTGTTATGATCAAAATTGGAAGAAAAAAAAACAATACCTTGAAGTTATTTCCTTTTCGTAAAAATTATGATATTTTTTCGTAGAAGATGTCATGATTATAATCGTTACAAGTTGTTTGCTTGTTGTCCCCTCCCACTAAAATGCTTTGAGATTAAGATTTCAACTAGTTTAATATTTTATTTAATCACCAAACGATTAAATTAATACGATACCATGACAACAACTTATGATTTGTCACACTACATTCTTTTGTTTTTTTTTATGATTTTGTCAAAGCTATGCTGGATAAAAAAAAAAGTAGTAGATATAATTTTTATTGATATTCAAATGTGGAAAATGTTATACCAATACATAAGAGAGAAACTAAAAATATAACCAAGGATATGATTATTATAAATTAAAAAGACAACCAAATTAGTTTAGAATAGAAACCCAAATGCTAGAGTGGCTACAGAGGCGAAGAGAGCGGGGATAGACATTGAAGCGTCGGAGGTAGGGCTTGGAGCTGGAGCCTCCACGGCGGCAGCCTTTTGCACGGCCGAGAAAGCCATAGTCGCCACCAAAACCACCACAAAGAGTTTCATCTTCATTGCCTCCATTGGTTGATCTCTAAGTGATTCTTGAGAAAGCAAACGAATATGTTAAATGTTTTGTGTGTTTGTGGTGTGTTTTGTTATGCGTTGTGACTTGTGTGTTATATATACACATGAATGCATCATTCATGTAAGGCCAACTGTGTAATATCACTTTACAGTTTACTTTAACACAACACAATTAATGATTTTTAAATTGTTTTAATTCTTTGTATTTGGTCAAAAACTTTAGTTTCACATGAATC